>OU343051.1:25646134-26846134 GCA_910593695.2 Ocypus olens | reverse complement strand
AAGAAAATGTAACATTTAGAAAAGAATAACGTATATATTAATTATAAATAATTTCAACAACACAAGAGATTTTATATATAAAAAATTTAAACTTATGATTTTATTATTTGATCTATTGTTAGTTTAGTTTCAGATAATACTTATTAAATCACTCAGCCACTGTAATATTTAATATATGTAATAAAGATACAAACACAACATACCTTCACTATAAATTCATATAAACACAATAATTTTCCTCAAATCGTGTAACCAGCATTCTCTCGTTATGTATAATTGTCAAGGTGAACACCATGGAGAAGTGGTCATTTTAATAAGATGTAGGTTTTCGTGGTATTTCACTGCAAAACGTGCAAAGCCCACAGAAAATTATAATATTTAGTCTACCATTAACAGTTATTAAATTTGTTTTTTTTATTTAAAAAAATCATAACCGTTCTCTTATTTCATTCATAAACATCAAATCAGATTAATAAGCGGAGAGTCTACTTTTTAATCAGTTTTGTTGCGCTTGGTATTCACCCAAGCTCGAGTCGGCATCTGTTCCACGATCAATGCTCGACTGCAGCTCGTATAGTGCCTGTATGTGCGTCGAGATCCGCGTCCGCAACATAGCCGCTTCTAACTACATATTTATTTGTAAATATTCTAGCACAATAAACACTATTACTATTACTATTACCCGGCGCATGTCGCTCTTCGGGCTCGTCTATAAGAAATAAAATGATTACAAGGTAGACTCGCTAGTAATAAAATGTTCGTCTGTTCGAAAATAGACTGTGTTTTCTCCTGTTTACCAAACTGAAATGAACCGTTGATTTTTTGCTCCCAATTATACATCGAGCGTTTTGCAGGATAGGATGGGATGACATTTGAAGAGTCAAAATTATGAAAGATGAAAATGACAAATTATACTTCATCTTTACTTCAGTTTACTTAAAAACGAATAGAATTTCAAAACGAACGTATTCTTTGTTTGTTGTTTCGGCATTCTCTACAACTATTATTATAATAAATTCATAATTATTGACCAAAAGTAACAAAAATGTTATTTTTTTAAATATTTTCAAACAAAAGATGTTAATTTCTTTGTTATCTTCCATATTTGTTTAGAGGTTTTTATAATATGCGTATATATCCGACAAAATATATATTTTTTATAACAAATTGATGATGGCTGCAAATGGGAATTCTTTGGATATTATAATTAGATCTAATTGTCAATGATATCCCAGATGAAATAAATCCAGAACTCTCATTTTTATATAAGCAGGTCATATTTGAATGGTATTTGAATATAAAAATGCAACAAAATAATTGTTTATAATAAATTGATGATAGCTGCAAGTGAGAACTCTTTGGATATTAATAATAATAATTTATTTTTCGTGTCATTACATTCGTGTACACTTGTCGAGTTAGGTTAAGAAGTTTGTATTTGTATTTGTATTTGTATTTATAACTTTATTACTATAATTCAACTACATGACAAAGTACAACCATACAGCAACAAAAAATGGTGATGTGGCCATCATGTTACTTTCTCCGATGGTATCATCATTTATATTTACACTTCCATGGTTTATTTTCTATTTAAATCATATTTTAAATGTTCATCGAGCGTTTTGTAGACTCGCATGAAACTGACGTTTAAAACGTCAAAATTATAAAAGATGGAAAAATTATACTTTAAATTCAAAAACTAAAAAAAATTCGAAAAAAACTTATTGTTTATAAGTTGTTCATTTTGGCATTCTCCGCAATTATTATTAACATAAATTTGCTGTAACTATTATCGTTTCATAAATAAACCAAAAATGAAAATAAATAATAATAATATTTTTTCTCGAATAACAATGATTTTATGAAAAATGTTTTCAAACAAAATAAGCTCATTTCTTTGTTGTCTTCAACATTTGTTTAAATGTTTTTGTGATATTTTTCATATTTAAGAAAATATTGGCAAAAAACAAAAAATACTTAAGGTAAACACCCACTTCCGGTGTACGAAATTTTACCAAAAGCTTCTCAGTTCTTTGGATTATCAAATAAGACGTATGTTCAAAGTTTGATATCAATTGCTCAATTAATTTTTGAGATACAGCGCGCACAGACACACAGACACACACACCCACACAGAGAGGCATTTGTTTTTTCCAGAAATTGTTGAAATGGCATCTAGGACCCCAAAACGGATATTTCCGTAAAAAAAAATTTTGAAAAACAAATCGCGATCGCTACACTTTCTCGTACTTCGTAACGGAGAAAGTAAAAAGTAATGCGTCAGAAAAAAAAAGAAAACAAATTGATATGAAAAATTCACACAAAGTACTATTTAGATACTCTGCCATATCATATGGCTCCGATTCGCAAAGATACTCATAGAGCTTTTTTTTAAATTTCACATCCCTGGTCTGCTTAACATGAGCAGGTAAAGAGTGCCACAGTTTCATTGAGCTCTAATATGTGCTTTTTTACTAACATTCAGTCTGTGCATAGGCAACGCATACTGTTCATGATTTCTCGTACTGTATTTATGATTCTGTTTGCATTTTATAAACATGTCTGTATTTTTTAAATGAAAAGCAAGTGTTTCGTATATACGAGTACAACGTGTCCACGTAAGTATGCAACATATGGGAAACTTTTTTATTATTAATTTCTCAGAAAATTTTATTCCTTATAAAAGTTGGTGCTTGATCCCAAACATACAAAAAAGACCAAACAAATGACATTCGACGCTATACAGGGTGGGGCACTGCATATGACACGGTCGTTTTATAGAAAACCATGCAACTTCGTGTTATTCTTTTTAAATGGATAGATGTGGGATCGTTGTATGCACAATTTAAAATTATTACCAGTTATACAGGGTGTCCCATTAAACAGATACATATCAAAGTTATGTTTTTTTTTAATGGAGCACTCTGTATTTTTTATCATTTTTAAATTCTAGGGAACAAATAAAGGTGAATTACTTTCATATTCCATATACCTATCGTTTACCGTTTTCGAAATATTTAAAGATTTGTTGAAATGAAGGGTCCTGGTGAAATTTTATATTTGCCCCAGTGATTGACTTTAAACTATTACAATTATTTCTATTGTTTTGGCTGAAGGTTCGAACTACAGCGCCAACTATGCTTTAGTATAAATAATTATACAGGGTGATAAAAAAAACGTGGTAGAAAATCCTAACTTATAAAGTTGAATAACTTCGTTTTTTTTTCAAATGGCGCACCCTGTATTTAGTAACATATTCTCACAGAATCCAATTCTCTTTCAGATTGTATTAGGGTTCTCTGTTTCTAATCTCAATAGTTTTCTTGTTTTTGGCGATTTTCATATCAATAATAATTATTATAATCTCACAGATAATTTGGATTCTACGTGATAATAAGTTACTAAATACAGGGTGTGCCGTTTGAAAAAACGAAGTTATTCAACTTTATAAGTTAAGATTTTCTACCACGTTTTTTTCATCACCCTGTATAATTTTTTATACTAAATCTTGGTTGGCGTTGTAGTTCGAACCTTCAACCAAACAATACTGATTGTAATGGTTTAACGTCAATCACTTGGGCAAAAATAAAATTTCACCTGTACCCTTCATTTCAACAAATCTTTAAATATTTCGTAAACCGTAAACAATAGGTATATGGAATATTGAAGTAACTCACCTTTCTTTCTTCCCTAGAATTCAAAAATGACAAAAAATACAGTGTTCCACTAAAAAAAAACATAACTTTGATGTGTATCTTTTTAATGGGACACCCTGTATAATTTTAAATTGTGCATACAACGATCCCACATCTATCCATTTGAAAAGAATAACACGAAGTTGCATGGTTTTCCATAAAACGACTGTGTCGTATGCGGTGCCCCACCCTGTATAACGTCGAATGTCATTCGTTTGGTCTTTTTGGTATGTTAAGGATCAAGCACCAATTTTTATAAGGAATAAAATTTTCTGAGAAATTAATAATAAAAAAGTTTCCCATATGTTGCATACTTACGTGGACACGTTGTATAGAGTGCAGTAAATGTTAGAATGTTTAGATTTTTAAACATACCACGACATGATGATCTATATCAGTGGCGGCTCGTGGAACATTTTGATGGTAGAACCACTTAGCTTGCAATACATTTTTTGCAGAATTACGAACAGCTTGAATATTTATATATTATCTCTAAAAAACGATAAATAAATTAAATAAAGCCGAAAAATAGCCTGCATATATAAATATTCAATCTCTCCGTAACTCTGCAAAATTACGTTTTACAAAGATAATTAAACTTGTATGTATAAAAATGTGTATTTAAAACGGTGGACAAAAAAATTTGCAAGTGGATAAAAAATTATTTACCTTCACCATGACAACGATCTTTATATTAACAATTTTCGTAAACAGCTAACTTCAGTTGAAGAGTGACAGTTCGTGTCAGTTCTGCATATCTCTGCTGAGAAACATAATTGAAAACTGATGGATTTTTCCATCTCATTTCATTCTCGAAATATGTGTCGACTCAAAAAAATTAAATTTATCTGGTCAAATTCTAACCTCTTGTGGTATTACCACCGACTAAAAACAAATACCTTATTGTAATTTAATTTGTTTGGTCTTATCTGCATCTATTCGATGAGCTGGAAGAATTTGACAAACTTCAATCCTCTAAAAACAAAACAAAATATTTTTTTGATCATGTCTACATCTTTCGGATGAATGCAACACCTTGCTGAAAGGATTTTCAAAATCTGCCTTTTCGTTCAAGAATTATCCTCAAAAAACAGAAAACAATTGAACTACAAATTAAACGTTTTTGGTCGTATCCAGTGGCGTATGGACACCACCGCGGGCCTAGGTTTCAAATAGTCTAATTGTCAACTGTCCGAATATAGTCACTTGGAAATGTCAAAAATAGTTATTTCCAATGGTTAACATAGTGATTTTCAATTGCCCGAAATGGTAATTTTCAACTATCAAACTAGTGATTTTCAACCGTAAAAAATTATGAGTTTTAGCTGTAGAAAATTGTGATGTTCAACTGTCAGAAGTAGTGATTTTCAACTGTCCAAAAAGATGGTTTAGACTGCCAAAAATGGTGATATTCACCTGTCAAAAACTAGTGATTTTCAACTGTCAAAAAAATGTGATTTTCAACTGTCAAATACAGTGATTTGTAACTGCCGATATAGTGATCTTTCCACTGCCTGAAATAGAGACATTCAACTTTCTAAAATAGCCGCTTTCAACTCTCAAAATGTGGATTTATATCTGTCAAAAACTACTAATTTTCAACTGTCAAAAAAATATGAATGTCAACTGTCAAATGTAGTGATTTGTAACTGCCAATGTGGTGATTTTTCCACTGCCTGAAATAAAGACATTCAACTGCTAAAAATGATGATCTTTCACTGTCAAATGTAATGACTTTTAACTAAAAAATAGTGATTTTTCAACTGTTTCTCAATAGTGATTTCCAACTGTCAAATATAATGATTTTTAACTTTGTGAAATAGAGATGTTCAACTAGCAAAAATAGTTCTTTTCAACTGTCAAAGTGATTTCAACCGCCAAAAATAGTGCTTTTTAACTGACAAAAATAGCGATCTTTTACTGTCTACCAAAGTGACTTTCAACTCAAAAATAGCTATTTTCAACTGTCGAATATAGCGATTTTCAACTGTCAAATATGGTGATTTTTAACTGTCAAATAAAGTAATTTGCAACCGTCAAATATAATAATTTCCAACTTTCTGAAATATAGACGTTCAACAATTAAAAATATGTCTTTTCAACTGTCAAAAATAGTGATTTTTAGCTGTAGAAAATAGTGACATTGAACTGTCAAAAATGGTGATTTTCAACTGACAAACAGTAGAAACTCACTATTTTCGAGAGTATAAAATCACCATTTTGAGAGTTGAAATCTCCAGAGAGTGAAAATGGCACTTTTGAGTGCTGAAAGTCACTACTTTCGACTATTGAAAATCGCTATTTTTGACCTTTGAAAATCGCTATTTTAAATTAAAATAACGATAAAATTGCCATTTTTGTCAGTTGAAAATTACTATTTTTCATGGTTGAAAATCACGAATTTTCACACTTGAAATTCACTTTATTTGCTTTTTTGCGTAGAATAAGCCAGGCCTAATTTCATGGTGGATCTACTAAAAAAATGAACATTTATTTCAACCATAACTGATTGGCACATAGTACTCAAATAGGTTATACCATGTTGTAGTGACAGAAATGCATGAAAACTAAAAAAAATACACTAGGCTACTGCTAACACTTATATCTACCAGTAAACAAATTTTTACTCGAAGTTATGTTTCTCTACATTCAAACACTGCGAAAATAAAACACGAGTGGGTATAACATGCATACGACATCTAGGGACAAACAAATTTAAAGTAGAACATTAGACCCTGGTTAAACATATTCTTATAACAATAGCAGCACTTTACGTAGCAAAAATTGATATGTTCCCATTTGAGAACAGTATGCAATAGAGGGTTAATTTAATAATTTCAACTTATACAAAAAAAAACCTCAGAAAATCAAACATGTAAAACGTCCACACAATACATGTACATAAGAAAAAATTTTTTTCGCGATTTTGCATTAGTAAAACTTTTTTTTATAAAATTCTATAAATTCAAGTCTCTTCCTATTACGTTTCCTATTAAAATTAAACCTAAATTAGATTCCGCAAGTTGGTCAAAAACAGAAAACATTTTTCTTCATCTGAAATAATGTGATGAATTCTTCTTTCACCGAAAAACAATTTTCGCTTAATTTGTCTCTTTTTTTTTAATTTGTAGACGTATCCCACGATTTTGCCAGTTCTATGGCCTCGGTTTTGACCACTTTTGCAATTAAAAACGCATTCATCACGTTGTTTTTTGAAAAAAAATCTATTTTTTTTAATTTTTTCAACGGCATCTTTTGTTTGTTTGCGTTTAGCAAATTCAAATCTTTTGCATGGATCTTATCATATAACAAGCCGTGTTTAATTTATTTACAGTGTTATTTAAAGTTAAGTTAAATGCAAATAAATACAAGTACTGACACAACTGCGAATTCGCCGATTTGGATAATAGTGTGTGAGTCGGAAAAAAACCCAAAGATTGTAAATATTTTAAGCCGGAACAAGATTACCCCAAGAATACAATTGCTCGTGTAAGACTGGATGTACGACAATATGCACCTGCGTAAAACTAGGTTTAACCTGTAGTGTCTTTTGTAAAAACTGCTGGGTGGGTGTCCCAGAATAAACCGTCATTTTGATTTTTATAAATAAGCCGCATTTTTTTCGAAATGTTTGGAAACTTTTAATGAAATGTGAAGTAAAGACATGGAGGTTAATTATGAAATATAATATCGCCCAAATGGCTGCCTCGGCTCTGCGTGCACACACGGGCTCTTTTAATGAAATTTTTAATGACACTTTCGCATAATTGTGGCTCAATTGCTTCAATTGCCGCTTGGATTTCCTCTTTCAGTTCCGCAATTGTTCGAGGCTTATTGGCGTAGACCTTCCCTTTAAGGAAACCCCAAAGAAAGAAGTCCAAGGGAGTCAAATCGCAAGAACGGGGCGGCTAATGCACATCACCTCGGCGCAAAATAACCCTTCCTTCGAATCTGGTGTGCAATAACTCCAATATTTCGTTGGCTGTGTGACAAGTGGCACCGTCCTGTTGGAACCACATGTCTTCGAGATCCATATTATCAATTTCGGGCCAAAAGAAGTTGGTTAACATGTCGCGATATCTCACCCCATTGACAGTGACGGCGGTTCCAGCCTCATTTTGAAAAAAAAAATGGCCCAATAACACCTCCAGACCAAAATCCACACCAAACAGTGCACCGCTGTGGATACATTGGAAACTCTTGGACTGCCCTGGGATTTTCCAAGCCCCAAATACGGCAGTTCTGCTTGTTGACATGCCCATTCAGATGGAAATGATTTTCTTTGCAAAATCGTGGTCGACTTGATGATGTTCCAACACCCAATCCGAGAACTTAAGACGCTGCGCATGGTCTGCCGGCTCCAGTGCTTGGGTCAATTTAATCTTGTATGCCTGCAGTTGAAACTAAAATGCGCTGCATGGAGCTCCGGAGACACCAACTTCTTGAGCACGATGACGAATTGAGGTTGATGGGTCGTCATCGACGCTGGCCGCTACCAAGGCTACAATTTCGTTCGAACGGGTTGAACGCCGGCCGCCACGTTTCTTCATGTTCACAACTGAACCCGTGGACTCGAATTTATGGATAAAATCGACCAGGGTGCTACGGGATGGTGCGTTATGATGACCGAGAAGTGTGCGAGTTTTACGGATCGTCTCTGCAAAATGTTGACCATCTTTGTAATTGACCATCTTTGGTGCAAAAATTGTCTTTGTTATGAATTTTCATAACTTCAACGCGTTGCTCGACCGTGAACCTATCCATGACTGATAACCTCAAAGTCTACTACTGACAGCTGTAAATGAATTAGCACTCTACGATTGTTACCAAAAAATTAATGCCCGATTCATAATGACGGTTTATTCTGGGACACCCCAGTACAAATACAACAGTAATTGATGAAAATTTAACTGCCCGAAACTGAATACAAAGATAATGTAAATGATAGTAAGGAAATGTTTATAAATCTTGTACCGGAAATGTAGTTAATTGGAAGATGTATTTTATTTGTATGCCAATAAAGGTCCTAGATAAGGTGTAAACGAAAAATATATTTATTGTAAGCCGACTTTAGCTTCAAATAGTATAACGTTATAACGTTCTCCGTAGGTAAGAATTATTGCAATTTAAGAGAAGAGACTGTAGCAATTTGTTTAAACGTAATTTCATGCATCGTAATAAATGTTTCAAATTATTTATATGTAAAAATGAAAGTATGTATCAATCATTCAATAGACCTACTGGCGGTATTTGATAATATTTTTTCAGCTGGACCGGAATGAAAGACCATTACAACCAAGAAGAGAAGCACGATTATTTTTTCTATTTCCAACATCCTCGAAAACGGGGGCGAAACACTTTGAAATTCGAGAAATTTCGACCATTTTCAAACCGCCATAACTCGGATTATTTTCAAACGATTTTGCTGAATCTTTGAGGGCGAAAAACTTTGAAACTTTTTTTTTCTTCAGTATATTTGCCAGTGATATTAAAAAAAAAATTCACCACTTTCGGGGGCGAGTATTGGCCGGTGTAGGGGTAGGTAGGGATCGGACGCGATATCCGACACCACCACCGTGCTCAGCATCCTCAAAAACGGGGGGAAAGTGTTTTTTTCTGCAGGGAAATCAAGCTTGTTTTACCCGTTTTGGGGGTGGGTTTTGGCCGTTTTGTGGGGTTGCGCAACCCCAAAGAGAAATTCTAACACCGCTATCGTGTTCAGCATCCTCGAAAACGAGGGGAAGTACTTAGGGCCACGCCAAGGTATGTTGCCGCCGGGGTGTGAGGCAAAAATTGCCGCCCCCTTTAAATGTGAAAAGGGGGATAGAGAAAATGAATACCACCATTGATCTCTCTAAATTATTTAGAAAGAAATAATTTCGATATAAACAAAGAGATACGTTCATGGATTTCGCACTTGCATGCGTACGCATCTCCTATTTCACGAACGTACGTGTTACGAAAAGAAAAAGTATTGTTTTACGAACGCCGATTTCAAATAAATTGTAAAAAAACAATAAGATTTGGTGGGCGCCAAGCTAAGGGGGCTCTTAGCATCGATGGTTTGGGCTAATGACCGGCGCCTCTTAAGGCCTGCCGCCCGCCCCAATACCTGCCGCCCGGGTGCTGGGCATCCGTAACACCCCCGCTTGGCGCGGCCCTGAAAGCAATCTTGTTCCGGCTCAAAATATTTACAAGTTCGTCCGACTCACACACGCTACTATAACTAATACAGTTAATGCAAACATAACTTTTACTGCCGAAAATATCATCGTAATTATTTAGATTAACATATACATGTTCTGTATATATTTTTAAATATGTCCGGATTTGAAAGAGAAATTGAATATCTCTAGGTGTTTCTCCATATGAATGCATATTTTGAGTGGCCCCTATTAATCACCTCTCTTTCCTACTAAACACTTTCACTACAGTAAATGTTTTCAAACAGTTACGTGTGTGATTGTTAACAGGGAAATGGGAGAAAAGCGACAATTTGAAATCCAGTTCCTTATGAGATTCTGAAGTATTTATTAAGTAGGTTGCTGTAAATTTTAGTATTAAAAATGAATTTGTTTGACTACATGCGATAATAGTTTTTATTTTCAATTAAGTATAAAATGAAATAAAAACTATTTGGTATTCGGTAGACAATTTTTAGATTCTAGAAAACAAAATACAGATTATATAATTTTCTAAAAAGATGATGGTTTTCTGTAGGGATAATATTAATTCTAAAGACCTTGAGATGAGATTATTATTTCCATCGAATGTATCTATTATGTGAATATTATTAAGAATGGAATGATATTTTATGAGTTATAAATGTGTTCTTTGTTAAAAGTGAACTATAAAATATCATACCATGCCTGTCAAAATTTTGGAGAATGGATAATGTTGAAATTGCCACTGAGTTAACTCGTAGTCTATATTCCGGTCTAGGAAGCCGATTACCAGTTAGCTCGTTGTTAATTTGTTTGCCATTATCCTGGAATTCGCGGAATATCAATGTAAATAAGTATAGATGGGTTCCAGAAAGAGAAAAACATTAATGGTGTTATTCTAAACAAAAATGTCCGCGTTAACAGCGGTGTTATTTGCTAACATCGACAGATGTGAACCCAATCTCTGTCAACCAACGTTGATGTATATTAACATTTTCGATGTTAAACAACACTTGTCAAAACTGTCGACGCTGTGAGATTGTTAAATGGTGATATACGTATTTTGAGGTTATTTCGTGGTTTGTGTTTTTCATCAACAAACAAAACGGATATTTCCGTAAAAAAAAATTTTGAAAAAAAAATCACGATCACAATACTTTCTCGTACTTCGTAACGGAGAAAGTAAAAACTTAAATGGATAGTAATATTCCAATATTCATATACATGCTTTATGAAACATTAATTTGATTCCTAAAAATATCCTCAAAACCCTATTAATCATCTATTCTAATATACATGAAGTTGGTCGCACTGCAGACGTTGCACTGTTGCCAATTTGTGAATATCGGGCTGTTTAGAAAACAGTTTCTAACAGCGCTGTTCAATTTCACATAACAGTGCAGTGTTAATAACATCGATGTTAATAACAGTTATTCAGAATAACACCATGAGTTTGATCGACATCATGAGAACATTTATGTATAAACAAGCAGAAAATACATACGTAAAAACATTATTCCTATTTAAAAAGAAAAAACAGCATGTTTGTTAATTATATAATAATCCTGATAATTAACGTGGCAGTCACGTGTTAAAGATAAGTTTTTTGCAGCCGCCAAAAAGTTCGTACATGCGTCAATCGCAGGGGCGGCTCATTATACAGAGCCAAGGAGCCATGGCACTATCTGTAGTTTCAAGCTCAGCAAGAATTTTTAATTAATTCACTTCTTTTAACTAACACTTTTTCGCCAGTTACTTTAGTCTAGGAAGATAATTCGTTCTTTCTTTCTTCAAAAAAGGAGGAGGGGGTACACTGTATAAGTGGCTCTACCATTAACATGTTCCACGAGCCACCACTCTGGTATTCTTAGTTAAATTATCCCCATACTGGTATTGTCAGTTCAATTATGATGCAATCTTTGGCGTTTATTTTTCTTGGCATTCCTTTTACCTTCTTGTTGAAAAACACATTTTCAAGATGGGTTTGACCTTTATTATCTGGCCACAAGAAACTAGAAAAGAATAGTGACGCTTTCCTGCTGATGATATTTTCGCATTTTTTTATTTTTTGCACCGTCCTGTTGAAGAAACACATTTTTGACATGATTTTGACTTTCAATATCCGGACACAGGAAACTCAGGACTCTGCTTTCTCCCTGTTGATATACTCAGTTGAATTGTGAAGCAATGTTTACCATAAGTATTAAAGCAATTTTTTCTTCTTGCGCCAACTTGTTGAAGAAAACCATCTTTGAGATGATTTTGACCTTCAATATCTGACCATTTCCCCCTGTTGATATTTTCAGTTGAGTTGTGAAGCAATTTTTTTTCTTATTTTGCCGTCTTGTTGAAGAAAAACAACGAGATGACTTTGACCTTCAATATCTGACCTCAAGAAACTGGAAAAATCTCCCTGTTGGTATTGTCACTTGAGTTGTGAAGCAATTTATAGCTTTTTTCCTGTTAATATTAGCAACAATTTATGGATTTTTTCTTCATGCGCCGTCTTGTTGATGTAAACATCTTCAAGATAATTCTGAACTTCAACATCTACCTACAAGAAACTTAATAACATGGCAAGGAAACACTGACGATACAAATTCACATTCACCATCGATTTAGCTCGTTCTTCTGATGAAAAAAAGGTATTACGTGAAGGTCTACTATGATTATTAAAAAAGTTGATTTGTTCGATTTTTTCCATTTCCGCGTTTTCTTTGCTGACGCGTCACTAGCTTCAAATAGACATTTGTGGTTGGGCAAGTACATTTTCTGAAGCGTCTCGAAGGGATCTTTTTATTGATGTATAGAAACCCCGAATCAAATGAGTGGTTTCTTTAGAAACTAATTTTAAATACAATTTTTGGGCAAATGTAAGAAGATAGGACCCTCGGGTAGTTTTTCAAGTTTTCGTCAAAAATTAAAATTTTCTAATTTTAATTGAAACTGGCTAATTTGCACCTAAGGAGCACAGATTTGAAAACCGCGTACGATTTGAATTCTTTGTTTAGCCGCTACGGCCGTTCAAAGTCTGAAAAAATCGACATGTTCATGACGACTTGCTAATTTTTTTGCATTTTTTCCTGCATTATTTTTTATAACGCCAATCGACTTAGCTCGTTCTTCTGATAAAAAAAATATTACAAGAAGGTATACGATGATTATTAAAAAAGTAGATTTTTTCGATTTTTTTCATTTTCGCGTTTTCTTTGCTGACGCGTCACGGGCTTCAAATAGACATTTGTTCTTGCGAAAGTACATTTTCTGAAGCGTCTTGAAGGGATCTTTCCAGTGATATATAAATTTTAAATGCAATTTTTGGGCAAAAGTAAGACCCTTGGGTATTTTTTCCAAGTTTCCGTCAAAAATTAAAAATCGGCAATTTTAATTAAATCCGACTAATTTTCACCCGAGGAGCAGAGATTTGAAAACCGCGTTCGATTTGGATTCTTCGTTTAGCCGCTACGGCCGTTCAAAGGCTCAAAAAATTTTCCATAATGTTCATGGTCAGGGGCGGCTCGTTATATAGAGCTAACGATACATGGCACTACCTGTAATTTCAAGCTCATCAAGAATTTTTAATTTATTCTTAAAAACTTTTTCGCCAGTTACTTTGGTCTAGGAAGATAAATCGTTCTTTCTTTCTTCAAAAAAGAAGGGGAAGGGGGTATATTGTATAAGTGGCTCTACCATCAACATGTTCCATTAGCCGCCACTGGTCAATCGTATCAAAATTTAATATTACAAAATATCCTGCAGATGGAATATATCAGGTGCGCGCACCCAGGGGTGGGGTGACTATCGGGCTTGAGCCCCCCCCTTCCTCAAGACATTTATATACCGAATGTTAACCATCAAACCTGGCCATAGGAAAATACCGTTTTTTAGAATTTTGATTCATTGTAATGCCATTGCTATATTGCACTTTTATTTAATGTCATATTGACGGACTTTCAGTTTACACATATGTTTATGAATGTTATTATATGCGTGAGCCCCACGCCCCAAGCCAAATTATATACGTGACCCCCCCCCCCCTCACAAGCTAACTTTCTGGGTACGCGCCTGGAATATATACCCGTATTTACATTATCACCCCTCTTTCGTGAAATGTGAATATTTACACGAGTAGTATTTTGTGATTTCATGAAATTTGCATGTAGCTACGGCAATCAAATCATAAAAAGCGTATACATGAAGCCATTCGGGAAAGTTATAATCCCGCTTCCATCAAAACACCTCGATAAAGTGTCTGCACGACTCGTTTGCCATCCAATATTGACGGAAGTCATCAGTATTTATGAAGCCATTATACTAATAATTTGCATGCAAAGTACAAGTAATCCATTCGACGAAATACCGTTGCTTATTATATGTCCAGCGATCCACCAGGAATGCCATTACATTTGCAATATTATGAAAATGTTAAGTAACGTGACATTATTTGAAATATATTCTGAAGTCATTACGGTTGTGATTAATGGTTTCCCCGTACGAAGTACGAGGAAGTATTGTGATCGTGTTTTTTCTTCGAATAAGAAATTTTAACGAAAACATTTCAATGGCTAATGTGGTGCACACTGAGTATTGCATCCTAATAATCATCTAAGTGAATATTGTTTTTGAAACATTTGGAAACTGAGCCTACAAGTCAGACATGTTTTTGGAGGGAAAATTCTTTTAAAATGAATCAGTCTTCCTCAGCTGTAAACGGCATTATTATTATTAAAATATGCAATGACCGAGAACAAAATATAAACGAAGGGATCATTTCACAGTGAGACAAAACTTTTATTTGGTGAAAATTTTCAATCAAACTTAAAAACACAAATTTTTAATTTTATACACGTACGTAAGTGAGTTATTTGAAGAATGAATACGCATATGAAGATTGGAAATATTTGCGGATAGGCGCTTTTGTTTTTTGTCTTGTTTTGGATGGATGAGGACGTTCATTGGAAACAAGGTATTTTATGCGTGGTCATGTTCTTTGCTTTCTTATCTATTGTGCTGTCATTCGAGGATATCGCCTATGTATGTAAGGAGGAAGTCGAGCGTATCTTCTAAAGCATTTTTCATGTTTGCGGAGAACGTTTACACGCGGCGGTACACGCTTAAGCACCAGCGCAATTATTATTAATCGACGATGGGAGGTTATTGTCTCTTTCGTGATGTAATGGAGTTTTACTTTTTTCCGCTATCTGTTCCAAAACTTTTAAATATATAGATATGTTTTTGACAAAATGATCAAAGTTTCAAACAAAACTTTAACCGTATTTACTCAATTCGAATGCGCCTTCAATTAGTCAAAATGTATTTGTAGATGAATTTAAGTTTACGGAAAAACTTTTCCGAGACCTACAATTGACAGAAAACACTGAATTTAGCATTCAACAAAATTTAGTATTACTTTGTTTAATTCGTTGCATTTCGATACCCCTCTCGCTATTCTATTAACATGGGACTCGTACGAAATCCCGAAAAATTTTAGGACCAGAAAGATTATTGTGGTACTACCGAATGGGGCTTGTACGAAATCCAGAAAAAAGCTCAGAATCAATAAAATACGTTTTCGATTTTCCATCAAAACAATTGGCATATCCTTGTTGACAATAACATGGCCACAATCAAAACTTGAATCTACAAAATGTAATCAATGATTGAAAATTTGAAATACAAATAATCTATCAAAGAGATTGCTTCAGTAAATAAATAATACGTTTTAGGTTTACCATCATAGATTAGAAAGATAGACTTTGCCATATCCTAGTTGACAATAACATGGCAATAGTCCAAACTCGAAATGAGAAAATGAAAAATATATTCATGTATGAGATTTGTGAAAAAATAATTGATCGAGAAATCATTCAAAAATTATTATTAAAAAATTACGAAATCCCGAAAAATTTTAGGACGGGTACTACCGACTGGGACTGGTACGAAATTCCAACAAATTTTAGGACCCTAAAGAAATCCCCAAAAATTTCAAAACCCTAAATATTATTGGAGTACCACCGAATCATAAACAAATCATAACTTGACAGGCACGACCACATTTATTCTTGATACCGTAACCTATTTCAACACTTGGGGCACAACTGATCGTTAGGATTTAGAAAACCTCTCAGAAAACACTTGGTGGTCTTAAAAATAAAATGTATTCAGACCGAGTGCTCATTTTGATTTTCTATAAAAATAATTGCCATATTCGAAACAGCAACAAAATGAGGACAATCCAAAGTTGAACTAGGAAAACAAAAATGCATTTGTTTAGAAAATTTGTTAAAAAATAATTCATCAATAAATTAACTTTAAAAGCTCAACATCTGTAGAAAAGCAATTCGCTTTAATTTCCCATAAAAAATAATTGACATATTTTAGACAAGAACAAAGTAACAATAATCCAAAGTTGAACTGGGAAAAAGAAAAATGCATTAAAAAGCGAAACGTTTTTGATTTCTAAATAAAACAAATATCATATATCCTGGATGGCAACAAAATGACAGCAATCCAAACTTGAACTGGAAAATTGAAAAACGCATTTGAGAATTTATAAAAAAAATAATCCAGCGAGGAATTGCTTTATTGTAGATCGTTCGATAGCAATACATTTTTTTTCTTTCCTAATAAAGAAATTACCATATATTAGACGATAATAAAATAACGACAACTCATAGTTGAACTGGGAAATCATTCAAATATTAAAAAAAATTAAAAATCAATCCATCAAGGAATTTACTTCCAAAGCTTAAAATCCATTAAAAATCAATACGTTTTTAATTTTCGAATAAAACGATTGCAACAAATTGACAACAAACCAATCTGGGAAAAGGAAAAATACATTACAAGATTGAAACATTTGTAAAAAAAATAATCCATCAAGGAAATTGCTTTCAAAGCTCAAAAGCTATAAAAAAAAGTAATACGTTTTTAAATTTCCAACAAAACAATGCCGTATCCTAGACGGCAGTAAAATAACAACAATAGAGAATACAAGAAATTCATTCAAAGATTTAAAAATTTGTAAAAAAATCATTCATCAAGGCAATAGCTTTCAAAGCTCAAAATCTATTCAAAAGTAATACATTTTGGATTATCAATTAAAACAATTGCCATATCGTAGTCGGCAACTAAATCCAAAACAATTGACAACAACATGGCAACAATCCAAACTTGAACTGGGAAAATAAAAATAATTTTTTGCTTCATATAGGATTACAATTTGAACCACCAAATTCAAGCAAGTTGTGATCCGGAATATTTGCGGGACAAAGTAACAGAATCTGGGACAGTTCCGGCCAATCAGGGATGAATGGTTACCCTACATGAGTAGTTGCCAATTATGTAATACGTTCTAACACTTAATATTTTCAATTAGCTCGAAATCATTCGTTCCATTAACTCTAATAGCATATCACCTGATACACAAACACACTTTTTGCACGCTAAATAACGAAAGCTAATTTCAGAAAGTACTTTGCACTCTGCATTACCACATGGTAGTGTTACTCCATTAGCAGATCGTTGGTGCGAAAATGGCAGAGGACAATGTAACTGAAACCTGCACTGTCATGGTGAACAATAAGACAGCCTCGCAAAAACGGCATTATAAAAGCATTTAATTACAAATAAATCTTTACGACTTTTTTTATAAAAAGCGCACAAGAAAATAATAGAAGTCGTCCGACCAGGTGTCAGTGAGTAGTACCACATACATATATAGATATGGATAATAATTATAGCGGGTGTACGTACAGAAGCGCATATTATGTAGTACCTATATTGTTAGTTATCTTGACAATTGCCCTCATTTACTTACTAACCAATGAAATCGAATAACGTTGATGAGATGATCCAATAAAATTCTAATTACGATGCGTAACAGACCACGCTCTATGTTATGCATGGCAATTTACCCTGGGTCGTATCTAATCAGATAATCTCTCATGTTGGTATTGCCTAGCAACGCGTTGGTTCATTTTCTATAGCGTATAAAACGTCAGTTATTGCCGGACTTTTAAGCAGTTTGCTCCTGAATTCGATCTGTTTGTATTTTCGGGTGAAGTGTTAGTGCTTTCATCAGTAATAGTATTCATAGGCATTTCTCAAAATCTTGGTAAGCTCATTTTTACTACAATTATTGTGGCGCAGATTAATACACGTCTGACACTTGGTGTCACTAAATTTAATTTTTCAAATTAAGAAGTGTGAACTTTCTGTTCGGCCAATTGTCTTCCCGAATCTAACTCGTGACTGATTTTTCCTAGGCAATTATTAGCGTCTGGATCACTCTTGCTTGTTGCTTCTAGAAAATCGGCACTCCTGCTTCGCAGTCGTGCCGATTTTCGTCGCAACAAGCAATCGTGATCCTGCCGCTAATAATTGCCGGCAAAATCATAGGCACTCGTTATATTACTGTTGATAACATGAGTTAAGCACAGGGACGGCTCGTGAAAATTGGAAGGTAAAGCAACAGAAAAAAATAGCCTAAATAGTTTGGTCATAAAGTCGCGTTACCATATTTCTCTTTACTTTTCATAAACCCAGCCCCACAGTTTAGTCATGAAGTCGCGTTACTATATTTCTCTTTACTTTTCATAAGCCTCTACCCCTGGTTAGAGGTCAACCGTAAAAAATCAGACGATGTCTTAAATAAGGGGCTAACATAGAGACGAATCAAGGTCTTTAACTGATTTACCAACGCTATCGGTCCTAATTTAATATTAATAAAATCACTTACTAACAACAGCAAAGGCAATTCTAAAAAGTTTGTTTGTTTCTAATATGAGCCCCTGAGTTGTACGATGTGATTGCTTAGTTCTGATGCTTTTATGACATCATTATATACGTGTTATGGGAGATAATTATATTTATTGAAATATATGTATTATTAAATAAAATAGAAACTACCTTACTTATTGCAGAGAGTATTAAATAAATTCAAAAAAACGAAATATAGCCTGAATATATAAATATTCAACCTGTTCGTAACTCTGCAAGCAAAATTATAGTCTTAGTAAGACTATAGTCTTATAGACTTATAGTCTTAGTAAGACTTAATTTTGCTTGCAGAGTTACGAACAGGTTGAATATTTATATATTCAGGCTATATTTCGTTTTTTTGAATTTATATGTATTATTATTTGCAAGCAAAGCATTTTGTTTCCTACGAAATAGACACTGATTGGATAGGGAGAGTGATGTGATTTGGCTAAAAAAAAATAGAAACTACTATACCTCAAAGGAAAGAGATGCTATTATGCATCTGTACTGTAGTATTTGCGCCGCAGTCGCAAGAGGTCTACATAGCAACATAGGCGTATTACAATAATGTTATTATGGTGGTTAGTACCAGGTGATCATAAATGAGTGTTAGTCGTTCCCGCAAAGAAATGGTTAGCACAGCAGCAGTGCCAGGTTAAAGAACTTGCCGCTGTACGCACACTCAAATTGTCGCTTTTAACCCTGGTCAGGATACATTCATATTCGCAGCTCCATCGTGACTTCGACCCTGCAAAAAAGTCGGCGAAAATTTCAATTATTTATAATAATAATAATAATACTTTATTCACGCGAGTACAAAAGAGTTTACATAAGTCAGGTTGATAAGTAAAGATACATTATGGGACTGATGCACAAATAGATTAAAATAAGTATGTAAACAGTTACAAACATATTAAAACAGGTATTAAATACAACTAATAGCAATATAAGTTAAGAAATAAAATAAGTTAAAAAATACAATTTAAATTATAATGGCAAACATTAAAATAAATAAGTGTATAAAAACAATGGCAACAGAAGTACTGTTACCTATATATTAAAATCATTGTATACAGGGTGTCAATTTGAAAACTTTCAATGCGAATATCTCTGAAAATAAAGGAGTTAGAAAAGCGCAATTTGGTACAAATGTTATACAGGTAGGGGGAACTAGAACCACCATATTTTGGTTATGGGGTGAGTGACCCCTTGGGCCCCATTCACCCAAACCCCAAAATTTTAAATGGCATCACCCCTTTTGTGATCCCTTAAATTAAACGTTTTTTCGAGTAGTATTCACCAGTATAAGAATTTTTTTTAAATTTAATACAGGGCCGAACAAAAAAGTATAATTAAAATAAAATAAATTCTATAAATTGCTATTTTATTTAATTGGATTCTTATAATTCATTCCATTTTGGGCTACAAAAAAGAATAATAATTTTTTTTTCTCCAAATACTCGAAGCAGTGGGTCAGGTTTCAACAAATAACAATCACCTATTGCAGTGTGTTAGATTGTACGTCAAATTCAAAAACGATCGAAGTGAAATAATTTCAGACGAATTCACTGTTTAATTTTCTTTTTTATCCGGTATTAGACATGGTTTACAGTATGGCTGAAAGAATTGCGATTTAGACACCTGACTGAAATAGGTGATTGTTATTTGTTGAAACCTGGCCCACTGCTTCGAGTATTTGGAGCAAAAAAATTTATTATCCTTTTTTGTAGTCCAAAATGGAATGAATTATAAGAATCCAATTAAATTAAATAGCAATTCATAGAATTTATTTTATTTTAATTATACTTTTTTGTTCGGCCCTGTATTAAATTTAAAAAAAATCTTGTGCTGGTGAATACTACTCAAAAAAACGTTTAATTTAAGGAATCACAAAAAGGGTGATCCCTTTTAAAATTTTGGGGTTAGGGTGAATGGGGCCCAAGGGGTCATTCACCCCATAACCAAAATATGGTGGTTCTAGTTCCCCCTACCTGTATAACATTTGTACCAAATTGCGTTTTTCTAACTCTTTTATTTTCACAGATATTCGCATTGAAAGTTTTCAAATTGACACCCTGTATATAAAACAAATGGAAAATGGCAACACAGATACAACACATTAAAATGTGTATAAATAAAACAAAATAAATGGCCAAAGAAACACTACAAATTAAAACAATGACCGTTCAATATAAAAAAAATATATGTTAACAATATAAAATAAAATAAAGAATTTGACGAGAAATAAGACTAGTATACAGTACAGGTAAATAAATAAATGCATTCTATAACGGACCAATTTAGTTAAATAAATATGTCGCTAAAAAAATTCTCCATCAATTAAAAAAAAATCATCGATACTGTAAGGTGACACTTCAAACAGAAATTCCTTAACCTCTTCACGCCCAGGTTCGCCACATGTGGCGACAAGCAAAAAATATATATTTTACAAATTTAAAAAAAAATTACCGCTTTAGCGCAACTATGGAAATTTTTTTCATATTTTTTGGCAAAAATGAGTTTATGACAGTGGAATATTATTTCATAGAAAACCGTAACAACAACAAATTTTTCAATAAACCCTGGATTATGCTATAATCCAATCAAAGCAACATGGGCGCGAAGTGGTTAATAGAACTTTTAAATTTGTCAAAAGGTAGATTATGTATATTATAGGACAATCTGTTAAAAAGTAGCGGGCCGTAATAATTTGTTCCCGTTTGTGATTTATTAAGCCTAATTTGGGGTAACTTTATGTCATTTTGATGTCTGGTAGGATACTTACTCATGGTGTTCGTGCGTCATGTACGTGTGCAAGTTACGTTTAACGTAACACAGACACTCTAATATAAATAAGTCTGGTAATGTGAGAATGCGCAATTCCTTAAATTTTTCTCTACAGTCGACTTGGTAGGCAAGTCCGCTAAGAAATCTAATGGCTTTACGCTGCAGGCCAAAGAGTCTGTGACGAGATGCGGAGTGACTCCACACCAAAATTCCGTATTGGAGATGGCAGTGGCAACACTCGTAATATATAGTTTTGAGTATCCACCCAGACACCGAATTTGTAAGGCTTTTTAGCCGATAAATACCCCAAGACATTCGCTTTGCTATTTCAGCGCCATGCTGGTCCCACTTTAAAGTGTTTGTGCTCGCTGACTCTACTGCATCCGTTCTATTAAGGGTAAAAACCATATTTACTGTTTTAGATGGATTAACAGTAAGCTTATTATCATTAAATCATTTTTCTGCCCGCAGAAGCGATGTTTTGTTATCTTGGACATCAATCGTGGAGTTTCCTTTATTGACAATTGTTGTGTCGTCCGCAAACAGAAAAATGTCGCTATTGTTCAGGTGCAATGGAAAGTCGTTAATATATAATATAAATAATAAGGGCCCCAATACAGATCCTTGTGGTACACCATGCTTAACCGATAGAAAACTGGATGACTTCCCGCGAGTACATACTTTCTGTTTGCGATCTGATAAGTATGACTGAATTAAATTGCAGCTTGAACTGTCAAAGCCGTACTTGCGAAGTTTTTGAACTAATACAGTATGCTGAATGCAGTCAAAAGCCTTGCTTAAGTCCAAAAAGGAGGCTAGTGCATATTGACCATTTTCAAAACACTCCAGTGTATTGTTAACAAATGCTTGAATAGTCAGAGTCGTGGATCGATTTTCTCGAAATCTGAATTGTTCCTTGTTCAGTAAACCCTCTTGCTCAAGAAAAATGGTTATTTGTTGCTTCATTATTTTTTCAATGATTTTAGAAATTATTGAAACTAAAGATATCGGGCATCGCCCTTTTTGAAAATTGGAATTACCTTCGTTAGTTTCAGTTCATCGGGGAATATGCCGGTAATGAGTATTTGGTTTATTAATTTTGTGAGGGGTAACAGGATTATATCCTTCACTGATTTAATTAAATCGCTGGAAAGCCCATGGATGTCCAAGCTCTTGATATTTTTGAGATCTTCTATCGCTTTTCTGACACATACTGGTGAAACCTCTTGGAAGCTAAATTGTTTTACCGAGTGCGATGTAAAGTTAGTCGGTTCACAATTATTCTCAGGTAATTTATGTAATAATTGGTCCGCTAAGCCGGTAAAAAATGAATTAAAATCGTCACACGAAATATCACAGTTATTATCACAGCTGTTTATATTTTTGGCAATATTAATGACAGTTGATCGTTGGCTAGTTTTTTCGATAATTGTATTGCTTCTCTGTGTCGCTTTTTGAAAACATTTCGTACTGTTTTATTTTCATTTGACGGATACTGTTCATATGCTTCATTAAGTAATTGTAGCTGTTCTCTCATACGTCGTAGTTCATCGTTGAACCATACAATTTTGACAAATTTGTGTTTTTTATATTGTTTTATTGGAAACGCATGTTCATAAATGTCAATTAGCTGACGAATAAAAACATTCATTTTAAAATTTATATCAGCATCAAAATGCACAAAGCCCCAGTCAATGTGCGATAATAACTGGTAAAACATATGTTTTCCTTTGCTAGTACTTGGGCGACTGTACTCATTTAGTGAGAGATAACCCTACATGATCTGACATACCTGTGTTGCAAGGGTGGATAGAAAATTCCGTTTTAAAATTTATAAAAATATTGTCTATTCTATTGTTACCTCTTGTGTTAAAATCGACAATAGGAACTAATCCATAGCACAGCAACATGTCACATAAAGAAGCTACTTTACTTTCATTGTACAAATTGAAGTTTATGTTGAAATCGCCCCCTAAAATAATAAAATAATTATTACTACTTATGGTTTCAAGATAAGATGTTAAAATATTCATAAATTCGGACTAGATACCAGATGGTGATCTGTAGACGCATATTACACAAAGATCAAAATTTGGGACATAACTACAAGACAACTCACAATCTTTCTCTCTAGACACTAATTTGGTTTTGTCGTTAAAATGTTTATTTTTTATCCGGTTATCCACATAAATAATTGTGCCACCGTAATTATTTTCGGGTCGTCAATAGAATGCACTACACGCTAAAGTGTTTATATGTGATATTTCACATTCAATGTTGCTCAACCAATGTTCTGTGAGACAAACAATATCAAATTTAGGAGACTGATCGATTAATAAACAGTCTAATTCATTAAATTTATTACGTAAAGACTGAATATTTTGAAATAAAATATTTATACTATTTTGTTTTTCATTTTGTTGAAATGAAAAAAATTATTTATACAGACATCGGGTTTCTTAATTTCATCAATAATTTGCGATGGGGCACTTAGTTTAAACTATGAGTATTCATTCCTTTTTTTTTCTTTAAATAGTCGAGAAGTTGTTCTTTCTTGAGTTCGGGGTCCAGTCTGAAGACATGAAGGTGTTTATATCTGGCTGCACCCTTGATGGATTCATTTTTTGAAGAGCCCAATACGGCATTGAACTTCTTCTTTCTGTATGTAACTTGCTTCCATCCCTCAATTTTTGGATCCTCTTTAGCATCCCCCGTGCCATTTGTGGCCACTTCTAAGCTACGTCATTGAATAGATTGCATTTTAGATGGGTTAGCAGTATTTCTGCCTTTCCTCAGAGTAGTTTTCGTCATCTGTGTGGCTGGTAAATCTGCAACTGTATTAACACTTGCAGAAACTTTCCGCTCAGTGACATTAGGTGGTGCACCACTAGGCAGATTCACATTGTTAATATGGTTGTCTACCTCAGTTTGTTTACATTTTGAATGTATGTTTGACACTGAATTTTTAATAACGAATTTTCTAGCTCCAGAACTCATATTTTATCCAGTAGTAATTCATTGTTTAACTTTAATTGATTTACACGTTCCTTTAGGTGTTGATAAGCTTCTGTGGTGAAATCAATCGCTTGTATTTGCTCCGTCGGGGTTGGTGTTGTAGGCGTTAGATCCAACGAGGATAGGTCGTGCCCACAACAGGTTTTTGCCCTTTCTGCACAGCTGTTATGGTAAATTGTCCTACAGGTGGGACACTTGACTCCTGATCAAGCAGTAGCAGTACACACACATTTTTTCGCACTATCAACTTCACTTATTTTTAATAAGTTGCTTATTTGTAAAACTGTTATTTCAAATTCTTGTGATGTCTCATCAGTAACCTTGGTGAATCCACAAATCGTTTCCTTTATTTACAACTCGATCGGTTTCTCATTTTCATCTTTTTATTTTCTCCGTACAAGGTACGAGAATGTATTGTGTGTGATTTTTTTCGAATTCGAAATTTCAACAGAACTTTCTAGTTTGAGATCTTCCGAAATGATTCCGACCATTTTTTAAATATGTTTGTATCTCAAAAACTTCAAAATAAACTTTAAACTTAAGCTTTACTTGATAGTTTGAAGCACTGAAAGCTTTTGGTAATATATTGAAAACCGATAGTGTTTTTTACTAGTTTTTTTCAATATGAAAAATATTACAGAAGCGTTTATTTACATATTAAAGATGACGAAGAACTGCACATCTTTTGTAAATAAATGAATTCCATATAAAAGGTGCTGTAAAATGGCGGATTAACTCAATGATACGTTGTTGAGGATTACTTCGAGAGTATAGAAAAAATAATGAAAAAAATCGGTATTGTATTGTTTCGAAGATGTGAAGACTTTAGTGTAAATTGACGTATTTTCATATATTTTTCAAATTCAAATTTTCTTTATAAAAATAAATTTCATTTCATTCAACTTTATTTTGTAGTACACATTTTAAATTATTTTTTTTATTGATAAAATTCTTATAAATAGAATAATTTTCTTACAGATTCAACTGCTTTCTTTACACATTGATTTTTTTAAATTTAAATTTATTTTTGGTAAATTAACAGTTTTTATGGATGATTTTTTAAATTCATAAATGATTTTGTTTTGGTTCTACTGTATTCTTATACATGAATTCATTTTTTAATCAACTGTTGATTTATAGGGGATTATTTTTTTAATTCACCTATTTTCTTGTAGATGAGATTTTTTAAATTAAATTTTCTTTTATTCAACTATAGTTTCTCTAGATGAAATTTTGTAAAATTCAATTCATTGATTTTTTACTTTCTCCGTTACGAAGTACGAGAAAGTATTGTGATCGTGATTTTTTTTTCAAAAATTTTTTATATCGCTTTATCTCAAAAACTAAAAGAGCAATTGATATGAAACTTTGAACATACGTCTTATTTGATAATCTGAAGAACTGAAAAGCTTTCGGAAATTTTCGAAGTAGGTGTTTACCTTAACTGTTTTTTTTTTGTTTTTTGTCAATATTTTCTTAAATATGAAAAATATCACAAAAACATTTAAACAAACATTGAAGACAACAAAGAAATAAACATTTTTTGTTTGAAAACATTTTTCGTAAAATCATTTTTATTCGAGAAATTTTTTTTTTCATTTTTGATTTATAATTATAAAACGATAATAGTTACAGCAAATTTATGTTAATAATAATTGTAGAGAATGCTAAAATGAACAACTTATAAAGAATAAGTATTTTTCGAAATTCCTTTAGTTTTTGAGTAAACTGAGTTTTTGAATTTGAAGTATAATTTTTCCATTTTTCATAATTTTGACGTTTTAAATGTCAGTTTCATCATCCGAGTTTATACAACGCTCGATGTACATTTAAAATATGATTTCAATTGAAAATAAACCATGAAAACGTAAATATAAATGGCTATGAAAGCATCAAGTCGGAGAAAGTAACATGATGACCACATCACCATTTTTTTAATGCAACTATGTTTTAAACAATTTTTTACTTTCCGCGTTACAAAGTACGAGAAAGTATTGTGATCGTAAACATTTTTTCAATTTTTTCTCACGGAAATATCTGTTTTGACGTCCCTAGAGGCGATTCCAAAAATTTCTGGAAACATTTTTTTTGTTTGTGTGTGTGGGTCTGTATGTGTGTATGAACGTGTGTGTGTGTGTTTGTATGTGTGTGTGAACATGTGTGTGACGCGCGCGCGTGTGTACGTCTGTCTGTCTGTCTGTCTATCTGTGCGCGCTGTATCTCAACATTTAAACAAATATTGAAGACAACAAAGAAACATCACCATTTTTTTTAATGGCCTTGATTTTTGTGAAATATCTTTGTAGATGATTTTTTTAAACTCGAGTTTCCTTTATAAATTATTATTCTTTACTTCAACTGTATTTGTTTAGAATAAAATTCAACTTTTTTCTTATAGATAAATTAATTCATATTTTAAAATCTTAATTTAATACTTGATTTTTGAAAATAAACTTTGATTTTTAGATGATTTTTTAATTCTGTAAAATTGTATATCCAAAATCGTATGTAATAAGCGAATTACTGTGGTCATTTGGGGAAAGTAATGTTGTTTATTAACTACGAGTGACAGAATAACTCGGACGTATCAGATGTATGTAAAAATTTCTTGTCAAAATTTTATAAACATTATTTCAATATTTAATACAATTACAGACGATTTTGGATAAAATGTTATATTACGCTCATGTGGAATTACTCATTAATCCCTTAAGAAAATGACCTTAAATTGAATTAAACTTTTTCTTGCGGGACTAATTACGTACATTCCACATTCTTATAATAAACAATATTCTAGATCGCGCTGTATCTTAAAAACTAATACTGCAATAAACATAAAACTTTGAACATAAGTCTTTGACAATCCGAAGAACTGAAAAGCTTTTGGTAAAATTTTATACTCCTGAAGTGATTGTTTACCTTAACCGTTTTTTGTTTTTTTTTTCGATAATTTTTTAAATATGCAAGATATTAAAAAAACCTTTAAACAAATATTGAAGACAACAAATAAAATAACATTTTTTGTTTGAAAATATTTTTCATAATATCTGTTTTCGTTTTTGGTTTATAATTATGAAACTAAGGTGTGAGCCACAGAATTTTGTTTCTGCGTTGGCCATGCCTGAGAGAGTCATGTCTGAGATTATTTCATTTTTTTAAATCTAATTCTCATGACGTAATAATATGCGACATACCTCATTTATCTCACAGCCAACTCTGAATCAAAATCTTGTGGCTCACACGATATAATAGTTACATTCAATTTATGTTAATAATAATAATAGAAAATGCCAAAATGAGCAACCTATAAAGAATAAGTTTTTTTTCGAAATCTCTTTAGTTTTTGAGTAAACTGACTATTAGAATTTAAAGTATTATTTATCATTTCCATATTATAAAATTTTGTCGTTTCAAACGTCAATATCATCCGATCGAGCAAACCGCTCTATGTACGTTTAAAATATGATTTAAATTGAAAATAAACCATAATAGTATATTACGTAACAAGAGTTGTAAATAGCAAATTACGCGCAAGTGAAAAAATTGCGTAATTTCACGAGCGCGTAATTGCTTTACAACTCGCGTTATGTAGTATACTTTATCTACGACCACTCTCACCTTAATTTATATTTGATTCTCCAGTCCATAAATGTTCCTTAAACATTTTTGTATCGCGAGGCGTAGCAGGGAGAAACTTGTTGGCCGCTTATTTAATCATTTTCGTTGTTGCTGTTACTGGACATTATTTATCTTGCAAGAATTGAAAAGAGTTTCATTAACAATGGTTACATACTTCATTATTTGGTACTTACTTCTGGATATCATTGCATTTGAATGAGAATGTCCGGAATAGCGAAGTGACAGCTTCGGGGTGCGTGATGTGACGTTTAACAATCGCGGACTACTATATTTAATAAAAACGAACAAACGCGCAACTCTCAACCAATCAAAAGTTCGTAAACGAAACTCACTAGTACCTTTAATTTACAAGCGGGCTCTAACATACGTGGGTGTTTTGGTGTATTTACGCAGTACGCGCATTGTACGATAATGGGCATTTACAGTAGTGGTCGTAGATAAAAGTATAAATATAAATAACTATTATACCATCAAATCGGAGAAGGTAACATGATGGTCAAATCATCATTTTTTTGTCTGTGTGAATGAAACAACACATTACTCCACGACACTGTCAAAATCTGCAAACGTCCCTTTATTAAATTTCGAGCTAATTCCACAAGAACAAAATTTGTAATTATCTAAGGTTGTACTTTTTCTTGAGCGCTTAAAAAATATAAAAAGAATTGCCAGACACTTGAAATTTTCTAAAACTACTCAAACAATACTGTTCACTTTCGGTGAAAGAGGCAGTAAGCAAGAAAATCCGAACTTATAAAAAAGGAAAATCCCTTCTAGGCATCTTGGCGGCTAAGATGTAACCTAGATGATGCTTCTCTACTTTCCTTGGATTTAATTGAGGCGGAATGGAGCAGAAAAACATAAACACATACAAATCCAAATAATAGGAATTTAATCTCGTTCCGAAACGAGACAAAAAAACGAATATATATTTCACTTTCTTGGTTTATTTTCAATTTTCTTCGGCCACCTTTGCATTTTTATTTTTATTTTCGAGATGACGTCAGATAAAATCGAAAAAGATATATAAGGAGAAGGTACAGTTTTACAAAACAAAACAAAAATCATTATCCTATGTTATTTCAAAAACATTTGATATATAGGAAGGTAATGTTCACTCGAGTTATTTTTCGGAAATATCGAAAAACTAGAAATTTCGAATACCTGAGAAAAGTAACATGATGGCCACATCACTATTTTTTAGATATTTATTCGTGTTAAAAGCAAAGCTGTACACAAGTCACACATGAAATAACATAATAAAATTATAGATTTGACATTTAAGAAAATCACAATATAAACAATGATAATAAAATGCAGTATAACCTTTATATTAATAAGTCATCACTCAAGAAATCTTCGGTGGAATAATAAGCTTTTATACCCAGTAATTGTTTCACCTGGGTTTTGAACTTTTTATAATTTAGTGATTTTATTTTAGTGGGCAACTTATTAAAAAATAGTGGACCATAGTAGTTTACACTATTTCTTGTCCTAAAAATACGAGTGTATTGAACCTTTATCGTTTCAGATACTCTAGTATTATGGTTATGCTCCTGGTTTCTTATCGTGTATAAATGTAAGTGACTTTTCACATATAAAACACTTTTTAAAATATATAGTGACGGCACAGTTAAAATTTTAATATTCCTAAAATGATTTTGAACATCCTGTCGAAACCCTAGTTGTAATAACGCCCTAATGCATTTCCTCTGCAGACCAAATACACGTTTAATGTGTGGGGTGTGACCCCAGTGTAAAATTGAGTAGCTGACTTGAGATTCTACTAGTGAATAATAACAATTTACCATAGTTGATAAAGTGTTTACTTTAACTAAGCTTCGAATTAAGTACACATATTTCGAAATATTTTTACTTACTCGTTCTAATTGATTTACCCATGATAAGCGTGAGTCCAAGACAACACCTAGGAACCCGGTTTCCAGATCACTCGTCTCATTTGTACGATCTTTGAGCGTAAAGACAACTCTTGAGGTTTTCTCTTCATTAAGCAACAGCTTGTTACTGTTTAGCCATTCTTTGGTCTTTGATTGTGTATCCCCTAAACTATCCATCAGCGTGGAGAGATGATTTTTGGTTTGACAGCATGTCGTATCATCTGCATACAGGGTATATTTGGAATTAGAATCGCAGTTTGTTAGGTCGTTTATAAAAATTAAAAACAACAACGGCCCCAAAACAGACCCCTGTGGAATTCCACTTGTTGTGTAATCAGATCCCGATTCTGACCCCTTATATAATGTCTTTTGTTCTCTACCTGATAAATAAGATCTTAATAAATTAATCGATTCTTTATTAATTCCGTAATACGGAAGCTTGCTTAGAAACAATTCGTGGGACACGCAATCGAAGGCTTTGGATAAGTCATAGAATACGCACCCCGCATATTCATTTCGTTCAAATCCACTAAGGATATAGTTTGTTAGATCCAAGATTGCATCACAAGTAGATTTATTTTGTCTAAAACCAAATTGATTTGCATTAAACAAATTGTTTTCTTCAAAGAAAGTATATAATTGAAATTTCAGAACATATTCAAATATTTTACTTAGGATTGTTATTATTGCTATGGGTCTAAAATTTCCGGGATCGTTTATATTACCTTTTTTATGAACTGGTATAATTTTAGAGAGTTTTAAAGGCGTTGGAAATTGGGACTTTTTTATGCATTCGTTAATTATTTTAGTTAAGGGAATTATTAAAATATCTTTCGCTGTTTTTATTATGTTTGCGTTCATTCCATAGACGTCGGTGCACTTTTTATTTTTTAAATTGTTAATTATGTCTCTGACCTGGTTAAAACTTACTGGTTTAAAAGAAAATTTGCACTTAAATAAAACACACTTTTAAAAGTGTGTTTTATTTAATTAAAAATGTATCACGAAGTAAGTGCCGCCAACCTCAATCAGTTAAATTTGCACTTATTTTGAGGCTTTACGTAATTTAGTGGATCAATATTTATTTTAGGCACACGTTTAATAAGATCTTTCGGTACATTGACGAAATAATCATTAAATTCATCAGCTGTTAAGTTAGACCTTTTTGACCTGGTGTTATCATTTTTGCGTTTATGATTTAAAATATCCCACATTGCTTTTTGGGGATTACTTGATGTATTAATGTAATTATCATTCGACTGACGTTGCTTGCTGGCAATTTTCGGATAGTAGTAATTTTTTTTAAAGTTCCTGAATATTGAAATATTTTCTGCGGTAGGATGAGCTACGCTCCAATCTTTTAGAAATTGCAATTTTTCGCGCATAACCCTGAGTTCTCTGTCGAACCAGGATGGTTTATAACCCGTGCAAGATTTAGTTTTACCTACTTTCTGGGGAAATGCATTTGCCATCGCAGTAGTGATACGACTGATAAAGTGCTGAAATTTTTCACTTGGATCCATAGTTGAATCAACAAAATCCCAGGATGCCAAGGATAAATCATTATAAAAAATATAAAGACCTTCTTGACTGATTGGTCTGTACACGAAACTATTAATTTGAACCTTAACATTGGAAACACTAACCTTCACACTCAAAGCTTTATGGTCCGAAAGACAAGGCTCGTGAACTTTCACACTACGTACATTTGTTTTCATATTTGTTATAATGTTGTCAATATAGTTACTTCCTCTTGTAGGTTCGTGTACTAGGGCATCGAAACCGTAACAGGTGTAAATGTCAGCAAAGCTTGAGTTTGCAGAATTTATTGTTTGAAAATGTATATTAAAATCTCCTACTAGTATAATTTTATTTATGTAATTTGTTAATAGTGATTCCATAACTGACAGAAATATTGCAAAATTTGAAAGAGGTGCTCTGTACACAGTTATAATTATTATCTTATTACTAGTGATTTCTACTGCAGATAATTCACAATTGAGTTCGACAGAAAGTAATTCAATGTCCTCCCTTCTTTTTGAATCTACGGTCATATGCACATAAATTGCTGAGCCCCCATGTTTCTTTGAGGATCTGCAAAAGTACGATATTAAATTATAATTTTCTATGTTGGTAATTTTAACTTGATCATTGTTTAGCCAGTGCTCTGTGAAACATAATATGTGATACATATCACTTGGTGCTAAAAATGCCTTTATTTCACCGATTTTATTGAATAATGATTGTATATTAATGTAAAATACATTCATACAAACAGTCTCTAAATTGGAGGATTGTTCCGATAGTCGGTCTGAAAATCCGTTTTAGGAAAAAAGTATTTTTTTGTAATAGTGCCCTGAGGCCATAAGTCTCCTTTTAGAAACTCTTTGTATTCATGAAATGGAACACCAACTTTAAATGAACTAACACCTTGCGTTTTCACTGGTAGTTTTGTACATTCATACGTATACGGTTTAATATTGTTTAAATATGACTGTATGTCGGCACTTGATACACTCTCACTGTAACCTGATGTGAAAATCCAGAATTTTCTATCCGCAATGGCCAGATTAGAGTCAGCCTTCCTTCCATTGATTGCTCTTGAACTCTTTCGTTTCACTTTCCTTTGTACCTTTGTATATGTTTCATTATCTGTTGAATTGTTGTTTCTGTTCACAATGTTTACATTCGCTGCGTCCGCATTCTCGGGTTGGTTGACAGGTTTTCGACGTGAAGTTGTTTCAATTGGTTGCGCTGTTGCCGCTGCTGAATAACTAGAATGAATTGAGACTACACTATTACCATTAACACTATTGTTGATATTGCGATCTGCTTTCTCTTGATTTACGTAAGCAGTGCCTGCGCGCTTGTCTTCCGACGTGCGGTTGCTATTTCTAAGCTCATTTACTTGTGAATGAGCCGTTGTAGCCGTTGTAACTGCCGGAGATTTAATTCCGGTTGAGCGGACTTCGGGTTTGTTTTGATTATTATTAATCACTGACTTCGCCGTGCTCGCAAGGGATATTTTTGGCGGTAAAACTGCTCCAACCTCAACGCGAAGGGACTTATTTTCCTCTTCCAAGCGTTTTATTTTTTCATCCATTAGGGAGATGATTAATTTTTGTTCTCTTACGCGTTCTTTTAATGCTAAATACGCGTCGGCTCGAAAATCAGATTCTGTGGATATATCCGGCATGGTATCGGGTTCTGGTAAAGCTAAACCACAGCATGTTTCCACTTTCCTGTAACAGCTTGCGTGAAACAAGGATTTACAGTTGGTGCACCGTGATCCTGATTTAGCCACATAACCACAGCGGCACAGTTTGGGGGTACAATCACTAGTTGAACCACTTTTTTTCACAGAATTGTTCGCGTTACATACGACACGACCGTCTTGATCGCCGGCCATATTGCAATACTAATAATATTTTTTTAAATGTTACAGTAAAATTATTGATGAGATATTTTTAAATTATGTTTTCTTCCAAGATAAAATTCTTTTAAATTCAACTTTATCATGGATGAACTTTTTTTAGATTTAACAAATAGTAATTTACGTAACAAGTTCCGAAAGTAATATTTTACGGGGTGAGTAGGAAGTTTCCTGCGAGTCCCGTAAAATCACTTTTGGAACGAGTTACGTACAATATTTTTTCGGCAGCCGTTTTTTATGTTAAAAAAGCAAAAACACATACGAATGTAATATGACAAGCGCTGTCATAATTAAATAGGAAGTTCATGTTTTTGTCAAGGCCGCCTACATATATACGCAAAATCGTCGCGAAAGTAACAAAAAGCGTCCCGAAAGTAAAGAAATCGTTCCGAAAGTGAAACAAAATCGTCCCGAAAATAATTACTTTCGGTACGATTTATGTAAAGTGGTACTTTCGATTTAATAAATCATACCGAAAGTTTTATTTACGGGACGGCTACAGAAAAAGGAATATTAGGCGCTAAATACTACTAAATGTAAAAATATCCACGAATATTATCTTCAATTTGGCTCCGTTGTCTAATGTCTCCGATTTTGCCGCCTGTGGAAATTTGCCGTTACATGCACGAGCGTATTGTGCGTATAGGATAATCCAGCGCTGAGCAGCAGTGAACCTTCTGTAATAATAACCCTACGATAAATACAATCCGCAATGTGTCTCAATCGTTGACTAAATGTATTCCTCTTTTACAGACTCCAGAAGACAGTATATGCATATCCCAAAGGAGTTTCGCCATCGGCATATGCATCGCAGGTCTGATCCTAATGCTCTGCGTCATCGCCGCCATCCTCTGCCTGCTGACCCGCAGGAGACACAAGAAGACGACATCGAACCCGAGCAGTTCGATATATAGTGGACCGTACACGAACACCGCGTACAGCCACAGTAGTTAATAAAAAAATCTAGCTAATAACGATCAAGAACAACGAAGCGAATCGAACCGAAAAACCATCTTCGTTCACCCACAGCAAGTGCAACAAGCCCCGCTGGTGCCATCCCGTTTAAAAAAGCTTTACAGTTTTTCGAATGAAAATACGTTTTATAAAAGAAAGTTAAAGACGGCTAATTAATGCCATAATATTTGTCTCAGCGTCTGTTTGGTCAAAAATGTATTACATAAATTCTCAGTAAATTAATAATAAGAAATATAATTTTGGGTTTAAGAAGCATCGACAGCTGTCACTCGCGCGAATATAATCTCAGCTGATACTATGTAAACGAACAAATTAGTTTAGCCATCAAGAGTTTAAACCTAGATAATGTTCTCCACTCTCGCCCATTTAATAGTTCTCAAATCATGAAATAACGTATTTTCATTCAGAGACTGTACATTCCAGCACTCAGATCCGCGCAAATCCGAATCAACCTCATGTTCCCTAATTTATATGACTATAATCGTGATAATATTTAATACTGGGGTAAAGGTGATGGGTACTCTTCTAAACGCTCCATAAAAAAACTGATGCCGAAACACTCTTTATGGGTGATTCGGTCCAAGATTTTGAATCACAGTAACATTTTAATGCGTCTTGAGCATCATGTACATAGACATAAAAAGTGTGTTTTTTTAAGAAAATGTTGCTTTGGTTCTCTATCTGCCATCCTGTATCTTAGAATTATCATCATAACAAATATACAATTTAAAAAAAAGGTGCTTAATAATATCAAAATGTCTAACAATTATCGTTAATCGAATTAAAACTCGTTTATTTCTGGTTGAAAAATTCCTGCGGCCAAAAAATGAAATTGTGTTTGTTTTAACAAAAATAAACGATTGCAAGTTATAATTAGTTTTATTTATATCTATCCATTTTTATGTATATTCGGTAAGCAATTCATACAACTGAAACAACAATTTAAATGTTACTTATCTTCCTCCCTTTTGCGGTTTTAAATCGTCGATATTAATAATAATAATAATAATAATAATAATAATAATAATAATAATAATAATAATAAATTGTCTTTATTAATGCAAAGGTAATCACAAATATTAAATTTACAAGAGTAGGTGAAGTTCAGTTAGTTTATTCAACTAGTAACTGCTCTTCCACTTAACCTACTATATCATTTCCCCTTTAAAATGTCATGCTGTTTAGCGTTTGATGCACATAACTTTAAAAACCAGTAGCGTTCACGATGGCAACAAAAGAGCATAATCGATTTTTCTGAAGAATAATGCTGCTGAAGCCACTGAAATAGTTTGCGCTGCATATAAACAGAACTCTATAGCGGTGGATTACACAAACATTTATTTAAGCCACGTTTTTCGTAAGCCGGTATTATATTTTCAGCTGTGTAAATGTTCTTTATGCAGCGTTGTCTGTCACTGTCAGTCACCGAATACATTTTTGAATCGCTATTGTTTAAATTAGAAATGGAGCCTCAGAAGAGGATTTAAGGTAAAAAAAAATACATCGAAATAGAAAGATTTTTTAATAAACATTGGAAAGAGTAAATATCAATTAAAATGTGTGTAATTTAATCGCATAATCTAACCTTAAATTATGCATTCCTTTTACCATTTGGAAGATCGTTTACACAGCCGAAAATATAATACCAGTGTTGTGTCAATTTAAGCCAGAGTTATATTTATTACCACCGTTGTGAAATCCACTGTAAATGTAAAATATAAATTTCGATCTACAAGACCACGCAGTGGACGCCTTCAACAGATTTAAAGGAGGAATTGCAAATATTGCTGAATATAAAAATGCAATGGGAAGAGTTAAGAAGGAAGTTGGGTTCGGCATGAACATTCCGAAGACAACAAAAATCGATGGCTTTATATCGCACTCACTTTGCTTTCAAAAAACCAGAAAAGGGGTTTTCTGCGCAAAATTATTACATGCGATAAAAAGTGGATTCTTTATTCTTATCTCAAGCGTAAAAAAATATGAGATAACCCTAGTCCACCTTCGACATCAGCACCAAAGCCCTATATCCACGCGAAGGTTTTGCTCATCATCTGCTGGGATCAGAACGATGTGTTGTATTACGAGTCGTTGTTACATCCGGGTAAAACTACCATGGCAGGCCACTATCAATAACAATTGACTAATGACTCTTTTTTGTGAGTCGGCTTGTCGTAAAGAGTCGACTCTTGAAGTGACTCATGACTCTTTTGTAAAAATAAAAAGTACCTTTGTCTGGAAAAAAGTGAAGAGTAAAAAATAATTTTTTACCTCGAAAACACACTATCTACTCCTTTCTAAGAGTCGTCTGTTTTAATCGACTCACCCATGACTTACCCATCTCTAGTGTTAATGCATCGCGCGAGTTACTACAACTGCTACAACATGTTTTTTTGTTTACACTGTCCACTGGCCTCCCACCGTATCACATGACATAATCTCGCACGCTGCTCGTACTGTGTCAACTCGCCTGGCACAAGTGCTGTATCTTGATCTCTTTGTAGAAAATGTTTATTTATCAACATGTCTTAATTTATCGAGTTGTATAAAGATAAGAAAAATCTGTGGAGCACTTTTGACCTTAATTACAAAAATCGGAATTTTAGAAATGCATCCTTACATCAGCGGCGATTCGTGGATGTTCGGCGAGGAGGCTACGGAAGATATTTGACCAATAAAGCATCGAAATATTTGCTTCCTCCATAAGAATAAGCACTCTGTCTTAGCCTCCTCTATGGAAATCCACGAGCCGCCGCTGCCTTACATATTGCTGAAGAAATAACAAAAGAAATTAAAAAAATCGCTCAACGTACAACCAACAGATTGTTACGATAGTATACAGAGTGTTAAACATGCGGAAAAAATTCAAAGGGTTATTCCTTGCCCTATTCTAAGAATATTTTATCCTATGATTTCTAAAAAAACTCTTTGTTTCGAAGACACAGGGTGAACAAAATTTGCGAAAGTTACATTTTATTATCAAAAAAAATGCAAATATGAAGAAAAATCAGCTGCAATGACAACATTTCTTTCATCGAGATCATCAGCAACCGCATTCTTCAACTCCATCAGCGCACGCTAGCAACATGCATGCATTCGATGTTATCGCCGCCAGACTGTGACAATTCTTAGTATCAAACATCTATAGAAACTGAACCAAGGCCAACATTGCTGGAATTAGCGAAAATTCTTTCAACAAAATTATAAGAAAATGAAATAACTAAGAACACCTTTTACTATACCAATTACTTACCAATTTTTTAATTTCACCATAAAGTTTTTGAAATAATAAGTTATGTTTGTAATAAAAATAAACTATCTTAAGCTACAGGTACTTAATTGTTAATTTGTTACAGCTTACCTCAAACAAACAGCCAATCGTTCTTTAGTGGTGACAGATCTTCGAAGTTGTGTTTCTTTGTGTCGTTTTTATTAAGCTTATGTAAGAGATCAAAGTCACATATTTTTGTAGTTCTGGCAATAACTGATGGAATTTGACAAACTGTTCTCTTTTCTTATTAATTTCATGTACCCATACTTGGATCTCACTGAGAGCTAAAACCGCACATACAGTTTCAACTTCTTCCTACTCCGATAAACTAGTTGAACATTTAGAAGAATGCTAAGTACAAACTATACTATTCTTAATTAAATTAAGAAAAAATATCATGGAATATATGCACAGTGATATCACGGGATAAATATGATATGAAAGTTCGTGATCTCATGTGGCGTGATGGCAGTCTGTTTTCGGCTTAACGCAGGCCATTAAACGTTTTAAATGGTTGAATTTAAATAGCATGCATTGATGACTTTGGCGCATGCAATCTGCAAAAGGAACAGGAAAGCGGAAGAGAAACATTCCTTTTCAGCGTCTAACTGTAATCAGCAAGTATTATTGCACCACGGCAGATATAGAAACGCTATATGTTCATCACTGTCGACACCCAGATTTTCACAAAGGAACTTGGACCCTCAAGAAATGGGTTTGTTTGACTGAAAGTTCACTCACTAGCGCATGAAAGTTTGGGGCTTGAAATGTCCTAAATATGTAAGACTAGTGTTGGGCGCGCATAGGTATAATAGGAATTTTCCCGGTGAGACGAAAGGCAAAGCAACGGTTGATGCCACTCACTCAATCCCTACCGTCACCTCTTCGCGGTGAATTTGATCAACCTGACTTGGGTCAGGGTGAATGAGAGCAGGTCTCTGCCCAGGGGTAATATCATGGCTTATGGCTTGCACAAGGGCTTGCGGCGCAAGGTCTGTTTGTGATATAACAACCATTAAATCTGACATATCGAACCTGCCACTGTCTATAATCATGTCTCTCGGGAAACAAGTTTAGAGGATCTTGACTTCACCGCTCGAGTCAATGTGGAAAGGAAACCACACAAAACAAACACCTCAATCCAAGATGGAACAGCATAGGCTGAAGGGTGCATGGCTAAAAGGGGAACCTATATTAGTCTTATCTATGGGGACTCTTAGTATCAAGGCGACTCCCAGTTTCAAAAGACTTATTAGGGCATGCCGGGCTCCGCTGTAATATTTTCCTTAGGTTCTCGCATTTGACGTACATAAACTAAAAATAACCTAAAAGACATAAATCCCGAAGCAAAGGGCTCGAGGGGGCTGGTGCCAATAGGGTATACACTATTTGAATTCTGGGTAAACACTGCACCTAATTGAATCTCCACCACTTCAAAAACTTCAAACTTCTTCTGGAGATTAAAAAAATCCAAATTTGGAATAGGCTTCCTGGATCAATAAGGGACAAGTGAGGGATCTACCCAATAGTATATAGTGTATCAAGGGCCGACAATAGGCTTTAGCAACCCGCCGCTTTGCTAAAAGTGAAGGGTTGCTAAAGCATTTCGGCATGAGTTACACTCGATATTTTTTCGCCAGCCTTAAGTAAAAACAGTGTTTCAAGAAATTTTATATCGCGCAACATTGAACTGTCACTGTCAGATTTTTGCATAGCCTACTCATATTCCGCGGAAGGTTGTCTGGATTATGCATATTATTTTTTCGGCTCTAGATACGCTAAATCGTAGTTTCGGCCCGATTTTTATGGCTGAAATATATGGTTTCGGTAGAGGCAGGCGAAAAATACAATTGCAGGCTGGCACACAAAACACACTTACATAAACCAAGGGGGCATATACGTTTTGAGCCCCGAAAAAAGGCATTTTTAATGATTTGAAGTGACAAATTACTTTTTGCATTATGAAGCACGCCTTTTGTGCTTCGTATTCACATTTTATTAGAAAGAGATTAAGTTATAAAATCCCCCTTTTTCAGCGTTGTGAAGTCAGCTCCACAAGATATGCTTGATTCCGCGGTTACAATGATTTCTCTTTGCCCGTAAATCTGAAACGCAAAATTTAAATGGCATCTTAAAGGAGAGTGTATTTCCTTGTCGTTGATGGATCCAATTTTTGAAATTCGAAATTTCAATAAAATGGCGAACCTTCAAAGTGTCGATGTTCGCAAAAAAAATTTTCTTTGTTAAAGAAAAGAATGAATTGAAATTTTCAAAGTCGCATTTGTCAACAAGGGAATTGTATAAGCTATCAATGAAAAAAAAATGGGCAGATCGGTTAATCCGTCTTCAAGTTATCATTCTAACCGACTTGAAAACACTGTTTTGAGAAAAACGCGTTTATAGTTTTGGAACACTTTAACTTTATTGTGAAACTGATTTTGTTCAACTTCACGTCATCGTCAATTTCTGGAGGAATACAAGGAGCTCTCCTGATCGAGATTTTCGTCCATTTGTTGGTTTTTAGCCAGGAGGAGGCTTATACCGGCCTTCGGAGACGAATGTTGTTCTCAAATTGCCGCTAGTGAATACCGCTAAGAGTCATTGTTTACTACGAATTGAGCCGCGTTTTGTCAAATCGTCACTCCCACAGTCTTCGTTATTTGCAATAAAGATGGCCTCCTTTGAACAAACAAATAGAGTAATATAAGTCGTGATTTGAACTTCAGTGCTGCTGTTTATTATCTTCGGTGCTATACTCCCGATCATATTGTTAAAACTGTCGCTGTGAGCTTATTTCCACCTTCAATGCCTTTGCGATTTTTTTGTATTTCAATCTCAAAAGTAAGTTATATACTAAGGGCCGCTTTTACAATCGCGGGTAAATGATGGTTAACTTATACCCTCTTTAACTAATCCCTTCGTTAATCTCTCAGCACGCTGCCTTTTACTTATTCACTTTACACTCACGCCAAAAAATTCCAAAAAATAATAACCTGTATGTATTACCGATTAGCGGTATTGCGCGTGCTCGATGTGCGCATTGCCTGCGAGTTAACCGAGGTTTATCTGCTGCTCCAAGCACCGGATAAGATAACTGCGAATTATCTGCTTCTTAACCGTAACCCTTAAAAATATGCTTGTAAAAGCATATTTTCGCATTTAGTCCGGAGATAGAGTTAACCTTGATTGAACCGGCGGCCCTAAATAGGACAAAAGAAACCGTTGTATAAGCATCCGACTCTTCTTCTTGCGCACAGCTTCGGAAAGGGGAGACGCGCGCCTGTGCGCTGCCCAACAAAACGCATTGTAACCTCTTCATTTATTCATTAAAAAACGGTTTGAGTCCAATATTCTTGAAGGTTCAAACTGTTTAAAAATTAAAATAAAAAAAAACGATTTTTTTAAACCGACAAACGTATATGCCCTCTTGAGAAAGGATATAAACTTTACATTTATTCCAGAATTCATCACAGGGGACCTGACAGCAGCCTATGGCCGCAGCCTACTTCACAGATGAACAAGACACACCACCATCAGTGGAGGTGTTCGTGGTGTGATGCACAGGAGGCAGCAAACATCTCTTCCTGTACTGTGATGCCAACGCCCACAACATCGCCAATTTCTTGAATTCATTATCTCAAAAGTTTAGATATCATCAACAGAGGTAGCGAGCTTGAATGCAATCATGTACAATTCAAAATTGGTGCGTTTTGGCAGAACTCTCTTTGTCCGACTATCAACAGATCGAGTTTGACATGGAGACCACAAAAGAAGGTGTAATAAAGTATAGAAATAGAACAAATAGACTGGGGTGGGGTATAAACACTGTTTTTTTTTGACGACGCTCGATGTACATTTAAAATGAAAATAAATATAATTAACTATTTATTATACCATCAAATCCGAGAAAGTAACATGAATGCCATTCTGAACAGTTTTACGAGAAATTACACAATTTGTATCAGGAGACTAGGAACGAAAAGAGGTAACTTATCTTGAAATTTTTTCCGAGTAATACTATGGAAAAATTAACAAAATCATAAAATGCCCAAAAAAAATTTTTTTTTGAGAAATAACTAGTTTGCACGCTTTTTCCAATCATTAAGAAATGTTTGTCAGGAGATTAGAAACGACAAGAGGTTTAATCTACCAATGTCTTCAACACGAGCGATAAGTCTGAATTTGATTTAACTTACTTCTAAGCCTGGATAATGATTGACAGATTGTATTGGAAATAAAATTGATAACATAAATAAATTCACAAATAATTAATTAGCGGTGGTGGATCGCGGCATGCAATCTAATGTACACGGTCGGTGTTGTCATTTTTGAACGAAAATGGCGGCAGTATAATACATAGAGAGCTAAAAAAAGATTTTATTTCCGTCACAAAAATCATAGAGATCTAAATGAAGACGGTTTATTTTTATAGGCAACCTAGTTTACATCGCAACCCAACACACACCGGGCAATGTTACTTTAGTCCGGAAGATGGCGATAGTATTTGTACGGTTAATATTCTTTAACAGATTACGGTTAACCGGGATCTCGCAAAAATTACAGAAAGCTAAATGAAGATGAATCTTTTTTTTGTTAATATCACACTTTAAAGTGTGATATTAACAAACAATTAGTTATTTATACGAATGTCGAATGTACGTAATTAGTTTCGCAAGAAAAGTTTACCTGTGAGCTCGAAGATCGAACGGGTAATTTTCTTAAGGGACTAATAAGTAATTCGACATGAGTATAATCATTGTATATACATATCTAGTAGTGCAACGCTTATGGGAGAAAACGAGGCAAGTTTTGGAAGCCTGTGGACCCCTACTTTGGAAGCCTCCGTATGAGGCGCTCCCGCTGCGATATAAAATAGCAATTAAATTGATTTTACTATGCCCTCATAGATGGCTATGAAAATAATATGCCTACTGAGTTGCCTGAATTTAATATGAAATTATTTGTTTTTGTGGAGAATGACTAATAACACGCGTCCTAATTTACATTTTCGGTCGCACAGCGTTGTGAGATTTACTGTTGATAAATGCTCTGGGTTTGTTTATTTTTTTTATACCTACTCGGTGTGTTTTACGATACTTTTTTATAATGTTTCGTGTTCCACTATACCCGCTGATCTTGATTATATTTTCGGATGCATGAATTCTTTCTAAATAAAATTAAATGGACTATTTTTATTTAATATAAATGTTTAATCATGCCATAAATAAATGCACACTTTTTGGGGGTACATCAGGGATTTTAGCGAATTTTACATATATTATAAAGGCTATCAAGACATGGCTTTTGGTCTTTACTAGAGGCTCAGAAAATTATTATAACAATATAAACTTTCAGTACACTTATTTTGGACTCAAAAATATCGTAAACCGTTACGGATACGAAAAAGTTATTCTATACTTTTTTATGCTTGAATGTTTAAAGTTAAAAGTTAAAAAAAATATTTAGATAGTATTTAATGAATAAAATATATCTCAAAGAATAATCAATTACTCATGTTTTAATTTTCTTAAAAATAATATAAGTTTTGCCCTGATCCTTTCTTCTTTTTTCAAAAGATTTTTGAGATATGATTTTTTATAAAATATTTCAAAACAGAATAATTCATTTGTTTTATTAAAAATTTTAAATAATAGCAAAAAAAAATAAAGAACGATTCCGGGCCGGGCCGGACCGGGCCAGGCCGAGCTTTGAATATTCACTAGCGGGCCGGGCCGACAAAACATTTTATTTCTTCGGGCCGGGCCAGGCCTTTGAATATTCACTGTCGGGCCGAGTCTTTAAAAGACGGCCTGTGCAGGGCTTTAGCCTATGCACTTTGAGAGCTATTCAAAAGCTGGTAGCAAAATTTGAAGAAAGTGGTTCTGTTATGGATAAAAAGAATTCAGGAAGACCCCCTGTTACAACAGATGTTGTAGTTGCTGAAGTTTTATAAGAAACGCAAAATTTAGCAAATGAAAACAAATATGGAACATCTAGTGTCAATAAAATATCAGGCCATTTGGAGATTGGTAACACCAATTCTTCAAAGGCAACTTAAAATGTATCCATAACTCTATTTCTTTCTTCACATATAGGCATTTTTAATTTTCAAATTTCTCAATGATTGATACAAATATCAGTATTTCAATACACGACTTACTTTTGAAAAACCCTATATAAAACGGAATTTAGCGAGTTGCAGGCTTATCGTTTTTAGAAAGGTACTCCGGCGATTCCGGTTATCATACAAAGTTGGTTAAATAGGGTAAATGTATGTATTATAACGCGGAATAATAATCAGTTGAAAATTTCTCAAAAGAAAGGAAATTTTCAATTTTTGTCATTATTTTCTCTGTACGAAGTACGGAAAGGTATTGTTATCGCGAAAATGTTTTCGTTTTTTATGTCCGTTTTGAGCTACGTTGAATGGTTGAATTTTTACATTACATTGCATTATTACATATTGATGGAAACTGTTTAATTTATTAATTATAGAGTAGGTAAAATTTATGTACAATAAGTTTTTATATACAGTTTCAAAAGTTAAAAACCATTTTTAGTCTAACTTTCAACGAAAATGTGCATTTTCGAGACCATTTTCCACACATTTCTGTTTGTTGGTCTGCCGGTATGTTGGTCCGGATACTTCTAACAAATATGGTTCAAATTTTATTTAATTTTGGAAAAAAATGAAATAATTACAAATATTTGTAATATTTTGTTCATAATCATGAAACTACGAGAGTTACATGAAATTAGAATTATCACTATCTATAGATAATGTCAAAAATAATAATTTATAAAACATGTTATTTTTTAACTTGTCACTAGTTTTTGAGAAAAAGCGATAAATATGAAAAATATCATAAAAAGCGTTTATATTATCAAAACTTCCAAATGTGGAAGTTGTAATCTTTAAAATTTTGAAATAATTGCTTATTTGTAATGTTTAGAACGGAAAACAAAATTTCATTGGAAGCTAATAACAGCAGGATCAGTTGTTCAATAGTTCCTTAAACCAAGTTTAACCGTAAACTCGGTATAAAGTTACTCATGTTTAAATGATAATCTTAACTTTACGTAGGACGGCAGTTAAAAACTTTTGATTATTGTATAAAGGGTATTTCAAATTCGAGCCTCACCATGGGCATATCGCTTATTATAGAACAAAAGGGGTAAATAAAATATAATAATAGTAGGGTTAATGATGATATTTTCCCCATTTATTTTTTTCAAAAACTCGTAAGATTTCGAAATATTCTTATTCTAAATTGTCTATTTTGGTATTATTTAATAATTATTGACAAAAAACTTAAGACCTGCTGTGGCGTATCCTGAAAATGCCGTAGTTAATTTATAATTTTTTTTCATAAACCAAAAAGTTTACAAAAACTATTTATAATGAAAGATTTCAATTTTTTTTTGTTACTTTCTGTATTTCTCAAAATTATTTTCTGGTATTTTTCATGCAGGGTGTAGAATTGGTTCACGCACCATAGGGATTTCCATGTTAAATTCTCAATGTTCAAATATTGGCTCCCCAAATAATTTTGGAACAAAAATCCGTTGAACGTTTCGAAATTTGCGGACCATTCTGTTAACAGTAGTGTGGTTTACTGCACATGCACTATTAGCAGAATAGTTTGATATTACCATTAGGATCTTTTCATTCAACAAATCCATAATATTTATTATGGATTTGTTGTTAATCATTATTAAAATACGCCTAAATTTCTGATTAAAACATTAACGTGACCGCTAACGTTCAACGGTTTATTGGTTCAGAAATTCCAGGGCGCCACCTATTTTTGCTAAAATAGTAGTTTTAATTTCCTCGATTTCCCCTTTCTATGGAAAGTAAACAAACCAGTAAGAAAACGGTTGTGTAGAGTATTTTTTTCTCTACCTGAAACATATTTACGCTTTTTCTCTAAAATCATTTGGGGAGCCAATATTTGAACATTAAGAATTTAACATGGAAATCCCTATGGTGCGTAAACCAATTCTACACCCTGAATATAAAAAAATATCAGAAAAAAAGATATATATATATATATATATATATATATATATATATATATATATATATACTTCCGGTGAAATAAAATTTACCAAAATATATTCAGTTCAGCACCCAAACAATTTTTCTACGGATAACAAAGAGGAAATTTTTTACTGTTTTTTTAAATATTTTCACGATCACAATACTTTTGCGTACTTTACACGGAGGAAGTAAATATTGTTTTTTCTTTCCTCTAATTATTTCTATCTACATACATTTCAATATTGTAGTTTATCTGAGTGAAGAATATTTTCAATATTACTGCCGCAATCGTCTTTATGTTAATAGTTATTTAAGCAACAAGGAACGTAAGGACGTATTAACATTTGAGGTAGGCGAATACGAACCGAGGCGGAGCCGAGGCTCGTCGCCTGCCGAAAATGTTAATTGTCATTACGTTCCATGTTGCTTATTAATTTTTTTCCGCTACCGGAAATATAATACTTAAAAATGATCAGAAAATATTCTAAAATACGGCTTGTAACATTTGGGATTCAAATGTTTATAGTCACCTATGCGTTCTATGCGTCCTATGGCAACCCAGCAACGCAGAAAACAATGTCGAGTTTTGTTTGTTTGTGTCAATCCAGTGACAGTTTATGCGGGCACGGATTTGCATCCGAAGCTGCGAATATTGCATGTTAGAATGTGTTACCGACAAAATCTAAAAAGGTATGTGTCCTGTTACGACTCTTTTTAAGCAGTGGTTATGTAAAAAGGATGCCGATTCTGTAGGTATAGACGAAAATGTGTTGCTCGCCTATATGTTGGAGCGTTACGTTTCTGTTTATTATTTTCCTAGGTCCGTAAGTAAAAATTAAGTTCCGTCGTCAAGGACAACAAACACCACGAATGTTATCAGCCACTTACGGTACCTGTAACCATGCATGCAATGCGTATTTACGTTGTCGGTAGCGGAAAAAATATATTATGCGGTGCGGTGTTTATTTATGTTTCTCGATTTTTGTTTACATTACAGTTCACGTCACGGAAGAGTTTCGGTGGCCTTGTATTTCCTATACGGATCGAATAATTTAAAAAAATCATTCTAAAACGAGTAATAATTTTCAAGTATGCAACACATATCACACGCTACTCAAGTTTTTCAATGTGTGAATGCTTACGCGCTCTCTTGGTGTATTTGGAAACCCAATTTTTAGCATCAAAAATTTACATTGCGTTGGCATACTAGATATATAAATACAATGGTATAATATAACATTTTATCAAAAATCGTCTGTAATTGCATTAAATATTGAAATAATGTTTATAGAATGTTGACAAGAAATTTTGACCTACGTGGTGTCAGAATTATTTCAAAAATCTAACGACGGATTTATGTATTCCGTCAGTCCGAGTTATTCTCTCACTATACCTCATTTAATAACCAGGCGGACTAAATCAAATTATTGCCGCCAAAATACGTTGTTGTGATTGGCCAATCGGGCGCCGTTTTTACACAGGCCCAAATTGCTTAAAACAGTAATGGCCGTTGTTATGATCAGCTGATCTCTAACCGATCCTTGTGTCCCGCCGTTTCCACGCGTTTCGCATCAGTTTTTGTGTTTTTAGCCAGTTATTTCTACTGTTGATAGTGTAAGAATCGATTCCTCTCATCCGCGATCTTCGTGGAAATAGTTATTTTATTTTTAACTACGGATAAATACCCAGCACAAGTTTGGTGTTATTTTCGCCCCATAAGAAACGGAAATGGTAAGATTTTAGAACATTAACGCTCGAGGAAAAACAATCCAAAATTATCTTATATAAAGTTTAAAAAGAGACTTTAAAACTACTGCCGTCGTATACAAAATTGTGATTCATTAGGTAAGTGTGGCGCAAGTTATTGCAATATGGAATCAAATCCTAAACATACATTATATTTAGGATTGTGGAGTTTCATACAATTACGGGGTGAAAGGAGATTGGGGCAGTAACAAGTCCTAAATGTCTTGAAGGACATCCAGCGACCGAAGATATCTACAAATTCTGCGGGTCAAAAATTGTCCGTAGATTTTTCTTTAAAAATGAAATCGCTATATTGGATTAAATTTTTATTAAATTAAAGGATAGAGGTGACCTGCCAATGACGTCCCGTTAAACATTATATAAATTAATTGAGATTGATTTTAAGTAAGTTATTATACGTTTTTAAATAGCAAATTTATTTAATTTAATAAAATTTTATTTCACGACAATCTAGTATTTATGTTTCAAACCTTTTACGGAATTATATGTATTTTTAAAAATCCACTTTATATGTAAATAAATATATGTACAACTAGACTTTTTCAATATGCCCCTAAATTCTTAAGAGGGTCTCATACTTATTTTAATTATTATTTTAATATTAAATACTACATCATTGAGTTCGCTTCTCGGCCTATGGCTAAGATCAAAGCCTACTCGCACCGTGGCAAAAGATCGATGCCCTTAATACCTTCATCCTACCGCAACTGGCGTTCATCCTGCGAGGGACACATGTGCAGAAGAAAACCCTCAAAGCCTTTGACAAGCTTCAAGGCAAGTGCCTCAAAAAGTGGCTAAACCTACCGCAGCGTGCCAGCACAGAGATACTGTACCTCAACAACCACCAAGGAGGTACAGATGCCATACCCTTGTGTACCTGGACCGACCTTGCAGCCGTCATCCAAGGATTCAGAATGCTGCACACCCAAGACACCACGGTAAACAACATCGCACGGAGCCAGCTGTATGATGTCACCCGCAGAAGACTTGCACGAGCTCCTTCCCAGGAAGATATCGCCAAATACCTCTCGGGCGACCTTGAGAACGAATTCGGCCGTGATGGTGGTGACATCATGTCGTTGTGGACCAGAGTAAGGAATGCTACAAGAAGACTATCGAATACACTGGGGTTTAAATGGATTTGGCAACCCATACATGAACAACTTTGCCTCTGTATTGGCCGAGACAACCAAACAATCATACCTCCAACCGAGTCAGGGAGGAAGGCAACGGAAAAAACGCTCAAAGGTGCATTCCGTGCCCACCTTGCAGCTAGCCTCTGTAAGAAGAAGGACCAGGGCAAAGTCTTCGAATGCACCTCACTGTGGTCGGCGAGCAACCACTACATGCGAACGGGTCTTGCCACTCGATTCTGTGACTGGCGTTTCATACACCGTGCCAGACTGGACTGTGTACCGCTCAACGCCACCAAGCGGTTTGGCAATAATAACAAACTGTGCCGTCGATGTGGCAAGGCCAACGAAACCCTCCCGCATGTCCTAAACCATTGCCAGATGCACTCCGCAGCTTGGCAGAAGAGACACAATAATATCCAAGACCGTCTCGCAAAGGCCCTCCTGTAACGTACTCCACTCACTTTATTCATTATTATTATTCTTATATATATTTAATTATTCTACTATTAGTGTTCTATACATTTAATATGCATTTAATTATTCTATCATTATTATTATATGTTTTCATGTCTTTCTGTTTTAGATAAATCATTAATATTATTTACATAGTAATTGTAATCACCAATCTATTTTTAATATCTATGTTTAATTTAGGAAGTCATGCGGATGCCAATTATGTTACTCATGATTATATTTACTCTTACTACTGCTATGTAATAATCCGCATTATTTATTACCGTTATAAAGGTTCTAATAGTGTAAAATGTATTATCTATATGTACCCGAGACGGACGCACCGATCATGAAGACCATTCAATTATCAATCAATAAATAATACTTTGACCATCAATAAATAATACTTTGACCACAGCTAAACGAGTCTCTGATCACGTGCGCCCGCCTCGATTTTTGTACTTCGACCGAACACATTACATTAACAACACTTCTCTTCTAAGCTCCGGTCGAAGAACAACGATAGTTTTTCGGTTAAGTCTGTAAATTGTTATAAACGAGAAATAAAAACCAACGTAAAGAATCCGATTTAGTAATTTCGACTAACAATAACAGAAGAAGTAACCCCTCTCTGGCAGCATCGCGGAGTAACCCACGGTTCCCAGGCAATACTAAAGAACCCTATATAAAAACCATCACAAAATTGGCGCAGTCGACGGTAGGATTGTCTGGAAATTGAAATCTGTGTATGTACACCGCCGTCAGAGACGAGTTCGAGAGGACCAAGCCACCAGCTGAAGTAGACCACCTGGAGCAGACGTGCAGGTACTGAGGAGAGAACCGAGACCCCACATCGAAGTCGAGTCCGAGAGGAACGAGTCCACCAGCCGGAATAGACCACCTGGAGGAGACGTGCAGGTACTGAGGAGAGAACCGAGACGCCTCATCGAAGTCGAGTCCGAGAGGATCGAGTCCACCAGCCGAAACCGACAACTAGAGACGCATGATGTCACCATTATATATATTTTTTTTGTAAGTCGAATTTTCTTACTATTACGGAACCAACCATTTAATTACTTTCTATATATATATTTTTTTTTTCTCTCACTTTTATTATTACTTTTTATCGTTACAATGGCAAACAATGATCTGACTATGTTAAATTTTGCATTTAATATCCTAATTGACACCAGGTTTGACAACTCTAAATTATCACCTCATAATAATTTAGAAGATTTTATAAATCAATGTAGTGACGCAATCCAGTTAGTTCCCGACGCTCAAAAACCACAGTTATTAATTGCTATAAAAAATAAAATAATTGGCGACGCTGGCCGCTGTACTAGGAGTAGACAAATTGACACGTGGGATGATTTAAAAACATTTTTACGTGATAATTTTTCAATAAAACGAAGTTACAGTGCCGTTTTAGCAGATTTAAATTTATGTATTCAAAAACCTAGCGAAATCGTTTCTGATTTCGGATTACGTGTTGAAAAATGTCGTCAAAATTTAATACTCACTCTACCCAGAACTTTAACTCAAGAGGCGCGTGAAGCGCAACTTCAAATGGTTAATGCACAAGTTCTTAGTGTTTTTCTTACTGGTCTAAAAGGTCAGTTAAATTTCTTGGTAAGAGCGATGAAACCCACCACTTTAGAAGAAGCAATTAGCTATGCAACTAATGAGGAATATATTAACACAAAACTTACACCTGATCTTATTAATTCAACAAAATTTTGTCACATTTGTAACAAAAACTCCCATGTCACATCAAATTGCAGATTCAATTCTTTAAATCATGTACCAAATCAAAATTACCCTGAAACCCACAAGTCACGACCTATTAATTTTAATATACAGTGTCATTATTGCAAAAAGGGAGGACACTCTATAAACGAATGTCGAAAAAAACAATATCAAGATTCGCTACAAAATTATTCTAATAGAAATTCCCAATTCCCAAACAATGTGACTAACCAACATAATTCTAATCGTAATTTTTCAAATTCGAATATTCCGAGGTTTAATCAAAACCGCCCAGATTTCCACGACCAAAACACACGAAATTACAACTCACCTTCTCAAAACAACAGAAATAACTTCCAAAATTATCATAATAAACCGCAAAATTCACGCTATGTTAATTCTCCAGATCAATTTAATCGATCAAACACCCCAAACACTTCTTATCAAATGTCCAAACAACAAGCTTCTTTAAACTCGTTATCGACCGAGGCGGAGGCAACACCCCGGTCGTCGACAACAGTACAAGCCGAATTTATACGTTGAATTTATTAGCTGCATCAACCTATACTATATTAACTATTCCCGAATTAATTAATGACCCTTCATTTTTATTAGACACAGGTTCAGAAGTTTCGTTAATAAAATTATCGAAGTTGAAACGTCACGTACCTTGTCACCTTGACAATCTTATTACCTTACGAGGTATAAATAATTCCAATGAACCATATAAAACAAAATGTTATTGTACATTTAATGTTATCATTAACGATCAGGTTATCTCTCACATTTTTCATGTAGTTCCCGATTCATTCCCTATAAAACAAGATGGTATTCTTGGTAACGATTTCTTACTCAAGGTAAATAGCAAAATCTGTTATCAAGAGAAAAAACTTTTTATTGGGAACAATTACCTACCTCTGTATGTTATCCAGAGATCCTTAACTTCATTAAATGACTCGGATCATTCGAGTAATGATAGTTCTGTTCCTGATTTTGATCTAAATAATGGCAATAATCATCTTAAAATTCCTATTTGTAATAAAAATTCTGAATTTCTAAATTCTCCTAACAAAACTAGCAAAATCGCTCAAAACTGTAGCAATAATAACGAAATCAATGATAATATACATAAGGTTTTAAGTCAATCATCAGGTAATTCGGATCATTCGAAGGACGATAAAACTAACATTGATTATAACACAAGTCAAAATAATAATCATATTAAAATTCCTATACCTTGTCAACGAGATCACAACATTAAGATCAATAAAAATAAAACTAACATTTCACCACAAACAATTGTGCGGACAAATAGAAAAAATATTGTAAGTAAATTTCTGAATTCATCTCGCCTTTCGGGTGATGATCTTTTTATTTCTAATTTCAATGCAAAAGATAACAATAAAACTAGTGAACTCGTAAGTTCAGAACGAATTGTAGAAATTAAAACTATCCCAAAGTATAGAATAAAATTTTCTGATAATTACGCAAATAACGAAATTGATCTTAATCACCTCAATACACATCCACCTATTAATGATAATCCTACATATTCTTCCGATACAACTAATATTAATAATAATAACAAAATGGATCCCATGCCTAATAGAGAATTTAACAATTCCTCTAACAATAATAATGAAATCGTTTATAATCCTAATGATAATAAAAATTATTTACCTATTAATAGTAATTCCCGTCAACATAATGAACGTAAAATTTCTTCTAATCAACAGGATGATTTTCCAATTAATGAAACTAACAAAACTAACAAAACTAACAAAAATCATCAAGTACTTATAAAAAATAATTTTACTAATTTCCAGAACAAAATTAACTCTAACAATAATTTTAAAATAAATCCTAACCATCATGATAAACTCAATAATTTCCCAAATCAAATTAACGAAATTGATTTTAATCCTGCTCACAGAAACAACAAAACACTTATTAACAATAATCCCACTAATCCTCATGATTTAATTAACTCAAACTATAATAATAACATAACTAACCCTGACCCTTTAACGAATGCCAACCTAACCTTACCTAATCCTGATAGTAATACTATTTTTAAACACGAAGCCATTAATAATATTGAAAACATTTCCCAACCCTGCCTTCCTTGCAATGATCAACATTTCGCTAACTCAAACCAATTAAAAAATAAAATAACTCTAAAAGCTCGATCCGAAACGGTCGTGTCAGTAACAATCAATAACCCTGAAATAAATGAAGGAATTATAAATAATATGGAAATCTGTCAAGACGTAATTTTTTGTCGTAGTCTAGTGGTAGTCAAAGACAACAAGGCGATCACTACTGTTTTAAATATGTCCCCTGAGGATGTAATAATCGATCATTTTTATGCAACAATCGAACCTGTAAATGTAAGGAGGACAGAAGTTTTCAATCCTACTCTAATTCCCGATACTGATTTCCCTAATATAAATAAAAATCGGCTGACAACTCTAGTGGATACTTTACAATGCGACCACCTTAACTCAGAAGAAAAAACCGCTTTGACAGAACTATGTCTTGAATATAATCACATATTTTACCTGGAAGGAGATGTTTTAACATCGACCGACCTAGGTCATCACGAAATTCACACTAAAACGGATATGCCCATAAATACAAAAACATATAGGTACCCTCCGGCTTTAAAACCCGTCGTCGACGAACAAGTGGAGTCGATGCTTCGTCAGAATATTATTAAACCTTCGCAAAGCCCCTGGAATTCACCTGTATGGATTGTTCCCAAGAAAAGCGACTCCGAGGGTAACAAACGATGGCGGTTGGTCATCGACTATCGTAAGTTAAACGAAATAACCATCGGCGACGCCTATCCTTTACCAAACATCGAAGAAATTCTAGATGAACTAGGAAGTGCTAAATACTTTACCACTCTCGACCTTACCTCAGGTTTTCATCAAATCAAGATGCACCCACGCGATGCACCAAAGACAGCATTCAGTGTTCCGCAGGGACACTTCGAGTTCAATAGGATGCCTTTCGGATTGAAAAATTCACCTGCTACCTTTCAGAGATTGATGAATTTAGCCTTATCAGGTTTACAAAATAATCATCGATGTTTTGTGTATCTAGATGATATAGTCATCTTCTCCGACAACTTACAAAATCACATAAAGAAAATTCGAGAAGTTTTTGATAGACTCGATCGACATAACTTAAGAGTCGAACCAAAGAAATGTCAATTCTTAAGACATGAGGTAGTTTACCTAGGACATTTAATTACGGAAAATGGAGTCCGGCCAGACCCAAAGAAGACCTCCTGTGTTGAAAATTTTCCCGTGCCAAGAAACCCTAAGGACATTAAATCTTTTTTAGGACTCGCAGGTTATTACCGACGTTTTGTTCCTAATTTCAGTAGGCTCGCACAACCATTGACGAAACTGCTGAAGAAAAATTCTAAATTCATGTGGACTAGTCTACAACAGGATGCCTTTGAGACGTTAAAAGAACTACTTTGTACACAACCTGTGCTACAATTCCCGAATTTCGAACAAGAATTTACCTTGACAACGGACGCGTCCAATTATGCAGTAGGAGCTGTACTTTCGCAAGGACCAAAAGATAGGAATCTACCAGTTGCTTATTACAGTAGGACTCTTAATAGGGCTGAACAAAACTATGATGTGTCATCAAAGGAGCTTCTCGCAATCGTTTCAGCCGTCAAACATTTCCGACCCTACCTCTTCGGACGGAAATTCAAGGTGATTTCCGACCATATCGCACTGAAGTATTTGGACAATGTCAAGGACCCCAGTTCCCGATTGCTAAGATGGAGACTGACGCTAGAGGAATATGAATACTACGTGGAATATAAACCTGGAAAAGCTAATAAGAACGCGGATTCATTAAGCAGGATTTTACCAGAGGATGACTGGTGCACTTTCGAAAAAAACAGGAAAGGAAATAATATTATTAATAACAATGTTGTAGAAATTTATGGTAATTTATTCGATGCTGAAGATGACTTCTCTTTATGTCATTGTGTCAGCCAAGATCTAAAGTTAGGAGCTGGATTGGCCTTAGAATTTCGTAAGAGATTCTCAAAATTGACTGACCTTAGAGCACAGAACGCACAGTTGCATTCGTTTGCTTATTTGAAATTTCACCTAAGATATGTATTCTATTTAGTAACTAAACAATATTTTTTCGATAAACCCACTTATTATGACCTTTTTAGATCTTTGATGAACCTAAAACTATTTTGCGAAGACAATAAAATTTATAAACTTGCTATGCCGCGACTAGGCTGCGGTTTAGATCTTTTAGATTACAGTATTGTACTACCAATGATCAAGTATATTTTTCAAGGTAATTTTAGAATAAAAATATTTATCTTTGTCACAGAACCCTCAAATAACTTGTCGTTAAAAGACTCTGATAATCCAGGTGACAATCTGACATCTGTGGTTCCTGATACTAAAATTTCGTTAAACAAATCAGAAAACTTAAACTCGGAATGTCCTATCGTAATAAACCGAGCCCAACCGAAACAAAATGTTTTAAAAATATTTTCCACTTTACCCAATTCAGGTAACTACCGTTTTTCTTCCTTTTGTATCGAACCTCATTTAACAATGGTCACCGTACCGGTACCACCCGATGGTAATTGTTTCTACCATTCTCTCATTAAACTACTACCCCATCTTGATAGCATAGAAAACCTAAAAACGCTGCTCCTTACTTCTAAATACCTAGAGACATGTCTGTCTCCAAATGAAGCAAAAGCCGACCTCGCTACTCCGAATGCATGGGCAACAGATGATATAATTAAAGTCGCAGCCTTTACCCTCAATATCTCCATTTGTGTACATATAAAAATCAACGAATTCTTTGTTTTTGGAGATAGTGATAACAAAATTCACCTACGACACCTTCTCGATCATTTCGAACCTTTAGTAGAAACCAATTCCTTAAATATTTCTGGTAACGACCCAACCGTTAATCATCAGGAACAAGAATCCTATCAAAATTTCCTAAGGAAACTCGAAACCACAGTCATTGCCGCGAATAACATAATTGAACACCAAAGTAATATCTCAACGTCACGCTATGGTAAAGCTATCTTAATTTCTGCCGACTTAGAAGAAGTAGAGAATTATCCTAAGGACTTTTATCACTTTGACAAATTAAAACTGAAGGAGTTATTAATACCTGCCATTCATACCTTTGAACATAACAAAAACCTGATAGCTTACCTTGTTTATAAGGACCATTTCTGGGAACAACCTACATACGAAGATATTTACAACGTTTTTATCCTCTTAAGAAACCTTTTATTAGAAAATAATATAGAAAATTTTAGTATACCCAAAATTCAAAATTCATTTGACAAATTGGAATGGCATAAAATTCGTTCTATCCTGCGTTACATTTTTAAATCATCCAATATAACAGTCCACGTCCACCTAAATACTATCATAACACCTTCCCCGCATGAAATACCAACAATTCTAAAAGAGAATCATGATGTACCCAGCTCAGGACACACAGGATTTCATAAAACTTATAAAAAGATAAAACAGCATTTCCTGTGGAAAACTATGAAAAAGGATATTGATAATTATATCAAACAGTGCCAATCGTGTCAAACAAAAAAATTAGTACGGCGAAAAAACCGTGCACCAATGGAAATCACGACTACATCCTGTAAACCTTTAGAAAAACTATTCCTCGATATTGTAGGTCCCTTACCTATAACAGAAGATGGCAACCGTTTCATCCTAACACTTCAGGATGACCTGAGCAAGTTCTCGCTAGCTTTTGCAATCCCCAATCACGAAGCCCTTACCATTGCTAAGATTTTTGTTAACAATGTCATTTGCAAATTCGGCATCCCAAAGTACATTTTAACAGATAACGGCCCCGAGTTCGTTTCCACTCTTATGAAACAAATTTCGAAATTATTTCAAATAAAAAACATTACTACAACAGCTTATCACCCCCAAACCAACGGCGCCCTAGAAAGGAGCCACCTTACCCTGGCCGATTACCTAAAACATTACGTACATGATCAAACCGATTGGGATAACTTTCTAGATTTTGCAATGTTCGCATACAACACAAGCGTACACACAACCACAAAATTCACACCTTTCGAATTAATGTTCGGTTATAAACCTGACCTACCCTCAAGCCTAACCAGAACCCCAGAATTTAAATATACCTATGACGACTATTTAGATGAATTGAAAATTCGGTTCCAACGATCTCATGATATTGCTAGAAAACATATTTTAAATTCAAAAATTACCAATAAAACTTATTACGATAAAAAAGCGAATCATTCTCGTTTTCAAATTGGCGATTTAGTTTATTTGGAAGACAACCTCAACAAACCAAACACTTCAAAGAAACTGGCACCCCGATATTCCGGTCCCTACGAAATTGTAAAAATTAATTCAAATGTTAATTATACGTTGAAAATAAAGAATAAAGAGCATTTAGTACATTATAATAGACTAAAAAGAGCAATTGTTTCAGGCTAATCAACCCAGCCCTTGCCGCGGTACCTGTATACAATGTCACTCACATCAGGACATCTCCTGGACTGTACTACGAAACCTTGTCCCCAGTGAGCTTGTACCAAGATAGCTGGAAAATCGTTACTTACCTTGACATCTCTGCATTTGCAGAAAAATTAAACCTAATAGACAATTATTTGCATAAAACGGAAAACTACTGCCAGAATAGTAAAGTTTTTAATACATATCCGAGTTGCAATCGCACACTGATTATGTTAAAACAATTTATTCCCCCATTATTTGCGAAAGACAAGTACCTCCGCCAAATAATAGGAAACACCCAGAAGCGGGCTTGGCTAAACATTGGTGGTTCAATTTTCAAAACTATATTCGGTACATTGGATCAAGACGATGCCGACCGTTATAACACAATAATAAACAACATTAATAACAAAGATCACTCTTTAGTAAACCTTATTCACGATCAAGCAAAAATTGTTAAATCAACAATTACAAATTTTAACGAAACCATTGCCAATTTAAATCATAATGAACAGCGAATTAATAAAAACTTTGAATTATTGTATAACGTCACCTCAACTAACTCAGAAAAATTGCATCACTTACAAATGAAGTACGAGATCGAAGATCACGTGACCTTGTTAACCTTAATGACTAATGAATTAAGCCAACAATATTCTACATTAATTAATGCTATCCTTTTCGCTAAATCCAACATCCTTCACCCTTTTATACTGAGTCCGGAACAATTCCTAACAGAACTCACTTCCACATTGCAACATCTACCGGTCTCTACATCTTATGCACTTCCATTGACTAGGGAAAACGCTGTTAAACTTTTACAAATAACCTCTCTAGCAGTTTATTTCCGGGAAAACAAAATTATTTTTGTAATTTCAAACCCGCTAATTTCTCCATTAACTTATAGATTCTATAAATTATCTCCACTTCCTACATCTCATGACAACTCGTCATACATTTTCATTCAACCAAGTTCCAATTTCATTGCAATTTCTTTAAACAAATTGAACTATATTTCTTTTCATGATTTAAGTTACTGTCATAAGTTACCCGAAAAATATATATGCTTTCAAGATCAACCACTACGATCTAACTTACTACAACCCAGTTGTGAATCAAACATATTATTAAACTCAAAAATCTCCAAAAGTTGTGATACAAGAATCATCAAATTTATTTCTGCTTATTGGAAAGGTCTTGAACAAAGAAATTCATGGCTTTTTATCCTTCCCAAAGAATTACTAGTTACCCTTACCTGTAAAAACACCGTTAGTACCGACATTCTATTGAGTAATGCTGGAATTTTAACCCTAGCTCCAAACTGCAAAGCGTACACAGGTACAAGCACTTTAACCTCGTCCTCCAGTTACTTTGAGAGTGAATTAACATTTACCTTGCCTTCGTATAACATTTTAGTCGACAATTGTTGCGACAAAATTCCGAAACTAAATATCAGCCATCTGATTCCAATTCCATTAACTCAGGTCGATGAGAATAATTTGATCACTGCTAGTCACAAACTTGATGATATTGTAAAATCGGATAATATCTCGAAAGACTCTCAACTTTCTATGACTTCACCTTCCTATTTAGCTTACCTATTATCCTTGCTGATTCTCATTTTCTTTTTATTCAAATGCTACAAAAAACTATCTACGTTTTACAAACAAAAAATTTCGCGCAATGTAACCCCTGCTGCTATACCATTGAACCAACTTGCCGATCAAATCCAAATTGCAAACAATGAACCTAATGCTTTTAATGGCGAAGCCGCTCCAGAACTTAGACGTAGTCAAAGAATTATAGCCAGATTTCGTAATGATTAATAACATTTTTAATGGTTCCTTTATAGTAAGATTTTTCATTTATTTTTGAAAAAAAAAGTTATATAAAATAATTTTTTTTTCTCTCTAAGGGGGGGAGTGTAACGTACTCCACTCACTTTATTCATTATTATTATTCTTATATATATTTAATTATTCTACTATTAGTGTTCTATACATTTAATATGCATTTAATTATTCTATCATTATTATTATATGTTTTCATGTCTTTCTGTTTTAGATAAATCATTAATATTATTTACATAGTAATTGTAATCACCAATCTATTTTTAATATCTATGTTTAATTTAGGAAGTCATGCGGATGCCAATTATGTTACTCATGATTATATTTACTCTTACTACTGCTATGTAATAATCCGCATTATTTATTACCGTTATAAAGGTTCTAATAGTGTAAAATGTATTATCTATATGTACCCGAGACGGACGCACCGATCATGAAGACCATTCAATTATCAATCAATAAATAATACTTTGACCATCAATAAATAATACTTTGACCACAGCTAAACGAGTCTCTGATCACGTGCGCCCGCCTCGATTTTTGTACTTCGACCGAACACATTACATTAACAACACTTCTCTTCTAAGCTCCGGTCGAAGAACAACGATAGTTTTTCGGTTAAGTCTGTAAATTGTTATAAACGAGAAATAAAAACCAACGTAAAGAATCCGATTTAGTAATTTCGACTAACAATAACAGAAGAAGTAACCCCTCTCTGGCAGCATCGCGGAGTAACCCACGGTTCCCAGGCAATACTAAAGAACCCTATATAAAAACCATCACACTCCCACCACGATCAGGGCGTGTTAAAATCAACAATAAGGTAGAGGGCAGCTCCGGGAACCTCCGGCCAGATATTACCATCTACGATGACACAGCTAAGATGATCAGGCTGATTGACGTGGCAATACCATTCGATAATGGACGGAATGCGCTCCTGGCCAGTGCTGATGCCAAGCGGACTAAATACCAAGCCCTCGTAGAAGAAATGAGAGGAAAAGGGTTCACAGTGTCCTTCCACCCGTTCCAGATTGGTGCCCTTGGAGCCTGGGACCCCGCTAATGAAGATGTCCTGCGAGAGCTGAAGATCCCCCGTAAATATTCATCCCTGATGAGAAAATTGATGGTCTCCGACACCATTAAATGGAGCAGGGATATATACATCGAACATCTATCTGGAAGGAGGCAGTACGAGTGATAATAGTTAAAAGTGCAATACACCCAATTAATAAGTGCAATACTCCTAATCAACGTGTATACCTGATAGTGATATTTTGAACTCATATTTTGATCTCATATTCTGATCTGATGTTTATAATTTTGTGCAATATTGTATTTTTTTTTTCTTATTTTTCTAATAAAAGTTTTATATGATCAAGAAAGTATGCCTAGAATAAATTTATGTGTTGGTATAAATGTTGAATGAATATTATGGATGAAAGAAATTGAAATCATTTCATTTTTACCGCCAAAACAAGTCTGGTTACTTTTCTGGTTACTTTTTATAGTGTAAACGTGACTTTCGCGTTTAGTCCGCCTGGTTATTAAATGAGGTATAGAGGATAATGAACACGGCTTTGACTATATACTATTGGACTGCTAGCGCCGTTTCATGTGTGTCTCCAAGCAACGGTGGCGCGGCGGGACCCTAAATGGTTGCGGTATGTTACTAAATTGGTAGTTATTTTGTGTCTATGACATACGACTCTATGAGCTCGCATTGCATATTGTGATACCCTGCAATTTATTCACACCTTTGAATATATAAACATTTATATTGTCAAATATTCACACTATATCAAAATATTGCTATGCGAAAGGCTGCAATACGTCCACGTATATATGCCAACGCGGTTATAATACTCGTCAGCTGATGTACATGTCAGTTGACTTTTGACTTATAACCTAAAATTCTGTATTAGATTTCCATCAAATCCGGAACTTCGCAAATTATGGGTTGATGGTTTGCTTGTAAAGAACAGGCAGGAAAGTGGACCCGAGTTGCCGAAATATGCTCGCATTAGCATTCTCCACGTTGCTGATGAATACATCGAGAAATATTTTTTTTGCTTTCCGGTTTTTAAATTACGCTCCATTTTCGGCTCCGGGGCGGGACTTATATCGGGCTCCAGGTCGTGGACAACTTTTGGAACAGTGATCATATGGGAAATGGAGGGGGACTAGCAGTCCAATAGTATATAGTCACAGGAACACGGGTATGAAGCCGAGATACGAATATCGGCAACACGAAAAAGGTGGCCCGCCCCAGAACTGAGGGAGCGAGGGGGAATATTTCAAATTTACCGCTTTTTATGTTGCCAGATTTGTCAAAAATCCTATTATGGGATTACCGTTTTTAATAATCTTAAAATTTCACTACAACGTAATGTTTTGAAAAATCATTATTTACTTAATGAAATGATTTTTCCTTATTGATTCCAATGTTTCGATGAAACCATGTTATCTTTTACCAGAAATAAAATAGTAGCAGGACTTTTTTAAACGCAATTTCTTCGAAAACAGCTGAATATCACCATGGGGTATGCTACATGAAAAATAGTTAATATTTCACGTAGAACCCATAAATGCAACAAAAAATGGGGGTTCACGTTTGAAAATTTTAACTTAGGGGTCGTATCTCAATTTTGGGACACCCTGTACATTTGAATTTTATCTCAAAAAATGTGCGGTAAAAAAAATAATACACGTGTCCGAGCATTTTTCTGAAAGAAAATGCCCTGAATTTTAATCGAATTGTTTCCTTACTTTAACTACACAGTGTATATTCTGTCTTTTAAACTCGACACTTGTATTTATTAATAATGGAAACATCAAATGGCCGTATTAAATATTCTTGTAAATACCCAGAATGTCAATATTCTTTTTCTTCCAATATAACTAATGTCCACTACAAAAATGAACATTTCTCAAAAATGAAGAATATCTTAAAACATGGAAAACCATTTGTGATATTGAAGAGACCGTTAATTGTTTAAATTTCCATTTATGTGAAGATCATTTTATTGGTAAACATTTTGTTAACCATTTCCGCAAAAAATTAAATTGCAATGCTGTTCCGACTCCAAAAAGTAAGACAATACAACTACATTAATTTACTTTTTTTATATATTTGAATGTCATGAATCCTGGATATGAGCAAACAACCAACCGGTGACAACACCTGAAAGACAAGTCCAAAGAACGAAGAGACCTGATAGAACATTACACCTGGATGAGACTCTAATACGTGATTGTTGTGAATTATTATATTATAATATTTTTTCCCATTTTTATTATTAATAAATGTATATCATTATTTTATCCATGTGGCCTATTTTTATTTTGTGAAATCCAATCTTTTTTCTTTTACCGAAAGCCTGTAACTTCTTTATTTATGTACTATCTAAAAGTGTAATCAATTATTTGCTCAAAAAAACATAATTGATTATATTTTTAGTGTTATTAAATTGAAATATATCTTGTGGTCGAGTGTAACATTTTTAAATTTTGGCGGAAATCGTAGTAATTTAGCACCCCGACACCGCCAAAAATCGTGTTTCCGAAATTTAACATGTAGGTTTCATTTCTAAAGGCATGTGTTCTGTGGTAATTAACAACATTACTTGCCTCAAATGACCATAGTAAATCACCCGATTTCGGCTAAACTATTTTATTTAAAGTTCCAAAATGTATCACGAAGTTAACGCCTCAACCATCAATCAATTAAATAAAGATGGTTCATTTTAATTACAAAATAATAGAGAGCTACATGAAGACAATATAAAACGAGAAATACGATACTTTTCGTCTTCTTTAAGAGTCTACTTTCCACTACAAATCATCTACTGCAATAACTACTTTCCTGGCTAGTACCATTGTATATACATATCTAGTAGTGCAACGCTTATGGGAGAAAACGAGGCAAGTATTGGAAGCCTCTGAGATCCCTACTTTGGAAGCCTCCGTATGAGGCGCTATAAAATAGCTATTAAATTGATTTTACTATGCCCTCATAGATGGCTATGAATATAATATGCCTACTGAGTTGCCTGAATGCAATATGAAATTATTTGTTTTTGTGGAGAATGACTAATACCACGCGTACGTATTTACATTTTCGGTTGTAGCGCATTGACAGATTTATAGCTTTGATAAATGCTCTCGGTTTGTTTAATTTTTTTATACCTAATCGGCGATTTACGATACTTCGTTATATTTGGAGTTCCACTGCACTCGCTGATCATTCATACATTTTCTGATGCATCAATTCTTTCTAACTAAAATTAAATAGACTAATTTTCTTAATAAATAAATTTAAAATAATCTTTAACATATTTAATGTGGTTCTTTTTAAAATAATAGACTATTTCAGGGCCGAAAGACCGCAGGTCGATAGCCCATTCGGACTCAGTTAATTACACTTTTATATGTTATATAGTTGTGTAATAAGAAACTGAATAAAGATATATGTAGACTATTTCTGAAATACGATATAATAATTTAAAAGCGTGCTTTATATGCGCATTTCAGATTTGCAGTATAAAAGAACATGTTTTAAAACAGATGGAATTTCTGTTTAAGAAAACTATTGAGGCGTATATACGCTAAAAAGTCATTATTTTTTTATATGCGTTAAAAAAGGCATTATATTTTTTTATATGCGCTTAAAATTGTCCAATATATGCGACAAAATGATTAAAATATGGATTTTATATGCGGTTTAATTAAAAATAATGTTGCAAAATAAAAAAAAATACGAATAGCAGCTGATGATAATTTATTTATTGGAATTACAATGTAGAACCAAAATTTGATTTTGATTTTCATTTTAGGTAAAGTTAAATGACATGGGGTTCATGTTAAAATGTATTATGTCTTCCTCAGTCTCGCCTTTCAAAATTCCACAAATCATTTTAATATTTTCGTATCCCGGATTTCGATATAACACGCATCAAATTTTCGCAAAAGTTAGGGAACTAATTTTAAATTTTCGTGCAGTTCTTCAATAACTTTAAAAGCCTCAATTAAATACATTTGAGCTGTTTCTAAATTCTTGATTGCAGTTATTAAGATGCAAAAATGAGCAATAAAAGCTAATAACAACATCAATTACAATTAATGTAAATATTGACTTTGTATGTTGTTATATGTGGATATATGCTCAAATAAGTTTAATGTCACAAAACCTCGAAATATTCAGTTATATGCTAAATAAAACTTGATACTTTGATTTATTTCCGAGAGAAACGTAAAGATACAATTCGCCAGTTCCATACGAAAGAGCAAATAAAACATGTAAAAAAATATAAATCCGGACTCTAATTATAACGCTGAACAGTAATCAGTTAAAAAATTCGCGAAAGGAAATTTTCTATTTTTTATTTTATTTTTTATACAAAAACTATTAATACTATGCAAATTGAACTTTATTAGAGCACTGTTGTATGAAGAATCTAAATATGATATTAGAATTATTATAGCTTTCGCGATGGAGGAGAATCAATCGACAACTTTTCATTTTCTTGTGGCTGCCATATTAGATTTTTAGATTTTTTAATGCAACATTATTTTTTCTGTTTATGACCACATTATGGTTTAATTTTACATTTGAGTAAAAATTTTCAATTTATGATGTTTATAATGCACTCTTCATAAACAGCATAAATTGAATATTCAGTTCAGTAAGTTTGGATAAAGATGCATTTTCTAGTGAATAACAATGTTACGAATTTATTACTACTACAAAATATCATGCTATATATAAGAAGTGTTCTAATTATTGACCTTCCAGTTCCAAGCATAATTGTGGCCTCTTTTTGAAATGATAAATTACCCACCGTTATTTCATAGTTACGTAGTTCATTAATATATGGAACCCTTCCATAAATCTTATTTCTATTAATTCCCCATAAAATTTACGTTTTGCGATTTTGCGGTGTAATCAACCAGACGCGATTTGATGGTTTCGTTTGCGGAGAATGTGAGCTATTTTTTCGCGCCTTTAGATTAAATCAAAATTCCAGTTCATTCTCTAACCATTCTTTAGAATGTAAACATTCATTCCCCGAAATCCAAAATATGAAAATTTTGCACAACTGTACAAAAGGTACAAAGCTTAACTTCCTTGAATCCGCCGAAATTTTCAGACTAAGCAATAATCCCCTCGCTAATCTGTTGAACGAGCAGACCGATTTAATGTACTCACCGCTTTTCAAAATTCTTTAATCTCTTAATTATGTTTAAATCTTTGCACCTGTTTACTGTAAACCATTTTGTTACATTCGCCCTATTCTCGTACTGATATAAATGTAACTTCTTCCATTAATTGTTTCACTTGATAATGACAGTAAAACGTCGAAATTTAAGTCGTGATATGTATGTATGTGTAAAATTTGTACATACATCAAATAAATTGTGGTAAAAAACATAGTAAGTTTTTTATTCAGTGATTAGATAATGAATTACCACGTAGTAACGGTCGCAACCATCACCATGATTTTTATAGAACTTAATAGTTACAGTAGTTACATTACATATTTTAGTATTGTTACAAATAAAATGTTTGTGTTTATTTTCTGTCTTGATTGTTTATATTAAATACATATTTTTAATTTATATTATATATTATAATATAACAAAAAATATATTTGTTTGAAGAATATTAAAAACACCTCGGCACCCCACAAGGCATGTAAAGATTTAGAAGACGTATTAAAAAAAAAGAAACCGCTGGAACCACAATAAAAAAAGTGGTCATTATTTTACTTTCTTTTCATATAATGATAATAGGGTTTTTCTTGTGATATTTTTTACATTCATTATTTTTTCAAAAACGCGTTATATTAAGAAAAATTTATTATTTATAAATCGTCCATTTTCGCATTCCCTACATATATTGTTTTGAAAATTTGATGTAAAGTTTATGATTTAATAATTATTGACAAAAACCTGAAAAATTTTAATTTGTATTTATTTAATATATCAAAGTAATAGTTGTGTATTTATATTTACAATATTTCTCAAAATAAAAGTTGAAAATATTTTCACGATCACATTACTTTTCCGAACTTTAATTAATTTCATCTACCCCAATTTCAATTTTGCAGTAGTTCATTTCCATGAAGAATATTTTCTGTATTACTGCCGCTATGGATTTTATGTTAAAATATATTATGCGGTGCGGTGTTTATTTATGTTCCTCGATTTTTGTTTACATTACAACGGAAGAGTTTCGGGACAGACGGCGGCCTTGAATTTCCTATACGGATCGAATAATTCAAAAATTCATTCTAAAACGAGTAATAATTTTCAAGTATGCAACACATATCACTTGAGTAGCGAGTTTTTCAATGTGTGAATGCTTACGCGCTCTCTTGGTGTATTCGGAAACCCAATTTTTAGCCACAAAAATTTACATTGCGTTGGCATACTAGATATATAAATACAATGCTAGTACCATCAAAGATATCGAAATAACACATTGTTGAACGTATTTATTACTGCACAAAAACACTAAATAAATAAAATTAATTAAGTAATAAGTATGACAAAATTGAATTAATTAATTTATAAACGCGTTTGTATCGAGGTTTGCCTCTCATCAGTCTTTGAAATGATTTTAGTATCGTATTTCCCATTTTATTTTATTATTTTTCTAAAATGAGTCCAGGGGAATTTTTATGTTATTTACATGAAGATAGTTTATTTTTAAAGGCAACCTGAAAACACCACGACGCAACCCAATATACGCGGTAATGTTATTTTTAACCGAAAGATGGCGATACTATCTATTCGCTTGATATTCTTTGAACGATTATGGTTAACTGAAATCTCGCAAAATCATAGAGAGCCAAATAAAGATGGTTCATTGCAATCACGAAATCATAGAGAGCTCAATAAAGATGGTCTCCTTTTTGTAGGCAATCTAGTATACATCGCGGCGCAACCGCAACACTGTAATGTTATTTTTGTCTGGAAGATGGCGGCAGTATTTGTTAATGTTATTTTTGGCCGGAAGATGGCGGTAGTATCTATACGGTTGATATTCTTTACCCGATTATGGTTAACTAAGATCTCGCAAAATCACAGAGAGCCAAATAAAGATGGTTCATTTCAATCACGAAATCATAGAGAGCTAAATAAAGATGGTCTCCTTTTTGTAGGCAACCTAGTACACATCGCGACGCAACCCAACATACACTGTAATGTTAGTTTTGTCTGGAAGATGGCGGCAGTATTTGTACGGTCGACATTCTTTAGCCGTTTACTGTTATCAGGATCTCATAAAATCAAAGAAAGCTAAATAAAGATGGCTCATTTCAATAATAAAATTATAGAGAGCTAAATGATTATTTATTTTTATAGGCAACTTATTTTATAGCAAATGAGTACAAATCTTAGTCGCTTCAAATTAGACAAAAATCAACTTTATAGAGAAATTTTACCCACAGCTTAGCGACCCAAGGTGTATTTGGACTGTCTGAAGACTATATTCACCTGGCGCATGAGATCCATGTTGTTACAGATTTAGTCACTAGTTATAACTTTGATTTAAAATTAATATCTCAGCTAAATTTATATTGTTTATTAAAACATTTCTTTTTTTAAACGCTAAATTATATACACGGTCACGATTTTGCACGCTCTTTGGCGGAACATGCGCTCACTATCAGGAAATCCAAATGGCCAATATCAATCGGAAATTTTTTGCTCTACAACTTTGATTTTTTGTAATTTTTCAGTAAAATGCAGTTTCGGCTCCAAGTGCAAAAAATATTTTAGCATTTTTAGATTCCTTGTTACCTGGGATTTAAAATGACCTAGGTTTTGGGAATTGGAACTGTGCCGTTTTCGTGTTATTGTTGTGTATACAAAAATTTGAACAAAATTGATAAAGTGCTCCCCTGCAACTAATAAAAATAATTCATTCTAATTTAGTGGTAATGTTCTAGCTTTCATGGTGGGCGGTAGGGATTTTGTCCGAATGAAAATATCCGAAAGAAATCATTTGTTCCTTAAAAAAAAGGAAAACGAGGAACCGGTGCGGGGTTAGAAAATGTTCTTTAGCAATGATATACAGATGGGCGGTAGGTATAAAAAGGTTGACTACCCTTGGTTTAAAGGAACGGTCAAACAGTTTAAGGTAAATTCTGGTGTGCTGTACAAAATGGAGAACAAGACTAGAATAAAAAAATTAAATAATTTTTGTTAATGTTTATATTTTTTATATTTTATACATCTATAAGAACCAATATATACAATTGAATATATCTTATTAACTGATACCTCTGGTTAATCTCTTGGAAATGCATCAAGTCTCTGTACAAAAAAATAATTTTGTTTTAAATCCAAATCATTTTTTTTCTAACACCTATAACAATTGATTATTTAGAGGCTTCAAAATCCTGTGAAATATTTACTATAATAATAATTTACTTTGAACTCCGCATACAAATCTTGTAGACTGTTTAAGGAAGTTTGGAGTTGATAAAATATGTGATGTATTCAACAATGGATGGACTCTATTCTGAATTACTACTTTGGGCGAGCAATTTTTTTAATGCTGAGTTTCCCTCTGAAAGTACTGCTTCTCTATCCTTGTGATTAAATTTATAAGTTCGGGAAAGTTTTTAACGGTGTTGGCTAGAGCTGCATTTGGAAGTGGCGTGGTTAGAATTGTGTAAAGGTGTCCGAAAATTAAGGCTTCTAGTTCAGTTGGTCTGAAAATATAAATTACAGATATAATTAAAAATGGATACAGAACCCAAATATATTATTAAATTAATTAAATACAAGCGTAAACTTCTCAGAGAATTTAAAGATAATGAAAATCCTGCTTTAAAAAAACATTATAACGAAATAAACAAATCAATTCAATTAATGATAAAAGAATATAAAACGCACAAGTGGATTGAATCATGCCAAAAAATAAATGACCTCAAAGGAAAAACGTTTTGGTATGAAATAAAAAAATTATCCCGGTACAAAAATATTACGACCCACACCGATATATTTAGTCGAAATGGAATACTAATAACGCAGGAGCAGGATATTGCGGACGAATTCGCTAAGCACCACGAATCCATGTACACATTTTCCGAAAATGTTAACTTTGATCCCGCAAATCAAAACAGAGTGGACAACTGGTTCCAAGAATATTTCACAAATTACACCCCAACCCCTGACGAAGAATTAATAGAAGAAGCCGAGTATTATGAAGTCCAATATACATGAATATATTATAAATATTTTTAACTATTGTCTTACAAACCAATATTTTCCAAACGAGTGGAAACAAGGAATCATTATTTCATTTCATAAACCATTTACTGATATTCAATTACTTAACAGCTATCGTCCTATTACATTGCTACCAGTTTTAGGGAAAATATTTGAAATTATTTTAAAAAATAGATTGTTCTTACACGTTCAGGAATCAATTCCCATATACCAATTTGGTTTTATGCCTAAACGCTCGACAGTGCTTCCATTAGTCGCTTTAACATCAAATGTGCAAACGGCACATTTACAGAACAATAAATCCGCCCTTCTGTTCACCGACATTCAGAAAGCGTTTGATTCAACGTGGCATAAAGGCTTATTATTCAAACTACAACTTCTAAATGTACCATATTACCTCATTAATTTAATTAGACACTTCTTAACTAAAAGATCCCTATGTACCAAAGTAAATAGCTACACGTCATTCACATTTACTCCACAACAAGGGGTGCCACAAGGCTCGCCCTTATCACCGATGTTATACAATGTATACTGCCACGATGTATTTAACAATAACCCAAACGTTTTTAACCCAGACTCATATATTCTGCAGTTCGCAGATGACAATTGTCTCATTACGCATAGCAAAAATCTAAATAAAGCAATACATAATTTACAACAACTAACTAATGAAACAGTAGAGTGGTATAATAAATGGCGGTTGGTAGTGAACCCAACTAAAACGAAATTAATGATCCCATATCACAAATTAAAAAATACCTCTCCATCAATTCTGCTCGATGGAATGAGGATTGAACCTTGTTCAACAACAAAATACCTAGGGATCCAATTAGATACTAAACTTTCTTTTGCAAAGCATGCAGTGGAAGTAAAAAATCGCACAACAACTCGCGCTCGAACGTTTAGAGCTCTAACATACAAAAACTCTGCTATAAACACTCAAACGGCATCCAAAATTTACAAAATGCTGTGTCGACCGGTAATAGAATATGGATTCCCATTGTTTGCCACATCAGGAAAGGCAACTAGGAAAAAGTTACAAGTTACGGAAACCACATGTCTGCGCATAATAACAAAAATTAGAAACCCGCATAATCCTTTGCATAACCCGCCCAATGAATTGCTTTACGAAGAAACAGGTGTTCAACCTTTCAACGAAAGATTACTGAAATTGTCCACGAAGCTCGCCAATAATACGGAAATCGATAACCTTGCAAAAATAATAACTCCCAGCAATAACCGGCCTAGGAAATTCAAATTTCCAGAAGACACACCTTATAATTATTTACAAAGGCTAAAGATTGATTGATATTTATAATTGATGCGTTTTTTTTTTTTTTTTTTTGTTCTACTAACACGTCAAATAATTAAAATTAAGCGGTAGTACTAACACCAAATGTATCACAAATTAAATATTGTAAGATGTTCAGAATGTATGGTTAAACGGGCTGAAAGACTTTAGTCAATTGCCCTTTAAAACCCTGTTTATACAGGGTTTAACCAGGTTTTAATAAAGGTTTAGTAACTAACTGGATACAGAAAATCATCTATATGACAAACTCTTAATTTGGGTTTACCAACCCTGCTATAAAGGTTCCCACAATTGCCCCCAATTCAATGCACAAGTCCTACAAATATTTGTAAGTAGTATGTCATTTTTGTAATTGTAAATATTTTAAATTGTGAATAGTCTCAATTTAATATTGAGTGTTCCATTTGTAAATGTTCGTAAATTGTTAGAGTGTGTGTAATAGAATAATAATTTACCACAAATCAAAAACTACGAATGGATCTTGAACAACAAGGTGTTGCACAAACCAGCTTTCAATATTGTAAAAAGAATTCCACTGAGTAATAATACTGTACGAAGAAGGATCGACGAAATGGCTCAGTCTGTAGAAAACTCTTTATGTGACTACTTAAAAACATCTGAATTCTCTATACAGCTTGACGAATCAACATTACCAGGAAATGAAGCTTTACTTTTAGCTTATGTGAGATGTGTAAAAGAAGAAAAAATTTCTCAAGAATTGTTATTTACTAAATGTTTAAAAACTGATACGAAAGGTGAAACGTTATTTACTTATTAAAAAAGATTTTTCGATGTAAAGGCTTGACTAATATCATCTCTGTTGCTACTGACGGTGCTCCAGCAATGGTAGGACCACACCGAGGCTTTCTGGCATATTTAAAACAAGCTATACCGAATGTATTATCGGTACATTGTGTCATACATCGACATCTTTTGGTCTCAAAAAACCTTAGTGAACGTTTGCATGAATCACTAAGTTATGTTATTAGAGCAGTTAATAATATCAAAAAGAATGCCTTAAATGAGAGATTGTTTGCTCAACTTTGTTTGGAAAATGATGATGACTATAAACATTTACTACTCAACACAGAAGTACGTTGGTTATCTAAAGGTGCATGTTTGGATCGCTTCTATTCGCTCTTCGATTCAGTGTTGGAATTCCTGGAGAGTAAAGATAATGATTTGCGGCACAATTTATCGCAAAAAATGACATCGCTTGTATGACTGATTTATTTGCCAGATTTAACGAGACTAATTTGAAATTACAAGGCGACACATTAAATTTAATCAAAACTAAAAGTGTAATATCTGCTTTTGTTGCAAAACTTTTGCTGTACAAACAAAACTTGGGAAGAGCAGAATGTTCTCAGTTTCCAAATCTTTCGTAATTGCAAAATAGAGATGAAGATTGATTTGCTTATTGTCAATACTTAACGCCGCTTCATTCGGACCTTAACCAAAGATTTGAAGACATTCTTCAATTGGATATTCCCGACTGGGTGTTGAACCCTTTTGCAAGTAGTCAAACTCAGAGCACAAACACAGATGAAGACATACTAATACAAGAGCAAATTTGAATTATCCACAAATGAGGAGCTGAAACCATTGTTTAAACAAGGATACAACAACTTTTGGTTACAAAAACAGATCCCAATTTTATATCCAGCATTATGGGTTATTGTACAGGAGCTGTTGATTGCTTTTCTTTCTTCCTATTTGGTAGAACATGAATTCAGTGCCGTAATGAGTCTCATTACAAAAAAGAAATCTTGGGGATTTGCGGTTACTACTCACAAACATTGAGCCGGACATAAATACACTTATAACATCCCCTCAGGTTCATCCAAGTCATTAAATTTTTTTAAATATTTTAAAACAAGTTACAATTTCAATAAATACCCTTCAACAAAATGTTTTATTTATATTTTATTTTTACGTCACCATTTACCATTCAAGACATCTAAGATGAATTTGTAATTTTTTGGTAATGCATTTATGTAGCTTCTTCACTCAGAGAGTTTGGAAACCACTGATTTAGACATTTAGATATCATGTGCTTTTTTGAGGTTGCTTGTTTTGGATGTTTGTATTAAAAACAATGGTTTACATTTTGAGCATTTATTATAATTCAATAATAAATTTATGATTAATTCCCTAGTTGTTTTATTTTAAATTTCAGGTTTTTTTACCAAAGTTTTTAGCTTAGTGATGCCACTGAACTTCTATTAGTTATCTTATATTTTAAGGACTGTCTACTAAGTCCTACTTTTTGATCTCACATATTTAACGAATAAGATTACTTATATAACTGGAGTATGTGTGCGCGCCAGGTCACATAAATATATAAATTAAAACCAAAAGTAATTTTTTTGTTATATTTAAAAGTTTAACATGTGTTATACAATTTACTTCGTTCAAAGTTGTTCAATGTCGTGAAGGTCATAAACTAAACTGAAAACAACAACAATTTATATATTGCAAGTACATAATAATCAAAGATGCCTACCAAATTCCAGGAGTATCAAATAATTAAGTTCACTGATGGATTTGAATCTTTTCCATCAAGTTTATGAGAATCTCTTTCCATCTGCAACACTTTAGCTCTTGGCGAATTGTTACTAAATATATCCTTAAATAATATATTTTCATAAATAAATGTATTCAAATTGATAACACATTTGTCAGAACTACATTATGTTGGACGTAGAAACTATGTATACAGTGCAAACATTGGCTGTGGAACGCTCCAAATAAAAAATTCCCCGATCATCTGCGGCCAAAATCCTTTGATACGTCAACCTTATTTTTATTCTCTTTACGACTGTGTAAAAATATTTTGTTTTTTTTGTTTTTTTATTTAAGAAATTAAATTAATTTAATTAATTATTATTTCAGAAATGAGACAAATTCCACCAGAAATATTTTAAAATGTAAGGGATGGGTTTTATCACCGATTGGCTTTTTGCCAAGAGAGAAACGGTGCGCATTTTTAACATTTGATACATTGAATAAGTTTAAAAAAATCTTTTTTTTTCAATTTCTGAAATAAAAAAAAAAAAACAGAATATTTTTACACAATCGTAAAGGAAATAATTTATATAATTTAAAAAAAAATAAATTAATTTTGCGATGACGTCATTACGCAAAGGGGTGGGGGTATGGAAAATACACAACTATCAGAAAAGATGCGCGTTCAAAAAATAAGGTTGACATTTCGGAAAATTTTGGCCGCAGATGATCGGGGAATTTTTTATTTGGAGCGTTCCACAGCCAACGTTCGCACTGTATATTACAGAAATGAAAAAATAAGAGCAATCGAGCACTATATACAGAAATTGCAAATTGCAGTGTCAGGTTGCAAAGAGAAATGATGAGATAGGCAGCTTCCATAAATTATGTGGAGATGTATTGAGCTGTGACAGTATATTGTCCTAAAACTAAATTCAAAGCTGATTGACACATCATTTATGGAAACCTCGATATGTAGCAAATTGTAATAAATAAGATGTGGGAAAAAAATTGATGGCATTAAGATGTGGTTTTGGAAAAAAAAGCTGTAATGAAAGGGTGTTAAGAAGGATGGAGTAGAAGATGGTAGAGTGCGTCAACGCATATGTCCAAGCAGCGTGCATGGCGCACCAGTGCGTCAAACACTAAATAAAGACGCCAAAGTCACAAGGCAATCAATGCGTCATACACCCTTCAAAAGTTACTGAAGTTATTACTATGCAATGTAGCAGTGACGGCTCGCGGGGTGACTCATGATACGGCCGAGATAGCAGAGGTGGTAATACAGATAGGTGTGTTCACGTCGCCAGGCGCCTCTGCAACCGACCCTACCTAACTGTATCTGCCACCTTTGCTACCTCGGCCGTACCATGAGTCACGCCACGAGCCGTCACTGCAATTTAGAGTTAAAAGCAACATACCAAAAACGGAAAATTGAGAAGTATGTTAGCAAAAAACACGACCGCTTGTACGCGACCTCTTCCTTTGCTAGTTGGCACTGACTGGGTTAAGACACAAGTTAATTAAAAGGAGAATTTGGATTATGTAGAGTTTAAAATAAAAAGGAGGAATATAATTAGAATAAGTAGAATAAAGACTATATACAGGGAATTTCTAAATTGATGTGGAAGATATTAAAGGGTGATTTTTCAGAAAAAATTAAGGAAGGTCTTTCATATAATTTTTTATTCAAAAGCCCTTCCTCTCCAAGTTACAGGCCTCTAAAGTTAAGGGAAAAAAATGTTTTTATTTCATATATCCACTATGGAAGAATTTAGAAGAATAAAATTTGGCAGATAACTGTTCCTAACAAAATGATACTTTTTGGCGATTTTGTAACCCTAAAATGTTATTACAAGGGGGTGAAAAAATCAACCCCTATAATAGTGTGCATCAGAATTTTTTAATGCGTCTACATTTTTCTATTTCAAAATTTGATTTAAATGCAGGGATTCAATCCTTAACTTGTTTATCTCTTGACATTTTCTCCTAAAAGTGTTAGTTTGATCACAAAAAAATAAAATAATGCTCAGACCTTTGACTATACAGGGTGTCTCAGACATGACTCCCCAGGCCTATAACTTTCTTATTTTTAAAGATAAATATAGAAAACCATATATATATATTTTTAAATGGAAGCAAATTCTCTTTAAAATTGTAAGAATAAAATTTTCAAAAATTTCTGCTCATAACTGTGATGTTCAACTTTTTTTTCAAATGGTACTGGACTTGTTTTTTCCATATTATAATAGTATTTTTTATTCTCTTTACAATCATGTAAACCAGTATGGTTATTACATTAGAAAAAAATTGAGAAAAATGAGATTGAAGGTTGATTTTTAAATTGATTTTTTTTAGTTGGCTTTGAAATATTTGATTTACAGAATGACATATGTGACAACTGTTCTTTTCAAAACTTGTTGCACCTTATCTAAAGTTATAAGAAAAATGAATTACAGAAACTCTCATAAACTTGACATGATCCTTCTTTATGGTTTGTGCAAGAAGAATGCGAGAAAAGCTGCAAGGTTGTATATAAAATAAAATAAATTATAATAAAATAATTATTAATTTGGCGAAGAATCTTTCTGCGCATGGCTCATTCAAAAAGAACAAGAAAGTTCCAGATGTAATAGAACGAACCGCTACCGATGATGCTCATGCAGAAGCAGTTTTGGGGTACGTTCAATTATACCCTAATACCCCGCTCAGGACTGTTGCATCTCAATGTGACATATCAAAATGTTCGGTGAGTAGGATACTAAAGAGGAATTTATACCGACCTTTCAAATTTATTCGGGTACAAGCACTGCACCCAGGGAATAATGACCGTCGAATGGAATTTATTAGTTGGATAATGGCAACTTATCAAGAAGAACTGAACATTCTAAGTAGGATATTATGGACGGACGAAAGTAAATTTCATAATAATGCTGTGGTGACTACTCAGAATTCTAGATATTGGTCAACTGAGCAGCCGTACTGGATGAAGCATCGAAATTTTCAAAACGTATGGGGAATTAACGTTTGGTGTGGTATAATAGGAGGAAACTTAATAGGGCCATATTTCTATGAAGGTACTTTGACAGGTAATCGTTACTTATCATTTCTTCAAAATACTTTTCCACGACTCTTAGAAAACGTACCGCTTAATACAAGGATAAATATGATATTACAACAAGATGGTGCTTCAGCTCACAATACCCTAATAGTTCGTGATCACTTAAATAATGTTTTTCGAGATCGCTGGTTCGGAACATATGGATCAGTGTGCTGGCCAGCCCGCTCACCTGATATTACACCGTTAGACTATTTCCTGTGGGGGTATTTAAAAGCTCGTGTCTTTTCATTAGAATTTGATAGTGTGGATGAATTGAAAGCAAATATTACAAGGGTCTGTCGAAATATTCCGCAAGAAGTATTATTAAATGCTACCAGCAGAGCGTTAATGCAGACTTGAATGTTGCGCAACTGAAAATGGTGGGAATTTCGAACAATTTTTCTAATCTTTTAAAGTTATTAATATGTTAAAGTTAAATCAAAAATATAATTTAATAAATACTGATTATTTACTATTCAATTGATTTCGTATTGTAATTTTAAACAAGGTGCAATAAAATAATGATATTGAACAACTGTAATGACAATCTGTGAGTCAAATATTTCCATGGCCAACAAAAAAAAAAGAACTTAAAAATCAACCTCTAATCTAATTTTTCTCAATTTTTTTTCTAATGTAACAAACATGTTGGTTTACATGGTTGTAAAGAGATTAAAAATACTATTAAAATAAGAAAAAAACAAGTTGAACATCACTGTCAAAATATGTGCAGATATTTTTGAAAATTTTATTCTTATAATTTTAAAGAGAATTTGCTCCCATTTAAAAATATATATGCTTTTCTATATTTATCTTTAAAAATAAGAAAGTTATAGGCCTGGGGAGTCATGTCTGAGACACCCTGTATAGTAATGGACTGCTAGCGCCGCTTCATGTGTGTCTCCAAGCAGCGGTGGCGCGGCGGGACCCTAAATGGTTGAGGTATGTTACTAAATTGGTAGCTATTTTGTGTCTATGACATATGACTCTATGAGCTCGCATTGCATATTGTGATACCCTGCAATTTATTCACACCTTTGAATATATAAACATTTATATTGTCAAATATTCAAACTATGTCAAAATATTGCTATGCGAAAGGCTGCAATACATCCACGTATATATGCCAACACGGTTATAACACTCGTCAGCTGATGTACACGTCAGTTGACTTTTGACTTATAACCTAAAATTCTGTATGATTTCCATCAAATCCAGAACTTCGCAAATTATGGGTTGATGCTTTGCTTGTAAAGAACAGGCAGAAAAGTGGACCCTTGTTGCCGAAATGTAATGTAATCGTATTTGCATTCTCCATGTTGCTGATGAATACATCGAGAAATATTTTTTTTGCTTTCCAGTTTTTAAATTACGCTCCATTTTCGGCTCCGGGGCGGGACTTATATCGGGCTCCAGCTCGTGGACAACTTTTGGAGCAGTGATTATATGGGAAATGGAGGGGGAATAGCCGTCCATTAGTATATAGTCAAAGGCTCAGACCCATTTGATACAAATTCACTGATTGGTTATTATTTGTTAAGAAAAATCATGTAGGATGATGTCAAATGAAGTCATACTATTTTCTCAAATTTCTAGAGAGTTTTATATGTTTTATGGACTGAAATTATGTTGCACAACTAAATAAGACTTTATTCAAAGAATGGCATTTTCAATTTGAAAAATAAATACTTATTGTAAATTAGGAAATACCACAATAACAAATTGAACAATATTAACTGTACTATACTATTATTTTTCTAAAGTGGCGTTCACGTCATCAACCACGTGTGAAATGACGTTTTTTCGTACCAACGTGATTGTTTTCGAGAATATGCATAAAATTAGTTGAAGAATCGAAATTAATCTGAGAATCATTTGTTACATAAAATTGATCACTGGTGGTTATAAATAAGTAATCGGCGTGTTGACCTGGCACACAATTTTCGCCTGCCAATCATCTAGAAAATTATGTTATGTTGGCAGCCGTGATTTTTTATTCGCGACGATGCCAAATCTTTTTCACTGCTCATACATTTGTTCATAACCAAACTTTTTTGACGTTTAACTTGTTATATTTATTCGATTATTACAATGTCTAAGCAGTTGCATTCTCACGCAAAGCAATTTGTTGCATCATTGGTAACGTATTTTGAGCAAGAGCGAGATGCAGGAGGTTCTCTTCTACCAATTAGTGCAGTGAGAGAAGTGTGTATACAGTATCGAATATACATATTTGTATGTTCATATTATTGGCAGTAAAATAAATTGATTTATATTGTAGCGTACTGCACAAGCCCTGCAGATCAGTTTGAGGACTGTGAGCCGTGTGCTATCTGAGGTAACTGCTGGTAATGTATTGAGCAGCCCTCGAAAGCGTAAACGGACACGGCCTGCTACTGGTGTAGATGATGCGAATCAGCATGCAATTCGCAATGTTATTTATGAAATGTATAAACAGAGTAAGCTTTCACAGATATACCGGGTGTGGCACTTAAGACGCCTCGGACCATAGCTCCTTTACGATAAAAGCTATCGAAAAAAATCTAAGAACAAAGTGGTGCATAGTTACCGTCGCTATGTTTCAAAAATATTTCTAATCATCAGTGGCGTGCCGTACTCCAGTGGCGTACCAAACTTATGTTTTTTTAAATGGAATGCCCTATTTTTTATTGCAGATTTGGAAAGTGCTCGACGAGTACTTATTTTTTTATCTAACATGTTATACCCTTCACTTTAGCGGTTTCGCTGTTATAACCCCTTCTTTCAAAATTCCGCCCCATTTTTGAGATTTTTTTGTAGAGAAACTAATTGACGCCGGCGCCTAAATTTTGAATAGAGGTACAGGTTAAGACCTCGTATACCTTCACATAATTTTTTTTCGGGTAATTTATGGAAAAAAAATAATTTTTGATTGATCTTCGCATGTTGTCATTTTTTCCGAAAATTTCAAATGGCACCCCCCTAAAAAAATTACGGTGTTGTACAGCCAAAACTCTAAATTTTTCATTGGTGTAAAAAAAAAACAGATTGCATAACAAAATTTCGGAGAAAAAAGGAATTTCATCGCAAATGTCGGGAAACGTTTTCCGTTCCCAAGTGTGCCATGAGAAAACAAATACACAAATACGGTCAACATAATAGTATGTACCTATTTATTCAACATGATATGAAAAATGCAGATAAAGAAAACTAAATGTTCGAAATGACGACCTTCCTACTAGAGGCATAACCGCAACTTCGACTCACAGGCTCTAGACACTGCCCTAAGGACTTCTGGTGATATACCGCGGAAAGCCGCGCGGATTCTCTCCCTCATATCCTCGACAGTAGTTGGTACCGTCCTGTAAACCTCGTCTTTGATATGGCCCCAAAGGAAAAAGTCAAGGGGAGTGAGGTCTGGTGATCTTGGCGGCCACCTCACAGGACCCCCACGATCAATCCAGGAGTCCGGAAACGTTTCATCAAGAAATTCCCGAACGACACAGCTATTATGTGCAGGAGCTCCATCGTGCTGGAAAACTATCTGTCGAAGAGCGGCTAGAGGGACATTTTCCAAGAGATCATCCAAGTCGTGGCGAAGGAACCTCAAATAACTGTTGACGTTCAGGTGCCCTTCGATGAAATAAGGACCCAAAAGGTGTTCTCCAAGTATGCCTCCCCAAACATTCAGCGACCATCTTTGCTGGTGGTTTATCATTCGCATGGCTTGTGGGTTTTCATCGGCGTAATAATGGTAGTTGTGGCGATTGACATGCCCATTTCTATGGAACGTTGCTTCATTAGAAAATAATACGCGCATAAGAAATGATTCCTCCTGCTCAATTTTGTTGATAGCCCACATGCAGAAATCTTGCCTCGCATGAAAATCTTGAGGTTGCAATTCTTGGTGCAGTTGAATCTTAAATGGACGGAATTTGTACTTTTTAAGAACACGATGTACGGATCGCGTTGAAATATCGTGATTCCTACTAATATCACGGATACTGGTATGAGGATCTTCAATAACTGCCTCCAGAACCTGCAGTTCATTATTTTCGGTAATAACTGCCTTCTTTCTAACTCTCCTTGGCCGTTTCACACTTCCCGTAGTAGTAAATCTCTCCAACACTTTTTGAAACGCACGTTCATTTGGATGTGTCCTGTGCGGATATCTCCCAGCGTACACTCGTGATGCCAAGAAACAATTCTTGTTACATTCTCCAAGAATAAAAATCATGTCAACCATTTCCTCTTGAGTTCGGAACATTTTTAGAACGTTTATCAAAAATGACTTATGGCTGCTACTGACGTCTAATAATTTACTTTGACAATTACCAATCTTTTGTTTTCTCATGGCACACTTGGGAACGGAAAACGTTTCCCGAAATTTGCGATGAAATTCCTTTTTTCTCCGAAATTTTGTTATGCAATGTGTAATTTTTTTTACACCAATGAAAAATTTAGAGTTTTGTCTGTAAAACGCCGTAGTTTTTTTAGGGGGGTGCCATTTGAAATTTTCGGAAAAAATGACAACATGCGAAGATCAATCAAAAATTATTTTTTTTCCATAAATTACCCGAAAAAAAATTATGTGAAGGTATACGAGGTCTTAACCTATACCTCAATTCAAAATTTAGGCGCCGGCGTCAATTAGTTTCTCTACAAAAAAATCTCAAAAATGGGGCGCAATTTTGAAAGAAGGGGTTATAACAGCGAAACCGCTAAAGTGAAGGGTATAACATGTTAGATAAAAAAATAAGTACTCGTCGAGCACTTTCCAAATCTGCAATAAAAAATAGGGCATTCCATTTAAAAAAACATAAGTTTGGTACGCCACTGGAGTACGGCACGCCACTGATGATTAGAAATATTTTTGAAACATAGCGACGGTAACTATGCACCACTTTGTTCTTAGATTTTTTTCGATAGCTTTTATCGTAAAGGAGCTATGGTCCGAGGCGTCTTAAGTGCCACACCCGGTATAAATAATGTAAAATTACATGATCTTATTTTATTTAGAAGAACACATAACATTAAAAACACTGCTTAAAAAATTGGAAGGGAAGCATATATTTCACGGAAGTTCTTCCTCTTTGAGGAAAGTTTTAGTGGACATTGGCTTTAAATGGAAAAAGGACGATCCGCGGAGAGGCCTTATGGAACTGGGTCATATTACTTTGAAACGGATAAATTTCCTAAGTTCATATGTAAAAAGTAAACGTGAAGGTTTATACCAATTTGTGTTTCTTGATGAAACTTGGATTTTCAAAGATGGAACCATAAGTCGATCCTGGCAAGATAGTAACACAAAAAGTGTCAAGTCTACCAAAGTAGACGGAAAGCGGTATATTGTACTGCATGCTGGAAATGAAGATGGCTTTATAGAAGGTGCTGAATTAGTTTTTTCATCTAAATCCAAATGTTCAGATTATCACAGAGAAATGAATCAAGATAATTTTCTGCCATGGTTTGAACACCAACTTATTGCAAACCTGCAAGAGCCATCAATTATTGTTATGGATAATGCTTCCTATCACAGCACTGTCGAACATAAAAATCCTACCTCAGCCTGGAAGAAGGCCGATATCCAAGTATGGTTACAGAACAATCAAATTGATTTTGATAATACTCTACTAAAACCACAGTTATTGGAAATAGTAAATCAGTACGTACATTTCAAAGACATCAATCAAACAACTTATATAATATGTTCATTTTTTGTAGGAATAAAGTTCCCATGACATATGTAGCAGATAGTCTTGCTGAAAAATGTGGGCACAAAGTGTTAAGGCTTCCACCTTATCATTGCATATTCAACCCTATTGAAAAAGTGTGGGCCATTACCAAAACTTATTACAATAAACATGTGGGACGAGATGGTAGATCTGATGAAAACTGTTTGTCTCTGTGGAAAGAGGCGCTACGTACAGTCACTCCTGCAGTATGGGCTAATTGTATTAGGCACACCGAGAAGGAGATTGAAGAGTGGTGGGATAGAGAGATTCAATTAGACCAAGAAAATGTTGCTCCCTTTATTATTAATTTAAATGATGACAGGTCAGATGTTGACTCTTCTGAAGATTCTACTTGAATTCATTCAAATTGATAATCAAGGGAGAATCTCTTTCTCTGTTTTAAAATATGAAACTCTATTTTATATGATGTACGATTCATATTATTACATTACATCAATTTTCTGATATGTCGAAACACTGTGTAAGACGAATAAAGATTTTTATTGTGGTCCTGTAACAAGTCCACAATATAGCACTTTCTTGGACATACTAATGTCAATCATTGTAAATTTCATAGAGAATGGATGATTAGGTTAAACAATCTAACTCGCACAATAAACGTCCAAACCTTGCAAACTTCTTCAGGAGTAAGTGTAATGAATAATAGTAAGTACTAACGCTATAAACCACTGTCATAGTTGATCTCTTTTTTGCATGAGTAATGTGCATTGTATTTATTAGGTGTTTTAACCTGAATTAAAATCTGTCATTTCTGACACTGACATAGAGTCCAATTTACTTTATCAATTATGGGACTAGTACGAAATGGCGTACATTTTGGCCTAAAAACAAACCAAAGTTACTATTTTCGTACAGTCGAACATAAAATACAATATATGTAAACATATCAGAAAACGATTACTTTTTTATTTATTTGTATAATTGATACAACAGCTGATTGCAGCCATTTTTAAATATACAGGAGAGCTGGCAACCTTGTAAAATTGTGTTGTCATTATAATGATTATTATTTCGATGACGTGAACGCCACTTTAGAAAAATAATAGTATACTAATAACAATTAACAGCATTACAAAAACAAATAACGTTAACAAAACATCAATAACAAAAATCACAATAAATGCCGCCCCTCAGCAGGAACGCACAATTCTACTCTTCACCTCATTGAATTTCGTATTTTTTTCAAATAATCCTGGTGTATTCCTAATAGTTTCACTTCACATGATGCGATGATACGATCCCGTAAATCATCAATATCTTCAACAGGAGTTGAATAAATCAGGGTTTTAAGAAAACCCCAAATACAAAAATCCAATGGATTTAATTCTGGAGATCGGGCAGGCTAATTCTAGGGGCCACCTTACCCTATCCAACAATTTGTATAAACTTCGTCTGAGTAGCAAACGATTGATGGTACTAAAATATGCTGCCGCACCATCATGCATGAACCATAGTTCTCGCCTAATTTGTATCGAAACATCTTTAAGAAGCTGGGGCAACTCCTCTTCAAGGAAATGATAGTATACGTCTCCATTTAATTTCATTGGAAGAAAATATGGTCCAATTATCAATGACACCAAGCCACACATTTAATGAAAATTGGTGTTGAAAATTGGATTCAACAATTTCGTGTGGATTTACTTCAGCCCAAGTGTGATTCTTTTGAAAAGTAAGCCTCGTTCATTAACAAAATACGACATAAGAACTGCAGTGTTTATGTAATCATTTGAAGTATCCATTGGCGAAAAATTAAACGGGATTGAAAATCTTGAGATAAGAGCACTTGAACTTGTTTCAAATGGTAGGGATACAACAGTTGTTGTTTTAAAATCCTAAATACGGTAGAATAGCTACATTTAACACTTGGGCAATTTTTCTTGTATTTGTTCCAGGAGATTCTTCAATTAAATTAAGAACATCTTCCTCTAATGCTACAGTTCTTACTTCTCGAGAGCGTCCACAATCAGCGGTACTTCTTGAAAAATGTCCTTTTTCTTGAAGACGTTTATGAATATTTAGGATTATGCTATGATGGGGTATTGTACGTTCTGCATATAAATCAGCATAAAGCCTTCGAGCTCCTAACCCATTTCCATTAGCACGACCATATACAAAATGCATTTGTCATTTCGACATTTCTGTAGTTTGCCATTTTATTTACTTAAGTAATAAATTGTTTTTAGTTCATGGGAGATTAAAAAATAACACCAACAAAATCACAACAATTAAAATATTCGTTTATAACACCAGCCTACTTGATAACCAATCTGTGAATTTATGTCAAATGGGTCTGAGTATTTTTTTTTTTTTATCAAACTAACAATTTTAGGAGAAAATGTCGAGAGACATTTAAATCAAGTTTTGAAATAGAAAAATATAGACGCATTAAGAAGTTCTGATGCAAACAATTACAGGGATTGATTTTTTCACCCTCTTGTAACAACATTTTAGGGTTACAAAAATCATAAAAAAGTGCCATTTTATTAGGAACAGTTATGTGCCAAATTTCATTCTTCTAAATTCTTCCATAGTAGATATATGAAATAAAAACAATTTTTTTCCATTAAAATTTTAGAGCGCTGTAACTTGGAGAGGAAGGGGTTTTGATCAAAAAATTATATGAGACCCCCCCTTAATTTTTGCTGAAAAATCACCCTTTAAAATCTTTCTCATCAATTTAGAAACATCCTTTATAAAGGGCAGTAGGGGTGAAGGAAAAACGAGTGGTTAAAATTGAATGGTTTAATATAAAAACTGAAAATGTAGTAATAAAATGGAAAAGTAATAACTAGAGATAATAGAAAATTAAAAAATATGAAGAAAAATCGACAAACAGTAAGACATGAAATGATAAAAACCAATCAAGAGGAAAAATAACGAACATAGAAGATTGTAGTAAGTAGTGGCAATTAAATCATTAAACACAGTTATATTCCTTACTTCACTCGTTATAACTGTGTTTAATTATTTAATTACACACATAACTCACAAATACATAATAGTAGTGGCAAAACTAGGAGATGCAAAACCCCTGTTATATGTCCCTGAGGCTCCATGCTAATTAATTAGTGCCCATTCTGCAAAAATCTACTAAAGGAGGCCCCAAAATAGAATTGGGGGATCCATAATTTGAACCACCGATATCAAAAAAGGGAATGGTATACTTTGAAAATAGATGAAGAAAAAAAGCTTTACAAAGTTTACAAGGGTGAAAGTGAAAAATAGGAGAATACAAATATTGAATAATCATCTGCCGAGAACCTACTCTAACTACTATTGATGAAAGTGAGAATTGCATGAGAAAAAAAATAAAATGATGTAAAAAGCAAAGAATTATACAAGGTTAACGAAGAGGAACGTAATAAAAGATAGATTAATTTATACTGATTTGCTTACGTGGAATATAAGTCCATTTGTGGATTTCCTAAAGTCTATCGGAGTAAGGTCTGTATACCTGTTATAAATTTTCTTGTCAATATTATTTACAAATGCAACCAGTTTTCTAAACTTTTTCACGATTTTTCCTAAGTGAGCGGGGAGTGGAACTGTCAGGACAAGGTAAAGGTGGGAGTATACCAACGCATCAAGTTCTGTATATCTGAAAAGGGATTCAATGATAAAGGAAATACAATGCAAAATGTATGAAAGCCTGGTATTTCTACATAAAATAATATACTAATATAGTATAACTACTCTTTACAGCTTACCATTGCTACTTTAATAGGTGAAACATTTTAACAATTTTTTAACATCGTGTTAACATTCAAAACAAAACATAGCATGAAATAGTATGGCTAATCACGTTTTTGGAAATTCATGCTTACCAAATACGAGCAAACAAGTGGTATCAATCGAAAGATACTATTATTTATACAATTTTTGATACCAAGTAATTGCATATTGATACCTTTTTAAGGTTAAAATAGTATTCCAACATAAAATTTGTAAAAATAAATGTAGGCTGTGAGAAGAATCTCAATTTCAAGTGGCGGATCATCCACTACACAAGGGCTTCAAAAAACACCCTTTACCAGCAAATGAATTCCTCACTTAAACCTCAAATCATGTGTGTTGTCGTGCAACACTACATCCATCCCACAGATTTGCAAAGTTTACGTTTGAAATTTATTATGAGTACTTATTACTTTTAAAAACACATTAATTAAAAGGCTTAAGTTACATACAACGAAAGAAATTAGATCTATTACAGAAATCCCAAGAATCAAATTTTTATTGTCTAAAAGCTAGTGAAGAAATCGAAAAAAGGGAATTTCTTGTATTTTCGGAAAAAAGTAAATATGTGTAGTGCTACTTTAGCAAATTATTTTCAGACTACAAAAACAAAATTTATTTGATGCAACGATCTAAGAGCCAGGGGCGCACCCAGGGGGCTGGCTATCGGGCTTGAGCCAAAATTCTGGGTGAGCTAAGTCTGCTAAGAACCATATATCAACGTGTAGCAAATTATTTTTAAAGACTACAAAAACAAAATTTATTTGATGCAATGATCTAAGAACCGTATATCAACATGTGTTTATAAAAATAAAATTTAAAATATAAAGCAATTTGGCACTGAATTAAAGTGTAGTTAACGCCAACTACTGGAGAGGTATATTAACCCTTAATAGACACACCTCCGAAAAATGACGTAATAGTCTTTCGGGGTGTGGTACACCCCATGCCTTTGAACTTCGGTCAATTAATGTTAAATTGACAAAAAAAAAAAAATAATATGTGAATAGTTTTCGAAATCTGCAACTTTACATGTGAAAAAAAATGTTGCAAAAAAAATTCCGCAATTAGTGAGTTTTTTTGCAAAAAATACGGTAGTAATTTCAATTTTCAGCTAAAAAAGAAAATAGTTTGAACCTGAAAACCTGAAATAGTATCATTCCAAGTGGAATTAATAAATTTTGCGACCTTTCCAAAAAGTATATTTATTTTCATGATCAAAGGTAGGATTTTTTACAAAAAAATTATTTTAGTATTTTTCTAATATAAAGTCAATTTAATGTTAAATATGAATATGAAAATATTTTTAAAACTATTATTATGAAGAAAAGAAGGCTATAATAATGTAAAAGATAATTATTCGATCCCAAAGAGCATTCGACGCACATATAAAAGTTAACTGACGCTAACAACAAAGGAACCCTTTGTTTAATTATTATTATAATATATTAATTGTAGATGTATTTAGCTGCTTCATCATCATAACCCGGTGCACCTGCACCTTATCTTATCATGCATGAGTCATGTTAGCCGTAGGAAATGTTATTGTAATATTATTATTTCAGTCTTAACCTGTATTCTGTCTGAGCAACATCGCCGCTTCTCGGCAGTTGTAAATAAAACGTTTTTTAAAAACAAAGCTAGTGTACCAGTAAAGTTATTTGGCGCAGTCGGTAGGATTCTTCTGACAGGGTGCTTGCATATCACCCTGGTTCGTTTCAACGATTTATCGAAGAATTCGAATTTTTGGACATCTTGGCCTTTGAGCGACCCTCCGAATATTGAGCAGTCCAGACCACCGAGGTCCAGAGGAGAAGCATCGTCCACAACGTCCGAGGGATTCAACATCCAATGGACAAGATTTTACTATTGTGAGTACACAAGTCAGCTTGTTAACTTTAATGAACGCGAAATCAATTCGTGATTTTCACGCAGAGTCAAGTTCAGATTCAGATTCAAGTTCCCCACTAAATAATCGTTCTAGATCACGATCCCCTGTTAAACGCGTAAACAAAACAAAAAACATGGCTGTTTTAAAAGCAGAATATCTCCAAATGATCCCCGAATTTACGGGCGAAGTCGAATTACTCCCGCGATTTATAGAAATCAGTGAAAAGCTTGTTAATAAATTTTATAATGCTGGAAATGTAGATGATTTCCAAAACGAATACTTAATGTCGAGTATAATTGCAAAGATAAAAGGTGACGCGGCAAAAAATATTTCGTCAAGTGTAATAACAAATTGGTTTCAATTAAAAACCGCATTATTAAATTCTTTTGGTGACAAACGTGACCACATTAGCTTAAATTACGAAATCGTAACTTTGAAACAATTCCAAAATGAATCCCCTTTTGCTTTCTATAACCGGATTCAATCACTATTAAATTTACAAATCGCGCACGTGGTAACAAACATCGCAAATATTCAAGAACAACAACATTTGTCAAATTTCTTCCGTAGCAACGCATTACGTGTGTTACTCCGAGGTCTTAAAGAACCCCTAAGTTCGCAGATGAGGGTAAAGAACCCTCCTGATTTAAACACGGCATTGCACATGCTTACAAACGATTTCCAAGTGGAAATATTAACGAACAAAATTAATAGTGTTACTTTAAATCAACGCAAAAAAGAAACGGATAATTATCAACCACGTTATAATTATAATGCCCCTCGTTACACTCCGCGTAACTTTAGAATGCCTTATCAACGACCTACATTTAACGCGACCGTGAATCGTGACAATTCTTATCAACAAAGAAATACCAATCCCGGTAGATTCAACAACCCTAATGTTCATAATCAAAATGTACCAAATTTTGTACAAGGTCAAAAACCCACACCGATGTCGGTACAAACTTCATACACTAGGCCGCAGGAAAATCGCGTACCAAATCATTTATACAATATCGACGAAGAAAGTAATTTTTTAGACGACAGCGATCGGGCTGCGAACCGATCGAATTAATGGGAATACATAATAATGAAAGCCAACTACCGTATATTATTGACCCGCAAAATAATTTAAAAATCCTAGTTGATACGGGAAGTACACGGTCTTTCATTAACCAAAAAATTGCAAAACAATTATTTAAAAAAAATATTAAAACGGAACATTTCCAAGTGACCAGCGCACATGGCACTACAAACGGAAATAGTAGCACGATAATTCCACTAAATGAATTATTTAAATCGCGAAACGCGAATATTAAAGTCTACCTTTTTGACTTTCATTCAAATTTTGATGTCCTATTAGGTACGGACAATCTCAGGCTTGTTAAAGCAATAATAAAATTCGACGAAAATATATTAAGTACGCCTAATTGCGATATTCCACTTAACTATGGACAAATTCGTGAAACCACGGATAGGAAATGTATAGTACTACCCGCAAGGTCCGAACAAATAATCCAGGTTAACGTTGCGAATGTAAAAAACGGTGATGTGATAATTCCACACACGAAAATAAATAAACTGGAAGTACCAGAATGCGTTACGCGTGTACGAAATGGCAAAGCCTTATGTACAATAATTAACCCGACGGAAAATGATAAAGAAGTAAGAGAAGTAAGGCCGGTTAGAGTAGAATCAGTCAATGAATATGATTGGGAACTACAAAATAATAATAATAATAATGTCGGAAGTAATATAAATACAATGAACTATGAAAAAATTAAGTTCGATATTTCTAAAATTCGCTCAAGTCATATGAACGAAGAAGATAAAAATGCAGACTTCTTATCACGTATTGATGTAAATATGAATGATGAAAATAATGATATAGTTTATAAAAGAGAATTTGATAATAAGGTATTTGAACCCGCGAATGTAAGTGATGAAATCGAATCTATGATCGCTGAAATCGGAGAGTCCGGTATTAATTTAGATATTGATGATATACTAGGTAGCGATAATAATACAATTCACTCAAATATTGAGAATCCCGTGTTAAATATCCCCATATTAGAGAAAGCCGTTAATTACGGAAGTAACCAAATAATAATTTCAGAAGTAAATTATGCCCCATCGGTACCTGTAATAAGACAATTGTTTAATAAAAAGAAACAACGGATAGCTGTACAACTTTCAAAACAAAATTTTGAATTAGATGTCGTAAATTTTATTAAGGAATACGTAGTACCAAACGTAAAGTATTACCTTTATTTTGAAAACCCGGTATACGAAAAGTTCGTAACAGTCATACAAAAATATTTTAAAAATTCCGCGATTAACTTAACCAAATGTACAGAAATACTTACGGATATTGAAAGCGATGAAGAAATAAATGATACAATTCAAGCTTATCACGAAGGAAAGTCGAATCACCGCGGAATAGACGAAACTGAAAGCCAAATTAAAAGAAGGTTCTATTGGCCTGATCAAAGACGTACAATAATTAATTATATAAATCAATGTGAAACGTGTCTTGTTAGTAAGTACGATAGAAAACCGCTTAAAATTAAATTTAATATAACCCCAACGGCAACGAAGCCGTTCGAAATAATACATATTGATACCATTACTCTAGAAGGTGTCAAATTCCTCACACTGATAGACTCGTTTTCAAAATACACGCAACTTTACAAATTACACTCACAACAGGCTGTAGAAATTGCAAATAAATTAATTCAATTTTTTACACACCACGGGGTACCAGAACAAATCATATCGGACAACCATTTAGAATTTAGAAATTCTGTCTTAAAAGAATTATTAGAATTACATCGAATAAAATTACATTTTGTTAGTTCGCAACACCCCGAATCCAATGGGGTTGTCGAAAGAGTTCACTCAACGATAATAGAGCATATTAGATTACTAAACAATCAAGATTTTGCAAAAAAGGATCTAATCGAGTATAAAGTAAATTACGCACTCCTTGCGTATAACAACTCAATTCACTCTGTTACCAAATTTAAACCGTCTGAAATAATTTCCGGTCATATAGATGTCAATTGCCCTTTCAATATCGATATCGAAAGTAGGCTAATAAACAATTATATTGTGAATCATCGTGACAAAGTCAAACTATTTTATAAGGTAATTAACGAACGATTGATGTTAAACAAAACTGAAATAATTAATAAACGCAATGAATCGCGTGAAGATGTACCCGAATTAACAACTGAAATATATGTAAAAAACAAACAGAAGCAGTCGAAAACAAAGAATAAGTACAAAAAAGAAAATATTGAGGAAATAAATACAGAATTAAAAACTGTAAACATTCATCCAAAACATCATAATGTTGTTGAAAAAATTCATGTTTCAAATATTAAGAGACCCCGAGCAAAACCCAAAAAGCAACAAGGTAAATTAAATTATAATGAATTCAAAAATTATATGACTACACATAATAAAATCGCGACCGCGAACGTAAAAGAAAATAATGGAAACTTATTTTTCGCCCCAGAAACATTTTCATTAGCTCACTGCGTAAGTGCAGATCTAGAAATGGGTAAAGGAATTGCTGTAGAATTCAAAGAAAGATTTAAGCAAGTTGAAGAATTAAAAAATCAAAACCCCCAATTATATTCAGTATGTAATTTAAAGGACAAAAATAGATATATACTTTATTTAATCACCAAACTAAAATTTGATGATAAACCGACATATGAGGATTTATTTAATACCTTAATCAATTTAAAAGAATTTTGTACAATTAATCAAGTCAAGGATTTAGCCGTACCAAGATTGGGATGCGGTTTAGATAAACTTAAATATAAACGCGTAAAACCGATGTTACAATATATTTTTAATAAGTCACAAACAATAGTGCACATTTATTTAAATACTCTCACGATGGAAAATTCTCTTCCAGGTCCCTCTACGTCGTATTGACGCAGACAGTGCAGATAAAAAATATAACGGAAAATTTAGGCATAATTCCTATAAATTTAGGACCTGCGAAATTACAAAAAACTGATCACACCTTTGTACACTTTTATGACTTAGCCCCTGTATATAATGAATATGAAAATCTAAATAAACAATTTTCGTATCTTACCAATACAATCCAAAATATATCAACATTTGTTGAAATATTCGATAATTATAACAAAACAGTAAATTATATCAAAAATGAAATCTCAAGTCGAATTCGCGATATTAAATTACAATCGGTCAAACAACATAAAAACAAAAGAGGATTGATTGACGGTCTTGGAACCATTATCAAAACTATTTCGGGAAATTTAGATGCCAATGACGGCAAACGAATTAATTATATTTTATCACATTTACAAATGAACCAAAGGAATTTACAAAATCAATTACAAATGCGTTATAGTGTAAACAATCAAATTATTGTCAAATTTAATGACACCTTACGAAATATTGAACATAACGAAATAATGTTAAAAAGTAAAATATTAAAATTAACTGTTCTCTTAAAAAACGAAGTAGAACACGAACACATTCTGTTCGCTAAAGATTTATTTAATCAATTGATTATTTTATACAATGTTATATTGGATATCTTAAAGAATATCGAAAATTCCCTTTTATTTTGTAGACTAGGAATAATGCATTCCAGTATTATAAACACTAACGAATTATTTTTGGAACTTCAAAAAATCTCTGTACATTACAACGAACAATTTCCTTTCGAACTTATTCCCGAAAACATATTTAATTTCGAATCAATTATCAGAGTAAACTGTAAAATAGAATTTACCAAAATAAACTATTTCTTATCAATACCAATTAACTACGAAACAGATTTTGAACTTTATCATTTAAATCCTATCCCAACTAGATACGAATCTGAATTTGTAACTATTTTACCCGATGTTAAATATTTTATAAAGCAAAAAAATGAAAACCAAATTTGGGCCCTAAGTCACTTGTGTACCCAAAGTAATAAGTATTATCAATGTCTGGATCATCAATTGATGAACCATAATGCAAAATGCGAAAAAGAGCTGATTCTACAAGAAGACAACAAACAGTGCATGTACACAAAATTGAACATTACCACGAATCACCTGGAGCTGATTCCCGACATAAACCAATACTTGGCCGTACTTCCAACGTCAGAAGAAATAAAAATCGAATGTCCACAAGAAACCAGGATGAAGATCCTCACAGGAATCTACTTAATTAAAGAAGATGGATGCAACATCATATTCAGAAATCGAAAAATCAAATTTCTGGAATATACTACTGGAAGTCCCGTTCTAATCGATAACCCACGGATCAAGCTCTATCGAAGCAACTTTACTGGAATTACAATTCATCTGAAAAAATTGGATCTACAAGATGTCCAAACTATCCAGCAACCTCCAATTATCATGCAGGAGAAAAACTTTTTAATCCCCAGTATGTGGAGTGCAACCCTATACATTGTCATCTTCGCCGCCGCTGGATACATCATAACCAAGTGGATGAAGAAAAGAAAACTTCAAGAAACCACCCGGACCAACATCTGCCTTCCAGGGGAAGCCAGAATCCAAGGGGGGAGGAGTTAACTGACGCTAACAACAAAGGAACCCTTTGTTTAATTATTATTATAATATATTAATTGTAGATGTATTTAGCTGCTTCATCATCATAACCCGGTGCACCTGCACCTTATCTTATCATGCATGAGTCATGTTAGCCGTAGGAAATGTTATTGTAATATTATTATTTCAGTCTTAACCTGTATTCTGTCTGAGCAACATCGCCGCTTCTCGGCAGTTGTAAATAAAACGTTTTTTAAAAACAAAGCTAGTGTACCAGTAAAGTTATTTTAAATATGTGCGATGTACGTCGCACATCGACCTCTCACAACTGCGACATTGCATGTGCGACTTTTTGTCGCTTCTTCTAGAACAAATATCGCAGCGCTTTTATTTCGGCAATCTCGGAATAATCTACAGAGAAGAAAATGCTCAGAATTTTTTTCTGGCACAATGATCACACGAGGTGTCGTACACCCCACAATTTTTCACGAATTGACTCAAACTGGTACCACATAAACACTGACGCGTGAGCTCAAATAATATCTATTGGGGTTCACAATAGAAGGTTCAAACTATCTGTAGATGGAGTAACATCTCCCGTTTACTTTCAATTTCAGGGCCTTATTCAACGTCGAAAAAAGACTGGGGTGTATCACAGCTCTAGTGACTATTAAAGGTTAAAAAAATTATCACAGCTGTAAAATTTTGATTTAAATTAAGTATTGCATTTAGGGGCCACATCCTTATCACATATAAAATACTATGGTATTCAATGGTCAGCATGAGCAAACGCAGTTTTTGAATTAAAAGAAAATTATCAAAAATTGTTTAAAAGAACTTTAGGCAAGTGAACATAAAAAACCAATAAGTAAAATTGGAACTTAACAATTTGACAATTATGAAATTTTTGCTTATGATTTTTCAAAAATGATCCGAATCGTTTCCATTCCAAAAAGTTCCATTGTAATAACAATTCGCTTCAATAGATTACAGTAAATTATAAATATACACTTTTGGACAAAAATGAAAGGATCCCCAACAAAAATCAAAATTACTTTATAAAAATCTCTTATACCATAATAATGTCTTAAACTGATGATGAAGGGCAAAGTTTTTAGTCGTTTTTGCCTAGTAAAGTGTTACAATCAAGGGAAAAAAGTAGCCCAAATTATCAATCTTCTTCGTAAAGGATAAGAGTTGCTCGAATTTTAAGCGCAAACAAATCTGTGGTGGCTCATTTAATTTCAAATCACCTAAAATAAGAAAATCTCATTGCCCTCACGTCACAGATTTTTGCAAAAAAAAAATTGTCAACAAGTACATAGTGAGAAATGGTAGTTATTTTTTTTTCAGAATTTCTATGTCAAAACTGGGGTCAAAGGGTCATTTTGAAATTTGATGCAATTTAACAAAATGGCATCAACGGGTAAGATGGCGTTTTAAGTTTGTAATAACTACAACTTTGTTATTTATGAACCAATTTTGATCAATTTGGTGTCATTTGAAAGAGAAAAGTGTAAGCTACAAAATGGAATTTGTAAAATGCTAAAAACTTACATGTAACCTATACAAATGTACAATTATTTTTTTTTTGATTGCAAAATATATGCAAATTTCAGGAATTTATTACGCAAAATCACAATTTTCACCACCTTCAAATTTATTTCTCATAATGCTTATAATCAATTGTTTTCACCATAATAAAATCAGGAAGGTGTTTTTTGTGGTTGGACAATTAAAAAAAAAACAAAGAAAATGTAAACGTAGGCTAATTCTTAACTAGTTCGCAAAAAATCAAGATTTGTATTTTTTCTATAGCATCCTGAACATTCTAACAATTAATTTTTGCTTTCTCTGTTACGAAGTACGGGAAAGTATTGTGATCGTGAAAATTTTTTCGAAGATTTTTCATTGGATAGGTACATTCATTAATATATTTTCATATTGAATTGAATCATCACACCTCGATGATCTTCACTGAGCTAGTATTTTTCCAATCCACCACTGATTCTCATAGATAGCTGGAACAAATTGTTCTTCCTTAATGGTGATCATTTCTTCCTTGTTTAACTGTCCTAGAGAAACTTGAAATTATTTCTAAAACTCTATAAGCAAGTTGTGGCTCATGTGGTCGTTGTAGACTTGCTCTTCTGGTTAAACGTTTTGTGGTACTGCCAATTCCATCACGTCATTTTGCCAAGACTAGTGGCAAAAAAAATCCATTCTGCTGTTTATGATAGTACTAATAATTTACAAAGTTTTTATTGTCCAGCCACAACAAACCCTCCTGATGTTTTATGGTGAAAACAATTGATTATCAGCATTATGTAAAAAAAATAAAGATGGTTCAGATATTATTCCATCCATTCAAAAATTGTTTATAAATAGAAACAATTAATTGTTAGAATGTTCAGGTACAGAAAAAATACAAAACTATATTTTTTTGTGAACTAGTTTAGAATTTATTGAAAGAATAATATTTTTTTGCATTTTTTTTTTATTGTTCAAGCACAAAAAATACCCTCCTGATTGTTTAATGGTGAAAAGAATTGATTATTAGCATTATGGAAAAAACATTTAAGGTGATGAAATTTGTGGTTTTGCAGTAATAAATTCCTGACATTTGCATACATTTTGCAACATAAAATTATTTCATTGCACATTTCTAAAAGTTATATGTAAATTTCCAGCATTTTACAAATACTATTTTGTAGCTTACACTTTTGTCTTTCAAATGACACTAAAATGAACTAAATTGGTTTATAAATAACAAAGTTACAGTTATTAAAAACTTAAAGGCCACCTTTTGTCCATTGGTGCCATGTTGTTAAATTGCATCAAATTTCAAAATGATCCCCTGACCTCAGTTCTGATCCAAAAATTCTGAAAAAAAAATTAAATGGTTTTTCATAATATACTTGCTGACAACAAAAAATTACAAAAATCTGTGACATGAGGGCAACGGCAATTGGGTGATTTGACGTGAAATGAGCCTGGTGCAAAGAGCTGCTGCAAAGCGTAGAGAGCCCCTGATAATTTTACCTGAAGAAAAGGAAAAGGTGCTAAAAGGAGGGGGAAAAGGAAGATCGCTGCATAGAAATGCAGGCTTTAAGGAAGCTTTTATAATGTCTCAGGTGTTAAAAAATTATCTACGCTTGGCAACAGGTAAGAAAATATCATCAAAAACTCTATGAACGAGGTTAAAAGAAACGAATCTGACTACAAGACATCCTGCAATTGGTCCAGTTCTTACGATGCTACATTTTTGTTAAACCACCAGGAATTGAATGGTTTAGGTTTTCTTTCTAGTAAATACTTTGTTCACTGCACTCTTGATGAAATAAAATTATACTATTATACTATTAGGTAGTTTTAAAACACTTTTTTGGTTTCATATTATCATATACTTATTTTTGTAATTTCTTTGGGAGTGGTCATCATTGACCGAAACACGTGTCAGGGAACTGGATATAGTAAAATGAAACCAAAAAAGTGTTTAAATATAAAATTACCCAATAGTCCATCTTTCCTATAACGATCATTTTGCGGTTTTGCGAAGACCAGGTGAAAGATAAGCACAATGTAACATTCAAGGAGTTGAGAAATTTTGCGGAGGATCTGATGGTATGGGGTGGTATACGTTTGAATAGTCGCATTGTGCGCAATAGATCACCGAGGGCAGCAGATACAGAGACGATGTTATTGTACCTCATGTACAGCCACATATGTTGAAAATGTTGGCACAGGATTTATTTTCATGCACGATAATGCAAGACCATGTTACGAGTAAGTCAGATAAAAATTTAGTTCACTAAAGTTCGATACTACAGTTTTTCTTACCACTCTGACCAAACTAGCACAGTGATTCAGCAAAAAAGTTCGCAGACACTAATGGGGAAGGTTGTTAAAAAGGCACCACCTGCTTTAACAAAGTGGTTACAGTAGCTAAGATAAGCAGGAACTCAAATATACAGCAGAATTATTATGTCTTCCAAAGGAATGATGAAGATAATTTTGGATATTGTCAGTAAATTTTTTAATTTGTTAACCAATATCAATATGTCTTTCAATGGTGATTAATGCCGATTTGATTCTAACTTTAAAATTGGGTAATTCAAAAGTTTTCGCAGTTCAGGTCGAACTAATATATTCCTAAAAATGTTCTGTAATAGTTTATTACATAACAAGAGTTGTAAGTAGCAAATTACGCGCAAGCGAAAAAAATTGCGTATAGCGGCGAGTAACGTAATTTCACGAGCGCGTAATTGCGTTACAACTCACGTTATGTACTATACTTTACCTTCGATCTTATTCAATTATTCGCTTAAACTAAAGACAAATTAATACGGAATCTTGTCAGGGTGATGTTTAAATTTGTTTTAAATTGGCCGGTAGTGGCAACGTAGGACGACTACCAACTAAACAAACGAATTAGCGTTCGAACAATTTTCCGTCAAATAATATATTTTATCCAAAATCGGGTGTAATAATCGAATTATAGTGGTCATTTGAGCCATGTAATGTGGCTCATTACCCCCTAGTGAGAGAATAAGTTTCTCTCACAGAGTGCATAGATCCCTCATGGGATTTTTGAAATATTTCAAATTGATACCACGTACGTCAAAATTTCTTGTCAAAATTTTATAAACGTTATTTCAATATTTAATGCAATTACAGACGATTTTGGATAAAATTTTATATTATACTCATGTGGAATTCCTCATTAGTCCCTTAAGAAAATTACCCGTTCACTCTGCGAGCTCACGAGTAAACTTTTTCTTACGGAACTAATTACGTACATTCCACATTCGTATAATAAATAACTAATCCAATACATTGACTGAACAAATTTACGGACACCCATCATTGTACTCGTTCTAAAGTGTTAATCTGCTAAAATACCATTGCGAAGGAAGTACTGATAAGGCATGGCAAGGAGTTTGTGTCGGTTATCATTTTAACCAATATGTTGTAATCTGACGTTTAAATGTCACTGTCACTTTTGATATTTAAAGACGAAGAGACCATGTTACAAATTTATGTACAACATTTTACATTTGTATATACTCTATATATTCGTAATGGGTCACTTACGATTGGTGAAAACAGTTCAGTAATTCATCAATTACAAAGTGGGAGTAGGTAAAATATTTAATTAATTGAAGCATTTTTCACCAAACTGTGGATACAACTGATAGATATATGTATTTTCAGCTGATATGTGCAATACATCTGCAATGTATCATTGTCTACATAAACAAAATACAATCTTTGGTATAAATTAACCACATAACTATAGTATTTTATCACAACTATGTTGCATATTATATCTAAGCAAATATCTACATTTGTATAAAGCGGCAAGTAGATAAACTGCTATTAATAACTGAAACAAGAGATTTGTTGCACTCACCTTGAACCAAAAAAAAATTCATTCCCATCAAGACGATCGGTCAATGCCTGACAGCAAGTTTCTACATCACTGTAGACTTCTTCTATTGATTTCTGATGCCAACCAAGCACTTTGAGCCTCTTAATTTCCTCAGACCTTTTCGCCCAAGTCTGGATGTAATTCAAAGGCCAAGGATAAATGGAACCATACCTCGGTTTTGTTACATCAGCATAAGTTTCAGAATCGCACCAGCATATATACAACTAGAACATAAAATAGATTGATATTTTGTCACGCTTTTGCCACTATAAAAGCCTATAAATAAATAGCAGCCGCGTCTTTGCCATGAGCGTCTATAGACGCTTGCCCTTTTACGAATATCTAATTGTAAGTGCACTGGGAGTCTTTAGTCGCCAGAGTATTGGTAGCCCATGAACAAAGAAATGCGTCATTTTTTATTGTTTACAGGAGTTATGAGTAATAAACTAGCGTTACTAGCATAATTTACATTAAGATAGAAGTTTTCAATATTTACTAAATTGTTTATGATTATTTAAATTAATTTATACTGGCCGCCATAAGTAAAAGAACACCAAGAATTCGTAGCTCAATTTTTATGAAAATCTCAGATAATACATAATTAATCCACACTACTATCCGTTCCAAAAAGGGAGTCTCCTGTGTTTCAGCAAGTATATTTCAAAAACTAGTGCACTCTAAAATTATATAAAATTGGTCACCATTCTTTGTAGTATTATCTACAATCTGCTATAGAATTAAGTGTTTACGTTTGTTATTTGTAGAGATAATACTGAAAAAGTGTAAAAAAGTACCCGAAATTAAGCAAATTTTAAGATGTATGAAATTCAACAGCTTGTAGAAAGTAAGCTACTGTTTATAAAAATCTGAAAAAATTACATGAGATCAATTGTACCTTTACCTATTATGTGGTGTAATGTGATTTTTTTTTTTTAATAAGTTTTGTTGTAATTTGGTAAAATGCGGAGCATTGTTTTTTCAGTTATGAATGAATAAATGTATAAGCATTTTTCAGATTACGTACTTCATATAAATCTGATGCAAAATATATCATTTAATCGTAAATAAATATAGTTTTGTTAATTACATAAATTAAAAACCTTTTAATGAAATAGAGAATATTTACGCTCACAGCAGAGGCGCGGGGCGAAGCGGGCGGAATATCGTGTCAGTATATTTACGATGCGTTCACGCCGCTTCTAATGACTGTGCATGATTTTCTGCCTGGATCTGTTGCTTACCGTCAAACTGAACCGTACTAACGTCGAGCGAACGCCTGAGTCACATATTTGCATCTCTCTCGCTGATCCAAAATAATCATCGACGGGAAAATTACTCAATTTTGACAAAAGTTCTACTCTTTTCTTGAAATTTATTTGCAATTATTTCCTAAATAATATTAATCCATCTATAAGCGAAAGCTGCATTTCAATTCGTTGTATAATTATCGAGATAGCAGATATTTCGATTATAGGCCTGAACTCTTAAAATAAAAACAACAAAAATATTTTCTTTCGTTCTACGCCTTCAGAATAGAATAGCATTAGATATATATTTTTTTCATAATATTCAAGTGATTAATAACAATGTTATATGCACACAAAGATGAGAGTTTCGAAAATTGTCGTTCAAAACAGTACATTTTCAAACAAATACATCGGAAAAAGGGCGTATTTATCAAAATATTTCCATACAAATTAATATACATATAGAAAAATGATACATCTTTATATGGTATAAATTTCAGAATATTCGTGTCCTCTAAATCATAAATATGAGGTTTTGAAGTGAGGAGACTCCCTTTTTGGAACGGATAGTAAGAAATGATTAAAATTTCAACAGAAAATCAACTTTTTCTTTAATTTCAATAAAGAGGCATACTAGATTTTAAATTGTCAATGTCAGCTTGAGGGGTCGCATCCCAAGCTTCTTGAATTCGCATCCTAATATCAGGTAAAGTGAGGGGGGTGGCTGAAGATGGCCCAGTCTTCTGCCAATTGTATTCCACACATGTTCAATAGGTGATAGGTCTGAAGAACGAGAAGGCCATGGAAGTAAATCAACATTAGCTAGATCCAGGAATTTCATAGTATCCCTAGCTGTATGATGTTTTGCATTATCCTGTTGGAAAATAAGGTTTTCCAACCTTCTCAGATAGGGCATTAATGTTGGTTCTAGAATGAATACAAGAAGAGACTTATTTCCATAACCGATCGCCCCCATACCAACACTCCGTGTGTAAGAGCTGTATGGCGTTCCACTGCAAACTGTAAATTTCCTCATTCTCCCCGGCGACTTCTAACCATTTTACGACCATCGTGAGCACACAAACAAAATCTCAATTCATGCTAAAGATGACCTGCCTCCATTGATCGACCCATTGTAGTCTCTCATTGCACCATTCCAGACGGCACCCCTTATGGCGAGAAGTTAAGGGCAAGCAAAGAAAAGGGTAGTATGACTTGAGACCAAATGATCGAATTCTCCGGTAAACTGACCAACGGGATTCCTTGGTTAGTTAAACCTCTCCAGATGGCTTTTGTTGTTGAAAATCGATCCCAGACAGCGACGAGCCGAAGAGCCTGATCTCCACGTTCTATAGTGTTTCTAGGGCGCCCAGGTCATAATCTCCGCCGTTGTTCCTGTCCCTCGGTCTGTCTACGCCAACATGTAGTAACACTTCTGCCAATTCATTGGGCAATATCACGAATTGACAAACTTTCTCTGAGCCCGATTACCGCGTTCAAAACCGCTTAATTGTTGAAATACGCCACGCCGACGAACTCGGGCCATCTCTTGATTTAAATGGGGAACCAATTAACTGATTTGCACAATAAAATTGTAATGTCAATGCTCAGTTAATTTAATAGATTATAATGGAAAGGAGAGAAATTATTACAAGAAGTGATAGTGAGGATTGGTAGAGAGAAAACAAGTAGAAAATGCCCACTCGATAAACCCGACCAAGATGGAGCTGATTCTATTCACCAACAAAAAGAAACCTGACAGGTTGATACTGCCCAGGCAACTGTAACTCTAGCTTCACAAGCTTAGCATTCTGGCATTGTCGTCGAGTCATAGGGATGAACTGGGGATGATCTTCCAAGATCACCATGTGGCTGTGTACTGCCGTTGTGCGACCTGCCTTGACATACACAGCAATTATATAGTGGCCAAGAGTTAAACTGAAAACTGCAACAAATGAACTCCAATACGTTCAACATCTTGCATGTACAGGGATCACTGAAGCCATGCTCACCACCCTTACCTAAGCCACGGAGGCCCTACTGGATCTCCCCCCTTCATGTATAAAATATGGCAGGATGGACTAAGTATGGGACAATCCCTGAAGGGGAGGTTCAGAAGAACCCTTCTAAGGAAGTGTCAAGATTGTGATATTCTGACCAATGTTTTTGAAAGGCACTACACATTACAAAACGGCGAAAGCCCAAAACGAATATACAGATATTCACGGATGTAGCCAAAAACAAGGAAGGAGCAGGAGCAGCAAATATAATGCTGGACTGAATCAACCTAAAAATACCTTTGAAAAATCACGCAACGATTCTCCAAGTGGAACTTACAAGGATAGTCATAAGTGCCTAAAAAATAAATGTGTTCTGGCATTGGAGGAGGCATCTGAAAACAACAGAATAGCTCTCTCCTGGGTCAAAGCACATTCAAACATAAAGGGGAATCACAGGGCGGACTTTCTAACTAAAACAGGGAGCGTCTTTAACCCTTTAACTGCAGGCAAAATTATACACGACTACAAAACCTACTTTTATTCAAAATCAAACTTCAAATATTTTTCTACTCCTTACGGAATATTGATTAATTTCCTAACAATAAACTGTACAGATATAAGCTATTTTTCGGTAAGGAGTACGGATATGAAATCATCGTCAGGTTACCGATAATAACAACCATATAAAATTGTTACGGCGGCAGCGGCGACGCCACATCAAACGTCAAATAATTAATTTACATTTTTTATATAATCGGAAATCATCATGGAAAGTAAAAGTGATTCAAATAATTAAACCCCATCTGAAATTAGGAAATCTGCTCAAGATATCCAGCAAAGATTACCGTCGATCAGATCCCATCCAAAATATGACTTCGCATACAAACAATTTATGGATTGGTGTATAAGTAAGAATGTGAAAACTATCAATGAAAACGTTATGATTACGTATAAAGAAAACATTTCCAAAACTAAAAAATCTTCCGCGGCTCGTACCCCAAACTTGCCTTCGTGAGATATGGACATCAAATCCACTCTTGTTATACAATATGCTATTTCTTAACCCCCATTTCGCTCTCATAGGGTAATATTTTGCAAATCAGTGAAATATGTAATGATTTTTTTCTCTTTGAATTAAAACTCTAACTCATCTATTGACAACTCCCATGGTGAAAGGGTTAAAAAGTGGAAAGAGACCTGTACACCTGTCAAAAAACTGCTTCTCTAATATACTGTCGGACATTACTCTAGCACAACACAACGCAAGTTAGGCAAGCACTGGCACATGTGCTCAGTCCAGGAACACAATAAGAGTACCTGATTAAAAAGGTTGCTCAATATTTTATAAATCTATCAATAACATGTAGGGACATTATAACAATTGCAATTTTATTTTGAAATGCACTTGCTATAGTCTCGGATGAAAATGCACTCCTGCTTCGCAATCGTTTCATTTTCATCTGAGATTATAACTAGTAATTTAATTGAAAACAATTTGCAATGACATAATCTCCCCAGTTCATATTTTTTTACATGTTTTATTTGCTCCTGAGGGTTATGTGCTTGCACATGTGTTTTAAAGTGCTCCAATAAATAAGTATAAAATACCCTTATTGAGTAAATTAAAACCGAAGGAATAGTAAGAAGAAAAGCAAAGCTATCGAGCACAGTAGAAAGAGTGAACAAAGGATCAAAGAACAGAGGGAAGAAATAAATAACGAAGAAAAGTGAGGTTACGGAAAATTAATTAATTAATTAATTAATTAAACTACGGCTGTGGAAAGGAGAAGTAAGGAGTGAAGGAGAGGCCGTAATGGGAGGAAAGGACAGACAGAAGGAGAAAAGGGAGGTAGCGGAATGGGATAAATGGGAGGAGGAGAACAGAAGGAAGACGGTGTTTGGGGGTGGGAAAGGGTTGGCAAGGTCACCACAGAGGCAAGTGGAGGAGCTGGGGGCCGCGGAAAAAAGGAAAGTGGGGGATACATCATTCGGAGAAGTAGGAGAACAGGGTGGGGGGAAAAAAGACGGGAGAGGTAACAGAGAAAGAATGTAATGGAGGGTGCAGGGAGATAGTGGAGCTGATCACAGAAATGATAAGGAAGCAGAGAGAAGTGTGGAAAGAGGAGATGAGGGAGGCGAGAGAAATGTGGAAGGAGGAGATGAGGGAGATGAAGGAAATGTGGAGGCAGGAAAGGGAGAGGTTGAGGCAGAGGATAGCGGATTTGGAGGAACAGGCGGAGAAGAGGGAAAGGCAGGAGAGAAGGAGTAACATAATGATAAGGGGGAAGGACATGCAAGAGAAGAGAGAAGTAGAGAAGTTTTTGAAGGAGGCACTGGGGGTGGAAGTAAAGGTGCAGGATAGCTATGTGGTGGACAGGAGCGGGAAGATGGTAGTGGTGAAATTAGATACGATGGAGGATAAAATCAAGATAATGAGGAGTAAGAGCAAATTGAGGGGAGGACAAGAGAGGATCTTCATAGAAGACGACATGACGAAGGAGGAGAGGAGGATACAGAAAATAATAAGGGAGAGAGCGAGCGAGGAGAGAGAAAAGGGAAAGGTGACAAGGACGGGGTACCAAAAGATGATAGTGAATGGGGAAGTATGGAGGTGGAATAGAGGAAAGGGAAGTCTGGAGAGGCAGGAGGAGCCAAAAAAGCAAGAAGGGTAGGGACAGTAGGAGAAAGGAGGATGTGGAGCTAGGTCATAAACGAGGAGTTGGGGGGAGAGGCAAGACGGTGAAGATAGGGGTATGGAATGTAGCAGGGATAAGAACGAAAACTAAAGAAGGAAAATGGGGGAAGGAGTTTGAAGAATGGGTGGGGGGGAAGGACATAGTGGGGCTGGTGGAAACATGGGCAAAGAAGGAGGATTGGGAGGAGCTAAAAGGAGGGTTACCGGAGGGGTTTAAATGGGAGATGAAGGGGGCAGTGAGGGGAGAGGAGAGAGGAAGAGCAGAAGGGGGGATGGTAGTGGGGATGAGAGAGAGGAGGGGGAAGAAATGAAGTGCACGGAGGGGGGAGAAGGACTCATGTGGGTAGAGTATAGACTGGGAAAATATCAGGTGGAGGTGGGAGTAGTGTACGTAAATAAGAACTGGAGCGAGGTGAGTAGAGAAATTGAGGAGAGGACAGGAGAGACAGGAAGAAGTATGATAATGGGGGACTTTAACGCGACGATAGGAGAAGTGGGGGGAGGGGTGGGAGAGGATGGTTTGGAACGAGAAAGAAGACCACAAGATAAAGTGATAAACGGGGAGGGGAGAAGGATGAAGGAGTGGGTGAGAGAGGAGGGATGGGAGATATTAAATGGATGCACGGAGGGAGATTGGACGGGAAAGAGAACGTATATTGGTCAACAAGGATCGTCGGTAATAGACTATGCAATAGTAAAAGGGGTGGCGAGAGAGGAAATAAGGAAAATGGAGGTAGAAGAGATAATGGGGTCGGATCATTTGCCGGTGAATGTGGAAATATGGATAGGTAAGGGTGAAGACGAGGAGAGAGAACAAGAGGAAGAGAGGTTGGAGAGCGGAGTAGGGGCAATAGGGAATATGAAGAAGAAGTTGGAGAGAGTGAAGTGGAGCGAGATAGAGTCCATGGAAGAAATGGAGAAGACAATAATAGGATGTGGAAGGAAGGTGAAGGGGTCAAAGGTGAAAGGAAGAGAGTGGCTTGATGAGGAATGCAGAGTGGTGAAGGGGGATAGATAATTATAGAGGGGTGACGCTCATCGGCACGGGGTATAAAATAACTATGATAATGGTCAAAAACAGAATGGAGGCGGAGGTAGAGGAAAAGGGGTTGTTGCCGGAGTCGCAAGGGGGATTCAGGAGAGGTAGGGGGACGATAGACCAGGTCTTCACTCTGGCAAGGATGATTGAAAGAGAGATGGAAGGGAAAGGTGGTATGTTTGCGGTGTTCCTGGACCTGAAAGCGGCGTATGATGTAGTACCAAGGAAGGAGATGATAGAGTGCTTGAGGAGGAGAGGTGTGAGCGAGGGGATGATAGGATGGGTGAGAGAGGTGTATGAGGAGACATGGGTGGAGGCGAAAGTAGGGGAGAAAGTGGCAGAGAAGTTTAGGACATGGGTGGGCCTGAGACAAGGATGCCCGTTAAGCCCGTTAATGTTTAACTTGTATATGAGTGAATTAGAGGGGGTATTAGAGAGAGGGCAAGAGGGAGGGGTGGTAATTGGGGCGAGAAAGGTATGGATGTTGGCGTATGCGGATGACATGGTGTTGGTGGCAAAGGACTGGATGGGGATGAAAGGGATGAAGAGGAGAGTAGAGAGGTATATGGATAAAAGAGGTATGTGTTTGAATGTAAGAAAAACGAAATGTATGAGATTCAGGAACAGAGGGAGAGAGGGGGGTGTGAAAGAGTTAGAATGGAAGGGAGATGCGATAGAAAGGGTGAAGAAGTTTAAGTATTTAGGGTTTGTGTTTAAGGAAACGGGTGGATATGAGGAACATATAAGATGGGTGCAGGGCAAAGCGAGGAGAGCGTGGGGTAAATGGGGAAGATGGATAGAGAATAATATGAGAGTGATGTGCAAGGTATGGGATGCGTGTGTGGGATCGGTGATGATGTATGGAGTGGATGTGTGGGGGATGAAGGAATATGAATGGGTGGAAAGGGAGCAAGATTGGTTCATGAAACGGATGTTAGGAGTGGAGAGGTCGACACCGAGTTATATATATACTGCGGCAGGAGATGAATAGGGATAGAGTGGTGTGTGAGACGATGAAGAGGGTAGTGAAGTATGAGGAGAAATTGTGGGGGTTAGAGGAGGAGAGACTGGTGAAGGCAGTGTGGTGGGGGTGCATGAATGGGGAAGAGGGGAAATGAAGAAGAGGGAGAAGGAAGATGTATGAGAGGGTGGGGTTATCGGAGGCGAAGGTGATAGCGTGGTTTGGGAGGGGAGTGAAGGTGGCAGCGTGGGTGAAGGAAAAAATGAGAGAGGTGGATGCGCAGGAGAGACAGGGAAGGATTGAAAGGAGTGAATATAATGATATGTATGGGAGGTGGCAGGTGTACGGAAGAATACCGGAGTATTGGGGGGGAGGGGAATGGAGTAGGGAGGAGAGGGTGAGGTTGGCAAGAGCGAGGTGCAGGTCGGGAGAGAAAGGGAGGAAGAGATGGATGGGGGAGGAGTATGTGAGATGTGGGTTGTGTGAGTGGGGGAAGGATACGTGGAAACATCTGGCAGAGGAATGCGAGGGGGTAAAAGAAGAATGGGTAGGAGTGGGAGGGAATAGAAAGGTGACGGAATGGATGAGAGAGGATGGGGCAGGAATGAAGACGCTGGAGAAGGTGGGTTGGGAGAAGGAGGGTAGAGGGCGGGAGGGGAGGGGTGGAAGGGGGGATAGGGAGGGGAAGTATAGTATTTAGAGAAAATGTAGAAAGTAAGATGTCAATAAAGGTTTTTTTTTTTTATTATTATTTGCTCCTCCGTATGGAACTGGCGAATTGTATCTATACGTTTCTCTCGGAAATAAATCAAAGTACCAAGTTTTATTTTGCATATAACTTAATATTTCACGTTTTGTCACATTAACCTTATTTGAGCATACCGGGTGTTGACTTGGCGGACGCAACATAGGAAATCGCATGTTAATTTTGAAGGCTCCCCTATTTATTTTAGAGACTAAATGTATTTAACTTTTTTGTAGAGGGTTTCTCTAAGTTGAAATAAACAAGAAAAAGTAATGTCATTTTATAAAAATAATGACATGCCATGGAATTGAAACAACAATTGCGAATATCAAAATGGCAAAGCATATCGCTGTCATTTGAGTAAAGTAAACATTGTCGAAATGATTTTTTTATCCAGTTTCCAGACAGATGGATACCTGATGAATCCACTGTTCAACGATTGGTAAGCAAGTTTGAAACTAGGGGAAGTTTTGAATAACTGCAAGTGTGAAAATAAGGACATACAAGAACGACATCCAGCAAAACAAAATCAAAAGGAATTAGATATTTTCCTGTTCGTCAAAGAAAATGCGGATATGAGTTCGAGAAAAATAGGAGTCCAGTTGAATATAAACCATACAAATATTTGTTTTTATATATTTTTAAGGTTTTAAAGAAACAAAAAAAATTTTTTTTTAAGTATGATTGCCGTCAAGAATTAAGAGAAGGTAGTGTAAATCATTTCGAAAACATTTACTTTAACGACACAACAGCGATATATTGTGCCATTTTGATATCCGTAGTTGTTGTTTCAATTCCAAGGCATGTCATTATTTTTATAAAATCACATTACTTTTTCTTAATTATTTCAACTTAGAGAAAAGTAAACTGTTAAGTGTGAACATTAATAAAATCAGAATTTTTCCCTCTACAAAAAAGTTAAATACATTTTGTCTCTAAAATAAATAGGGGAGCCAATATTTGAACACTTCAAAATTAACATGCGATTTCCTATGTTGCGTTCGCCAAGTCAATATACCACGAGCATCAGAATTTCCATTCTTACTGAGTAGCAGACTATACTTTTTCCTCGACCAGATAAAATAGACTAATAAAGTAATGAACACAAAGAACTTACGTTGTATTATTACGTTTGTGGTTATGTTTACAGTATTTTGACAATTGTGATATCCAAGGCTAATTGTTTTATTCGAAACGGCGTGAGAATATTCATTTTATTACTTGTTATGGCATGAATTACATGCAAAACGCATAAGCGCATAGTGTTTTGTTCCATAACAAGAGTGAGAATGTGTACATTCTATGATCAAAATTGATTTCAGAATGCTTAAATTCTACAATGGTCGTGGAGAAAGATTATACTGATCATCCATTGCACTCTAAGATATTTCATCGCAAAATTGTAAACATCGATTAAAGTCCTCTTCATTCAATTCCTGGACCAGTTTAAACTATGGGTGATATTTGTATTGAAATGAAACCGTTTTTCCGGGAGGTTTGGTGAGCCGCATAAGGCTGATTAAATACTTTTGCAGCTCTGTTGGCGCAACTTCCATTCGAAAAATATAGTTCTACGAGGCTTGTTCAATTGAAACCCATCTTTGGTCCAGAAAAAATGTATTGGCAAATATATTTACAAATAATTACCACTAAGAAAGTCATTAGCATTTTGCCTGTATTCCGTGAGATGTTGCAAAGATATGCCCATTCGCAAGCTTTTTTGGTCCTCTGACAAAAGGCGAGGAACCCATTGAGCTGTAGCCCAGATTGTGTACGATAGTATAGACAGATCCTATACTCACACCAACATTTTCTGAAATTGTTCTGATTGAAATTCGACGATTTTCTCCAATCAGGCCTTCCACACATACCACATTCCTGTCTGTTAATGTAGTAATCAATTCACCTGGTCGCGGCTTATCATTCGTCGCCGCTCTTCCACTTTTAAATTTTCGACACCATTCCTTGACAGTTGGATACACAAAACATGCGTTCCCATACACTGTTTGCATTCGCATATGAATTTGCAATGGTTGCAAACCTTCAACACCCAAAAATTGAATGACCGCACTCTGATTATATTTGGACGGATTATTAACAACAAACGCCATTTTAAAGTCACAATACTTAAAATCGCTGTCATATACAAATGATTGGTACTGATCAGTGTGACGTTTACAAACACAACTAACATTACAAAACGTCAGTTGTACATGATTTTCGACAAGAGACCAATGTCAAAATTTACATGTCAAAACAAATTTTAAAATCACGTACTGTGAGATCAAAAAGTCGAAAATAGTTGGTAGCCCTTAAAACATAAAGTAACTGATAGAAGTTCAGTGGCGTCACTAAGAATGGTAATTTTGGCATGGAAAACCCTGAAATTTAAGTAATACTAGGGTGATGAATCTTAAATGTATTGTTAATAGTGGGATCAGTTCATAAAATAACTGGTAATGTTTAAAATAGACAAAATCGGCAGATAAAACACACAAACATATTTTTAAAACAATTAACAAAATGTACACTGCACTGCATTGGAGATTTCCAGACAGCCAATATCATTTTACTTGAATTTTTATAGGCATTTTCAGAAAACGTGCTACCAACTATTTTCGACTTTTTGATCTCAAGGTATATAGGATGTGCTTGAGATAAATCCACAAAGCTTATTACCTCAAAGGCCATTTCGAAGTATTGCTGTTCCCTCAGAGATTAATTAAAACGGAAAAAATGACACTGTTGTATTCAGAATCAAAAGAGCTTTTCAAAGATATATCACTCGACTCACTTTCCCTATTTAAAATCGAGGGGTGAAATTAGGGGTGGCCCTGTAGCCCAAGGTTATAAATGTGGACTTGTCATCAAAAGTTGTCCCTCTCAAAACAAAAATCAACGTGTCTGGGCGATTTTTCCAAAAATGTCGCGTAACTCAACAAAATTGCTTGTTATGCTTGTAATAAGGTGTCTATCACAGGATTGCAGCATTGCACATATCAATGAGATTTTTATAAAAACAAATAAATTGGAAACAATCTTACTTGTTGCAGAAACCATTAAATGATTCAATAAAACGAAACGCATCTGCAGATGGCTATTTACTTACTTAATTAATAATTTTTTTTTTTTAATTTTAGGGTTCAATTTTATAGTTTAAAGTTGTCATATTCAATTTAGTTTAATTTTCAAGTTAGTCCTATGGGTAAAAATAAACGATCGTAAACCAATGTTATTTATCTAATGTTATTTATCTACTAGTTATTTATCTACTAGTAATAACATGCAAATTTCTTTTGTATCATTCACTATCCGGCGTGGCACTAGCCAGGGAAGTAGTTGTTTCAATAAGTTATTTGTATATAGTCTTAGTAAGACTTAATTTTGTTTGCAGAGTTACGAACAGGTTGAATATTCATATATTCAGGCTATATTTAGTTTCGTTTTATTGAATCTATTTTATAAAAACATCTTAAACGAGAGTTATCAAATATCAGAAATCTCCAAACAAAGTATTGGAAAGTATTGTGATCATGAGTTTTTTTTTAAATTCGAAATTGTAAATCCATATCCAAATCCAAAATATCCATTTTGAGGTTACCCGAGAAGATTCGGACCATTCTTGAAAAGTGTCAACGTGTGTGTGTCTGTCTGGAGGGAACAGTATCTCAAAAACTAATACAAGCATTAAATTAAAACTTTGAACATAAGCATTAATTGACAATCCAAAACATTCTTGGTAAAATTTTGAAAATTGGACGTGCGTTTATATAGGTATTTATAGTCATCCACGTTACTTTTGCCGTACACTGTATGGTGAAATCCACAAGATTTGGCCTTTTTTTAATAGCGTAAAACAGTCTTTGCGTCACTGTAATCTTACGTAAAATAGAGTATATATACCGGGTGTTCCATTTAACCTGACAAATCAAAATAACTCGAAAAATAAGCATCGTACAAAAAAACGTTCTCAGACCAAACATTAATATTTCCCAAGGGAACATCATGCTATTCTAAATTCAGCCCACTGCTTCATCCCCAGTGGGTGGTTTGAAATTTCAAATAGGAACCCCCATTTTAGTACATAAGATGAAACATTATTTTAATTTCCCAACAGATGGCGCTATAAAAGCAAAAATTAAATTTAGCATAAATAAAAAGTTAGTGGCGTCTCGCCTCTCTCCGTCAGGGTTGTTAATTAAATTAAATGCTCAAAATAATGTCCTTGAACTTCAAGTCACTTGTTGAATCGAGCTACGAATTCCTGTAGAAAACCCACAGTGGATTTGTGTTTAATGTTTGGTATAATTGGTTATAAACTTATAGAACCATATTTTATTGAAGGCAATTTGAATGGAAACACATACCGAAACGTTTTTGAAAAAGTACTACTAATGATGCTAGCAGAAGTAAGTTTAGAAGTTCGACAAAACATGTGGTTTCAACATAATGGTTGTCCAGCACATAATTCATTAGTAGCATGCGAGATATTAGATCAGGATTGCAATAATTGCTGGATCGGTAGATCAGGACCGGTGAACTGGCCAACTAGATCAGCAGACTTTACCTCCCCAGTTTTTTTTCCTATGGGGTTACGTAAAAGATGCGGTTGATAAAGAAACACTTACAACTCGCGAAAACATACTGCAACAAGGCATGCTTGCTCCGCAATTATCCCAGACGTGCTTATGAGATGTGTACAGGAATTCGTAGCTCAAGTCATCATTTTAAATATTTAATTTAATTAACCCCGATGGAGAGAGGTGAGTCACCACTAACTCTTTATTTATGTTAAATTTTTACGGTCACAGAGCCATCTGTTACGAAATAAAAATAATGTTTCTATCAATCTATCAATCGGTTTCATTAACCCTTATGTTGCTGCCCGTGAAAAATAGCTGTCATATTTATGTGGCCTAAGAAACAAAAAGGTTGAGAATGACAGATCTACAAGAATTAATGTAACAAGTTTAGATAAAGAAATGCATAGAATTCTAGGTAAGTGGTAGGCACAGAGCCCTTTTCTTATACTTCGAGATTATCTGGTGCTTTTCAAATTCTATGTCTCTATCTCCTCAGAATTAATTACATGTCCTGTTGATTTGGAATGTTTCACAAGACATCAAGATGTTCATCCTTTCTCCACAGCTCGTAGTGTTCATCCCTCTGTCAACCTGTCTCTTATAGACTTTCTTGAGGTCACCTCATAGAATTCTGTATACTTCGCGATTTTCGAGGGGGGTTAAGTCTTTGGAGAATTAAGAAATTCCGATTTTTCGGAAAGTAATGGAAATGGTTTCGATGTTTAAGGATTTTGTGGTATCTTTTATCTAGGGAAGAAAGGTTTTATTGGAAAAATATTCGAGGATATTGTTCTTTTAAGGCTGTCTGAAGGATAGCAAGTTCGTTGTTTCTGTTTTTATTGTAGGTAAGGCGTGGAGAACTAGTGAATAAAGAGAAAGTGGACGTATTTGGGCAGGATAGTGATGAGAAGAGGCTTTGTGATAACGGTTAGTTTAAGATTTGTATCAATTTGACTGGGTTTAGGAAGTGTGAAGAATTTCTCCTTAAAGATTTTAGTTGATCCGCCATGGAAGGTCTTTTGCCAAGAAACTAACTTAGCGCCAAAGGAAGCGAGTGTGGGTCATAACTTTGTCTAGTCTTGTCTACCGAGAAGGATGATCTTATCATTCCGACATGTTTTGCAAAGAACACCGAGTTCCTCAAGTACCAAATTCGACCTCTGAGGGCGTGATGAGTACAATTGCACATTTGCATTTATAAGTCGAGTTTTTGTAGTAAATAAAGGCTTTTCCGCAGCAATATAGAATCTAAATAACATACAGACAAATGCAGACACGTTCGCCATCTCAGAGGCGACGTCTATACTACAAATAGAGCCAAATAAATCAGGACAGAAAAATGCAAAAAATGGTTTGAGACTACGGGGAAGTAACACGCGATCGCAATCGTCAAGTGAAATCGAAAACAACTCGACCACAAATAAAGAAGAAACAATATGGCAAAAACCAGTCGAATGCGGAACGGAATTCTTAAAGATGGCAAAAAATCACAATGGAATTGAAACCCAAAGAACTAACGAAAATGCGAATAAAGGAAAGAAAAAAATCGTCGAAAATCAAACAGAATCACAGATTAATAATTATTCAAAAAACAAACAAGCAGTAAATAACTTGGAAAAATATCAAGAAAATCTCATGAATGAATTAATTGACCTAGGAAAATCCACAAACGAGGGAGAATGGAAAATTATTCGGAGGGAGACACAAAAAAAAGACCACAGAATACAAGGAACTGCCGACAACGTATCATTTAAAGGCACTCCAAAATATGGACATCTCCATCTATACATGGCAGCCATATCAACAACAGCCGACATGATTATTATTTAGACACAAAAAATATAATAGACACAAGCTGCGAAGAAATGGAATCAAAATACCCCCAGGAATATAAATCATTCAAATTAAGTTTCCCAATAGAGCATCTCGCAGAATTACGAAACCCTAGCATGTGGCCCAAGGGAATCTACGTAGAGCATATTTTTCATCGAATCTCCAGGAAGAAGAATCAATTATGAATACAAATAAAAAACCAACAAAACAACTCAAAATCACACATCAAAACATGCAGAGTATAAGAAACAATCTGCAACGGCTAGAAGTACTTATTCACGAAGAAAAACCTGACTTTTTACTGGTCACTGAACACTGGCAAACCGAAGAAATGATGGAGGTAATAAATATCCCAAACTACCAACTAGGATCAACTTTCTGTAGAAAATCGGGTTACGGGGGGACAGCAATATACCATAAACGATCTTTCAAAGTCCAACCTAGAAATGACATAAGTAACATTTCCCTCGAAAATGTTATTGAATGTTGTGCTGTGCAACACGAAGATATGATTATTATATCTACGTACCGCCCACCCTCCAGTGATTTTCACATATTACTTTTAACTCTGACTGAGATTCTCGAAATTATTATCAATGAAAAGAAAAAAGTCATTATAGGGGGCGATTTCAATATCGATTTCCTAAAAGACAATAAGTTTAAAAACGAACTATGTGATCTCATGATACCTTTCAATATGAAAGCATCGATCAATGAACGGCACACACAAATACGAAAACATGCATCAACAATTTCTTCTCTAATTTTCATCATTAAATAATTCAAGCTTATTGTAAAAATTATAATTTATCTGACCATCTCTGACATATAGTATTGTGTAATCTCAGCCAGCATAATTATGAAAAAAGGGATACAAGATATAAAAGAAACTTAAATTCACATGAAAATACAATGGCATTTTGCAAAATGCTGGAAACTAAAAATTGGTCGAAAATATACACCTCTAAATGCCCAAACGAAACTTTGGGTTTTAGACTCATTTAATAAATGTTTTCCAATAAAAAACAAGGTGGAGTTAAAAACAACTATTCATCTCCCTGGATCACTAAAGAATTGATAGGATTGAAAGAGAAAGTCTCAAATTTAAATGAACTCTCCAAGAAATTTCCGATATTCAAGAATTAAAGAAGGCAATAGTCAACTATAATGATGAATTAATTATGAACTCATCAAATATTACAAAAACCGCATGGAAAATAATTAACACAAATACTAAGAATTCTGATAAATCAGCGAATGTTAAAATCAAGGTTGATGAGACTGAAATTCCCGATACCGAAGCGGCGAGTTTATTTAACGATTTTTTTGTAAATATACCTAAAAAGATAACAGAAAATATACCCCGAGAAATAAACTATTCATATACCGGGTGTGGCACTTAAGACGCCTCGGACCATAGCTCCTTCACGATAAAAGCTATCGACAAAAATCTAAGAACAAAGTGGTGCATAGTTACCGTCGCTATGTTTAAAAAATATTTCTAATCATCAGTGGCGTGCCGTACTCCAGTGGCGTACCAAACTTATGTTTTTTTAAATGGAATGCCCTATTTTTTATTGCAGATTTGGAAAGTGCTCGACGAGTACTTATTTTTTTATCTAACATGTTATACCCTTCACTTTAGCGGTTTCGCTGTTATAACCCCTTCTTTCAAAATTGCGCTCCATTTTTGAGATTTTTTGTAGAGAAACTAATTGACGCCGGCGCCTAAATTTCGAATTGAGGTACAGGTTAAGACCTCGTATACCTTCACATAATTTTTTTTCGGGTAATTTATGAAAAAAAAATAATTTTTGATTGATCTTCGCATGTTGTCATTTTTTCCGAAAATTTCAAATGGCACCCCCCTAAAAAAATTACGGCGTTGCACAGCCAAAACTCTAAATTTTTCATTGGTGTAAAAAATATTACACATTGCATAACAAAATTTCGGAGAAAAAAGGAATTTCATCGCAAATGTCGGGAAACGTTTTCCGTTCCCAAGTGTGCCATGAGAAAACAAATACACAAATACGGTCAACATAATAGTATGTACCTATTTATTCAACATGATATGAAAAATGCAGATAAAGAAAATTTAACAACTTAAACTAAATGTTCGAAATGACGACCTTCCTGCTGGAGGCATAACCGCAACTTCGACTCACAGGCTCTAGACACTGACCTAAGGACTTCTGGTGATATACCGCGGAAAGCCGCGCAGATTATGATTATCCCTCATAACCTCGACAGTAGTTGGTACCGTCCTGTAAACCTCGTCTTTGATATGGCCCCAAAGGAAGAAGTCAAGGGGAGTGAGGTCTGGTGATCTTGGTGGCCACCTCACAGGACCCCCACGACCAATCCAGGAGTCCGGAAACGTTTCATCGAGAAATTCCCGAACGACACTGCTATTATGTGCAGGAGCTCCATCGTGCTGGAAAACTATCTGTCGAAGAGCGGCTAGAGGGACATTTTCCAAGAGATCATCCAAGTCGTCGCGAAGGAACCTCAAATAACTGTTGCCGTTCAGGTGCCCCTCGATGAAATAAGGACCCAAAAGGTGTTCTCCAAGAATGCCTCCCCAAACATTCAGCGACCATCTTTGCTGGTGGTTTATCATTCGCATGGCTTGTGGGTTTTCATCGGCGTAATAATGGTAGTTGTGGCGATTGACATGCCCATTTCTATGGAACATTGCTTCATCAGAAAATAATACGCGCATAAGAAATGATTCCTCCTGCTCAATTTTGTTGATAGCCCACATGCAGAAATCTTGCCTCGCATGAAAATCTTGAGGTTGCAATTCTTGGTGCAGTTGAATCTTAAATGGACGGAATTTGTACTTTTTAAGAACACGATGTACGAATCGCGTTGAAATATCGTGATTCCTACAAATATCACGGATACTGGTATGAGGATCTTCAATAACTGCCTCCAGAACCTGCAGTTCATTATTTTCGGTAATAACTGCCTGCTTTCTAACTCTCCTTGGCCGTTTCACACTTCCCGTAGTAGTAAATCTCTCCAACACTTTTTGAAACGCACGTTCATTTGGATGTGCCCTGTGCGGATATCTCGCAGCGTACACTCGTGATGCCAAGAAACAATTCTTGTTACATTCTCCAAGAATAAATATCATGTCAACCATTTCCTCTTGAGTTCGGAACATTTTTAGAACATTTATCAAAAATGACTTATGGCTGCTACTGACGTCTAATAATTTACTTTGACAATTACCAATCTTGTGTTTTCTCATGGCTCACTTGGGAACAGAAAACGTTTCCCGACATTTGCGATGAAATTCCTTTTTTCTCCGAAATTTTGTTATGCAATGTGTAATTTTTTTTACACCAATGAAAAATTTAGAGTTTTGGCTATACAACGCCGTAATTTTTTTAGGGGGGTGCCATTTGAAATTTTCGGAAAAAATGACAACATGCGAAGATCAATCAAAAATTATTTTTTTTCCATAAATTACCCGAAAAAAAATTATGTGAAGGTATACGAGGTCTTAACCTGTACCTCAATTCAAAATTTAGGCGCCGGCGTCAATTAGTTTCTCTACAAAAAAATCTCAAAAATGGGGCGCAATTTTGAAAGAAGGGGTTATAACAGCAAAACCGCTAAAGTGAAGGGTATAACATGTTAGATAAAAAAATAAGTACTCGTCGAGCACTTTCCAAATCTGCAATAAAAAATAGGGCATTCCATTTAAAAAAACATAAGTTTGGTACGCCACTGGAGTACGGCACGCCACTGATGATTAGAAATATTTTTGAAACATAGCGACGGTAACTATGCACCACTTTGTTCTTAGATTTTTTTCGATAGCTTTTATCGTAAAGGAGCTATGGTCCGAGGCGTCTTAAGTGCCACACCCGGTATACAACAATTATCTTCCAGGAACGAAAAAACTATGTATTTATTTCCGGTGACCCCCGATGAAATCATAGATATATCAAAAAACTTAAAAATACTGAAAGTACCGATTTCGATGGATTATAATGTTCTCTCATAAAAATGTATCCCTCAAATTGCAGAACACCTACCATATTTAATCAACCTTTCATTTGAACAAGGTATCTTTCCAGAGTACTTAAAAACTGCAACGGTAAGACCTATATTTAAAAAAGGATGTGAAGAGGATATTCAAAACTACCGACCGGTGAGTTTACTATCAATATTCTCCAAGTTTTACGAACAAGCAATGAATAGAAGGTTGCTTAAATTTGTTTCAATGACTATAGGTCTCTCAGCAACTCAGCATGGTTTTCGCAAATCAAGGGACATAAACACAGCGTTTAATGATATGTTAAATTACATATTTGAAGCATTGGACAATGGGCAAATGGTTCTGGGCCTTTTCGTTGACTTAAGTAAAGCATTTGATTGCGTGAATCATGCTATATTGCTGGAGAAAATGTCAATTATGGGTATACGGGGAAACAATTCATCTTGGATCAGATCATATTTAGACAATCGGCAACAATTTGTAGAAGTGAATAAACATAGATCACATACAGAAGGTATTGGAGTTTGTATACCACAAGGGTCAATACTTGGCCCTACTTTATACATTTTATATGCAAATGATTTAGTAAACTGTGTGCTGGGCAACCAGCACACACTAGTTTCATATGCGGATGATAACAACATTTTCGTACGTGGTGATAACATTAATGATATAATAAATAGAACAAATATGATATACAAAAATATAGAACAATGGATATATAATAATAAGTTGGTTTTGAATCCTGAAAAAACAGCATGTTCAATATTTCCAAACAGCGGTTCAAAACAAAACACACCAAATTATGTAAATGTTGGTAACTCCAATATAGAAGTATCGGATCAGATAAAAGTGTTAGGTATTACTTTATATGGTCATTTAACTTGGAAAAATCACATTAAATCCCTAAGTACGAAATTGAGTAAACATTTATACCTATTAAGAGAGCTATCAAATAAATGTGAAGTATTAGCTCTTAAAACATTTTATTTTGGTAGTATCTATTCACAAATAAATTATGGGATTATATTCTGGGGAAATTCTAATCTTTACAATATTACAAAAATATTTTGTCTCCAAAAGAGGGTTGTTAGAATTTTGTTTGGGCTGAAATCGAGAGATTCGTGTAGAAATGTTTTCAAATCACAATACCTGCTAACAGTTCCTTGCATGTATATTTATGAAGTATTAAAATTCCTAGTGGCAGGAAAACTATCAGTAGCATTAAATGCTGATTACCACCAATAAGGTACCAGATATAGACAAGACATGTCGATGCCTGTACATTCCAAGGCTCTATATGAGCAAACAGTCAATTATAACAGTTGCAAACTACCATTTACCTCAACCATTGAAAAAATGCAGTACTAATCAGAGTTTTAAGAAACAATTGAAAGACTTACTTATTAAACACTCATTTCACTCTGTAAATGACTTTTTAAATCATTCGTTTATGTAATTTTAATTTAATTTTGTATTGTTATAAAATATTTTGACTTATTCTGTAAATGTATTATATTTTATGTTACTTATTTATGGAATAAATATACTATTCTATTCTATTCTATTCTACAGTTAAAATATGTTTTAAAACGGCTTTTTTTAACTGTATTGTGTCTTTTAATACTTGTTGCGAATGCATTAAATAAAGACAAAAAATATAGCCTGAATATATGAATATTCAACTTATTCATAATTCTGCTGCATCTTACAGAGATTCAAAATAAATGTTTAAAATCGATTTTCTAAATATTTTAATATCGAACACTGCTGTCTAATTTCTCAGTGTGAGAACTGTCGATTTATTTTAATGATAACCAAAACTTGCTGTAATGAAAGAATTAACACTTACAATTAAATATGGAGAAAGATTTTAAAAGTAAATAATAACTATACCCGGCGCATCAAATCGGTGGTATGGTCACGTTGCGTTCACCCCTCGTCCTCGTGATAGTTCGTCGAGACGATATGAAAAGCCTGATTCAAACTGCCTTGCCACATTTTAGTTCTGTGCCGGAAATATGACAGACACTTAAAACACAACACGAGAATATACAAATAATTTTTTTCTTTTAACTATTTACCACTTCCTATTTAATTGTAACTGTAAAAGACTGATTTATGGATATAACGTAATCACTACATTTCGGCTGCGTGACACGCGCTTCACATGCGTTTGCGCTGACCAATCAGTGAACATCACGCGAAGATCACGCACATCCAATATACCACGGATTCGGTGCGCTGAGTATAGCAGTATGTATTATATTCTAGAACATTATAGTAAATTTCACCTTAATACAAAAATAATGGTGATACTGATGTTTCGAATGTCAAAATTATCAAAAATGAAAATTAGTAATTATACTTAAAATTCAAATCATCTTCACTGTCAGTCTTCTCAAAAACTAATGAGATTTTGAAAAAACGTATTTTTTATAAGTTGTTTACTACAGAATTCTCTACAATTACTATTAATATAAATTCGATGTAACTATTATCATTTCACAACAGTAGACCTAAAATGACAAAAATTATCCATTTTTTTGTGAACAATCATTTAATGAAATATATTTTTAAACAAAAGACATTAATTTTTTTGTTATCTTATATGAATGTAAATGTTTTTTTTTTAAATACTCGGAAGAAAGCAAAAACACGGTTATAGTAAACATCAGTGACGGTTTGCGGGTTTTTTTCTGGTACGGCCGAGTAACAAGAGGTGGTAATACAGATAGGCGTGGTCATGCAGCCAGCCGTCTCTGCAACTGACCCTACCTATCTGTATTACCACCTCTTGTTCCTCGGCCGTACCAGAAAAATCCCCGCAAACTGTCACTGGTAAACACCCACTTCTGGTGCAACAAATTTTACCAGAAGCATTTCAGCATTTCAGATTGTCAAATAAGGCTTATGTTTAAAGTTTCATGTTAATTAGTTTTTGAGATACAGCGCGCACAAACAGACACCATTTTTTTATTAAATTATTAAATTGCCTGTAGAGACCTCAAAATAGATATTTCCATTAAAAAAAATTTGAAAAAATTTTCACGATCACAATACTTTCCCATACTACATAACGGAGAAAGTAAAAACGATGTTTTAATTCAAAACTTAGTTGAAGAGACTAAATAATATGTAATAATAAATTACCTCTGCATTACCAAGCACATTATTGACCAAAGTCATGTAGGCTCGCATATCGGATTTATTCTCGGTGCTCATATCCGAAGTCAATGAAATACCTTTGGTACCGACAAATTGCACAATGCCCTCCAATTCTGAGACGATGAAAGCGCCGCATCTGATGAAGGGAACTTTTCCAGTTGGAGACATGGCCTCTGCATTTGCTCTAGGTTCAACTTTATATTCCAAATTGCACATTTTCAAGAAAGTTTGCACAGCAAGGCAGTTTGCATTATCGGGAAGGAGTATTTGTTCCACTTCGTAAGGCTGGTAAAGCTTGACATCCTTGGGCCAGGGTTCTTGAGCTATAAATAAATTCAAACAATTTAACAATTATACAATATGTATACGAATTTCACTGACAAATGAATATGGTGAAATCGTACTTATTACATGAATACGTCAACATTTGATTTGCCAGCTGGGTTTTTCCTTCATTACTGAGATATTGGGGTTCTAATAATGTCAATAAATTTTTTAGATTGGCATCCAAAAATAACTAGATAAATTTGTCATATTTTACTTGTCAGATTACAATCATATATTACCAGTTTTGAGATGAAAATTAAAAAGCAAAATCGACCTATTAAGCCCAATGAAAAAATTATCCTTTAGTTTACTTTGATCAATGGATCTTTGCGTGTACGTCATAGATAGCTGAACCTAGCACAGACATTTTCATGCGTTTACTCTCTCTACGGTAAGTTTAATTAGGCGCAATAATGTGTGTAAGTATGTCGTCCAAGGCAAGAAAACTCGGTCTTCGGTAATGACCCATACGCAAAGATCCATTGATAAAACCATATCCGTGAATCTACCTTACTAATCTATTGGTGGTATTCCTATCTACTTACAGGGTAAGTCAACAAGAACCCATCTAAATTTCAATAAAACGGCAGAAAAAAATTATTAAGTTAAATTATATTAGTTATATTAAAAACTTGTTTCATATATTATCATAATCATTTTATATTTGCAATTTTATACTATGGACCATGGGCACAATAACGTTTTCACCAACGATGCCGGTGGTTATTTTAAAGTCATTATTTGTTTAGATCTAATGAGGGCCCATCCATTGTCTTGCATACATGACGGACAAAAGTTCTGTCGCCGCTTGAATTTTGGTCCGTCGTTACATCTTACATCGTGCTGGATAAACAGATGCATTTTTGTATTGCACGTTCTCTTTTGCTGGAACCTACCCGTCCACTATTCGTTCATGTACGACGTGCATGTACGTCAACGTCAGTCGTGCTTGCACGACCGTGGATGGCCCCTTTAATTGGTATCCTCAACTATGGTCAACATTATATAACTATATCTGCCAAAAATAGTGCTTTTAGTAAATCACTTTTGACCGTGTGACCCTTCGGCCATTTGATGTATGAAACATGTATGTATAACAGAGAGGGTTGTGGTGAGCATCATTCTAAAGCGCTAATAAACTAAAGTAGCCAAATGTGCAGCATTGTTCTATATTATACAGCATTTCCATATCTCATACAGTAATGCACAGTATTTTGTAATGTAAGACAAAATTACACAGAAGTTGCTGACCCACTCATATGCATTTATACATTATATAGAATCACGAACGAAAAATATTAATGATTTAAGGGTACTTAAGCGGATGCTGTTAATTATTTTTGTTTGAATAGTAATTATAAAATAAATGAAGTGTATAATTTGTAAGCAAATGAATGAATGACTATTCCTTTAGATTGATTAAATTTACATAAATAGCGAAAATATCTATTATAAGGGATGATGTAAGGTAAAAGTGAGGTTACCTTTTCGATTAGCGAATTTAAATAAAGTTTATAGGTCGTTATCAAATATTTAACTTACCCATTAGTTCGAGTTTTATTTTATCCAAAAGGGGCATATTAAATAGAAATCTTGTAAAATATTAACATACGCGACAGGAATTATCAAAAATTGTGGAATAACATTGTTATGTGGAGAGTTACTACCAAAGATTAAGTAAAATAGATCGGCCACTCTCTGTACAAAACATTGACCGCGTTTTTAATTCGACACTAGCACCACGCGGAATTATAGCGTTGCTAAAGCGAAGTGTCGGGCAAGGCGAATAAGCGTTGGTGGTTGTGTATTGCGCGGAGTGGGGCGAGACGTTTCCGATTTTCACAGTACTTGATACCGATTTTCGTTTGGTGATGAATGATTTAGAGACCAGATTTTCAAATTGTATTTGCAGGTTGGACTATCTAGCGCCATCCGACGGATCTAGTGTGAAAACGTGAACAATTTAATTCGTGTGGAGTGCTCAGGGCAGTATGCTATTAGACAACGTAGGCAACCCTGTGAACAGGGGCAAATGACAGACCCAACAATAGTGTCACTGGTGTATTTACCTAAGGGTTGGAATTTTAAACAATGTACATATATGACTAATCAACACTTATATTTTACAGCCATTATACAGGCGAGAGCAATTCTGCTTTTCAACTCGCTTCGGATTGACAAGTAACATAAGAACGCCCGTTTCTGCATCTCTAATTCAGCGCTACGTCGCATTAAAATGAAAATACTTTCGCGCTCTCCGCTTATCTTTGAAAATATAAAATACCTGTCACAATATGCAACAGTAAATAAAATAAATCAGTTATAAAAAGTAGGAGCGGCTATTCAGATGAGCTGGTGAGACAACTAAATGTGGAGTGTCAATCCAGCAGTCGAGCCGTTCCTGGTGGGGGTGCAAGAGGTGCATCCACATTAAGGCAGCCGTTACAAGGGGGGCCAGCGACACATGCTTCGGCAACTGAAATTGTTCTTGATGCACCTGAAGCATCACTAGAAAATCCAGAGTCGATGCCTTGTTCTGTAGACAACCAGCTGGTACACTATCTTCATCATCGGAATCGAAAACGGAAAAACCTGGAGAAGAGGATAGTGCTGAAGGGGAACCCTCAAATTCTTCTCTTGTGTTCTTCTGTGATCTGATTTAATTACTCCTCGATTTGTTGAGTATTCAGTGAAGAAATGACCCACAGCTTCTTGATATGGCTTTATCCCTTCAGATCAAACTAATAGAAGATTTTCATCAAAATGTTTTGATAAAACTAGAAAAAGGCGAAAAAGTCGCTAAAAATTGGCTAGTTTATTCGATTAAATTGAATTGCATTTCGTTTTTTCTGCAAACTCTTCAGCAAAAATATTATTAAGTTGAACCTATTTTGTGCAAAATGAAAATAGTGCTTAACATATTCAATGCTGAAAGAATGTAATGCAAACGAACTATACAATAGATAAGAATCTTCAAAAGTATTGATAGCAATTGTTCAATTTTTAAGTGGTCAGTGTTTGGCTTTTCGGTCATCCTAATAATGGAAACTTTATGAAAGCTGTAGAAATGTAGAAACATCCAGCGGCGGCTCGTGGATTTCCGTAGGGAGGCAACGACAAAGATGCTACTTGTGCTGCACTACTTACTCTTATAGAGGAAGCAAATATACCGTTGCTGTTTCGGTCAATTTTTCTTCTGCTGCCTCACCGCCGAACATCCACGAACCGCCGCAAATATCTTGACAGAGAAAAGGTCATATGCCACATTATTTAGAACTACACTTTCAAAAAGAAATAATTGCGTCACTAGCACATGCTGTAATGACAGAATTGTCCAATACTATAAAAAAACCTTAATGTTTCTGTTATCCTTGATTGTATCCCACAGTGACGGTTCGCGGGATTTTTTCTGGTACGGCCGAGGAACAAGAGGTGGTGAGGTCACGCAGCCAGCTGTCTTTGCAACTGACCCTACCTATCTGTATTCCCAATCCCAAATTATAAGCCACGTCGAACAACTCACTCTGTTGTTCGATGTGTGAATTGTACAAAAGATAAGGTCAACATAGAAAAATATGTTTTCTTGGTTTTTATCATATAGCCGATTCCAAAGGTGCCCAAATGTAGCCATGATGTACAAAATATACGTGGACAAGGCTATGATAACGGTAAACATGTAGGACCTCAAAAGGAAATGTTAACATTTAATTTCAGAGCAACGTTTGTGCCACGTTCTGCGCAAGATTTTATAAAAAAAGATCAAAGCTGTGAATTTTGAGATAATTTCTAATTTTGTTCAAATAAATCGACAAAGAAAATATTTCTGAAATATTTATTTACATTTTTTTTTAGAATTGTAGACAATTAATATTGAAAAAACTGACGCCAAAAAGCGTATAAAAATTTTTTTAAAGGAACATTTGGAAGGCAAATTTTTGAAAATTATTTCAACCACTGTATAAAACTGAGCTTTTTTAATTAAATCAAATCTCTTCATTTACCACATTACAACGAACAAAAACATGTATGCATCAAATAATATTAATAACACAAAATTTAGGGAAAATGGTAAATATTTTTTGGTGAATTTGGAAAGGTTCAAGCCGATTGCAATAGTTTCTATATTTTTCTCCTGTGGACGAAAAGCTTACAATTTTTTCGAACTTTGCACTCTATTCAAATGAATTTTTTACAAAGTTATGATCTAGATTGAATTTTTAGTAAATTTGGAAAATTTTAAACCGTTGGCAATTGTTTATTTTTTTTTATTTTTTACAGTCGACGAAACGATTGCAATTTTTTAAATTTTTGCGCTTTGTTCAAAATTAAAAAAAAAAAATGAGATTGGGTGTTTGCAAATTGTTTACAAAATTATAGCCTGAAGAGAAAGTTAAGTGAATTTGGAAAGCTTCAACCTGATGGTAAATGTTTTTATATTTTTCTTTAACCGCCGAAATAATTATGTTTATTTTTTTAACTTTGCGCTCTGTTTAATTACTATTATCTAACAAATTAGAATGGGATGGCTGAAAGACCTCGGTCGATGGCCTGTTGTATATCGATGTATCTCGAGTACAATAAACTGTTATACTACTAGAATGGGCTGTTTGCAAGTTTTAATGATCTAGAATGAATTTTGAGTAAATTTTGAAAGTTTTATGAGGATGGCATTTGTTTTTATATTTTTTTTGGAATAGCCAAAATCATTATATTTTTTTGAAACCTAGCTCTCTGATTAAGTGGGATTATCTTAAAATTTACAAAATAATAATCTAGAATGAGTTTTGAGTAAATTGAAAGAGTTTCAAGCCGATGGCATTTATTTTTATTTATATTTTTCAATCACCGAAATTATAATTTCTACACTTTTGCGTTATATTCAATTGAGATTATTGCAAAATTTATAGTGGGATGTATGCAATTTTTAACAAAATCACAATCAAGAATTATTTTTTAGTAAATGTGGAGTAAATTTCAAGCCGATCGCAATTGTTTTTATATTTTTCTCCAGTCGACGAAAAAATTACATTTTAATGCTCCCTCAGTATTCCCTAGTAGTGGTTTTATAATTTATACAGGGTGACCCATTTTAAATTGCATTGAAAATGTCCTTGGCGTTAATTTTCAAGGTCAAACGAAGGTCAACTTTAATTTTTCAAATAGAAAACACTATTTTTTTTGCAGGATCGTATTCTACGGGAAGAAATACAAACTTTTTGTAGAAAACGTTTTTTTTAAGAGTTTTTTTCACGAATTTTGTCTGTCATGTTTTTTGAAATCTCAGATGAATCCAGGCTGTGATTCATGCATTGCCCTCCGCATTAGCATCAAAAGTGCGGAAGTAAGATCCGGATCAAAGAGAAAGCTGAAGCTCCAACAACAGTGCAGAACATGAAGGAGAGGAATAGGGCTGCATTTCGAGCAATTTTCATCCAAACCCTTCGAAATGTTCAAGTAAACTTTCGCCAGCGTGCATTGACGAGGATGGACACTTGATCGAGCATTTGATCTAAGAACGAGATCGATCCTCCAGCCACTGAAACCATCGGCCCTTTTCAAAAAAATAATTTTCAAAAAAACTTTTCCTACAAAACGTTTGTATTTTTATCCATAGAATACGATCCCGTAATTAAAAATAGGGAGTTCCATTTGAAAAATCAAAGTTGATCTTTGTTTGACCTTGAAAATTGACCCCAAAGTCATTTTCAAGGTCACCAGCATATGTCCCCCTCCGAACCGTACAACTTTTATCTGAAATATTTTTTGCCATGTTGCTCAGCTTTCGAGATATTTGGGGTGGCAATTTAAAATGGGACACCCTGTATAAACAAAAATTATAGTGAATGTTAATATAAACGATTTATAAAGAATAAGTTGTTTTCTAAATAGTTTTGTAGTTTTTAAAGATAAATGTGCAAAATAAACCTATAAAAAAATGGTGATGTGGCCATCATGTTACTTTCTCCGACTTGATTTTCATAGTTTATTTTCAATTGAAATCATATTTTAAATGTACATCGAGCGTTGTGTAAACTCGGATGAAACTGACGTTTAAAACGTCAAAATTATGAAAGATGGAAAAAATTTACTTCAAATTCAAAAACTCAGTTTACTCAAAAACTAAAGGGATTTCGAAAAAACTTATTCTTTATAAGTTGTTCATTTTAGCATTCTCTACAACTATTATTAACATAAATTTGCTGTAACTATTATCGTTTTATAATTATAAACCAAAAATTAAAAAAATAATAATAAATTTTTTTCTCGAATAAAAATGATTTTATGAAAAATGTTTTCAAACAAAATAACCTCATTTCTTTGTTGTCTTCAATATTTGTTTAAATGGTTTTGTGATATTTTTCATATTTAAGAAAATATTGGCAAAAAACAAAAAAACAGTTAAGGTAAACGCCCACTTCCGGTGTACGAAATTTTACCAAAAGCTTTTCAGTTCTTTAAATTATCAAATAAGACGTATGTTCAAACTTTCATATTAATTGCTCTATTAGTTTTTGAGATACAGCGCGCACAGACACACACACAGAGACAACATTTTTGAAAAAAAATCACGATCACAATACTTTCTCGTACTTCGTAACGGAGAAAGTGAAAATCCAAAACTAATTGGAAAATATGAACTCTAGATTAGAATTCCCTAATTTTCTCGAAAAGCCGTCGATGTATTTTAATAAATCCTTTAAAAAAACATTCCAGAACAATGTAGCTATAAAAAATATACTAAACAATTGATCATTAGATATTTTTGAAATTTTCTATGAAAATCACTGCTTTGCAAAATATGACTTTCGGCTGCATTTCTTTAATTTTCTGGAAAATCCGTTGATGGATTTTATTAAATTCTCCAGAAATCATTTCAGACATAGGTATCTACCAACCAGTGGTGTATTGGTAAAATAAGAAGTAAGGGAACGCATGGTGAGAGCAAAAAATAGTCCGCGACTTTCCACAAGCAGCTTGCTAAAAGTTTTTCGGAGATCATCTTATTTTAAGCAAACTATTGTTTTACTTGTAAGCTCTTTTATTTCTTTTATTCTTACTATAAAAAATATTAACCAACACAAACGCGTTCCGTTTCTGAAAAAAGGTGGCGGAACGTCGTTCCCCCGCGTTCCCCCTCCAATACACCACTGCTACCAACAACAAAAAAACAGAAATCCAAAACAAATTGATCAGCAGTTAATAATAAAGGAACACATAATAATAAATTCTCCAAAAGATTTCCAATGAAAAATTTGAGAACGACTTTGTTTAAGATGTGCTAAAAATATTCCGAACAAGACAATTGAAGAGCAAATTCTTAAAATCCGTGACTTTTGCGAGACCATTTAATTTTGTAAAAAAAATATACCGAGTGTTTGGGATAAGGGGCGAACATAGGGATTTAACATGTAAAATTAAATATGTGTAATTATTTGCTCCCCTATTCATTTTAGAGAAAAATCGTAAAGGAATATTTTTTAGAGAATTAAAAACTGTAAATGTATCATCCATTTAATTTACGTTTGTACCAGCATACACCTCAGAAATAATAAAAATAAGTTTAACAATTTACCATTTAATAAAAACCCTTGCCATGACTTTGACAAATGTCATGTTATGGTGAGAATAATTTTACTAGTCAAACATTAATTCGTTGGTGTAGTGGGTACAAGCGAGCGCTTATGCCGGTTGCACCGCGTGCCGCGAGGGTTCGAATCCCAGCCCGGGCGAACGATTTCGGGGTCGCGGAATATTCGCTCGGGACCATGGACATTGCATTTGTCTTTCATTATTCAGTTATTCATTTAATTTCTGATATATTACAATACAATGATTATGGCAGATGGCCTCGTAGCCGACGCCAATTTCCCGAATCATTCAATCTCCTTAACCCGCAGTTCCATCCACGTCCAAATATCAATTCACGCATTGTTATTACTATGAACAATAATATGAGTTATTCCAATGGAGAGAGGGTATTATTTATTATCAAAATATTTACAGTGGCGTCAGTTTACACAGAGTTCGTGACTTATTTTCGGTTACATTTAACAATCGACCAATTCCGTCTGTATCAACAATTTCCAAATTTGTGAAAAAGTTCGAAAATACAGAAAATACAGCAAGTGTAGCGGCAGATGATTCAAAAGGTATTTCAATAGTCCAATTTCAACAAATATTATTTCAAACATATTAAAATTAAAGGCAAACGGAACAGAAGAAGCAACGATGAATTGAATTAAAGTGGTGTCAGATTACACACAGTTCGTGATATATTTTTGGTTTTACCGTAACCAGCGGTCAACGGGAAATTTTAGAGCAAGTACTCAAAAAGTTCTCCGTTCTGGTGTAAACAATAACCCAATCGGTTATAAAATGCATGTCTAACATTAGCCAACTGCCTATCTGTAATCAATGTGCATTCCGCAAACATTGCTTCCCGCAAAGATTCAATATTTGGATGGTGTTTTTTGTAAATTTTGTTTTTCAAGTGACCCCACAAAAAGAAATCACATGGTGCTAAATCAGGAGATCTTGGTGGCCAGTTGATAGTGCCACCGCGACCAATCCAGCAATTGGGAAAATTAGCATTTAAATATTCCCTTACATTTAAACCATAATGGGCTGGACATCCATCATGCTGATACCATATCTCCTGATTGTCACGTGCAACTTCTTCTAACGCAGGGCCAACCTGGTTGATTAAAAGGTCTAAATAAGAATTGGAATTTAAATTTCCACATATTTCAAACGGCCCAATAATATTATTTTTAAAAATACCAGCCCAAATATTGATTTTTTGCGGGAACTGGGTTCTAGTTCTAAGGCATATCCGCGGATTTTCTTGGGTCCAGTATCGCGTGTTCTGAGTGTTGGGCTCGTTGTTAAGTGTGAACGTGCATTCATCCGTAAAACAGATAGACTGCAAAAAGTTTCTGTCTATGTTTGATCGATCCTGCATTATCTCGCAGAATACACGCCTGCTTTCTTCATCCACTAGCAATATCTCCTGATGGCATTGATGTTTGTAGGGATAATACCCATGCTTATTCAGAATCTTGTACACTGAGAATGTAGACACGCTGCACTCACGAGCAATGCATCGTATGCTAGTTGTTGGATCAGCATTTATCAACCCCAAAACTCTTTCTTCCAATTCATCGTTGCTTCTTCTCTTCCGTTTGCCTGCAATGTTAATGTTTTTGAAATAATATTTGTTAAAATTGGACTATTGAAATACCTTTTGAATCATCTGCCGCTACACTTGCTGTATTTTCGAACTTTTTCACAAATTTGGAAATTGTTGATACAGACGGAATTGGTCGATTGTTAAATGTAACCGAAAATAAGTCACGAACTCTGCGTAAACTGACGCCACTGTAAAATGTTTTAATAATGAATACCCTCTCTTCATTGGAATAACTCAGATTATTGTTCATCGTAATTACTAGAATTGATATCTGACTTGCAATATTATTATTTTCACTATAACATGAAACATGACATTTGTCAAAGTCATGGCAAGGGTTTTTATTAAATGGTAAATTGTTAAACTTATTTTTATTATTTATGAGGTGTATGCTGGTACAAACGTAAATTAAATGGATGATACATTTACAGTTTTTAATTCTCTAAAAAATATTCCGTTACGATTTTTCTCTAAAATGAATAGGGGAGCAAATAATTACACATATTTAATTTTACATGTTAAATCCCTATGTTCGCCCCTTATCCCAAACACTCGGTATATATTATGGAAATATCAATTTGAAAGTAATTTTTCCCGAATTTGAGGGAGTTAATATTGAGTGCTGACATTCCTTAAAAAAACTAACGCTAAAGGCGTACAAAAATATTTCGAAAATAACATTTTGTTCCCAAACTTAAAAAAAAAATGGTGATGTGGCCATCATGTTACTTTCTCCGACTTGATGGTATCGTAGCCATTTATATTTACGTTCTCATGGTTTATTTTCAATTGAAATCATATTTTAAATGTACATCGAGCGTTGTGTAAACTCGGATGAAACTGACGTTTTAAACGTCAAAATTATGTAAGATGGAAATATTATACTTCAAATTCAAAAACTCAGTTTACTCAAAAACTAAAGGGATTTAAAAAAACTTATTCTTTATAAGTTGTTCATTTTAGCATTCTCTACAATTATTATTAACATAAATTTGCTGTAACTATTACCGTTTTATAATTATAAACCAAAAATTAAAAAAAAATAATAAATTTTTTTCTCGAATAAAAATGATTTTATCAAAAATGTTTTCAAGCAAAAGATGTTCATTTCTTTGTTGTCTTCAACGTTTGTTTAAATGTTTTTGTGATATTTTTCATATTTAAGAAAATATTGGCAAAAACAAAAAACAGTTAAGGTAAACGCCCACTTCCGGCGTACGAAATTGTACCAAAAGCTTTTCAGTTCTGAAATATGAAAAATATCACAAAAACATTTAAACAAATATTGAAGAAAATAAAGAAATGCGATTATTTTGTTTGAAAACATTTTTCATAAAATCATTGTTATTCGAGAAAGAAATTTATTAATTTTTTTTTCATTTTTGGTATACAATTATGAAACGCTAATAGTTAGAGCAAATTTATAATAATTGTAGAGAATTCCAAAATGAACAATTTATGAAGAATAAGTTTTTTTCGAAATCTCTTTTCGTTTTTGAGTAAACTGAGTTTTTGAATCTGAAGTTCATTTTCCATCCTTCATAATTTTGACGTTTTAAACGTCAGTTTTATCCGAGTCTACGAAACGTTCGATGCACACTTAAAATATGATTTAAATTGAAAATAAACCATGGAAGCGTAAATATAAATGATACCATCAAGTCGGAGAAAGTAACATGATGGCCACATCACCATTTTTAGGACTGTTTTTAGACATCTTTTTTAGGACTCTTTTTTAGCATTTTTTTTTTAGTTTATCAGTAAACTTACGGTGAAGATTATTAGAATTTTAAACATAATTTGGCATTTTTGCCTTTCATCATTTTGTTGTTTTAAACGCCATTACCACTCGATCATGTGAAACGTTCGATTTAAAATAAGATTTAAATTGAAAATAATGAATGAATCTACAAAACTATGATTCTATCAAATCGGAGAAAGTAACATGATGGCCACATCACCATTTTTTTTTCCAGAAATTGTTGAAATGGCATCTAGGGACTCCAAAAAGGATATTTCCGTAAAAAAAATTTGAAAAAAAAATCACAATCACAATACTTTCTCGTACTTCGTAACGGAGAAAGTAAAAAATCCAAAACTAATTGTAAAATATGAACTCTAGATTAGAATTCCCTAATTTTCTCGAAAAGCCATCGATGTATTTTAATAAATCCGTTAAAAAAACATTCCAGAACAATGTAGCTATAAAAAATATACTAAACAATTGATCATTAGATTTTTTCGAAATTTTCCATCAAAATCGCTGCTTTGCAAAATATGAATTTTCGGCTGCATTTCTTTGATTTTCTAGGAAATCCGTTGATGGATTTTATTAAATTCTCTAGAAATCATTTCAGACATGGGTATCTACCAACACAAAAAAAAAACAGGAATCCAAAACAAATTTATCAGCAGTTAATAATAAATAAACATATAATAAATTCTCCAAAAGATTTCCAATGAAAATTTTGAGAACGACTATGTTTAAGATGTGCTAAAAATATTCCGAACAAGACAATTGAAGAGCAAATTCTTAAAATCCGTGGCTTTTGTGAGACCATTTAATTTTGTAAAAAAAAAAACAAGAAAATATTTCTGGAAATATCAATTTGAAAGTATTTTGTTAGTTAATATTGAATGCTGACCTTCCTTAAAAAACTAACGCTAAAGGCGTACAAAACTATTTCGAAAATAACATTTTGTTCTCAAACTTAAAAAAAAAATTGTCTAAGACGTGGTGAAACTAATTCTAACTTTCAGAAAATGTCTAATTATGTCTTTAAAGCAATGATGAAGGAAATATTTCTGAAGGATTCGTTTGGAATCAAACTTGAGAGTTAATTTTGTTAAAACAAAGGAAAATATTTCTGAAAAAACCAATTTGAATGTGATTTCTTTCGGAAATAGAGGGAGTTAATATTAAATGCCGACCTATTTTTAAATTAACGCCAACAGGCGTACAAAAATATTTTGAAAAGAATATTTTGTGCTAAAAGTAATTTCAAAGCAACTTCTTAAAAACAGTAGATTATGAGAAAATGTCTAATTCTGAATTTTTGTATGAATCAAATTATAAAGGACGGCTATATAAATTTTGCACAACCCAGGAACGGCCGCGGCCCTGCCCGCAGTTGAAGTCGGCCAAAGTCGTTTTCTTGAATCGTTTTTTCAAATTTTGTATAAACAACTTTAAATCATTTTTTATGTATAATTCAGTGAAATAGTCAGTATTTTCATAAAATATACCGTTTTCGAACTGTGACACAAACTAGTATTTTTTTTTAATTCTCCATTAAATTACCTTTCCATCGTTATATAATCAGTGGCGGCTCGTGGAACATATTTATTGTAGAGCCACCTCTACAATATACCCCTCTCCCTCCCCTTTGAAGAAAGAAAGAACGATTTATCTTCCTAGACCAAAGTAACTGGCGAGAAAGTGTTTTAAGAATTAATTAAAAATTCTTGCTGAGCTTGAAACTACAGGTAGTGCCATGGCTCCTTGAGTCTATATAAGCCCCTGCTTTCGACAGCGAAATATACTACTTTTGACAGCTGAAAAATACAATTTTTGACGATTCAAAAATGTTGAAAAAACTATTTTTATTAGCTGAAAAATACTGTTTTTGACAGCTGAAACATACCATTATTGACAACTGTAATATACCATTATTGCCTGGTAAAAAATACAATTTTTGACTACAAAAAATCAATTTTTGACAGCCGAAAAATGACATTTTTGACAATTTAAAAAAAATGTCGAAAAATGCTGTTTTGATAGCTGAAAAAATACATTTTAATAGGTGAGATATATCTTTTTTGACATTAAAAAAAACATTTTTGACAACTGAAAAATATTATTTTTGACATTTAAATAATACACTTTTTAACAGCTGAAAAATACCATTTTTAGCAGCTGAAAAATACCATTCTTGACAATTGCAACAAAACATTATTGACAACTGTAACAAACCATTATTGTTATCTAAAAATAGTTATTTATGCAACAAGTGAGTAAAGTAATACTTTTTTTCACGAGTAGGAAAGATTGCTGCACGAGCCGAAGGCGAGTGCGGCAATTCCTACAAGTGAAAAAAGTTGCTTTACTCTCGAGTTTCATACAAAATTTTTTCTACGTCCGTAACTTTAAATAAATTTATAAATTTGATAAAACCTTAATCAATTTTTATAAGTAATAATACTTGTTTTAAATAAAGAAAATAATAATAATCATCAAGTTTTCTTGATTGGAAACGAATGTTTGATATTTATCGGCGGAACTCGCGACGTGTTGCGAAGCGTTCAGAACACACTTTGCACAAATAATTTTTTAGTTGCGTTAAAAAATGAACCGCTACGGCACTTTTTTTCACGCAAAAGAGTGAAAAAATGAACCGTTATGGCACTTTTTTTCACGCTACTTGAAGGGTTCAGGAATCACATATTTTATGAACGCAGATGAATGAAAAAAACTGTACATTTTATAACGGACGTAGAAAAATACAATTTTTCACAACAAAAAGTACAATTTTTGAAAGCTGAAAAATGCCATTTTTGACAAATAAAAAAAGTCGAAAATACTTTTTTTGATAGCTGAAAACTACCATTTTAATGGCTGAGAAATACCGTTTTTGACAGCTGAAAAATAACTTTTTGACAACTGAAACATATAATTTTCGACAGTTGAATAATACATTTCTTAACAGCTGAAACATACCATTCTTGACAACTGCAACAAACCATTATTAACAATTGCAACACATCATTAGTCAGCTAAAAAATAAAATTTTACGCAACAAAAGAAAGAAAGAACGATTTATCCTCCTAGACCAAAGTAACTGGCGAAAAAATGTTTTAAGAATTAATTAAAAATTCTTGCTGAGCTTGAAACTACACGTAGTGCTATGGCTCTGTATAACGAGCGGCCCCTGGCTGACAATTTTCTAACGAAATGCCGTGCCAGTAGTAAGTTGGCTCGGATAACACCGCACGGTATTGCTTGGGGGAACAAATGTATTGCGATTTTTCTATACTCATTTAAGTTTTGCAGACAATGTTTAAATATGTGTTTTTAGAATTTATAAAAAAAATCTTTCTGAGCTTGAAATTAGAGGTGGTGCCATGGCTCCTTGGCTCTGCATAACGAGCCGCCCCTGTATATAATACTTTATATTTATCTTTTTTTTTCTGAGATAACTGTTTTTTTTAATAAGCTATTGAGCAGTGACGACTCGCGTTTTCTTTCTTTAAGGCCGAGGTAGCAGAGGTGGTAATTCAGATAGGTGCGGTGTTTTCAACCGACCCACCCATATGTATTACCACCTCTGCTGCCTCGGCCGTACCAAAAAACCCACGAGCCGTCACTGCTATTGAGAGTAAATATTGTACAATGGGTACTTTTCTAATCACAACCATCATTATTTATGGACAATCTGCAAGAATTTTGTATTTCTCCGAAAAGTGTAAACTTACCCGTTCATTTTTAGTGTAGCCCGCCTGTTCGAAATAAGATACATTACAGAAATAGTTATTTATGCAACAAGTGAGTAAAGTAGTATTTTTTTCACGAGTAGGAAAGATTGCCACACGAGCCGAAGGCCACACAAGTGAAAAAAAGTTGCTTTCGAGTTTCATACAATTTTTTTTCTGCGACCATAACTTTAAATAAATTCGAAAAAATCTTAATCAAATGTTATAAGTAATAATACTTTTTTTTTAAATGAAGAAAATAATAATTAGTTTTCTTGATCGGAAACGAATGTTTGATGTTTATCGGCGGACCTCGCGGCGTGTTGCGAAGCGTTCATGACACACTTTGAGCAAACAATTTTATAGTAGCGTTAAAAAATTAACCGCTGCGGCACTTTTTTCCACTCAAAAGCTTGAAAAAATGAACCGTCGTGCTGTTTGCAGTGGCGGCTCGTGGAACATGTTGATGGTAGAGCCACTTACAATATACTCCCCCCCCCCCCCCTTTTTTTAAGAAAGAAAGAACTATTTATCTTCCTAGAAGTGTTTTAAAAGTTCTTGCTGAGCTTGAAACTACAGGGAGTGCCATGGCTCTTTGGCTCTATATAACGAACTGTCCCTGCTAAATTTGATAAAACGATGATTTGCAAATCTAATTTAATTTTTGTAGAATTTCGTCGACACGTTTTATATAGTGCGCGCCTAAAGTATGGAATATAGTCAGTAAAATCGAAATAAAATATTTTTAGAAAAAATCCTCGAACACGTCGATTTTCTTTTATAAAAATACACATTTTTGCATGCAAGTCGATTTTCAGTCGTCATTTGTTTTTGAGTAATGACGTCAGCCATTTTGTTTTTAAATGGCAACCCCCTATTTCTATTCTTGATTTTGTGAGATCTTTTCATTGTCGAACTGGAAGTATAAAAATGTTGCAATCTTACATAAGAAATTTTTCGAGTAAATGACAATTGAAGGTGAGAACCCGATATTTAGAATTTTCTCAAAATGACCCTTGTTCCAGCGCTTGTAGCAATTTTTCCAAACAATGATCGTGACCTTTTATATAATACAATATGGTTTCAGCAAAACGGCGCATTCCCGCACTAGGCGCGTTTTTTTTTTATTTAATTTTTTTATTTTCATTTTTAATCGAACATGTAGAAATTCTTCTTAAACATTTTGAATATTTTCCAGGCTAATTTTGCGCATTTATCTCTTTCGCGGGCTATTCTATCGGTCCTCACCTGCCAATCCACCTATTCGTAATGCAATTGTCCAAAAACGCACATTGTGCGGGGTTGCGCCATCTTGCTGTAACCATATTGTATGTATGGAAGGTCAAGATCATTTTGCAAAAACTCTAGATCAAGTTCTCACCTTCAATTGTCATTTACTCGAAAAATTTCTTATGTAAGATGGCAATATTTTTATACTTCCAATTCGACAATGAAAAGATCTCTCAAAATCAAGAATAAAAATTGGGGGTTGTTTTTAAGAAACAAAATCGACGTGTTCGAGAATTTTTTCCAAAAATATTTTATTTCCGTTTTACTGAATATATTCTATACTTTAGGCGCGCACTGTATATTTTATTTTAAATTTTCACTTGAGTAGTACACAATTCGAAACCTAAAATTTACAAAAATTCACAACTCGCGAAATAATTGGTGGATTTTCAAAAACTCTATTTAGTTTGATAAAACGATGATTTTCAAATCCAATTTAATTTTTGTAAAATTTCGTCGACACGTTTTATATATATTATTTTTATTTTTCACTCGAATAGTATACAATTCGAAAAGTAAAATTTTCAAAAATTCACAACTCGCGAAATAATTGATGGATTTTCAAAAACTGAACTTAATTTGATAAAACAATGATTTTCAAATCTAGTTTATTTTTTGGAGAATATAGTCGACACATTTTATATTTTTTTTAAATTTTTTGCCCGAGTATTGCACAATTCGAAAACTAAAATTTCCAAAAATTCACAACTCGCGAAGTAATTGGTGGATTTTCAGAAACTGCACTTAATTTGATAAAACAAAGATTTTCAAATCTAGTTTAATTTTTGTAGAATTTAGTCGACAGGTTTTATATTTTTTTATATATTTTTTCGAGTAATCCACAATTGGAAATCTAAAATTTTCAAAAATTCACAACTCGCGAAATAATCGGTGGAATTTCAAATACTCCATTAGGTTTGATAAAACTATGATTTGCAAATCCAATTTAATTTTTTAGAATTTAGAGTATTACACAATTCAAAAACTAAAATTTTCAAAAATTCACAACTCGCGAAGTAATTGGTGGATTTTCAAAAACTGCACTTAATTTGATAAAACAAAGATTTGCAAATCTAGTTTAATTTTTGTAGAATTTAGTCGGCAGGTTTTATATATTTTTTTTCGAGTATTGCACAATTGGAAATCTAAAATTTTCAAAAATTCACAATTCGCGAAATAATTGATGGATTTTCGAAAACTGCACTTAATTTGATAAAACGGTGATTTGCAAATGTATTTTAATTTTTGCAGAATTTTATCAACACGTTTTATATTTTTTTATGTTTTGCTCGAGTATTACACAATCCGAAAATTAAAATTTTCAAAAACTCGCAACTCGTGGGTTTTCAAAAACTGTACTTAATTTGATAAAACAATGATTTTCAAATCTAGTTTATTTTTTGTACAATATAGTCGACACATTTTATATATTTTTTTTATTTTTTGCCCGAGTATTACACAATTCGAAAACTGAAATTTTCAAAAATTCACAACTCGCGAAATAATCGGTGGAATTTCAAATACTCCATTTAGTTTGATAAAACTATGATTTGCAAATCCAATTTAATTTTTATAGAATTTAGTCGATGCGTTTTATATATTTTTTTTAATTTTTGATCGAGTATAACACAATTCAAAAAGCTAAAATTTTCAAAAATTCACAACTCGCGAAGTAATTGGTAGATTTTCAAAAACTGCACTTAATTTGATAAAACAAAGATTTGCAAATCTAGTTTAATTTTTGTAGAGTTTAGTCGACAGGTTTTATATTTTTTTTTTCGTGTATTGCACAATTGGAAATCTAAAATTTTCAAAAATTCACAACTCGCGAAATAATTGATGGATTTTCGAAAACTACACTTCATTTGATAAAACGGTGATTTGCAAATGTATTTTAATTTTTGCAGAATTTTATCAACACGTTTTATATTTTTTTTATGTTTTGCTCGAGTATTACACAATTCGAAAATTAAAATTTTCAAAAACTCGCAACTCAAAAACTGTACTTAATTTCAATGGCGGCTCGTGGAACATGTTGATGTTCTGTTCTATTCTATATACAATATAGCCCTCCCCACCCCCTCCTTTTTGAAAAAAAAGGACGATTTATCTTCCTAGATCAAAGTAACTGGCGAAAAAGTGTTTTAAGAATTAATTCAAAATTATTGCTGAGCTTGAAAAACTACAGGTAGTGCCAGGGCTCCTGGGCTCTACATAACGAGCCGCCCCTGGCTGTAGGCTTCAGGAATCACATATTTTATGAACCCAAATTAAAGTAAAAAACTATATATTTTATAACGGACGTAGAAAAAAGTTATTATTGAGCTATTGTTTTAGGAATTCCAATAGCTTCATTAAAGACATACAGTATAGAAAAATAATTTAAAAAATTCAAGTAACTATATATCACTGGTTGATCTGGAATGGTTTGGCTGTTTTTTGATAATCTTAGCCCAACATTGCATTTTAGTAAATAATATTTTATTATAAACTTACAACGAGTTTTCATGTTTTCACCAGATAGACTTCTCCAGTACTTAGAAAAGTTTAAGTGTTCGTCTTTCGATTTTTCACACAGTGGTATGTTGTCGCTGCTCACTTCTAAAATTAATTCAGGAACGTCATCAATTTTATCACTTTGTCTGGCAGAAATGATGCCGTCTCGAATATCGTCTATTAGAATTGATGAATCGATGTTGTCCATAAATTCTATGTATGGTGAATAGTTCTCTGACATTTCTAAAAAATAATTGAATCAAATAAAGTAAAACTGATATTAAGGATAGTAATATAAAATAGATTTGAATTCTACCAAATAAAAACTCAGTTTAGATTCTGAATGTTTAAAATTTTCGCCTTAAATTTATTTTTTTTTAATCTAGTATTCCATATGCCCAATTGTTGCTATTTATATTTCTGTTAATATTGTAATTTTAAACTTCTCTTGCAAATGCCACGATACTGCGAAACTACTCGCGAATTTTAAACATTCAGAATTTAAACTGAGCTTTTATTTGGTAGAATTAATATCATAATACAAAAATAAATCATAAATAATATGAACTACCAATAGAAAACTATTGAAACAATTAATTATAAAACTGATATAGTTTATGGGTTACTGTATTTGTATTTAAGGTTATAGATAAGTTAAGTTATTAAGAAAATATAAATAGTTTTAGTCGGCTTTTGTAAAAAGAGACTTATTACCTATTTAAAGATATAATATATTAAACCCCAATTTATTAGAATACAATTCACATTGTGTCTTATGTTTTGTGCAATTTTAATGTTTTATTTTATTTATATATAGTGTTTTACCAAATCCAATTTTCAATTCTTTATGATGTGTCTTATTTTATTGTCTGACTTTATTTGATTTCACCCCATTCATGTATTTTATATTTATAACTACAATACATTTGCTGTTTTTATTCATACATTATTTTGCAGTGCTTACAGCTTTTAATCTAATTTTACCATGTTTGTATTATTTTAATAAACATATTGAATTAGTTTTACCTCAATGAATGTAATGTTTTAAAATTTTTCAGATTAAACCTATTTTCTATTTTTTTTATATTCATGTATATCCTGAGTAAATATTTGTTCTAGCACGAATAAAATACTATTACTGTTAAGGTATAACGAAGTATAATATTATAGCATCAACACAATTATGTAGAGACTTACAGAAAATATTTTAACCCCGGAACATATCAAGCACACAGTGTAAATGTCATTTTGGCATCGATATTTGAAGACTTAATTAGATTTTATGATATTTTATAGATATTTAAAGTGTATTGTGCAGTTTAACATGTCCACTGTTTGTTCCCGAGTTTCAACGTAGTTTTGGAAATATGAAAAAAAACAATACCTGGAATGGAGTCGAAATAATTATTGGCGTCATCGTAAATGCTTGTCAAACTTTCTTGGATGATGTTAAAGGATTCCTCTGGTTCCTCGATAATGATGTCGACGGAACTCATCATACGCCAATCACGAAATATTTTGTAAAACTAAATTTCAAAAACACTAGAATCCGCAGTGCGCATGATCCCGCGCCAAACAATTTGAATGGCCGTGACGTCACGCGACAAGGGACGATCGCGCACCGTCTGACAACTTCCTTTTCCACACATCAAAATGTCGAAGAGAGGTACGTCCCGAGCCGTCCGCGCTTAAATCCTTTAATTTCTTAGTAATCATTGTTGTAAATCAGTTTAATTTATGTTCAGTGTGTTCATCAATGTGTTTGTCGTGAGTTCCAGGGGATATTTTTCGCCGTTCGAGAAAAATTTCCGTGAAACTCTGAAGAAAACACGCAAGTGAGGTTATGTGCTGTTTTAACTAGATTTTGTTTTTCAGGTCGTGGTGGTTCCGCGGGAGCTAAATTCCGGATTTCCCTGGGTTTGCCCGTTGGTGCAGTCATCAATTGCGCTGATAACACAGGTAAATGTTTCAGATATTAGAAAAGTTGATATGTAAACATGTGCATGCACTTGTTCAACGTATGAGCAGTTTTTATGAGAATTGTTTAAAATTCTATCCATCTGACACTATATTTATGTGCATACGGTTCTACTTCATAAAATTGTGTGAAAATGTTCTTCCCAGCACATAACCGAAAACATGGTTACAGTTGGACAAAGTTTGTAGTTTTAGATTCGGAAATAAATATTTTTCCAGTAACAATACTTATCGGTGATACTATGCGAAAAGTAATCAATTGGTAAAGAACATTGGTGGTCGATTTATTAACCTAACCTAAAATAGCACATTGATGTTTTATGTTTATAATTTGTCTTACTTAAATTATTTCTAAAACAAGTATCTTCTGATAATCTTGTAGTTTAGGTCACACAGTACGGACCAAAGTAAATGTAACAACCTCAGGTTGGGGAATTATAATATGTAAATCATAATATTTATATAGAATTATGGTAAACGTGCATTTCATTTAACCGAAAATGTGCTTGCGTGAAAATCTGCGAGATGGTGTGCTATGTTACGTCTCTGTGCCAATCGGTGTGATTCCTTTTAATACTAGATAATCACTTACCAGTTACCGGCTAAAATGATTGCTGCTTATGCTTGGGGTTAAGGCAAGATTCTCCTTTTGGACCGGGTAGAAGTTTCACCCGCAGTAGTTTAATTATATTTTATGGTAATCTTCCAGTGACTGATACTAAACAATATGCTTGCGCAAAAATCATGCGGACGGTATGGTATGTTGTCACGTCTCCTTATTTTAATCGGGGTATTTTCAGTCAATTTCATTTACAATAATTTGCAACTATTGGTGCTCATACCATATGTATAAATTTTTTTAGATAAGCCATGGCCATGATAAACAAAATCACGGTCTTAGATTAGTTCAGCACATTGTTGAGTTTATGTCAATTAAAAGTCAGTTTTGATTTAATCATGGTATTCTCACAACTTCACAAGAGTTTCATTATTGAATATTATTTCCGAAATGGACATCACGAAAATGGGCTGCCTTCGCCACCGCTGTCGTTGCCGCCGAGCCACCGGTCACTCCGCGAACTCGTCGGGCATCCCGGTGAAGTGTTTTGACAATTACTTTCGAGGCTGTTTTCTTTTCGTGACTTTTATTTTATGAATTTTCCGTGTGCATATATTTTCTTGAACATTTTTTCTGTAACGTAATCCATAATAATAGCGATCGTTATCGCCCCTATCAGAATTTTTCTGCCTCTGTCCCCATCCTTGTGTTTCTTGTGCTGTTTCATAGTGACCCGACTCCCAAGAGTTAGCTGGAGGTCACCGAGGGCAGTTTTTCACACCCCGCGCTGCGACCCCCGTTGACACAAGTTTTGTTTGACAATTAGATTAGCTTAACCTTACTTTTAATAACTGGTGGCGAAGACGTGATGCGACGTATCAAACCTGCAACGTACGTTCCGAAATACAAAGCCACCCTTTATCTAAATAATTTTTATACATTTGGTACTTAGGTTAGGGTTAGCTAAGGCCCCCCCCAGGACCCGTTTGTAGTTTTATCCGTAGTAGCCGAAGTGACGGCGAAGCCGTCACGAATGTATAAAAAGTAATTCCATAGGCTCGCTATGGTCATTACTTGCAAGTTAATGATTGCAAATGGTAGGTGCTTACGCATAGGTTAGGGTTAGTTTAAGTGGGTTTCCAAATACACCAAGAGAGCGCGTAGGCATTCACACATTGAAAAACGTGAGTAGCGTGTGATATGTGTTACTTGAAAATTCTTACTCTTTTTAGAATGAATTTTTGAATTATTTGGTCCGTATAGGAAATACAAGGCCACCGTTTGTACCGAAACTCTTCTGTGGATGCGTCACTGTAATGTAAACAAATATCGAGAAACGTTAATAAAATAACATATTTTAACGATAGCGGCAGTAATATTGAAAATATTCTTCATTCAGATTATCTACAATATTGAAATGTATGTACATTGAATTAATTAGAGGAAAAAAAAAATTACTTTCTCCGTATAAAATATGCGAAAGTATTGTGTTTGTGAAAATATTTAAAAAAACAGTAAAAAATGGTGATGTGGCCATCATGTTACTTTCTCCGACTTTATATTTACGTTTTCATGGGTTTATTTTCAATTGAAATCATATTTTAAATGTACATCGAGCGTTGCGTAAACTCGGATGAAACTGACGTTTAAAACGTCAAAATTATGAAAGATGGAAAAATTATACTTCAAATTCAAAAACTCGGTTTACTCAAAAACTAACGAGATTTCAAAAAAAACTTATTCTTTAGAAGTTGTTCATTTTGGCATTCTGTACAATTATTATTAATATAACATTTCTGTAACTATTATCGTTTTATAATTATAAACCAAAAATTAAAAAAATAATAATAAATTTTTTTCTGGAATAAAAATGATTTTATGATAAATGTTTTCAAGCAAAAGATGGTCATTTCTTTGTTGTCTTCAAAGTTTGTTTGAATGTTTTTGTGATATTTTTCATATTTAAGAAAATATTGGCAAAAAACAAAAAACAGTTAAGGTAAACGCCCACTTCCGGTGTACGAAATTTTACCAAAAGCTTTTCAGTTCTTCAGATTATCAAATAAGATGGATGTTCAAAGTTTCATATCAATTTCTTTATTAGTTTTTGTGATACAGCGCACACAGACAGACACACACACACACACACACACACAGACATAAAAATGTTTTTTCCAGAAATTGTTGAAATGGCATCTAGGGACCCCAAAACGGATATTTCCGTAAAAAAAAATTTTGAAAAAAAAATCACGATCACAATACTTTCTCGTACTTCGTAACGGAGAAAGTAAAAAAATTCCTCTCTGATACTCCTATAAAAATTGTTTGGGTGCTGAACTGAATATATATTGGTAAATTTTCGTTCACCGGAAGTGGACGTTTATCTTGACCGTGTTTACTTTTTTTTCTGATATTTCTTTTATACCGGGTGTGGCACTTAAGACGCCTCGGACCATAGCTCCTTTACGATAAAAGCTATCGAAAAAAATCTAAGAACAAAGTGGTGCATAGTTACCGTCGCTATGTTTCAAAAATATTTCTAATCATCAGTGGCGTGCCGTACTCCAGTGGCGTACCAAACTTATGTTTTTTTAAATGGAATGCCCTATTTTTTATTGCAGATTTGGAAAGTGCTCGACGAGTACTTATTTTTTTATCTAACATGTATACCCTTCACTTTAGCGGTTTCGCTGTTATAACCCCTTCTTTCAAAATTGCGCCCCATTTTTGAGATTTTTTTGTAGAGAAACTAATTGACGCCGGCGCCTAAATTTTGAATTAAGGTACAGGTTAAGACTTCGTATACCTTCACATATTTTTTTTTCGGGTAATTTATGGAAAAAAAATAATTTTTGATTGATCTTCGCATGTTGTCATTTTTTCCGAAAATTTCAAATGGCACCCCCCTAAAAAAATTACGGCGTTGTACAGCCAAAACTCTAAATTTTTCATTGGTGTAAAAAAAATTATACATTGCATAACAAAATTTCGGAGAAAAAAGGAATTTCATCGCAAATGTCGGGAAACGTTTTCCGTTCCCAAGTGTGCCATGAGAAAACAAATACACAAATACTGTCAACATAATAGTATGTACCTATTTATTCAACATGATATGAAAAATGCAGATAAAGAAAATTTAACAACTTAAACTAAATGTTAGAAATGACGACCTTCCTGCCGGAGGCATAACCGCAACTTCGACTCACAAGCTCTAGACACTGCCCTAAGGACTTCTGGTGATATACCGCGGAAAGCCGCGCGGATTCCCTCCCTCATATCCTCGACAGTAGTTGGTACCGTCCTGTAAACCTCGTCTTTGATATGGCCCCAAAGGAAAAAGTCAAGGGGAGTGAGGTCTGGTGATCTTGGCGGCCACCTCACAGGACCCCCACGACCAATCCAGGAGTCCGGAAACGTTTCATCGAGAAATTCCCGAACGACACAGCTATTATGTGCAGGAGCTCCATCGTGCTGGAAAACTATCTGTCGAAGAGCGGCTAGAGGGACATTTTCCAAGAGATCATCCAAGTCGTCGCGAAGGAACCTCAAATAACTGTTGCCGTTCAGGTGCCCCTCGATGAAATAAGGACCCAAAAGGTGTTCTCCAAGTATGCCTCCCCAAACATTCAGCGACCATCTTTGCTGGTGGTTTATCATTCGCATGGCTTGTGGGTTTTCATCGGCGTAATAATGGTAGTTGTGGCGATTGACATGCCCATTTCTATGGAACGTTGCTTCATCAGAAAATAATACGCGCATAAGAAATGATTCCTCCTGCTCAATTTTGTTGATAGCCCACATGCAGAAATCTTGCCTCGCATGAAAATCTTGAGGTTGCAATTCTTGGTGCAGTTGAATCTTAAATGGACGGAATTTGTACTTTTTAAGAACACGATGTACGGATCGCGTTGAAATATGGTGATTCCTACTAATATCACGGATACTGGTATGAGGATCTTCAATAACTGCCTCCAGAACCTGCAGTTCATTATTTTCGGTAATAACTGCCTTCTTTCTAACTCTCCTTGGCCGTTTCACACTTCCCGTAGTAGTAAATCTCTCCAACACTTTTTGAAACGCACGTTCATTTGGATGTGCCCTGTGCGGATATCGCGCAGGGTACACTCGTGATGCCAAGAAACAATTCTTGTTACATTCTCCAAGAATAAATATCATGTCAACCATTTTCTCTTGAGTTCGGAACATTTTTAGAACGTTTGTCAAAAATGACTTATGGCTGCTACTGACGTCTAATAATTTACTTTGACAATTACCAATCTTTTGTTTTTTCATGGCACACTTGGGAACGGAAAACGTTTCCCGACATTTGCGTAGAAATTCCTTTTTTCTCCGAAATTTTGTTATGCAATGTGTAATTTTTTTTACACCAATGAAAAATTTAGAGTTTTGGCTGTACAACGCCGTAATTTTTTTAGGGGGGTGCCATTTGAAATTTTCGGAAAAAATGACAACATGCGAAGATCAATCAAAAATTTTTTTTTTTCCATAAATTACCCGAAAAAAAATTATGTAAAGGTATACGAGGTCTTAACCTGTACCTCAATTCAAAATTTAGGCCCCGGCGTCAATTAGTTTCTCTACAAAAAAATCTCAAAAATGGGGCGCAATTTTGAAAGAAGGGGTTATAACAGCGAAACCGCTAAAGTGAAGGGTATAACATGTTAGATAAAAAAATAAGTACTCGTCGAGCACTTTCCAAATCTGCAATAAAAAATAGGGCATTCCATTTAAAAAAACATAAGTTTGGTACGCCACTGGAGTACGGCACGCCACTGATGATTAGAAATATTTTTGAAACATAGCGGCGGTAACTATGCACCACTTTGTTCTTAGATTTTTTTCGATAGCTTTTATCGTAAAGGAGCTATGGTCCGAGGCATCTTAAGTGCCACACCCTGTATATGAAAAATATTAGAAAATCTTTTTGAGAAATACAGAAAGTTACAAAAAAAAAGTTGAAATCTTTCACTATAAATACTAAACTTTTTGATTTATGAAAAAAAATTATAAATTGACCACAGCATTTTCAGGATAAGCCAAGCCACAGCATCTAATACAAGCTCAAGAGACCCCAGACCAGGCGAGCACGAACATGTACGTGGTGTTCTCGCCTGTTTCTACACGCGAACGTAGTATTCATTGATAGATGAACAGTGGCGTCTCTTAAATATTTCTACGAGGGGGTTTAATCTATGTTATTTTGTGGAAAATCGAGATTTGTCATAAGGTTTTTTTTCTTTTTATCTACGAGGAGTACGCAGAAAATTTTTGGTGCATGAATTTTGAAACACCCTGTACAATAATTAAAAGTTCTTAACTGCCGTTCTGCGTAAAGTTAAGATTATCGTTAAACTATGAGTATAACTTTATACCGAGTTTACGATTGAACTTGGTTTAAGGAAATATTGAACAACTGGTCCTGCTGATATTATCTTTGAATGAAATTTTGTTTTCCATTTTGAACATAACAAATAAGCAATTATTTAAAAATTTTAAAGATTATAACTTCCATATTTTGAAGTTTTGATAATACAAACGCTTTTTATGATATTTTTCATATTTATCGTTTTTTTTCTCAAAAACTAGCGAGAAATTACAAAGTAACAGGTTTTATAAATTATTATTTTTGACATATCAATAGATAGTGATAATTTACCACATAATAATAGATGCGATAACAGAAAATCGATAATTAATGGGGTAGCTTGACATTAGAACAATGTTTTGCATTGTCATAATCGATAACAGAAAAACGGTAATTAGGTGATTAGCTTTTAAGGTTATAAAAACATAATGTTCATGACATGACACTGACGTTAAGTATTAATTTTTACAATTACTATTCTAGCACACCAAACTATTCAACTTGTAATAAACCATAACTTTTCCTGTTCCTTATTATTTCATTTGGTTAATTATCTACCCACATATACCGCGAACTTGGATGAATTATCAAAAAAACATTTCTTTCGTACTTGTTACCTTTTAGTAGTTCATCTCAACATAACATTTGTTGTCAACTGGTTATTAACCGAGAGCGTCAGCTGTTATTGTCTCGTTAAATTATTAGGTACTCAAGGTACTCAAAAAACTGTTTTTTGATAATTAACCTCGATCTAGGTATATTACCACCGATAATTGTAGTTTCATGATTATAAACAAAATATTACAAATATTTGTAATTACTAAATGAAATTTGAACCATATTTGTTGGAAGTATCCGGACCAACATACTGCCAGACTAACAAACAGAAATGTGTGAAAAATGGTCTCCAAAATGCACATTTTCATTTAAATTTAGACTAAAATTGGTTTTTAACTTTTGAAACTATACCGAGTGTTTGGGATAAGGGGCGAACATAGGGATTTAACATGTAAAATTAAATATGTGTAATTATTTGCTCCCCTATTCATTTTAGAGAAAAATCGTAAAGGAATATTTTTTAGAGAATTAAAAACTGTAAATGTATCATCCATTTAATTTACGTTTGTACCAGCATACACCTCAGAAATAATAAAAATAAGTTTAACAATTTACCATTTAATAAAAACCCTTGCCATGACTTTGACAAATGTCATGTTATGGTGAGAATAATTTTACTAGTCAAACATTAATTCGTTGGTGTAGTGGGTACAAGCGAGCGCTTATGCCGGTTGCACCGCGTGCCGCGAGGGTTCGAATCCCAGCCCGGGCGAACGATTTCGGGGTCGCGGAATATTCGCTCGGGACCATGGACATTGCATTTGTCTTTCATTATTCAGTTATTCATTTAATTTCTGATATATTACAATACAATGATTATGGCAGATGGCCTCGTAGCCGACGCCAATTTCCCGAATCATTCAATCTCCTTAACCCGCAGTTCCATCCACGTCCAAATATCAATTCACGCATTGTTATTACTATGAACAATAATATGAGTTATTCCAATGGAGAGAGGGTATTATTTATTATCAAAATATTTACAGTGGCGTCAGTTTACACAGAGTTCGTGACTTATTTTCGGTTACATTTAACAATCGACCAATTCCGTCTGTATCAACAATTTCCAAATTTGTGAAAAAGTTCGAAAATACAGAAAATACAGCAAGTGTAGCGGCAGATGATTCAAAAGGTATTTCAATAGTCCAATTTCAACAAATATTATTTCAAACATATTAAAATTAAAGGCAAACGGAACAGAAGAAGCAACGATGAATTGAATTAAAGTGGTGTCAGATTACACACAGTTCGTGATATATTTTTGGTTTTACCGTAACCAGCGGTCAACGGGAAATTTTAGAGCAAGTACTCAAAAAGTTCTCCGTTCTGGTGTAAACAATAACCCAATCGGTTATAAAATGCATGTCTAACATTAGCCAACTGCCTATCTGTAATCAATGTGCATTCCGCAAACATTGCTTCCCGCAAAGATTCAATATTTGGATGGTGTTTTTTGTAAATTTTGTTTTTCAAGTGACCCCACAAAAAGAAATCACATGGTGCTAAATCAGGAGATCTTGGTGGCCAGTTGATAGTGCCACCGCGACCAATCCAGCAATTGGGAAAATTAGCATTTAAATATTCCCTTACATTTAAACCATAATGGGCTGGACATCCATCATGCTGATACCATATCTCCTGATTGTCACGTGCAACTTCTTCTAACGCAGGGCCAACCTGGTTGATTAAAAGGTCTAAATAAGAATTGGAATTTAAATTTCCACATATTTCAAACGGCCCAATAATATTATTTTTAAAAATACCAGCCCAAATATTGATTTTTTGCGGGAACTGGGTTCTAGTTCTAAGGCATATCCGCGGATTTTCTTGGGTCCAGTATCGCGTGTTCTGAGTGTTGGGCTCGTTGTTAAGTGTGAACGTGCATTCATCCGTAAAACAGATAGACTGCAAAAAGTTTCTGTCTATGTTTGATCGATCCTGCATTATCTCGCAGAATACACGCCTGCTTTCTTCATCCACTAGCAATATCTCCTGATGGCATTGATGTTTGTAGGGATAATACCCATGCTTATTCAGAATCTTATACACTGAGAATGTAGACACGCTGCACTCACGAGCAATGCATCGTATGCTAGTTGTTAGATCAGCATTTATCAACCCCAAAACTCTTTCTTCCAATTCATCGTTGCTTCTTCTCTTCCGTTTGCCTGCAATGTTAATGTCTTTGAAATAATATTTATTAAAATTGGACTATTGAAATACCTTTTGAATCATCTGCCGCTACACTTGCTGTATTTTCGAACTTTTTCACAAATTTGGAAATTGTTGATACAGACGGAATTGGTCGATTGTTAAATGTAACCGAAAATAAGTCACGAACTCTGCGTAAACTGACGCCACTGTAAAATGTTTTAATAATGTATACCCTCTCTTCATTGGAATAACTCAGATTATTGTTCATCGTAATAACTAGAATTGATATCTGACTTGCAATATTATTATTTTCACTATAACATGAAACATGACATTTGTCAAAGTCATGGCAAGGGTTTTTATTAAATGGTAAATTGTTAAACTTATTTTTATTATTTCTGAGGTGTATGCTGGTACAAACGTAAATTAAATGGATGATACATTTACAGTTTTTAATTCTCTAAAAAATATTCCTTTACGATTTTTCTCTAAAATGAATAGGGGAGCAAATAATTACACATATTTAATTTTACATGTTAAATCCCTATGTTCGCCCCTTATCCCAAACACTCGGTATAATAACTTATTGTACATCATTTTACCTACTCTCACTTTGTAATTAATAAATTACACAGTTTCCATCTATCGTAATTGACTCAATATGTAATAATACAATGTAATGTAAAAAATTAACTATGAAAATGAAAACATTTTCATGATCACAATACTTTCCCGTACTTCATACTGAAAAAATAATAACTAAAACTGAAAATTTCCTTTCTTTCAAGAAATTTTTAACTGATTATTATCAACCGAAATCGCCGGAGTATGTTTCAGGATTTTTGGATATTTTTGCATGCTCATTTCTCAGATTTGATATTAATTCTTCATGATGTTGTTCTTTGTTGAGTTGTAAATATGGTTTTATGGATGTTGTGCTATTATGGCCAGTTACAATTATTTGTTGCTCTCCAATTCCAGATCTTACCAACTGACTTACTGTTGTAGATCTGTTTGAATAGTTGTACATTTTTACTTTATTTGTATCTGATCCAATTTTGCTGCAGATTTTGTCCATTTGCTAATTTCATTTGTGCCAACTGGCATATTTTTAAACCTATATATATTTTTGTCTTTATTCCAATGATAATTTACCTAATAATAATAATAGGTGCGATGACAGAAAAACGATAATTAATGGGGTAGCTTGACATTACAACAATGTTTGCATTGTCGAAATCGATAACAGAAAAACAGTAATTAGGTGAGCAGCTTTTAAAATTATAAAAACATGATGTTCATGACATTACGTCACTGTTATTAAGTTTTAATTTTTACAATTACTCTTGTAGCAAACCAAACTATTCAGCTTGTAATACACCATAACTTTTCCTGATCCTTATTATTATTTCATTCGATAAATTATCTATACAAATATACCGCGAGCTTGGATGAATTATCAAAAAAACATTTTTTTTTGTACCTGTTACCTTTTAGTAATTCATCTCGACATAACATTTGTTGTCAACTGGTTATTGTCTTGTTAAATTACTAGGTAACAAGGTACTCAGAAAACTATTTTTTGATAATTAACCTCGATCTAGGTATATTACTACCGATTATTGACAGAAATAACCTATCTGTTTTAATGTTATCTCCTCATTTTGATATGTTTTTTAAATAGGCGAACTGGACAATGATCAGGATTTTCCACTTAGTTTCTGAAATATGTTTGGAACCTCCCTGTGTTGTTTTTGAAAATATAGGGTTATATTCACGAGTCTTCCTGATGGTATTCCGACATTACTAATTTCATCTTTGAAATATTGAATTAAAGTTCGGGAAGCCTCACCGCCTCGCTAAGCTAATTCCACTGCTATTATGTGATACAACTTCCATTGCAGTCCGTTTGGAGTATTTTCATCCCAGCACTGAATAATATTTTTTAGTTCTTCGGATGTCGAGGGTTCACAAGACATTTTCCTTTTTTCCGGGATAGCTTGTAGTTGTTTTATTTTCATGTTTTTCGCATTTCCAGCAGCTTAAAATAGTATATCTTTGAATGGATCAAAAGAGCGGTTATATTCGTTATAATATTTTTTTTAAAATTAATTTTGCTGTATTATTCCAAATCGTTTTGATTACCATTTCATTGTACTCGCTTCCATCCGTTTTTTGCATATTGAATCAGTGAGTATATCAGCAAGTTGTTTATTTGATGTATTTTCTTCAAGGCAGTCATTACATTCTTTACAAGATTCAGAGAACTGTTTCCAGACGTATTTTTTTGACCGCACGGTATTTTGGGGAGTATGTGCTTCCACATTGTTTTTATTTCACTTAAACTAAATTCTCCAAACCGTTTTGGAAATTAGAAACGTGCAACGTGCACCAACTTAGCACTGGTATTCCATATGGACTTTGCTACATTTTCTTTACAGTACGTACCGTTCCTGTTTCTATGTGCCCTGTTTTCCAATATTGTAGAAATGTCTTCCCGAGTGCAGGTCATGTTAGTGACTACTCTCAAACTTTTTGGTTGAGCCTCTTTCACTTTCTCTTGAATTACTTCAAGAAAAACACTTCCAATACGGAGTTTTCACTAATTTTAATAGCTTTCTAGCCGCAAACTGACATTTGACGTCCGTACTAAGGATTTTAAAGCAGAACGGATATTGTTCCTATAAAGTGTCAAAAGCTCAAGTAATCTACCCCGTCGATTAAATAAGGCGAATGCAATGATGTGAAAACGTAATAGAGAAATCAAATAACCCGAATTTTTAAAGGAACATTTTTTTTACGGGCGAATCAACTTTTCCAATAAAGGGACGACACAATCCTTTAATTGCTCGTTGCTGGTCGTGGCATAACCCATGCAGACATAATAATTGGGTACCAAAATACTGAATTGCCACTGTAGATTCATTTAATTACCTGTATTTTTTAAACAACTCATATGTATTCATTGTAACAAAACTAAATTTGACAACTAAATAAACTGACGGTGTACTTCTTAAAACAAAATTATCAAGGCGCATGATATTGATGTATTAACAGTATCGGAGACGTGGCTAACTTCAAACATACCGAGTAGTCAGGTTTACATTCCTGGTTATAACTTCCTAAGAAATGATCGTTCGACGAGGGGTGGTGGTGTGGGTATTTATGTTAAGGATACATTGAATTACACTCTTATGTCATGATGAGAATATCGAAATATTATGCATACTTATTAAAACCAACTCTCTGAATTTTATTGTTGCTGTGACATACAAACCCCCACAATTAGACCATGTATTTTTTTTGAATGAGTTAGAATCTTCAATTGTTAGTTGTTTCATGCACTCTGATAATATTGTTTGTTGTGGGGATTTCAATATTGATGTATTAAAACCCGCACAGTCATCAACCATTTTACTGTATGATATGCTGGAGAGTTTAAACTTTGTCCAGTTAATAAAGGATCCGACTCGACTCACTTTAACCACTTCTTCACTTATAGATCTAATTCTAGTGCCTCGTGATTTGAAAGTATTAGACCAGGGTGTTATAAACTGTGATATTTCAGATCATGATGCGATTTATTGTAATATATCTATCAACAAAGTAAACTCTAACCCGCAACCCTATACTTTTCGCGAGCTCCATAGGATAGATATCGCAAAATTTACCACTGAACTGGAAAATATCCCATTTCAGGATATACTTCGCTTAGATAGCATTGATGATAAAGTCTATTTTTTCACTAAATACATCTTAAATATTTTTGATAATCATGCACCATTGAAAACTCGGTCATTTTCGAAACCCCAGTGCCCGTGGCTGACAGATAACATAAAATACTTAAGTAAATTGCGTAATAAAGCTAAAGCCAAATTTAGACGTACAAAAGACCCTGTTCACTGGACTGATTATAAAAATCTAAGAAATTTCACTAATACGGCGACTAGAAATGAAAAGAAGGCTTACTTTACATATATTTCTCAAAATAAAAATAAAAGTTTTCTGTGGAAACATCTTAAGAATTTAAATATTAATAAAACTTCATTACCACTCATACCTGATTGTTTAAAAGATGTGGATGCACTAAATACTTATTTCATTAATAGTATACCCACCAATAAATCTAATAGTGACAACCTTCATAACCTCTATGATAATTTTCCGAGTTTGTCGGAGCCCGGTTTTCAGTTTCAACTAATTGATGAACTTATTGTAATTAAACATCTCAATAACATTAAATCATTGGCAACTGGATACGACGGTATAAATATCTCTATGTTACGACTTTGCTGCCCGGTAATTTTACCTTTTTTGGTCCATATAATAAATTCATGTATTCTACAACATACTTTTCCAAATATCTGGAAACATGCAATCATTAAACCAATCCCGAAAATCAATGATCCATCAGAGCCAAAACATCTACGTCCTATTAGCGTTTTACCAACGATATCGAAACTCATAGAAAAAATAATTGCAGAACAATTACGTGCTTTCTTAGAAAATAATCAAATATTACCGATACATCAGTCTGGTTTTCGGCCTGATCATAGTTGTGAAACAGCCTTGCTTAACATTACTGATGATATAATCTCTGCATCGGATAGTGGTCAAATGACTGTAGTGGTTCTTCTCGATTACAGTAAAGCGTTTGATACTGTTACCCATACAACGTTAGTAAAAATTCTTGGGTTTATAGGGTTGGATAATTCTGCAATATCACTTATCAGCAGCTATTTATCTGATCGCAAACAATGTGTAAAAATAGATAACTTAACATCTGATCTAATAAACATTACACGTGGTGTCCCGCAAGGGTCAATTCTTGGACCACTTCTGTTCACAATATACTCCTCTTGCATACTTCCACCAGCTAAAATCTTGTAAAGGGCATATGTATGCCGATGATACGCAAATATATTCCTTTTCGCCAGATGCTCTTGCTATCGGTGAACATTGCATTAATGTTGATTTACAAAGTATTCTACGTTGTTCCAATATGCTAGACCTTACAATAAATCCCGAAAAATCATGCTGCCTAGTGTTTGGTAAAAATAAATTATGCGATGTTATTGGCAACCAATTGAATTTACAATTAAATGGTGTAAATATACCTTTTAAACGACAAGCTAATAATCTGGGCGTAGCAATGGATAACTCGTTTCGGTTCAAACAACTAATAAATAAATTTATATCTGCCGCTTATCTAAATATAAGAAACTTATATCCACATAGATCCTTTCTAACTAAAGCCACGAAAATTACTCTTTGCGAGTCGTTGGTTCTGTCTCATTTCAGCTATTGTTCAACTTTATATCATCCAGCCATTGATAAGTGTACCCATACTCGGATTCAGAGGGTTCAAAATATGTGTTTACGATTTATCTTTGGAATTAGGAAATTTGATAGGATCAGTCATAAACTGGTTGATGCTGGCTGGAATAACATGGAGAACAGAAGGGTTATTCAAGCGGTGTGTCTTTACCATAAAATTATATACACTATGAAACCTCCTTACCTGTATAATAAAATCGCATTTAGAAATGATGTCCACAGCATCAATACTAGATTCAGAGGACGTATATCACCACCAAAGCACACTACTTCTTTGTATGAACGATCATTTTCTTTTCAAATCTATAAAATCTATAACAATCTGCCTGATGTGCTCACCTGTCTGAATTTGGCCATGTTTAAATCTGCTATCAAGAACAAATTTCGTGTATGATTATTTGATTTAGTAAGTATGGAACTTATCTTTAAGTAGTTTTAAGAAAGCACTATGCATTTTATTTTTTGTTCCCAACTAAACTGTTTCTCTACAAACGTTTATTGTGTTAGTTCAACATCATCATTATTAGTATTATTATTTTTTTTGTTTGTTCAAATCTCCATTTTTAGTTTTCTCTATATGCTGAAGGTTTGGATGGAAGAACAGCTGGGTTGTTACCCAAAGCTGAATCCCACCTTACGATTCTCTCTAATTTATTTTGTAATTTTTCGCTGTATATATGTGTGTATCACCACCTGTGAGAATAAAGATTATTATTATTATTATTATTATATAAACGGATGACTAGCATGCATGGCGTATGTTCCTAGTATGCGCCACCAATCTGTAGAAGACATGTATAAGATGCTCTGTTCTTTGTAGATGCTTCTATTTTTTTATTTCGAAGAACTTTAAAAATTGATTATTGATGTTTATTATCAAAAACTAATGAATAAATGTATACATAAAATAATGTAATTTTTTTTTACAGGAGCAAAAAATTTATATGTAATTGCTGTACAAGGTATTGGCGGTCGCTTGAATCGTCTTCCAGCGGCCGGTTCTGGAGACATGATCGTAGCAACTGTGAAGAAGGGAAAGCCAGAGCTCCGTAAGAAGGTAATGCCTGCGGTGGTCATCAGGCAGCGCAAGCCTTTCCGCAGGAAGGATGGGGTCTTTATTTATTTCGAGGACAACGCCGGCGTGATTGTTAACAACAAAGGTGAAATGAAAGGATCTGCAATCACAGGACCCGTTGCGAAAGAGTGCGCAGATCTTTGGCCGAGGATTGCGTCCAATGCAAGTAGCATTGCCTGATTTATATAATTTGGTTATTTAAAAAAACATTATAAAAGCTAGGGGTACTGTGAAATAAAGCATTAACCTTATTAGGTGCGAAAATATTTTTAATTTCCCCCCAAATAATTCTAATATGTGCTGCCATTTAAGTTTGCCTTTTTTTTTGCAAATTTGCATTGCACTGTGGAAAACTTCGCTGGCGTTATTTTAATTTTTTTTAATTTTAATTATATTTTTTCGCCGATATGAAGTAAGGAAAAGTATTGTGATCGTGAACATTTTTTTAACGAAAATAATTGGCTTTGAGGTCCTTGTAGGCGATTTCTGAAAAAAAAAATGTGTGCTGTATCTGTCTGTGCGCCCCTTATATAATAATAATAATGTCTTTATTCATATATATACAATTTAGTTATAATTTAAGGGACAAATTATTATACGTGAATCCGTAGGCGGGATTCAGTTGAGATCTAAGTAGATTTCGAACTGTTCTTCCATCCAAACCTACATAATTAAGAACAAAATTTTTGGGTAATATTATGATATTCTAATTAAACTTAACTTTATAGGTTACATAAAAAAAAGAAATATAACATTATAAAATTTGTTTCACTCCGTGCTAAACTAAATTACAAATGACACTAGTGCAGTAAGTTAAAATTAGGGTTAATTTTTATGGCGCATTTAAATTTGGAAAACGATAAGTTTTTGAGAGCTTCAGGCAAGCAATTATACTCTAGATAGATATTGTAGGAAAACGATCGCTCAAAGATGGCAATGTAATGCTTCGGCGGCGATAATAACCCTTTGAATCTAGTATTAAGATTATGTACATCATTACGAAAAGTGATTTTGTTGTATAGATAAGGGGGGTGTTTATTCACAATAATTTTATGGTAAAGGCATAATGCCCGAGCTCTTCGTCGGTCTATCATAGACAACCATCTAGATTCACCGATTTTATGGGAGATTCTTTCGAATTTACGCACACCATAAATGTATCGGACACAAGCATTTTGGACCTTTTGTATCTGGGTTGAGGTGTTTTTATCAGTGGCAGAGTGATATAGAGTGGAGCAGTAGTTGAAATTAGATAAGACAAATGAATCGCATAGTAAGATCTTAGTATCTGTGGGGAGATATGACTGATAAAGTTTTTTTAAGTTTAAATATGCAGGGGTAATACATTTATTAATATGAACCTTGTATCTAAATGTATTATCCAAAACCACTCCTAGATTCCTAGCTTGACTTACAAAGGGCACAATTTTATTACTAATATTAATGGTAATTATGTCTTAGATCAGTGACAGTCTTGTTTTTGCCAAATAGAAGAAATTGTGATTTTGATGGGTTTAGATTTAGATCAAGAATTTCAGAAAACTCAGATTCTTTTGATGTCCGAGTTTAAACGAGCTTCAGCCTCCTGATATAGGTCTGATATATACAACGTGTCCACATAAGTATGCAACATATGGGAAACTTTTTTATTGTTAATTTCTCAAATTTTTTTATTCTTTATAAAAGCTGGTGCTTGATCTTAAACAAACAAAAAAAACCAAACAAATTACATTCGACGCTATACAGGGTGGGGCATCGCAGACGACAAGGTCGTTTTATGGAAAACCATGCAACTTCGTGTTATTCTTTTCAAATGGATAGATGTGGGATCGTTGTATGGACAATTTAAAATTATTACCAGTGGTACAGGGAGTCCCATTAAAGAGATTTTTGAAAGATTTTTGAATTTTTTGTCATTTTTAAATTCTAGGGAACAAATAAAGGTGTGTTACTTCAATATTCCCTATACCTATCGTTTACCGTTTTCGAAATATTTAAAGATTGAAATTAAGGGTACAGGTGAAATTTTATTTTTGCCCCAGTGATTGACGTTAAACCATTACAATCATTTCTATTGTTTGGTTGAAGGTTCGAACTACAGCACCAACCATGATTTAGTATAAAAAATTATACAGGGTGATGAAAAAAACGTGGTAGAAAATCCTAACTTATAAAGTTGAATAACTTCGTTTTTTCAAATGGCACACCCAGTATTTAGTAACCTATTATCACGTAGAATCCAATTATCTGTCAAATTATAATAATAATTGATATGAAAATCGCCAAAAACAAGAAAACTATTGTTTGAATATGTTACTAAATATAGGGTGCGCCATTTGAAAAAAAAACGAAGTTATTCAACTTTATAAGTTAAGATTTTCTACCACGTTTTTTTATCACCCTGTGTAATTATTTATACTAAAGCATAGTTGGCGCTGTAGTTCGAACCTTCAACCAAACAATAGAAATAATTGTAATGGTTTAACGTCAATCACTGGGGCAAATATAAAATTTCACCTGTACCCTTCATTTCAACAAATCTTTAAATATTTCGAAAACGGTAAACGATAGGTATAGGGAATATTGAAGTAACTCACCTTTATTTGTTCCCTAGAATTCAAAAATGACAAAAAATACAGGGTGTTCCATTAAAAAAAAAACATAACTTTGATGTGTATCTTTTTAATGGGACACCCTGTATAACTGGTAATGGTTTGGTTTGTGCATACAACGATCCCACATCTATCTATTTGAAAAGAATAACACTAGGTTGCATGGTTTTCCATAAAACGACCGTGTCGCATGCGGTGCCCCACCCTGTATAGCGTCGAATGTCATTTGTTTTGTCTTTTTTGTATGTTTAAGATCAAGCACCAACTTTTATAAATAATAAAATTTTTTGAGAAATTAATAATAAAAAAGTTTCCCATATGTTGCATACTTACGTGGACACATTGTATACCGGGTGAATATTTCAAAACTGAACATAGGCATTTAATATGGGAAACATGTTTTTTGCAGATTCTTGCTCCCCATTTTAACCAACAGGATTTTTAATGATACCAATGGAAAGAAGATTTTTTTCCTTATCTAATGATATCCGAACTAGTTAATTTTCAGTTGTAATTCTCTATTATTTTACCAAAATATTCGCAATAAATACAATTCGGAAAATCGTATTGGGCCATGACTCGCAAGACAATAAACCGATTCAAACGTCATTCGAGTGACAAACTCATTATGCCGTTGGCGACTATGATTCTGCGATTTCCAATTTTCTTCACTGAAATCAATTGTAATTTTCTAAAGAATTGAAAAAACTCTGGTTAAATTTCTGGTAAATGTAAAATTCAGTAAACTGAAAAAAAAACTAAAACTATGAAAAAATAACATAAATACATTTTAATAAATGAAATAAATGGAAGAAGTTACTTTACAACATTGCTGGAGCGCAGTATCCAATTTGATCAATTTAAATTAAAAAACAAAGATCATAATAATACACCTGTTAACAATTATAATTAGAAATCAATAATTAAAGCAAGTGTTCAAATAAACACCATTCTGAATTAAACAATACCCCATCCTATTGTAAAACGAATTTCTGACGTTTGCCAACTGTCTATTCTTTATTAACCCGCATTCCTCAAAGAATTAATGTTTGGATGACGGGTTTGGTAAATTTGGCTTTTCAGGTGACCCCGAAAGAAATCGCACGGTGCCAAATCAGAAGATCTAGCAGGCCAGTTGATTTCACCTCCTGGTCCAATCCACCGATTTGGAAATACATTATTCAAATATTCTCCGACGTTTATTCCGAAATGTGCTGGACATCTGTCATGTTGGAACCAGATATCCTGGTTTGGACTTGCCACTTCTATTGCAGGGCCAACCTGAGTAATTAACAATTCTAAATAATTTTCTGAATTTAAATTTTCTATAATTTCAATTTTTTCCGTCTGTTGCCATTTATTCTGCGATGTTCTACTAAACAACTATGATGAGATAATTTTGAAAGTATCAATTAAAGTAAATAATATTTACCTGAATTTAAACAACCAGAATTTTCTAATTGAAAGACTATTTATTGTATTGTAATTTTCTATAATTTCAAAAGGAGAATTAAAAATGCCTGTCCAAATATTAATTTTTTGAGGATATTGCGTTCTAAGATTTAAATTCAGATGGGGATTCTCATGTGCCCAGTACCTATCGTTTTGAACGTTTGGTTCATTATGCAATGTAAAGGTACATTCATCCGTAAAGCAAATCGACGGGAGAAAATTGCGATTAGCATTAGCACAATCTTGAATAATTTCACAAAAGGTTTGTCTATGTTCTTCATCAAACGGCAATAGTTCTTTATGGCATTGAAACTTGTATGGACGGTAGCCGTACTTTCTTAAAATTTTGCAGACCGTTCCTTGCGATTTACCACATTCTTAAGCAATAGATCTTGTACTTAGTCGGGGATTCCCGGATACCAGCCCAATAACAACTTCTTCGTGAATGTTTTTCCGTCTGTTGCCATTTATTCTGCGATGTTCTACTAAACAACTATGATGAGATAATTTTGAAAGTATCAATTAAAGTAAATAATATTTACCTGAATTTAAACAACCAGAATTTTCTAATTGAAAGACTATTTATTGTATTGTCAACACTGAAGATATGGAGCTCTCGTTAAACTGCACGGAGAATAAATCTCGCACCCTACACTAACTATTTCCGCTGTAAACGTTTTTTACTATGAACGGTTTTTCCTCGATGAAATACATTTTACAAAGAAAAATTAATGACAGTTATCATAAACTGATAACGTGTTTTCAGACAAGCCATGGCACACCATGAATCTGTTTATTATTATCTATTGCAAATATTTTGATAAAATAATAGAGAATTACAACTGAAAATTAACTAGTTCGGATATCATTAGATGAGAAAAAAAATCTTCTTTCGATTGGTGTCATTATAAATCCTCTTGGTTAAAATGGGGAGCAGGAATCTGCAAAAAACCTGTTTCCCATGTTAATTGCCTATGTTCGATTTTGAAATATTCACCCGGTATATATATCTGTGTGTCATCCGCATACATATGCCCCTTGCAATGCTCAAGCTGATCTAGGGTTGAGGATGAATACAGCAGAAATAAAAGAGGACCAAGGATGGAACCTTGCGGTACACTTTGTTTTAAGTCAGAAAAACCTGAAGAAAGTGAGTTTATTGTGACACTTTGTTTTCTGTGATTGAGATAGTTATTTATAAGACCTAAAGCACATGTTTCAAAACCCAGAGATTCAAGTATCATATTTAAAGTACTGTGGTTGACCGTGTCGAAGGCCTTTGAGTAATTGCGTGGATGATAAAGGCTGCTAAATACATGTTTGATCTTAAATAATTTATTTCATTCCTTGATTATATTTGAGCAAAAATCACTTCCTTGATCTGACAAAATAGCATCCGGAATTTCAAACAGTAATAAACTCTACTAAATTATTAGCGATGGTAAGAGCTTCGTGATTTGCCAACGACGACTTTGCATATGAATACTCTGTAAGATCATCTTGCATAGTAAGAATAAATCTACTTCCGTTTTGGGTAATTGCCAATGGACTAACGACATCTAATGGGCATTCACTCGTGGTAGTTATTTTCATCGGTGCTTTAACCTTTTAATTTGTCTTGTTGATTTGACAGGATTTGCTACTTTTGATGTTTCTCTTTAAAAAAAAAAAAAACCTTTATTGGCATAATTAAACAAATCCATATTTTCTTCTATATACAAATACTATTCTCTCCTTTCCCTTCACCTCCTGTCCTCCTTCTCGCGTCCCGCTTTCTCCAGTGTTTTTACCCCAGCCCCATCCTCCCTCATCCATTCCATCACCCTTCTGTTCCCTTTCACTCCCACCCATTCCTCATTCACCCCCTCACATTCTTCCGCCAGGTGTCTCCACGTATCCTTCCCCCATTCACATAACCTACATCTCGTTTAATCCTCCCCCTTCCATTTCTCCCCCCCCCTCTCCAGACCCACACCTAGCCCTCACAATTATCATCTTTTCCTCCCTGCTCCACCTCATGTATCTTGGTACTCTCCCATACACTTGCCATCTTCCAAACATATCATTATACTCGCTCTTATCTATTTGTCCCTGCCTCTCCTGTGCTTCCACTTCCTTCTTCATCTTCTCTTTCATCCATACCGCCACTTTCACACCTCTACCAAACCATTCTTGCACCTTCACCTTAGCCAGTCCTCCCCTTTCATACATTCTCTTTCTCTCTTCTCTCCACCTCCCCCCTTTCTACATTCATACACGTCTCCCACACCGTTCTCGCCAATCTCTCCTCTCCCAACCCACATAGCTTCATTTCATAGTTCACCATTCTCTCTACCGCCTCACATGACAATCTCTCCCTGTTCGTCTCCTGTAACAGAATGTATCCCGGCGCCGATTTTTCTAGTCCTAACATCCGCTTCAGGAACCATAACTGTTCCCTCTCTATACATTCATACGTTCTCGTCCCCCACGCTTCCACACCATACATTAATACCGGCCTTACACATCCCACTCTAATATTATTCTCCATCCACTTCCCCCGTTTGTTTTTCTTCATATTGTGCCATTTGTAGTGTTCCATGATCCGCTTATATGTTCGTATATAACCTGAGCGACCACATAGAGCGGAATCATGGTACTGTCTTAGGATTTCGTCTTTATCTAATGGTTAAATTTTTGGTTTATTAACTAATATTAGGTTGGAGGCTTCTTTGGAAAATGCAAATTCAACCATTCCGTTGATTATTTCTTGTTTGAGGTTAGAATGTCCTTCAAACGGATTTTGAATATAGCAATTATTTATTGTTGAGCTTAATAATTTAACGCAAAGTAGACGATTTCCCAACGCTGTACTTTCCTGCACGTTACCCATGGCAACGTGTCGGATTTTACATTACCTTACACTTGAATTAAATGCATGCAGTGGTGGATTGGCGAAAGAAACCGTCTCTGGCATGAAGAGGATGTCAAGGCCCCATATAAATAAGAAATATGAAATAAATCATACTCTGTTACGAAATGCGAAGGGCATCCGAGTAATCCCTCTAATACGAAATGTGAATTCACGACTCACATCCGAATAACCACTCTCCTAAGAAATGCGAAAGTTAACAGACATTATTCAACGTACTTACTTTCTTCATTTCCTAGCGACGTAGCACTTTATACCTGATTTGTCGAAAAGGACACTCGCCGGACACTTAGAGCGCTAGGAAATCGAGCCCCAAAATGTCTGCCAGCTTAATCGGTGAATATTTATTTATTTATTTATTTACGGATAATACCATAGTACAATGTTCAATTTAATTAATTATTACAAAAGTAGTTCATTCACATAAATTTATCACAGGTGCTTAGACCAGTGGTTGGCAAACTTATTAGCCAAAGAGCCAAAAAGGAACATTTAAACAATTTAGAAAAAAATTGGGAGCCAAATCTGCTTGTTTAGTAAACTTACACTAAATAAAACTAAATTTCATACTTAATAAATATTTATTAATGCGAACAATGTGCTTGCATCTCCTTGGAAAGTTTGAGCAAGTCAGGTTTGTATGTTGTTTTTAACTTTAGGCATGATTCCAAGTTCTCATCAATAAGACAACTTCTCAGTTTACTCTTGATAATGTTCATGCTTAAAAAGATTGTTCGTATATATATGTAGAACCGAAAAGGGAAAGAACAGCAAGTTCAGCATTCTAGATTGCTACTTAAATTTGAACATCTTGGTTTCAGAAATACTACACTTAGTTCGATAAAGTCATTTTTAGAAAATCGCACTCGGCAGGTGCGATTGGGTCATTTTATGTGTGATAGTATTGATGTTCCCTCGGGTGTTCCTCAGGGATCTCATTGTGGTTCTATTCTTTTTATTAATGATATTCATAATATTCCAAAGCACAGCAACTTACTTATGTACGCGGACGACCTTAAAATTTATAAAACAATTTAGACTAATGATGATTCCATTGAGTTGCAGGATGATTTAAATCGCATTTGTGTCAGGTGTGATATCAACAAATTGCAGCTAAATGTCAAGAAATTTTTTTCGATGTTGTCATTATGGATGAAGTCAAGGACCTTGGTGTTACCTTCGACAGTCGTTTAACATTTGATTCACATATTACAAATATTATCCAGAAAGCGATCTTTTTCAGCTGATTGTAAGAGTCAGGAATACTATTCCAAGCGTTGAAAATGATCATGTCTTCCTTCTCCAGGTCATTCAAAGTAGACCACTTGCGTTGTGTAAGATGTAAGTTTTTTCTTACCAAGTTTTTTTTTAATGAAAATATTATTGCGCCTTCCGTGGATATTTGTGCCAGAGCCGCACGTAAGGAGCCAAAGAGCCACATGAGGCTCTGGAGCCGCACTTTGGTGACCACTGGCTTAGACTAACAATTTAAATATAAGAGATTAAACAACAATTAATGGACGGAACATTACATATTAAAACCGATGTAAAATAAAATAAAACAATTTTTTATGAACGACACATTACATATTAGAACCGATGTTTAAGAAAATAAAATTAAACAATATTTATGAACAACACACTACATATTAAAACCGTTGTAAAATACAATTAAGCGATAAAAATAGAAACACAATAAATAGTACAGAAATACATAATAAGGCAATAAATAATACACAGAAACGCAACAATTTTAGGACCTAAGATAACGTCTTAGATCACCAAGGTTGCCACCGAAAAAATCAAAGGGACATTTGTTTGCGTTATCGGCCATCCTGTATATGCCAAAATTCCTCGCATAGTCTGTGCGCATGAATGGGACGTGAAAGGTGCGCTTTGAATGAATATCCCTAGACGGTACATGTAGGCCAAGTATTTGAATTCTCAGGCGAGTTAATTAGCCCATTGGCAAGTTGATAGCAGATGGTAACATCCGCATGTATTCTTCGTTCCCTTACGAAAGGTAATCCGACATTGTGGAGTATGGTTTCGTACGTCCCAATAAAATTAAATTTGTAAGAAATGTGGTGATTTAGGGTAAATGGAGACCAAATTAGCCCGCAGTATTCCATATGGGAGCGGACGAGAGTTTCAAAAAGACAAATCCGGGTGTTGATATCCTTGAACTGGTACGAATGCACATATTTAAATTAAGTCCAATTTACCTCAATTTGAATATTTGTTTCTCAAATGCCCTTAGTTGTCTGTACGCTTTATACCCCTGCCACACACTTGTTGAGTGGCATGGGAAGTAGCGAGGAAAGGAGGCAGAGACTTAGTGTGCCAACATTACTCGTCATGCCGCACATCATGCTCCTCGTCATTCCCACTGCTCTCTGTTTTGTCCGTTTTTGGGCGTGAGTCAAAGGACTGGCAATATGAACGCGTACGACCTAATGAGGAGCGCTGCGATTAATTGCGCGAGTAGAGCAGTGTGTAGGCAGAGAGGACAACATCGCGGCAGCGCGAGGAGCATAGTGGCTGAGGCATTAAACCCAAAATTCATCTATTAAATAATTCCACGAAACCCACTTTTACAATTCAATAGTTTGGATTGGAGTATAAGCACTTGTTAAAACTTTCAGTGGGAATGAATTATCTACCGAAATTAACAAACAGCGTTTTCTATCTAAAGTATTTATTTGAAAACAGTTACATTTGAAAAAGCACATGATATGTGACGTGAATATAAGTATTACATGGTTACATACGTAGGGGTCGTCATGACACCGCAATTATTCTTTTCTGCAGACATAAGAACGTAACCATCATTACCCCAGTAGTTAGACCAGCTGTTTTTGACCAACCAGTAGTCTTTTCCGCCAATCTTGCCATAACCAACCGCCAAGACGGCATGATCAAGTTCATCAACCTTGTTATGACTGAAATCAAAACATATAATCAGCATCCATTCAAACTTTACTTATTAAATCGCAATTGTCACAATTGTCATTAAAATGAGAAATGCTATACTTTTCGTCTTCTACAATTTAAGAGTCTCTAAGAGACTGACTACAATTAACAAATCATCTACCGAAACAACTATTTTCCTGGCTAGTACCACGGCGAATATTTAATGATACAGTGGATAATTTGTGTGTTAAAAATATCAAAGATATCAAATTAACACAAGGTTGAATGTATTTTATTACTGCACAAAAACACTAAATAAACAGAATTAATTAAGATATAAGTATGACAGAATTGAGTTGTTAATATTGGCCATCTCTAAACGCGTTTCAAGGTTTACCTCTCATCTGTATAGCTTGCCTTTGAAATGATTTTAGGAGAACATTAATAATATTTAAAAGGCAAAGAATAGAACAAACTTACACGTTGTAGAAGACGACAAAAGTATAGTATTTCTCATTTTATTGTATTTATCTACAAGAAGTCAGGGAATTTATATTTTATACAATTGTCATTATTTAAGGCTTATTTAAACATTTTAATTTTAATTACCATTTAGGTTCATAGTAAATTCCATTTGAGTAGAAACTGAAAGTCTTGTGGCTGGCATCTATGGCAACGCTGATAGGTCCGTGCTTTAAAAGAGCCATTTTTAAAGCATTTATGTCTCCCGATGTTACATTTACATATCCAGTGATTTTAGCGGCTAAACTGACGTTATTTGCGTGACAATAACCATCCTAAAATGAGATTCAAAGAGTAGCCATTTAAAAAAATACATTTCTACAATATTACTTGTCCAAGGTAAGGGCCATACTCTTCTTCAGTGGGAATACCTCCATGCTTAATCATCCATTGATAAGCCCTGAAGTCTTCTCCTCCATCACATCCATTGTTTCCGTATCTAAAATGACAAGTTAAGTTTTATACACTATATAATTATTATTTTCAAAATGCGTGTGTATTACCCCCACGAGCAATCGATGAGAGCTTGTTGAGATAATCTAACTAGCTGACCTCCGTTCTTCAAGAAATAAGCACCTTCAATTGCACCAACTGTGCCGAAAGACCAGCAAGAACCACACACAGATTGATCTGAAATAATGAAACAATCAAGAAATGTTCTAAATCCTAATCTGTAGTACAGGTGGGCGAGATGACTCTTTTTGGTGAGTTGAGACGACTGAAAAGAGTCGATTTTTGAAGTGACTCTTGACTCTTAAAAGTTAAAAAGCATGTTTGGAAAAAAGTGATGCGGCACTTTTACCTATTGGATTCAGATTATCCTTGATGTTCGCATACCGGTACAAAATAATTATTTGTATTATTTATAAAGGTTATTTCCTGTGTATAAATAATACAAATTATTTATTAATAATGACTATTTTTTTAAGTTAGTCGTCCTTTTACAATTGCGGCCAAAAAATAGGACACATTTTTTGTTTAGTGGGAATCAATCTATCAAGGGTGGCTCGTCATACTTCTGGCACGGCAGCTCGTTAGAATACTGGCTGCGGCAGGGGGTCCGCTCTGAACGTGCATTTGGAGCCAAAAAATTGTGGCTCATCTCGTGAGCGCGAAGACTCGTACACTTGTTAGTCGTTTTTTTCCGCGCCATATATGATTAATACAATTAGTTCATTACAGAGTAAGTCTTTTTGCTTGTAACTTTCTTCGATTTGATGGAATAAAAGGGATTTTTATAATAAACTTAATATTTATAGATTTTTTTTTTCAGAATTTAGTGGGATTTCAAAAAATAGCAGTCCACCTGGAAACAAAATGTCATTACTCTGAACTTGAATTTGAGAGTGAAATGTGATTAAAAATTTTCTAAAAATATCATCGCACTTGGAATTATCGTAAAATTTTCCAAATCTACTCATAAATGACATATTTTTAACACATCAAACAATAATTGACGCACCTTGCTTGTAAACAGAATGGCGACACTGTTAACTTCAATTTGAGTAAAAAGTACACCTTGCGGTTAAAAAAATTCTAAAAATATCGCACTTCGAATTACCTACAAATTTCAAAAATTACATATTTTTGACATCACAAAATATAATTGACGCACCTTGCTTGGACACAAATTGGCAGCACTCTGAAATTGGATTTGACTGAGTAAACTGTGCACATCGCCAATAAAAAAAAATCCAAAAATATCGTCGCTCGTGGAATTCCCTTCAATTTTTCAAATGCACTCAGAAATGACATACTTTTGACATACCAAAAAATAATCAAGGCACTTCTTGTAAACAAAATGGTGGCACTGAACTTGAATTTGAGTGAGTGGAACGTGTGCATCTCGTGATTAAAAAAATTGTAAAAACATTATCGGCCGCGGAATTTGCTTCAAAATTTCCAAATTTGTTTAGAAATAACATATTTTTGACTTGCCAAGAGATAATTAATGCACATTGTATACAAAATGGCAGCACTCTGAACTGGAATTTGAAGGAGTGAAATGTGCACCGCTTGATTAAAAAAATTCTAAAAAAAATTATCACCCGCGGAATTTACTTCTAAATTTCTAAATTGACTTAGAAATAACATATTTTTGACATACCAAAAGATAATAGAAGCATCTTGCTTGTAAACAAAATGGCAGCACTCTGAACTGGAACTTGAAGGAGTGAAATGTGCACCGCATGATTAAAAAAAATCTAAAAAAAATTATCACCCGCGGAATTTACTTCTAAATTTCTAAATTTGCTTAGAAATAACATTTTTTTGACATATCAAAAGATAATTGACGCACCTTGCTTGTAAACAAAATGACAGCACTGTGAACTGGAATTTGAGTGAGTGAAATGAGCATAAAAATGAAATGACCACCTGATTAAAAAAATTAAAAAATAAATATCTCCAGCGGAATTTGCTTCAAAATTTCCAAATTTGCTTAGAAATAACATATTTTTGATATATCAAAAGATAATTGATGCTTGTAAACAAAATGGCAGCACACTGAACTAGAATTTGAGTGAGTGGAATGTGCACCTTATGATTTAAAAAAAAAGTATCGTTAATTTAATACTGACATTGATATTTAAAAACAATGATTAGACATTAAAACCCAATTTACATGAATACATTTTAGAAAAAAAGCACGCACTAGATTACAAAGGTATATTTTTTCGCCGCAATTGTACACTGACAATGAGATCAGAAAGTCGAAAATAGTTGGCAGCACATTTTCTCAAAATAGGGATAATATTATGTTGGCTGTCTGGATTAGTGCAGTACACAAGAATTTAGTCTATTTTAACGTCTTCTGTTTTTTTGGGGTTACTTGTTTTAAAGTTAGATTTTAAAACAAGTAAAATCAAAAATGACAAGACGTCAAAATATATAAAATGCACATGCACTGCACTGAAATAATTCAGGCAGCCAATATCAGATTACTTAAATGATTATAGGGATTTTCAGAAAATGTGCTGCCAACTATTTTCGACTTTCTGATCTCACTGTACATATTTTTTTTACCTTCGTGTGCAGCATGTATATTAATTTGCGTCATTAAAAATAAATTTTCATCATGAATAATTGGAGCAGATTGCTTTTTGAAGAAAGTAAATAATGCGCGACCGAGCCTAATATCCAAGAAATCATCTAAAAGTTAATAAAATGAGTACAAATGTTCTGCAATTGGAGGAAAGCAAATATTATTTTTAAAGTTGATGAAACTGTCGTGCTTGCCTTTTTTGAAGACCAGTATGAGGTTTTGAACCCTCATGTTTGTGGTACAATTATTCCATCGGCCAGAACTGCTTGTTTATACAAGAAAATGTTCATATCAAAAGGTAGGTTTCGTTAACAATAATTTAACAAGTTATGTGGCCATCGTCAACGCCAAATGTAAAGTAAAAAAGACTAGTCTATAAAACAGTTCAGTATACTAAAAAGTGATATATTACTTGTTAATTAACATTTGTCTGTATTCCTATCGACAATTATTGACACTTGCATTGTTTATATTGAGTCTGAAAGTGCACTGTACAATGGAACCACAACGTTTATCAAAGAAATAAATGTGGCGTATTGAGGGATTGAAGGATCAGAAATTAGTGTATCAGCTGAATTTGTGGTTTCGTGATATGTCGATTGTGAAGGAGATACCAGGATTTTGGGGATATCATCTAAGGCACGAAGGCCTTTGCAGGTTAAGCCGGTGATTTTTGTTTTGGTTCCGCAGGTCAGCGGGATACAGCAATTATAGCACGCGAGTTTTTGGCAAGTCTCCAAAATGTACATGAAGTAATGATTTCAGAATTAGAAACAATTCGTCGCAGGGGATGGCCACTAGTGGGGTCGCCTGTGCCGGCAGCATTTTGCTTCTACTAGTCTTGGGTGGTGGCCCGCCTTCTCTGTCTCGGCTCATCTAGGCCAACTCTTCCTCTGGTTTCCGAGCCCGTCGCTGGAAGGACCCCGGATGGCGCGGGCTTTCTCTGCCCTGTCCTTTGCAACTATGAACTGTCAGCCTCTCTTGGCTAACTCTTGTTCCTTTCCGACGAGGGCTGGGTTCACGACATCTCGTCTTCGGTTCTTTTCTCTTCCTACAACTATGACAACGGACCCAAATTCTTTTTTATCATGATGGAACAACCAACGTATTTGAAGTTTACGGAGCAGGGGAGGGATACCCCAGTGCCCGTCGAGACCGCGGTGGCGAAGCAGGCCGCACTCGACGGTTACCCAACTACTGCGACGAGCGAGAAGGAGACGGGGGTGGCTGCCGAGGGTGAGGTTACTGGGGACTTGACCGAGTCAATAAATCTGGCTGACATCGCCGGCGCAGAGACGACAGATAACGGGGCGGAGGACACCCTGGCCGGACCAGAAATAGACCGGGACTTGGAGCCGGGGGACGGGATGGACGATACAAGCCAAGTCCTTGACGTGCAAGGGGCCAAGGTTGAAATAGAGGGGTTGGTCATTGACCTATTGAATAGCCCGGAGAGCGGAGGTGAATACAAGGAAAGTCACAGGGCGCGGAGCTGCAGCACTAGTGCTGCCAGCCCAGAATTGTATAGAATCCTTGGCCTCGGACCATCTGGAGGAAAGCGGGCAGCTGACGAGTCCCCGGAGCACCACCCAAGCCCCAGGAGGCGGAAGGGACAAGACCAGGAGGACGACTGGGGAAGATTCCATAAGGTCCTCTCCATGACGTTCTTCCTCCATGAGAACCTGATCCGGTCGCTCAGATGTTTAAAAGGGATGGAGGAAGTTACTAACAAAAATATAAAGGAGCAGGCTGGTAGGATCTAGCAACTGACAGAGCAGCTGGACAAGGACGACATCAGACTGACGCTGCAGGAAATCGCCGAAGCGTGCAGAGTGCACAGGAGCGGCAGATGTGGCTCAAGCTCAACCCCGGAACCTGCGGTGAGTACGAGCGAGGCACAAGGCGGCTCCCCGGCTAGGAGGCGGGGAAGAGAGGTGGTTGATCAAGGAGTACAAACTGTGGATGCAGAACCCGAGGAGCCCCCATTAAGCTTAATGACAAGGAGGTGCAACCTGGATGGGACACCAGACGCTAGCGTGGATGGAAGAAGGGGGGGTCACGGTCACTCTAACAGTGCATGCGGCTAGGAGGGTGAGGACCATCAGGGATGACCTGTCTGAAGCTGTGCACAAAGCAGACACCTTACTTGCGAATCTCGAGGTCTCCGTCGACGGCTTCCCGGAGGAGTCCGAGGGCGAGGAAGCGCTGGTCGAAGCGGGCTTAGCTGGGTACGGGAGGGCAGCGGACGTGGAGGAGCGGCCTCCGGCTTGGCCCCTCTTCCCTGAAATCGAGGTGTTGGCCCGTCTGGTAGCCGCTCAGCAGACATGGACAGCGTGCGCCCAGCAGGTGACCACAACGACAAGATAGACACCCCATGGTCCACGATAGCAGGGAGACGCAGGCGCCCTATGATAGAACCATGCCCCGCAGAAGGAAAGATGAACTAGACGACAAGGAAGACTAAGGGCAGCGTCCCTGCATCGAGACAGGTGATTAATTCGGACCCGAAAGAGGGAAGTAATGAGGAAGCCGCGTATAGGCCCAGGGCCATGAGAATAATGGTAGATGTAGGTGGAGCCACCTATGGAGAGGTATTGGCCAAATTTAAAAAAAGGCACAGGAGACGGACCGAACTCGGGCGCGGTGACTACGGCCAGGAGGAGTCTCGCTGGGAATGTCGTCCTAGAAGTAAAAAAGGGCACTAATGGAGATGAACTGATCCAGGAGATCAATGCTATAATAAAAGAGGGGAAGGCGAAAACCACCAGAGGGAGTAAGCACGTAGCCGAGGTTAAATTCCTCAAAGACGACACCGTAAGCTACGAGCTCATGGAGGCCCTTGACAAGGTACTGGATGTGCGCGGGCAGCTCCAGACTAAATAGATCCGTAACTATGGCGGGGAGCTTAGGATAGCGCTGGTCGAGGGCCCCAAGGAACTGATAAGGAGGCTTTTGCATAAGAAGTCAGTGAGGATTGGATGGACTCAATGCCGCATCCAGACCAGACCCGAAAAGCCAGAGTCTTGTCGAAGATGTCGAGCGTTCGGACACAAAGCGGCTCACTGCACGGGACCCGACCGCTGGAACAGCTGCAGGAGGTATGATATGAGAAAAATTAAATTATGCAGCAAATTAGATTGATGCCGGTTAACTTCCAATATATTCATACGTGACGTCGCCAATAGGCACATTATTGACAGTTTGTCATTGTTATTGTTCTTAGTTTCCACATTGAAAATGTTCTAAATGATGTGACGAACCAATTACATACCTACGCGCCAAGATTCTTGAGTGCGATTTTCGTAATAAATTAAGTTTCGTACTACTTTTTCTGGCGAGAGTTGTTCAGCAACCTAGTGGGATTTATGTTACTCAAGATGTTAATAAAGTATAATCTATGAGTAGATGGAGTATAGTTAATAACATTAGAAAAAGTTTAAATTAACACTTTTTGTGCTGATGAATCAAAATCACAATTGTGGATGTATTTGGAATAAAACTCTTATACTGATATGAAGATGATAATTGTTACAATTTATATATTTCACTTAATTATACGAAAGTATAAGATGTAACTTTTATCATCTTCACGTCATTATTCATTGCAGTCTCCTTTGAAAACATAAGAAAACAATACTATTATTCCTTAGACCATTTTGAGTAGTATATTTATTGTTGAACTGTATTTCCAATTAAAAGTTTGTAGACTGATTAATAAATATTTATTGAAGTAAATAATGAATGCCGAGTAGTAAATCTAAATACCTTTCACAGGCGTAACGGCTCCAAAAATCCTCCAATCGAACTGTTCTGGTAAAGTTTTAGGATTAATATTTTTATGTGGAAATTCAGCTCCTCCGTTGTAGCCTCCAGAATATTTACGTCCTCTCAGAGCTTTAAGTTCCAACTCAGTACGATCCGCCAAATGATTAACACTTAAGGTAAAACCTGCAAAAGTAAAAACAAAAAGAAATTATTACTATAATTATCATAACTTTTCTTTTTTGGTAATTTGAGCCAACTTGAAAATGAAATTTAAATAACTGGCCCTAGGGAAGTATAAAATTCCTTTTTTTTATGGGTCTACCTAGCTCAAAGTCACTAACAGATTTTCAAAAACCTGACATTGTCAATAAAAAAGAGCCAGATAACATAGTTGTAAAGAAGAAGTCGTTTTCTGCAACTTTATTCGAAACATTTTATTGCATCAAACCACACCGTTTTGTTTTTTTAGAAATCGGAAATCTTTTTCGAGTTAGATTGAGATCTCGTCTTTACAGTCCCCAAGGGCAAGAGAACGCAGTCTCGCAATGATTTGTTTTTAGTGCCATACTCTTTAATGTGGCGATTAGCGATCAGTTCACCCGTCTTAACTCCGCCTTATGTTAATGACCCAAAAATTTACTGTACTTCACATTCTTTAAAGCTACATTTACAGACGAACAGACGTCCAGGGTGTAAGTACTGATATTGCAAACTATTACATTCTTTTGATGTAGAGACATTGGTTAATGTTATTATCATCATTTAACATATTGAGTCGTATTTAAATGAATCATTATTAATTGTTTTTTTTACTAACAATTATAGTTCTTCGATAGATACAAATTAGTCTTACCTTTATGCTGCCTATTAAGCGAATGAATGTAACGAATGTTCTGCCTAAATACTTCTTTGCGCTTGTCATGTTCCTTGGTATCTGGATAAATTTTAGAATGTTTATTCATAAATTTATTGAATTCAAAATCAACGTGGCTGGTTGTAACTGGATGGATAAACTCGCGCATTGGGTTGAAGGTGTAAATGTGCCTATCTCCAGGTCCAGGGAAAGAACTGCAGGCCATATCTAATTTAAAAGAAAATCACAAATTACACATATTACTAATATTAAATTACTTATTTGGTAGTTGTAAATAAATTTCTAAAGTTAACTGATGTTTTGTTTTATTGTATATAAGTGAAATGCCATTATGGCTAACATGTGCATGGGGGTTTAGTAATAGAAATTGATCTCGAATGTAGGATCTAATTTATTTATTGTAAACTTGTCTTTCAAATTGTCGTGTTGTTTAAGAAAACAGTTTTAAAGCAACTCGACTACAAATCAAGGAGAATTCTTATACAGGGTCTTTTTAACTCAGAACATATGATTGTTAATGTCTATGTTCTATGTTATAATAATCACATTAACGCATTGCAATGTATTGACAATGTAGGCAACCATACTTACACTCAGTTTTATTTAATTGTCAAAATTGTGTTATTAATAAAAATGTATTACACCACCGAAGAAAGAATACAGATAATTAATTGGTACAAGAGTGGGAACAGCATTCGATATGTTGGAGATTTGTTTTCGGTTGAGTATCCGAGCAGACTAGTTCCATTCATCTCAACAAGTTGTAATATTGTCCATCATTTTGATAATACTAGCTGCGTAAGTAATTTTCACATTAAAAAAAAACTCAACATTTTATGTTGCATAGAGCAGAACCCCATATCATCGTTAAGAATTATCGCAGCACAGTTTCAAATAAGTTCAGCTTCCGTTTACAAGACATTAAAAGAATTTAAATACAATGCTAACAAGTTTTCAAATCATCAGCAACTATCAAATGAGGACAAAGGCAAACGAACAGAATTCTGTGAAACCGTATTCAATTTAATTAACAATGATCAAGAAATTTTACACAGAACAATATTTACTGATCATCATCAGGCATCATTTTCCTTAAATGGTGAAGTTAATTCACAAAATTATAGGTTAGTATTCTTCATTTCTTATCGATACCCATTCCTTACACCCATTCCTTCACCTTTTAGATTTTGGGCGTGCAATAATCCACGCTTACAAAATTTGACGCACACACAATACAATACGAGAGTTAATGTGTAGGCTGGACTAATTAATGATACCCTGATTGGTCCTTTTTTTATTAATGGAAATCTAAACAGTAATGTTTACTTAGATCTTCTGCGAACTCGTATAATGCCAGAAATTTATACACATACACATTGCTGCTCTTTATTATCAGATGGATGGAGCGCCTCCACATTCTACAGATGCCATTAAAAATTATTTAAGTGAATTACTTCCTGATCGCTGGATAGGTAGATTTGGTCCAATACCTTGGCCACCCCGGTCGCCTGATTTGTCTCCAAACGACTTCTTTTTGTGGGGGAATCTAAAAAGCAATGTTTATAATAATAATTATAAACAATACTTCAGAGTTAAAGGATCGTATAATTACTGTTTGCGATGAATTAAGAAGAAATCCGCAACACATTAGAAATGCTATTCAAGGATTTTATAATCGACTTGGCTACTGCTTAGAACGTGAAGTTGTTCATTTTAAATATTTATTATAATTACTTACGATTTATCATTGTTTGTTTCATTAACCTCACTTTATTCGTAATAATTTTAAGCTTTCACTGTACTGTGACATGTCGACGGGGCCGAGAGAAGAAGAAGAAGAAGAAGAAGCATTCACTGACACCTTTGTGTACTTGGTTGCCTACATTGTCAATACATTGCAATACCTTGATGTGATTATTATAACATAGAACATAGACATTAACAATCATATGTTCTGAGTTAAAAAAAAGACCCTATATGTTGGTGTCACTAAGGAAAAAAATACAATGTTTTATTATGCAGCTAGAAATTCCATCAGGGCCAGAAATGAAGCTGTCATCCGAAGCTATAATATGATTAAATACATCCTCTTAAGTTATATAGTCGTGGAAATACCCCAGGTAATTTTTTTCTCTTTCTATCTTATTCATGTTGTATGAGACAAAAAAAACACCAAATTTTCTGAATTTCGTATATAAAAATTACGTCAAATTTTGCAAATTAGAAGGTCAAAAATAACAACTAATTGTCAATAACGAAAACGCTTTAATTTGAGTTGCATTTCTGGTGTTGTTCATTCTAAAATGAAAAGATTTAACAACCAAACCAAACAGATCATACTGAATGTTTTGGAATACTTAGAAAACCATAATGATTTGTTGAAATTGTCGAAAAAAAGAAAAACAGAATTGGCAGCCAAAATGTTGAAAATTTCCGAGAAATCTCTATATAAGCTGCAAAAAGAAAATATGACCAAGTGATGCTGAATACAAGAATAGTATATTCTTTAACAAGGTTAGCATGAAAATTCGATGCGAGTGGAATATACCACGAACATCTGAATTTCCATTTTTACCGAGTAGCAAACTATACTTTCTCATTGACCAGATAAAATGGACTAATAAAATAATGAACACAAAGAACTTACGTTTTATTATCACGTTTGTGGTTATGTTTATAGTATTTTGACAATTATGATATCCAAGGCTAATTGTTTTATTCGAAACGGTGTAAGAATATTCATTCCATCAGGGGCGGCTCGTTATATCGAGCCAAGGAACCATACCTGTAGTTTCAAGCTCAGCAAGAATTTTTAATCAATTTTTAAATTTTCGCCAATTACTTTGGTCTAGGAAGATAAATAGTTCTTTCTTTCTTTTGTTGTCAAAAATTATATTTTTTAGCTGGCGATAATGGTGTGTTGCAATTGTCAATAATGGTTTGTTGCAGTTGTCAAGAATGATATTTTTACCTGTTAAGAATTGATTCAGCTGTCAACAGCAGAATTTTTCGATTTTTTAATTGTCAAAAATGACATTTTTTACCTACCGAAAATTGTACTTTTTGTTGTAGGAAATTGTATTTTTAGATTTTTTAGCTAACAATAATGGTTTGTTGCAGTTATCAAGAATGGTATGTTTCAGCTATTAAAAATTGTAGTTTTCAGCTGTTAAGAAATGTATTATTCAACTGTCGACAATTATATTTTTCAGTTGTCAAAAATGTTAATTTTAAGCTTCAAAAAAGCATTTAAAATGAATTAAAATGGCATTTTCAGCTGTCAAAAAATGTACTTTTTGTTGTCAAAAATTATATTTTTTAGCTGACAATAATGGTTTGTTACAGTTGTCAATAATGGTTTGTTGTAATTGTCAAGAGTGGCATTTTTCAGCTCTTAAGAAGTGTATTATTCAAATGTCAAAAATGATATTTTTCAGTGGTCAAAAATATTTTTTTAATGTCAAAAAAGGTATTTCTCACCTATTAAAATGTTATTTTTCAGCTATCAAAACAGCATTTTTTTACATTTTTTTTTAATTGTCAAAAATGGCATTTTTCAGATGTCAAAAATTGTCTTTGTGTAGTCAAATATTGTATTTTTTAGCAACCAATAATGATATGTTACAGCTGTCAATAATGGTTTGTTGCCGTTGTCAACAATGGTATTTTTCAACTGTTGAAATGGTAGTTTTTAGCTGTTAAGAAGTGTATTATTCAACTGACAAAAATGATATTTTTCAGCTGTCAAAAATGCAATTTCCCAGGTATAAAAATGTTATTTTTCAGCTATCAAAAGTAGCATTATTCGACATTTTCCTTAATTGTCCAAAATGGCATTTTCAGCTGTCAAAACGTGTATTTTTTGTGTTGTCAAAAATTGTATTTTTAAGCTAACAATAATGGTTTGTTACAGTTGTCAATAATGGTTTGTTGCACTTGTCAAGAATGATATTTTTCAGCTGTTTAAAATGGTATTTTCAGCTGTTGATAAGAGTATTGCTCAACTGTTAAAAATAATATTTTTCAGTTATCAAAAATGGTACTATTCACCTATCAAAAAGGCATTTCTCACCTATAAAAATGGTATTGTTCAGCTATTAAAAGTAGCATTTTTTGACATTTTTTAATTGTCAAAAATGGCATTTTACAGCTGTCAAAAATTGCATTTTTTGTGTTGTCGAAAATTGTATTTTCTAGCTGACAATAATGGTATGTTACCTTTGTCAAAAATGGTTTATTGTCATGAATGGTATTTTTCAGCTGTTAAAAATGGTAGTTTTCAGCTGTTAAGAAATGTATTATAGAACTGTCGAAAATGATATTTTTCAGTTGTCAAAAATGATATTTTTCAGCTGTTAAGAAAGGTATTTCTCACCTATAAAAATGGTATTTTTCAGCTATCAAAGGCAACATTTTTGGTCATTTTTTTATTGTCGTTTTGTTGTCAAAAATTGTATTTTTTAGCTGACAATAATGGTATGTTACAGTTGTCAATAATGGTTTGTTGCAGTTGTTAAGAATGGTATGTTTCAGCTGTTAAAAATAGCATTTTCAGCTGTTAAGAAGTGTATTATTCAACTGTCAAAAATGATATTTTTCAGCTGTCAAAAATGATATTTTTCAGCTGTCAAAAACGATATTTTTCAGCTGTCAAAAATTATATTTTTCAGCTGTCAAAAACGATATTTTTCAGCAGTAAAAAACGATAATTTTCAGCTGTCACATATTATATTTTTCAGCTGTCAAAAATGATCAGCTGTGAACAATGGTATTTCCCACCTATAAAAATGTTATTTTTCAGCTATCAAAAGCAGCATTTTTGGCCATTTTTTTAATTGTCAAAAATGGCATTTTCAGCGCTCAAAACTTGTATATTTTGTTGTCAAAAATTGATTTTTTTTGTTGTCAAAAATTGTATTTTTAAGCTGCCAATAACGCTATGTTTCAGCTGTTGGGAATGGTATTTTTCAGCTGTCTCAAGTATTTTACAATTGTAGAAAATGGTATTCTTCATGCTATGTTTTAGCTACCAAAAACAGTATTTTTCAGCTAATAAAAATAGTTTTTTTCGACATTTTTGAATTGTCAAAAATTGTATTTTTCAGCTGTCGAAAGTAGTATATTTTGTTGTCGAATCATGGGCGGCTCATTATATAGAGCCAAGGAGCCGTGGCACTACCTGTAGTTTCAATCTCAGCAAGAATTTTTAATTAACCCTTTTTCGCCAGTTACTGGTCTAGGAAGAGGGGGAAGGGGAGTAAATTGTATGAGTGGCTCTACCATCAACATGTTCCACGAGCCGCCACTGCATTCCATTACTTGTTATGGAATGAAGTACATGCAAAACGCATAAGCGAATGGTGTTTTGTTCCATAACAAGAGTGAGAATGTGTCCGTTCTATGATCAAAATTGATTTCAGAATGCTTAAATTCTACAGTGTAAATTCTACAGTGTAAAACATCCTCGTTTTACGTGGATAGAAAAAATTGGTCCTAAATTTAAAAGGAATAGTAACAGGTTATTTTTTCATCTTAAAAGAACAACATTTTTACGTGAATATAACAAACATAACGAAACAAACTTATACAAATCAGTGTTTCCTGACGAAACCTGGATATTCAGCAAAGGCACAATAAGTAAAAAGACATGGCAATATGGTTCAGAGAAAACTGCAATTCAAAAACGAGGGAAGGATGCAGATATATCATATGTTCATTAAAAAAAACCTCAAGTGTGCCATGACTTTTTCGTTTTAAAAATTTCAGTAGGCACACTTGACACTTGTTGGGAATTGACATATAAACGTCAGATCTTTCTAGAAGTCACAATTATTCCGTGCTCACAATGGTTTACAGCAACCAGCAAAAAACGTTTCTAATTGAAAGCTATTTCCGAAATGGGATTAAAGTGGACGGAAATTGGGTGTATTCATTCGACGCACCTTTAGCAGAATTTCCTAACGTGCCCATTATTTATGATGAATTTAAAAATACCTTATCACGATCTGTTGTATTATTTCGTGAAACGGGTAGTATTCTCCGTAAACCAGGAAGTGGTAGACCAGTTAAACGAACTCAAGATGCTATTAACACAACCCAAGTAATTTTGGAAGGTGAACCTACGACTTCTCTGCGTCATTTGTCACAGCAAATGAATTCATCGGTAGGAACATGCCACAAGCTTCTACGAAAAGATTTGTATATATTTGTATACCCTTATCGCATAACATCGGTGCAAGAGTTATTACTACCTGTTGATTACCCCAGAGAATGAGAATGAGAATTTGGTCGGATGAAAATCCTCGTATATATCGAGAGAAACCACTACATCCTGGCGTTTGGGCAGCGATTAGTGGGAGAATATTAGTTGGACCGATATTCTTTGAAGGTAAAATCCTATTTTTATTATTAATAATAAAAATTCTATAACCGTGCATTCATTTTAGGTACGATAACTGCAAACCGTTATCGTACAGAAATTTTATTGCCTTTTATAAATGAATTAAATGATGACGAACTGCAAAGTGGATATTTTCATCAAGACGGAACCACTCCTCATTGCACAGTGGATAATTTGGCCATTTTGGAGGAATTTTTTAAGGACCGAATAATATGTCGAAATGCACGGATTCGCTGGCGATTTACACCATGCGATTTTTCTTGTGGTCATACCTGAAAAATTGTATTTATGCACAACCAGTACACAATCTAGAAGACATGCGGCAACAAATTCGAGATAAATTTATAGAAATTGCGACGAAGAGTTCAGGCTTGTGTTCAAGAAGAAGGACAAACATACAACATTTAAAATAATTTTATAGTGAAAAATTTAACGTATCTATAAATTGACTACAGTTTGTTTAATTTTGAGAAGTAACATAACCTCAATATGTGTAACCAACTTAAATTTTTAAAATTAAAAAATCATGGCACACTTGAGGTTGTTTTTAATGAACATACTTTATTATTGTACATGCTGGGAATGAAAAAGGATTTATTGACGAGGCATCTTTAATTTTCAAGGCTAATACAAAATCGGGTGTACCAAGACAATATGAACCAGAAAAAAATTAAACATTGGTTTAAAAATCAATTTATACCAAATCTGCCGGAACCGTCACTTATTATAATGGATAATGCATGTTACCACAATATGCTTGACGTAATTTGGTTTTCATATATTTTATTTATGTATTCACAATATACAGTTTTTGTTATTATAGGAAGAAATCCCCCGAAAAAGCTCGACAAAGAAACAAATGATTGAATGGTTAAATAAAAAGAAAACTGTGTATCCTGATAAAGCAAAGAAAGATAAAATTTGGAAAATATTGTTTAATAATGCATTGCCAGAGAAACCGTACCATTTAGACCTCTATGCACAGCAACATGGACATTGAGTCACTTCAATGCTATTGAAATGATATGGTCGGAATGTAGAATGTGACCAAATGATCTCAAAAACAACATTATTTTCTTTTAGTGAAGTGTTTGTTTTTTAGTTGAAGCAATTTAGAAAAATGTTATAAATCAAATTTAGTGGTGTTATTCTGAACAACTGTTATTAACAGCGATGTTATTAACATCGATGTTATTAACATTGAAATGTTATGTGAAATTGAACAGCGCTGTTAGAAACTGTATTCTGAACAGCCCGATGTACACAAATTGGCAACAGTGCAACGTCTACAGAGCGACCAACTTCATGTATATTATAATAGATGATTAATAATACGTATTCGAGGATATTTTTAGAAAGAAAATGAGTGTTTTATAAAGCATGCACATAAATATTGGAATACTACTATCCATTTGAGTTTTTTGTTGACGAAAAACACAAACTACGAAATAACCTCAAAATATCACCATTAAGAATCTAATTAACACTGGGAAAATTATGTTAAACATACAGAAAAAGTTGTAATTTCGGCTTGGGTACGAGAAAAATTTTGGGACAAATTAGAAACTAAAGAACTTATCATTAATATTAATTCAAACGATAGAGATTCTGATGACGATAGAAGTGATGGTACTGATAGTGACAATGAAAATAATTTCGATGGATTTTTCATAATTCTTTTACATCTCCTGGTACTAAAAATCACTTGAATGTTTTTACTTTTTGCAGCTTTTGCATATAGCGATTTCTCTGAAATTTTCAATCGCTAATTCTGTTTTTTTGTCTTGAATTCCAACAGATCTTTATGCTTTTCCAGGTATTTTAAATATTATAAGAATATTGTACGGAATAGTAATGACTGTTGTGTATATTAATTATGAAGGTATTTATTCAAATCCAAACATACACATTGACTTTGGTAAAATAATGAAATTGCACCCATCTTAAATCTAATAAAGATATTTCACTCCTTTCATTCCTTATATTACCATATTCTTTATTTTTGATATTTGTAATACGTTTGTTTTAGTAAGCCGTTGCTGATACAACAACTTAATAATCTGTCAGAATAGCTGACACTTACGAATTAATGGTGGGTTTATACGACGTTTATGGTGTTATTCTGAACAACTGTTATTAACAGCGGTGTTATTAACATCGATGTTATTCACATTGCAATGTTATGTGAAATTGAACAGCGCTGTTAAAAACTGTATTCTGAACAATCCGATGTACACAAATTGGCAACAGTGCAACGTCTGCAGCGCAATCAACTTCATGTATATTATAATAGATGATTAATAATACGTTTTTGAGGATATTTTTAGTAATAAAATAATTGTTTCATTAAGCATGTCTATGAATATTTGAATATTACTATCCATTTGAGTTTCTTGTTGACGAAAATCACAAACAACGAAATAACCTCAAAATAAGTTAACAATTTCGTAACGTCGACCGTTTTGACAAGTGTTGTTTAACATCGAAAATGTTAATATACATCGATGTTACTTGACAGACAGTGTGTACAGAATCGTATATTCATAACATCTGTCGATGTTAGTAAATAACATCGCTGTTAGCGCTAACATTTTTGTTCAGAATAACACCCTTAACGTTTAAGGTTTAAGGATTAACGTTTAGCGTTTAACGTTTAAAGGAAAGATGCCGTTCACACGAAAATTAAGAATTAAGAATTCTAGATAATGCGGCGATGTTGCCAGATCTTTTATCACAAATTTTAGGAAAATACTGTTTTGCAACGAATTCTTCCAATGAACATAAAAAACAATAAAAGTATTGTTTACAATATTCAATTCTTCATTTTTATCGCTAAAAATTCCGTCAAATTACTTAAATCGCATGTTTTAACAAATGATTAAGAATGAATATGTAAATCTGGCATCATTGTACTTATCAGCTGTGTTTGTGGAAACGATTAATTTACCACAATTGATGTACACTGATTAAATACTTCAATATGGATAGATGCCACAAAGTCATCAAAACTGTCCATTTTTAATCTTTGGTTGTTTACAAACACAAGCAGTGAACATAACCTCCTATGTTTAACGATTTTAAAGGAAAAGTAGAAAGTAGCCTACCGTTAAACATAAACGTTAAACGTTAGGGTGGATATACACTAGAGCATTTTCTCGAGCATTTCTATGTAATGTAACATTCTAACGAATGGTACAATACAGGAAAATGCTCCGTTTCAAAAGCATGAACGTTCCTGCGAATGCTCGGCGCTCTGTTCGGTGTAATGGTCACATAAAATGACATGGTTCCGGTATTTTTCAATTAACGATAAAGTTTTTTTTCCCTATCCCACGACATAGTTGAAATGAACGTCGCCGGCGCTCGCGCTAAGGGCTCGACGAAATGTTACACCAATACGCTCTTTGGTTTGTACAATTTAGTTTGTAACAAAACGGCGAGCATGTTCGACGTCTGGTTCGTGAGGGTGATACACTAGAACATATCATAGAGCGGCTCGTTGTTCTGTTACAAGTAAATGCTCTAGTCTATACTCACCCTTAAAATCCTTAAAACTTCATATGAACGCATAAGCACTAATACGTTAGTTCTACTTTGCTTAAACACTAATCCTTAAACGTTAAACGTCGTATAAACCCAGCATAAGTTTCTACAGTAAAATAAAAGAATACACGTACGTATAGTTACTAAAAAAATGTCACATTCTAAGTGTTTTAAACAGAGGTATTTCCACGACTATAGTAAGCTGAATCTCTGGAACTTGTCTCAACCGTCGGCGCCGCCACGTACGGTCCATCCAGTAACTCATCAGAATAACATGACAAAGTGTCCTGCAAACACTAAGGCCCACTTGCACCATTGTAATTAAGCTATGATTACCGCATTCTTAAAATTTCAGTGGTCCCTTGTGACAGATATTTATGCACAATAAATTATTCTCAATAACAAAACTCCTAGTATATTTAAAATGGCACTTGAAGAATTAAACTTTGGAGTGGACGATATTTTTAAAGACGATTTAGACCTCAGGGATATTATTAATTTCAGTTATCCACTAGTTTGGAACAGAGCTGATCATTCTCTTGATTTGGACGAATTGTCGTTCTTTCGGTGTTTTCGTGTCCGCAAATAAAGTTTGTTAAAATTACTTGGCCTGACTCAAAATACTGGCTACTGACTATATACATATGGACTGCTAACGCCAACTTCATGTGTGTCTCCAAGCAACAGTGGCGCGGCGGGACCTTAAGGGTAGGGTACCCATTAAATTAGCCGCTCAAGAAATCGAATATATCTTTGTAAATATAAACTTTTTCGAAAAGTTTATTTTGATAACATATCATATAAATATAGATTATTATTTCTGTGTTTAAGTTTTGGTTTAGTCTTTATTATTAACAAAGTTAGCAACATTTTACTTTAAACAGACAAACTGCAGAACCAAGTAAGTAACAACAGTGAAATTTGACTTGTAGCCAACCAATACATACATCTAGGCAATGACGTAATTTGAAGGCAAAATCATAGTTAATAAAAAAAATATGAACGAATTAGGAGACAAATGAATAATAAAATGATGTTTTTTGTGTCTATTTCCAGTAGTATTGGTCAAAACTTGATAAAAATTTTCTTACTGTCTAGACAGGAACATAATTGACATATGTGCAAAATTTTAAAATAATCCTGTGGCAACTTTTTAAGATAGTCAATCAGAAAGAAATAAAAAAGTTATGTAGATATTTCTTGCAGCGAGTCTATTGCTTTTCATCCTAGTACGGGCATTGGGCCACTTGAGCGTGATGGTAGTGTGCGCGGGGATAAGGGGATACGTTATGATAGGGGAGTTTATTTTGCGCGACGTTCAAATCGTTCTTCCGTGCTAGATTTCGTATGCCATATGCATATTCACCTGCATGCCTAATAACATCGCATGTTATTCACATTTCTGCTGCATCACTCGCGACGGCGGCACTTACTCATATTAGTGTATCGAGTTACAACTGCACTAAAAAAATAAACAAGGGACCGGAGGGCAGGGTACCTGCGACGATTCCGATTTATAACATGTACATACTATACCTCATTTAATAACCAGGCGGACTAAACGCGAAAGTCACGTTTACACTATAAAAAGTAACCAGAAAAGTAACCAGACATGTTTTGGCGGTAAAAATAAAATGATTTCAATTTCTTTTATCCATAACATTTATTTAACATTTATACCAACACATAAATTAATTCTAGGCATACTTTCTTGATCATATACTCAATGATGTAATATATAATATTAAAATAATAATTAAAATAAGTATCTTAAGAGACCCTCTTAAGAATTTAGGGGTATACTGAAAAACTTAAGTTATACATATATTTATTTACATATAAAGTGGATTGGAGTAGTAGGTGTATTTAAAAAATACATATAATTCCATAAAAGGTTTGAAATATAAATACTAGATTGTCGTGAAATAAAATTTTATTAAATTAAATAAATTTGCTATTTAAAAACATATTATAACTTACTTAAAATCAATCTCATTCATTAATTTATATAATGTTTAACGGGACGTCATTGGCAGGTCATATCTATCCTTTAATTCAATCAAAATTTAATCCAATGTAGCGATTTCATTTTTAAAGAAAAATCTATGTACAATTTTACACGCGCAGAATTTGTAGATATCTTCGGTCGCTGGACGTCCTTCAAGACGTTTAGGACTTGTTACTGCCCCAATCTCCTTTCACCCTCTCATTGTGTGAAACTCCACAATCCTAAATATAATGTATGTTTATGATTTGATTCCATATTGCAATAACTTGCGCCACACTTACCCAATGAATCACAATTTTGTATACGACGGCAGTAGGTTTTAAACCCTTTTGTGTTAAAGCTTTATATAAGATAATTTTGGATTGTTGGAGCGTGAATGCTTTAAAATCCAACCATTTTCGTTTCTGGGGGGCCGAAAATGACACCAAACTTGTGCTGGGTATTTATCCGTAGTAAAAAATAAAATAACTATTTCCAAGAAAATCGCGGGATGAGAGGAATCGATTCTTACACTATCAACAGTAGAAATAACTGGATAAAAACACAAAAACTGAGACGAAACGCGTGAAAACGGCGAGACACAAGGAACGGCGAGAGATCAGCTGATCATAGCAACGGCCATTACTGTTTTAAGCAGTTTGGGCCTGTGTAAAAACGGCGCCCGATTGGCCAATCACAACAACGTATTTTGGCGGCAATAATTTGATTTAGTCCGCCTGGTTATTAAATGAGGTATAGTAATGTGTCCAATAAAATTTGTAGTACGTCAAGTCTGACCTTTTTGTACTTATATACGTTGTGTTTAATTTTTGTAGTAACCCTTAATTATTTAACAGATTCGTTACAAGTGTCGATGCGTGTTGGTTAGGTTTAGGTAAATAAAATACTTGTTTGTTGAACGAATGGACGTTTATTCATTTGATTTATTAGTTCTGGCATTTGCATTGGTACACCAAAGAGTATGTTATTTGATTTATGAACACATATCCTTGCTGTACCAATAGATCTGGGAAAACCCTGTGGGAAAACCAGTCTCAGAACTATCGTCGAACATTTTACAAAAGAATATTGCAAGAATTTGAGATTTACAACGACTGTCGTACTTTTTCTTTGACCAGACCAGAATACGTATGACTCAGAATTGTTTGTAACGACGTGAGGTTTGGCAATTGACCTCTTTGCTTGATGTCGATAAAACTTTCAACTAGATCTCAATGAATAACTTACACAATCGATGACCTTGACTATACTATTTCGTTCGGAGAATAAGATTACCATCAGAAATTTTAAGATTACCATCAGAAATTTGGTGCTCTTTTCCTAGCGCTCAAAGCGTCTTGGCAATACACCCTTTCTATACAACCCATGGTCCTAGCGCTCAAAGCGTCTGGAGGTTGTAAAGAAAGTAATACGTTCAATAATGACAAGTTAAAGTTTTTAGACATTAGATTTTGGAGGTTCTTTTCCTAGCGCTCAAAGCGTCTTGGCGATACCCCCTTTCTACACAACCCATGGTCCTAGCGCTCAAAGCGTCTGGAGGTTGTGAGAAAGTAATTCGTAGTATAATGTCTTCTAACTCAGGTTAGTCACTCTTTCGGATGGTAATTAGGGCTCTCTTCCTAGCGCTCAAAGCGTCTTGGCGATACCCCTTTCTATACAACCCATGGTCCTAGCGCTCACAGCGTCTGGAGGTTGTAAAGAAAGCAATACGTTCAATAATGACAAGTTAAAGTTATTAGACATTAGATTTTGGAGGTTCTTTTCCTAGCGCTCAAAGCGTCTTGGCGATACCCCCTTTCTACACAACCCATGGTCCTAGCGCTCAAAGCGTCTGGAGGTTGTGAGAAAGTAATTCGTAGTATAATGTCTGCTAACTCAGGTTAGTCACTCTTTCGGATGGTAATTAGGGCTCTCTTCCTAGCGCTCAAAGCGTCTTGGCGATACCCCTTTCTATACAACCCATGGTCCTAGCGCTCAAAGCGTCTGGAGGTTGTAAAGAAAGCAATACGTTCAATAATGACAAGTTAAAGTTATTAGACATTAGATTTTGGAGGTTCTTTTCCTAGCGCTCAAAGCGTCTTGGCGATACCCCCTTTCTACACAACCCATGGTCCTAGCGCTCAAAGCGTCTGGAGGTTGTGAGAAAGTAATTCGTAGTATAATGTCTGCTAACTCAGGTTAGTCATTCTTTCTCCGACGATTTTGCATTTCGTGGCAAAGTAATAACTCAGATGTGAATAGTTTCACATTTCGTTGAAGAGTGATTACTCGGATGTAGTTATTCATTGAGACAAGTTCACTTTAGACATTAAAGAAATTACTCACCCTGTATGTTGTCGAATCACTCACTGATTCTCACCATTCTATTTCCATCACGGAAATCCTCTCGAATTTTGTGATCCCGTCCCTTTTATCATCTAATTTGCCCCCGCCACATTCAGAAATACACGTGCCAAATTGCCTCGTGTATGTTTAAGTTCATGAACTTTGCCGTGAATTTACTTATTAGTATTTTTCTGGTCTTGTTTTGGACGTTAAATTTTATGAATTGCATTTTTCTGAATCTCGGTCAGGAGGATGTTTACGTTTTCTTCCCGGTGCTAAGTGTGATTTTAGATGATGCAAGTTAAAGAGTTCTTTGTACGAGGCATGTTTTTCAGCGTGGATGTGTTGTTGTTTATTTTAGCGATGTTATTCCGACCGCGAGGCCGCGCGTGTCTCAACTTCTTGCTTACATTATCTTTTACGATTGATATTTATTATGCGCTGTTATGATTATTGTGTGAATTACATTTATCAGATTATTACAATTATGAATGATTTTGCTGAAAAAAATATTACATTAATTATTTTATTACGGGACCCATGTACTCATTACAAATTCATAAATCAATTACGTCATGTATATTTTTGATAAATAGAAGTTGTTGATCCCCTCATCATTGAAGAGTACAAAACTAACTTGAAAAGTATACAAGCTAATAAGAATAGCCACATAATCGGGGAATTCCAGATATTTATTAGTAAATAATTTAAGACCGACACAGTGACGGCTCGCGGGGTGACTCATGGTACGGCCGAGGTAGCAATACAGATATGTAGGGTCGGTTGCAAAGACGGCTGGCGGCGGCGTGATCTATCTGTATTACCATCTCTGCTACCTCGGCCGTACCAGAGTCACCCCGCGAGCCATCACTGGTCCGATAATTTATAGAGTATTAATTGGAAATTGTTTTTTTTGTTTTGTTTGTTTTGTTTGTTTTTGTTTAACGTTGGCTGTTTATTATCTATTCCACAATTTTTTTTTTATAGAAAACATTTTTAGGTCTGTTTTTTTAAAAGTATTTACCCACTGGTATCCCACTATATTGCCAATTAAAAACCGGTACCCCCAGCACAGTGGTCCAGCTACCCTAAAAAGCTGGCCAAAATCCCAAATGAACTTGGTATATAGGGATTTTTGACGTCGCTGATTACAAGTCCAAATTCAAAATTACTATAAACACGACGGCGGATCCAATATGGCGGCAAAATATGTGGAAATGACATAAAAAATTGATGAAAATTAGTATGTGGGGGTTTTCGAAGTCTCAAATTACAAATCTAAAGTTAAAATTATTCTAAACAAAATAGCGGATCCAATATGGCAGCAACATATGCGGAAATGATATAAAAAGTGATGAAAATTAGTATATGGGGGTTTTCAAGGTCGCAGATTACGAATCTAAAGTCAAAATGAATTTAAACATAATTGCTGATCCATTTTTCATTCAGCGCGTTTTTCAATATTTTTAAACTTCAAATAACTCCTATTGCAAACAATTTAGGGTTAAGTGTGATATTTCATTAATTTTGATAGGTGAAAAGCTACTCAAAAATGAAATAAAAAATGATGATTATTGTGGGTATCTTAATAACGAAACGTCGTATTTTAGAAATAAAATTATTTTTTGGAAGATCTTAATATTGTAAGAAACATAATGCAATATAATTTTCCACATAGGCGTTCTGTATGCTTTGTACACAAATATGGACATTTTATATTCGAAAGCCGTATTATTATGCATTCAAAACACTCACTACATCTTACGACTTTAACGGCTCATCATGGACTATGGGGTACGACTTTATTCTAATTATTAATATTTTATAATGCTATCCACGTTTATCTTTCAAACTACCTTAGTTTTGAAGCTTCTTTTCGACTTTGCAATTTAGGATTTTGGCCAGATTTTGAGTGCAGCTGGACCACTGTGCAGTGGCGTAACTGCAGTGGCGGCTCGTCAGGGGAGGCAGGTGAGGCACTGCCTCACCATTAATTTTCAGGCACTGCCTCACCATTAATTTTCTATTTTATAAAAATATAAATCTATTCAATAAATTTCTTCCGTGTTGGCTTTAATATTGATAATTAATTATACAGTAATTATAAATGGATGTATTAACGGAAAATTTCCGATTTTTAATGATCAGAATTAGCGCGCCCATCCAGGCCGAACTTGCGGCAGAAATGAACCAGAGCGGTAGGAATTTATGCAACTTAATATGCCTCCACACAGTTTACCCATATCACATTCGAAGTAATGTGCAGATTTATTTCGATATCGGAGGCGAGCCTCACAGGCTTCTCATTGGTCGGAAATCACCCGCGTGATAGAGAGAGAGAACCTCGCGGCACTCGCAATTGTCAGCTGTGTTAGTAATCTATTCATTTCACTCCGCCGTCCGTTGATCAGCGTTAGTTATTAAAGGTAATCTTATTGATATTTATTAGTAAATAGTATTTATTCCTATATTATAATGGATGACGGAAATAGCACTCTTACAGTGAGAAATTGTAAAGACATCGTAAATTTCTTGCTTGATAATCCATTTAGCCGGTTGTCGTACGATGATAAAGTTTATGTAAAAGGTATCAAAAGGCCTTGCCCTGATCTTAGTTTATTATTGATTCAAAAACATCGATCATTTAAAAGTGCATGGTTTGACAAATGTAGTTGGTTGACAGGTACAATGATTAGAAATAAATTATTTTGTTGGCCTTGCATATTGTTTTCAAATAGCAATGAGTCGGTATGGCATAAAACAGGTTATGACGATTTAAAAAATTTAGCGCGTTCTATTGATAAGCATTCCAAAAGTAGAGATCATATATCATCAAATTGTAAATTTCACATTTTAGGTAAACAAAATATAGTTAATGTTTTAAGTACGGCTCGGCAAATTGAAATCGAAACGTACAATAACAACGTGAAGGAAAATAGGGGGATTTTAAAAAGATTAATCGATGTGACAATATTTTTGTGCAGTCAGGAATTGTCATTTAGGGGGCATGACGAATCAGAAACCTCAAATAATAAGGGGAATTTTCGAGAATTCGTTTTGTTAATGAGTAAAACGGATGGGATTTAAAAAAAAAATTAGATGATGCTTCAATTTTTTCGGGGCTTTCAAAAACAATTCAAAATGAGTTAATTGATTCAATCAGTTACACACTGAAGAATCAAATAGAAAGTGAAATTTTAAATTCCAATTTTTTTTCATGGCAAGTGGACGAAACTACTGATATCACTTGTATTTCTCAATTATCAGTTATATTTAGATACGTCATCCAGGGAACACTTGTTGAAAGGTTTATGGGATTTTATGATGTAAATTCTCAACGAACGTCAGAAGATTTATTCACCTTGTTAACAGAAACATTTGGAAAATTTAATATCAAAGAAAAATTAATTGCTCAAACTTATGATGGTGCTGCTGTTATGGCTGGTCATTTGAATGGTTTACAAACCAAAGTAAAATCAGTAGCTCCACAAGCAATTTTTACTCATTGCCATGCTCACGTTCTAAATTTAGTGCTAAGTAAATCGTGCAACTCAATAAAAAAAGTACGAATATTTTTTTCAAATCTAACAGGATTTTCTGCTTTCTTTTCAAAATCAACAAAACGAACCGCAGTATTGGATGAAATTTGTAATGCAAGAATACCATCTAATGCACAAACACGTTGGAATTTTACATCTCGGGTTATTTTTACAATTCATGAAAATAAAAATAAATTAATTGAAGTATTCAATTTTATAATTAATTCAGACAAATTTGATAATATATCTATCAGAGAGGCATACGGCTTAAAATCATTGTTAGAAGACAACCATTTCTGTTTCTTATTAGATTCCTTCAAACTTATTTTTGAACAAACAAGTGTTGTATTTTTAATTCTTCAACACAAACTAACTGACATCACGTATGCAAGAGGGCGTTTAACTTCACTTATTTTAAAATTAAAGGAATTTAGAACCAATGAAACATATTTTAATCATATATACGAAAAACATTTTTCTGACATAGAAAATCCTCCGAAAAAGCGAAAGCGCTCTGATGATGCAGATGATACGGGATTACAATATAAACAGATATTTTACGAAATTTTAGATACAGTGGTAGGACAAATCGAAACAAGATTTTTTGATCTAAGTAAATTAAAATTCTTTGATTTAATTTCTGTTAGTAAGTTTGAACTGTATTCAAAAACGTTTCCATTGCAGTTGTTTGAAGAATTAATTAAGCAATATCCATTTTTTGACAAAATACAATTACGAAATGAACTGTGGGTTCTATATTCAGATAAGCTTCTTGGTGAGTCTAAAATGCCAATGGATATGTTAGAATATATAAAGAATAATGACTTGCAAGTATGTATGCCTGAATTGTACAAACTAATTTCTTTAATAGTAACCATACCGGTAACATCTGCATCTGTGGAAAGAAGTTTTTCCGTATTAAAACGAATAAAAACATGCACAAGAAATCAAATAGGCCAAAATAGGTTGTCAAATATGTCACTCATTGCTATTGAAAAGGAATTTGTGAAAACACTTTGTAAAAATGAACATTTTTACGATCAAATTATAGATTATTTTGCTGAAAATAAGAACAGAAGAATACCATTAATATATAAAAACCATTAAATTTTTTGATTACATTTTTCTTGAAACACTTTTGTGCAATCTCTTTAAATAAATAGGATCCGTTTTCTTTAATACTCAATATACACATTTCTAGTTTTGTTTAAGAATTTATTTATTTTCAAATGAATAGTTTTATGTTGTATTTTATATTTAATATTTAATAGAGTATTTTTAAGTTTGTTGTCCCATTTATTTCCATAACACATTCCATTATTTATTATAAACCGACGTAGAGTTTTATTTTTGTTATAGAATTTAAATATTTATTTATTTTTATTTAATAGTTCAACCTTATTATTTCCTTTCCAATTTTCCCATCCCGGCAAGAAAATCTTCACACCTTCTCGTGGTTCTTGCTGAACAATAGAATATCTTAAAGATATACCGGGTGACCCAGGGTTCCGTAAAAACCCCATAACTTATTTGCTATTTAAGATACCGACTTCTATTTTTCATAAACTAGTACCCACACCTATTCTATATATTTTAAAAATATGTATGTTTTTGTACAGGGTGTCTCAGTATAAGTAGCAGATCAAAGTTATGTTTTTTTAAATGGAACACCCCATATTTTATACTTTATTTTTAATCCTCTTACGAAGCTGATAAAAATAGTATAAGATAGTATGGACGGTATTACAGACTAAGATTATGGACGGTTGGTTAGTTATGGGCAAATTTGTGGCAAAAACATGTTCACATTGAAAACATTGCAGAAGCGTTCCTAGCAAAGATTGCTTCATTTTTTATACACTAGAAGATTTTCCAAATCAAGAAGAATAATGCACATCGGCTTTAGTCCTTTTTTGTTCATACTGCTATACAGGGTGTCAACATACGCAAAATAATGGATAACTATTTTTTTCAAATGGAACACCCTATATATCAACCTTCTGTTGATTTTTGGATTTTCAGCCTAAACTATGCATTTTCTGAAAGAATAATAAGAGACCAAAGTTGTAGAGCGGAATTTTTCCAGAAAATGCATAGTTTTGGCTGAAAATCCATAAATCATCAGAAGGTAATAAAAGAAATATGTTTTTATTGATAAATCTCAAGAATCCTTAATATTTTGTTATGCAAACTGTATATCATTGGAAAGCTTATCAAAAATGCCATAGATTGGTGGCAACGTGGTGGTGTTTTATTTGAAAAAAATAGTTATCCGTTGTTTTGCGTATGTTGACACCCTGTATAGCAGTATTAACAAAAAAGGACTAAAGCCGATGTGTATTATTCTTCATGATGTGGAAAATGTTCTAATGTATAAAAAATGAAGCAATCTTTGCTAGGAATGCTTCTGCAATATTTTCAATGTGTACTTGTTTTTGCCACAAATTTGCCCATAACTAACTAACCGTCCATAATAGACCCATAGTATCTTATACTATTTTTATCAGCTTCTTAAGAGGATTAAAAATTAAGTATAAAATATGGGGTGTTCCATTTAAAAAAAACATAACTTTGATCTGTTACTTATACTAGGACACCCTGTACAAAAACATACATATTTTTAAAATATGTAGAATAAGTGTGGGTACCAGTTTATGAAAAATAGAAGTCGATATCTCAAATAGCAAATAAGTTATGGGGCTTTTACAGAACCCTGGGTCACCCGGTATATACACAGATGTTTTATTGGCCGAGTGAAGTGTCGACAATATTAAATCTGTGCCTCACCAAACCAAAAGTTGACGAGCCGCCACTGCGTAACTGTAATGTGGCAGAGGAGGGAACTGCCTCCGAACCCCGGGTCTAGAGGGACCCTGGCCTGATTTCGGGGTATAATATCCCAGCCGCAATGTAATTCATATTGAATTTCAATGCAGATGAGGTTATGTTATGTCGGCGAGGTTTTACTTTGCACACATTTTGTATTTTTTAATTGATTATTAATTGGCTTGTAAGTCAGGTACGATATTTTATTGGTAAGTCTCGTCTATAATAATTGTCGTAAATATGCCGTTCTCTAATTGGAAATTTGAGTCATAAAAAGGGACATAATAGAATGAATAACGTGTCTTTGTAATTGCCTAAAGAAAATTAATTTGACTTTGCAGCAACATGAAGACAAACCATGATGACCATAATTGCAGTTCTTACAGAAATTGCTTTAGGAATTCTACATTAACATTTTAACAAATTCATCTTAAAGCAATATGTCCAATCAAAATCATTTGAACTTTGCAGTAACTAAAATGGCTGGCTGACCAAAAATACACTTTTTCCAAAATTGCTCTACAAATTCTACATCGATTTCAATAGATGATTGTAATTTTGACATAGTGATTGAGCCGACAACAGAACTTTGGGTTATAGTATGCTCTACTTTCATCACTATTGTATCTAAACTTTCGGCTAGATTCGCCACATTCAACATAGTAGCAGAGAAAGATTACGCAGAGTTCAGAAGCCTTTACATACATTAATTTTATAAGGTAGAAAGTAAAAAGAAATAAGGCATCAGTTTTAATTTAAAAACTTTTTAAACATTACAACTTATAATATAGGGCAATATTTTTAAGACTAAAACGAAATAATATAATTTAAAGGACTGAAGGACTCGATCGATGGCCTTTTCTAACATATGTATGTTTTGTATGTATGTTGGAATAAACTTCATGTATGTAATATAATTTGAAAAATGTCCATATGGCCATCATGTTACTTTCTTTATTTGAGAGTATAAAATGGGGTTTTCGGATGTTTTGCATTTTCGTGTATTTTTTTTAAGTCTGATTTCGAACAAAAATTATTCATTATGTCAAAAAAGTCAAAATTTTTCTATTCAAAATTTTTTCACATTCCTTATACCAAGTGTTTGGGATAAGGGGCAAACATAGGGATTTAACATGTAAAATTAAATATGTGTAATTATTTGCTCCCCTATTCATTTTAGAGAAAAATCGTAAAGGAATATTTTTTAGAGAATTAAAAACTGTAAATGTATCATCCATTTAATTTACGTTTGTACCAGCATACACCTCAGAAATAATAAAAATAAGTTTAACAATTTACCATTTAATAAAAACCCTTGCCATGACTTTAACAAATGTCATGTTATGGTGAGAATAATTTTACTAGTCAAACATTAATTCGGGCGGCCCGTTGGTGTAGTGGGTACAAGCGAGCGCTTATGCCGGTTGCACCGCGTGCCGCGAGGGTTCGAATCCCAGCCCGGGCGAACGATTTCGGGGTCGCGGAATATTCGCTCGGGACCATGGACATTGCATTTGTCTTTCATTATTCAGTTATTCATTTAATTTCTGATATATTACAATACAATGATTATGGCAGATGGCCTCGTAGCCGACGCCAATTTCCCGAATCATTCAATCTCCTTAACCCGCAGTTCCATCCACGTCCAAATATCAATTCACGCATTGTTATTACTATGAACAATAATATGAGTTATTCCAATGGAGAGAGGGTATTATTTATTATCAAAATATTTACAGTGGCGTCAGTTTACACAGAGTTCGTGACTTATTTTCGGTTACATTTAACAATCGACCAATTCCGTCTGTATCAACAATTTCCAAATTTGTGAAAAAGTTCGAAAATACAGCAAGTGTAGCGGCAGATGATTAAAAAGGTATTCCAATAGTCCAATTTCAACAAATATTATTTCAAACATATTAAAATTAAAGGCAAACGGAACAGAAGAAGCAACGATGAATTGAATTAAAGTGGTGTCAGATTACACACAGTTCGTGATATATTTTTGGTTTTACCGTAACCAGCGGTCAACGGGAAATTTTAGAGCAAGTACTCAAAAAGTTCTCCGTTCTGGTGTAAACAATAACCCAATCGGTTATAAAATGCATGTCTAACATTAGCCAACTGCCTATCTGTAATCAATGTGCATTCCGCAAACATTGCTTCCCGCAAAAGATTCAATATTTGGATGGTGTTTTTTGTAAATTTTGTTTTTCAAGTGACCCCACAAAAAGAAATCACATGGTGCTAAATCAGGAGATCTTGGTGGCCAGTTGATAGTGCCACCGCGACCAATCCAGCAATTGGGAAAATTAGCATTTAAATATTCCCTTACATTTAAACCATAATGGGCTGGACATCCATCATGCTGATACCATATCTCCTGATTGTCACGTGCAACTTCTTCTAACGCAGGGCCAACCTGGTTGATTAAAAGGTCTAAATAAGAATTCGAATTTAAATTTCCACATATTTCAAACGGCCCAATAATATTATTTTTAAAAATACCAGCCCAAATATTGATTTTTTGCGGGAACTGGGTTCTAGTTCTAAGGCATATCCGCGGATTTTCTTGGGTCCAGTATCGCGTGTTCTGAGTGTTGGGCTCGTTGTTAAGTGTGAACGTGCATTCATCCGTAAAACAGATAGACTGCAAAAAGTTTCTGTCTATGTTTGATCGATCCTGCATTATCTCGCAGAATACACGCCTGCTTTCTTCATCCACTAGCAATATCTCCTGATGGCATTGATGTTTGTAGGGATAATACCCATGCTTATTCAGAATCTTATACACTGAGAATGTAGACACGCTGCACTCACGAGCAATGCATCGTATGCTAGTTGTTGGATCAGCATTTATCAACCCCAAAACTCTTTCTTCCAATTCATCGTTGCTTCTTCTCTTCCGTTTGCCTGCAATGTTAATGTTTTTGAAATAATATTTGTTAAAATTGGACTATTGAAATACCTTTTGAATCATCTGCTGCTACACTTGCTGTATTTTCGAACTTTTTCACAAATTTGGAAATTGTTGATACAGACGGAATTGGTCGATTGTTAAATGTAACCGAAAATAAGTCAACTCTGCGTAAACTGATGCCACTGTAAAATGTTTTAATAATGAATACCCTCTCTTCATTGGAATAACTCAGATTATTGTTCATCGTAATAACTAGAATTGATATCTGACTTGCAATATTATTATTTTCACTATAACATGAAACATGACATTTGTCAAAGTCATGGCAAGGGTTTTTATTAAATGGTAAATTGTTAAACTTATTTTTATTATTTCTGAGGTGTATGCTGGTACAAACGTAAATTAAATGGATGATACATTTACAGTTTTTAATTCTCTAAAAAATATTCCTTTACGATTTTTCTCTAAAATGAATAGGGGAGCAAATAATTACACATATTTAATTTTACATGTTAAATCCCTATGTTCGCCCCTTATCCCAAACACTCGGTATAATGGGCCCATACAACAGATATGGTTTCAAACTACATTATAAAATCTATTGGTAGCTTTAAGAGATTTGTTGTATGACAATAATGAAAATTTCAAGTTATAATCCCCAAGAGATTATTTCTTGGGAATTACTTGCTTACGATTATGTCGCCCTTCAACTGTGTTTGGGCGACGCTCGCTAGACCGTGAAATGGTTGGGTTGGGCGGGGTTTGGTGTAAACGCTACAGCCAGAAGTGTTTTTTTATAACTTCTCACCCGCCACCGATGCGAAAAAAATAACCACAATACATATTCTAATACGGTTCTCACGCTCGCGCTGTAGCAGGGTGCAGACGTATAATAGCCTTTCTCTTTTAGAATCACAGGCGCAACCTTGAATGTATTAGATATACGGAAATAGCACTGAGTTAATTTACCCTCCCTGTAAGCTGGGTTGCCTACAGTCATACCAATTTGATTTAATCCCCCTCCCGCGGGTGTTTACCGTACTTTTGATGGATACCTTACCGTTAAGTGGTTGTGTCTATGACATATGACTCTATGAGCTCGCATTGCATATTGTGATACCCTTCAATTTATTCACACCTTTGAATATATCGTATGTTCATTAAAAAAAAACCTCAAGTGTGTCATGATTTTTTATTTTTTTAAATTTAAGTTGGCACACTGTTAGGAATTGACATACAAAACGTCAGATCGCTATAAAAGTCACAATTATTCAGTGACCACAATGGTTTACAGCAACCAGCAAAAACGTTTCTAGTTGAGAGTTATTTCCGAAATAGGACTATAGTGGACGGAAATTGGGTGTATTCATTTGACGCACCTATGACAGAGTTTCAGGAAGCATTTCCTGACGTTCTCATTATTTATGATGAATTTAAAAGTACCTTATTACGATCTGTTGTATTATTTCATGAAACGGGTAGTATTCTCCGTAAACCAGGAAGTGGTGGACTAGCCAAACGTACTTAGGATGCTATTAACACAGTACAAGGCATTTTAAAAGGTGAACCTACGTCTTCTCTGCGTCGTTATCACAGCAAATTAATTTATCGGTAGGAACACGCCACAAGTAACATAACCTCAATATGTGTTACCAACTTAAATTTGTAAAAATAAAAAATCATGGCACACTTGAGGTTTTTTTTTAATGAACATACTTTATAAACATTTATATTGTCAAATATTCACGCTATGGGCCGGTTGCATAAAACTGAAATAAACCAGAGTTCATATGAACCAAGATCGAAAAGTGAACTTCGATCAAAATCCTTTGACTATATACTAATGGACTGCTATTCCCCCTCCATTTCCCATATGATCACTGCTCCAAAAGTTGTCCACGAGCTGGAGCCCGATATAAGTCCCGCCCCGGAGCCGAAAATGGAGCGTAATTGAAAAACCGGAAAGCAAAAAAAATATTTCTCGATGTATTCATCAGCAACGTGGAGAATGCAAATGCGAGCATATTTCGGCAACTCGGGTCCACTTTCCTGCCTGTTCTTTACAAGCAAGGCATCAACCCATAGTTTGCGAAGTTCCGGATTTGATGGAAATCTAATTCAGAATTTTAGGTTATAAGTCAAAAGTCAACTGACGTGTACATCAGCTGACGAGTATTATAACCGCGTTGGCATATATACGTGGACGTATTGCAGCCTTTTGCATAGCAAAATTTGGATATAGTGTGAATATTTGACAATATAAATGTTTATATATTCAAAGGTGTGAATAAATTGCAGGGTATCACAATATGTAATGCGAACTCATAGAGTCATATGTCATAGACACACAATAGCTACCAATTTAGTAACATACCGCAACCATTTAGGGTCCCGCCGCGCCACCGTTGCTTGGAGACACACATGAAGCGGCGCTAGCAGTCCAATAGTATAGTCAAAGTCAAAATCAATATCGTTGCATAAATAGAAATGAAGCCGAGTTCCGGGGATCGTTGATTTGTGTAAGTTGGTGAACCTGAAAACGCTAAATGGCCCCAATGTACTGAATTTTATTAATATCTTAATATTTACTGACTAACAAAATGATTCTAACCATAACATGGCACTTGTCAAACTCATGGCAAGGGTTTTTATTAAATGGAACATTGTTCAACTTAATTTTTCGCCTGCCTCTACCGAAACCATATATTTCGGCCATAAAAATCGGGCCGCGTATCTAGGGCCGAAAAAATAATATGCATAATCTAGACAACCTTCCGCGGAATATGAGTAGACTATGCAAAAATCTGACAGTGACATTTCAATGGTGCGCGATGAAAAATTTCCTGAAACACTGTTTTTACTTAGGCAGGCGAAAAAATATCGAGTGTAACTCATGCCGAAATGCTTTAGCAAGCCTTCACTTTTAGTAACCCTCGCTCGCTTCGTTCGCTCGTGTTGCTAAAAGCGGCGGGTTGCTAAAGCCTATTTTCGGCCCTTGATACACTATATACTATTTATTCTCTGAGGTGGATTCTGGTACAAACGTAAATTAAATGGATGATAGATTTACAATTTTTAATTCTCTTTTACGATTTTTATCTAAAATGAATAGGGGAGCTAATAATTACACATATTAATTGTACATGTTTTACATTTTACTTTGCGGTCAATTTGTCAACTCCACTAAAACCCCCGATTACTTGCAACATGGATCCTGTAGTTAGAAAGTGCAGCGTAAAAAGAACCTTATCTTCTGGTGTAAGAGCATGATTTTTGAAATATTTTCGAAATATAGTAGTATTATTTTAATTACGTAGATACATAAAAAAATATTCGGCTGGTGTTTACTTTAGGGTAAATCGACCCGGGGGCTGAAATTTGTTTTGAAGACATAGTTTTTTGAGCCGAGTTCAGAAATGTACGTTTTAACCCGCGGAAACGTAAGGGGGAAAAGTTATGCCCCCTTAAAGTTTCCATTTTCGACGGACAACTCGCACAAACTACGAGTTTCTGTGTAAAATAACTTGTAAACTAACAACTACAATCGACTAATAATGATTTTAACTTACGATTTAAGTGGTGAAAGTGCGATTTTTATATCCTATTCTTCATGAAAATTCACATTTTAAGGGGAATCTCCATACCCACGGTTTCGAATGAAAAGTAATACCGGCACATCTCGGACACTATAGGTCATATTAAAAAAAGAAAAATTGCAATGAATTCAGAAAATTCAGGAGCTTACCGATAGTTTAGTACTTTTTGTAATTTGTTAAATTTCAAAAATACCTAAATAATTACGCATATTTTTGGGCGATAAAGGAGCCGCGCTACGTGATTTATGTGACAGGCTCGCTCCGTTCGTATGAGTCAAGTGCCCTTGCCCTCTCGGCTTTCATAAACAAACACAGCTAGATAATTCAGTAAATGTATTTCAAATAGTTCCGAGCAGTTCTATTCTATAACATTTCAGTTGACAGAGAGGTATTTGTGCGAAAACACTTTCGGGCGAAATAAATTGTGTAAAAATTCCACAAATAATTTCATCGAACTCTTCAGAACAATTTGAAACACATTAGAAATATGGAGCACCGCTTCCGTGAAGTCTTTTTTGCAATTTGATTTCAAAAGTACCTAAATAATGAGGCATATTTCTGGGCGATACAGGAGCCGCGCTACGTGATTTATGTGACAGGCTCAGTCTATTCGTGTGAGTCAGGTGCCCTTGCCCTCTCGGCTTTTATAAACAACAGTTAGATAATTTAGCAATGTAATCGTATTATTTATATTATAGCCCAGTGAAATTATACCATAAAAAGGTATAAGAGTGAAATAAATCCCGGAAATTTGATATTTTTCGGCAAAGTTCTCTACAATTATTATTAACATACATTTGCTGTAACTATTATCGTTTTATAATTATAAACCAAAAATAAAAAATCAATTTTTTTTTTCTCGAATAAAAATGATTTTATGAAAAATGTTTTCAAGGAAAAGATGTTCATTTCTTTGTTGTCTTCAATGTTTGTTTAATTGTTTTTGTGATATTTTTAATATTTAAGAAAATATTGGCAAAAACAAAAAACAGTTGAGGTAAACACCCACTTCCGGTGTACGAAATTTTACCAAAAGCTTTTCAGTTCTTCAGATTATCAAATAAGACCTATGTTCAAAGTTTCATATCAATTGTTTAATTATTTTGTGAGATACAGCGCGCACAGCAGACACACACACACATACACATAGACAAAAAAAAATTCCAGAAATTGTTGAAATGGCATCTAGGGGCCCCAAAACGGATACTTCCGTAAAAAAAAATTTGAAAAAAATCATGTCACAATACTTTCTCATACTTCGTAACGGAGAAAGTAAAAAATGCCTTACGAAAGTACGAAGACATGACAAAAACTTCGGTGACACCGTGCGGCTTTTTTGTGGATGAGACGCATGGTTTTTTGGTAGCATCTCTAGATGGGTTGATAGAAAATGGTCGCGGAATTATTGAGGTGAAGTGCCCAAAATCGATAGAAACAATAACAACAGCAAAAGCAGCAATCGAAAAAAAAAATTCTTTTTGGATACGGATTTGAAATTAAAACGTAATCACAATTATTACTATCAAATCCAGGCCAGATGCATATTGCAAAAGTCGACTTTTATATGGACGAAACAAGACCTGTCGATTGAGAGAGTTACCAGAGACGACGACAATTTTTGGGAAACAAAATGATTGAAAAATGAATATATTTTTACAAAAATATTTTATTAAAAGAAATCATTGATCCACGGACATGTAGTACTCCCTATCAGGGAGCACTAAAAAACCTACGACAGAAGTCGCCTCCAAGGAAGCAACTACACCAAGATCGCCGATCCACTGAAGCTGCTAATCCGCTGATGTGAAGTCACCGTCCGGTAATTTATCCGAGTTCTTGCCGTGCATACCGGTGCTTGCCCTTCCGAACTTTGTCTGAACTATAGTGACGCATCTGTGATTTCTTTTGTGACTCTTCCGTATTTATTTTTCTTGTGACCTTTTTAGTGTAAATGTTTTCCGATTGAACATGTTATTAGGTCATTTGTGTCCAGTATATTGAACTTTGTGTAAATAACAGCGAAAAGGATTTCGCGCCAATCTGACTTTATCTGCCTCTCAACCCTCTCTCCTTTTGCGCATTGATAACATAAATATCGAATTCCATTGCATTGTACTAAATGAACACGCATTTTCAAAATTCAGTCTCGAAATGAAAATATTGGCACACGTAACATTGACGTTTACTGAAACGGTAATTTTTTTATGACTCAAATAATGCAACAAACCCACTATTATTATTGTAAAGGTTAAAAATGAGATATGAACATCATGTTATTTTCTGATAAATATTTTCAAACAAAAGATTTCTTTTATTGTCTTTAATATTTGTTTACATGTTTTTGTAATATTTTGCATATTCACAAAAAAACGAAAAAAAAAGAAACGTTAGGTAAACACCCACTTCCGGTGTACGAATTTTTACCAAAAGGTTGTAATTGTCAAGTAAAGCACATGTTCGATGTTGCTTGTTGTTGTAATTTTTGAAATAATTTCACGATCACAATACTTTCCCGTACCTCGTAACGGAGAAAATACAAATTATAATTTTGTCGGAAATAAAATTTCGCCACGAAAATATTTCTTGAAAGTCGATCAGATCAGTATGTGTTCCCGACTGTCGGCTCAGAAACTCCAGTATCGAATTTCTTGTTATGTTTGTTTGTATTATGTAGATAATTTCGAGTCCACGTGGACTGGAAAGATGCATGTCGCGGAGTCAATCGCCAATCGGAGACGACGGAGTGCGATAAATTACAAGTTGAAAAATTACGACAACGTTTCATTTATCTATCCTCTTTCTTTGCACATAAAAATGTATTCGGATCGTTTCACGTTTGTGTTTATTTGACTAAGGCAAGAAGTATGTTAACGCCCATTTCACGTTGAATACAAACCCAAGCGGGAGTTTAGCCTACACTTTGTTTCATTATTTTCTTATAAATACTAATTTTTAGGAAAAAAATCTTAAACTTCCGGGAATTTCCTGACTGCATTAAACACGTTTCCGTTTTTTGTTTTCCCCTAGAAACTACAGTTGTCGAGAAAACACTGTAAAACTTTTACATTATAAGTCCCATATAAAGCGGTGCCATCTACTGAGCCAGAAACACACCAAAGAGGTCTACCGATTCCCCTTAAGGTCATGTTAAAAATGCGTATTTTCATTAGTTCATCGTCCCACCGCAACTGAAGGAGTGGCGTGTCGAAATAAACACTCTATAACGTTTTCTGTGAACTATCATTGCGTTAACCCTAGATTACTTATGTGCATTAACAATTGACACGAATTTTAAATTGTTCTGTTGTAAATCTATTTACAATTTCTTTATTTGTGCCCCACTTTTGTGGGTGTTTCTATTTTTTTTGGGAAAAGGTGCCCCTACCAAACATAAACACACGCATGTATCTTTAACCTGGATCCTAACCACACAAATTCATCTGGTAAAAATTAGGGACTTTAGTCAATGATTAAATGGCAATGTAATAGATATTTATGCATTAAGGGAGATATGGAGGTCCTCTGGCCCGGGGTTTGTAAGTCAACCCAGGGTGAAGAACAAGAATATCTCCCATGGTGCATACAATATTTGATTTTATAGTTATATATTAGTAATTAGTAAAAATATTCAGTATAGCTATCCGTAATATGTATTTGCATGGTTGCTATAAGTTGGTTTTAAAACAAACAGCTCGCATTTCATGAACTAACGTTTATTTAATTTGATTTGACTTTAATGCTTTAACAAAAAACGTACGGTTGTGAATAAAATAGTGAACAAACCTGGGCGATAAGTTTAATTCATCATTACCTACCAGTTAATGGTTGTAAATGGTAGGTGCTTATGCTTAGGTTAGGGTGAGGTTACATTTGCCGCACTTTAGACCAGATAGTAGTTTTACACGCAGTAGATTAGGTGATGGTGAAGCCCCGTCATTAACACATAGGAAGTAGTTATACGGGCTCCATGTGGTCAATGGCGGAGCAGAGCGAGACCGGTCGCTTATGCTTAAGTTAGGGTGAGGTTAAGCCCCTCCGCTTTAGACCGACTGGTAGTTTTACCCGCAGCGGATTAGGTGAAGGCGAAGCTGTCATGAATGCATAGGAAGTAGTTACGGTGGCTCACTGTGGTTGATGGCGGAGCGAAGCGAATATAGGAAGTAGTTACGCTGGCTTGCTTGCTTATGCTTAGATTAAGGTGAGGTTAAGGTGCCCCCTTAGACCGGCCAGTAGTTTAACCTGCAACGGATAAAGTGAAGGCGAAGCCGTCATGAATGCATAGGACGCAGTTTCGGTGGCTTGCTGTGGTCGATGGCTTCGCTTCGCTCCGCCATCGACCACAGCCGGCTTGCTTGCTTATGCTTAGATTAAGGTGAGGTTAAGGTGCCCTCTTAGACCGGCCAGTAGTTTTACCTGCAACGGATAAGGTGAAGGCGAAGCCGTCATGAATGCATAGGAAGCAGTTACGCTGGCTTGCTGTAGTCGATGGCGGAGCGAAGCGAAGTGAAGCCATCGACCACAGCCGCCTCGCTTGCTCATGCTTAGATTAGGGTGAGGTTAAGGTCCCCCCTTAGACCGGCCAGTAGTTTTATCTGCAACGGATTAGGTGAAGGCGAAGCCGTCATGAATGCATAGGAAGCAGTTACGCTGGCTCGGTTGCCTGGTTGCGTCAAGGTCCTCCCCCTTGAGACCGGGTAGTAGTTTTACCCGCAGTAGATTAGGTGATGGCGAAGCTGTCATGAATGCATAGGAAGCGGGATTCTTTGTCATGTTAGCACATACTTTCACTTTAAACACCCTAATAGCACTATAGCACACAAATGGAAATAACAGTAGCAATTACTAGAACGTAAATACAAGAGGTTTCAAAAAAATCAGTGAACTTATTGGGACTGTGTGAAAATCAACTAGAAATTAAGGACATGGTAATTTAAATGTAAATGTTAACTGTTTAACCTCTTAACATACACATTTGTTTTATTGTTAATATAGTTAATTTCAGAAATATAATTATTTTTATTTATATCGTACTTTATGTATTCACATATTTTCCGTGAGAATTAGATTGGTTTTCCGATTATGATGTGGCCAGTTGGCAACCCTAATAATCACAGATAACTAAATAGAGTGTTCAGTTTGCACAGGGGGGGTTAATTGAATAGGGAGAATTGGAAACGTGACATCCACGCCATCTCACAGTCATCTGGCCCAACTAACGCAATGCAACGCTGCCAAATCTATGTAGAAATCTTTGTAACCAAGCAATATGGTCATATTTTTGTTGGTTAAATTTATTTTAGGTATTTAAGAACATCCAAATATCTGGTAATATTCAAAGTCCACTAGTGTTAATTGTTTGTTTAAGTCTATTTGATAAATTTTAAAGCAAAATAGACTTTTGAATAATATCACAAATGAGATATGACAACATCTATTTCCCATCAAATTTCCGGCCTTTTTATACATAACCTCATTAACGTCACGAGTGGAATTGTTATTCGGCCAGGTATTTATAATTCAAATTTAAGCTAATATTCTTAAACCTAAAAGAGTGTGCAATGGGTAAATTAAGTACTCCTAAGGCACCTTATTGCAGTACCGTTTGTATACGCGATTCAAATATTAAAAATAAAGTTTTCTTTACATATCCGAAGTGTCCTAATCGCAGAGGTGAATGGGTTAATTCCATTGAATGTATTACTCTAAAAAAAAATCCACTTTCAAAAGTTATGCACCACTTTTTAAGTATTTATTAATTCCTGTAGAAAATATTTAAATTGGAATGCAATTCTGACAATTTTTAATATACCTTCTTGTAGTACTTCTTCCAGTACAGTTCCTGCAAAATCTTTTTTAAAACGGCCCCTTCAAGAATGTAGCTCACTTCATGATTTAACATCTGCCCCAAAAAGAATTCGTTTGGAAAAAAATTCAAGGGAATTTCCTTCAACATCATTTAGAGCTTTACTTTTTGCGTTTGATTAAGTCTAAGCTCTTTATAAAGCAAGTGTCTGCGATTTCCGCTTTTATTTGGATGCGTCGCACTGATGAGAACCAAAAAGTTCGAAACACTTGCAAAAATGAATTGTAAAGTCGCAATTTTAAATTTCCCGCTGGCTCGATGTGTTTGGCCAGATGACTCGCAGACGGCGCTGATGGCGTTTCCAAAAGTTAACATTGAACTGTCCCTCTTTATCCTTAATGCTCTGTGAGTTTGCATGTCCGTCAGTTTCGGCGGTTCAATGAACTGCACATAACCTTAAAATGAAATATTAATGTAAAGAAAAAGATATAAAATTCGCATTTTTACTACTCAAATCGTAAGTTTACATCATTATAAATTGATTGTGGTTGTTGGTTTACCAAAATCTACCCAGAAAAGCAGGTTTTGAGCGAGTTGTACGTCCGATACGAGAGAAACTTTAAGGGGGCACAACTTCTTCCCCTTATGTTTCTCAAAGTTAAGATATACATTTTTGGACTCGGCTCAAAAAACTACGTCTACAAAGAATTAAGAAGAAATAAAAAAACAGCCCACTTCCCGATTTTTCCCGATTTACCCTAAAGTAAACCCTTACCAATTATTCATCATTTATTGGCCTTAAGATTGATTGATATATTTGTTATGTGAAGGGTTTGCACAATCTACAATTTAGCAGCTATGTTTGCTTTGTGTAAATACCTTGCAGTTTTAAATGATATAGCCAGCGAAATTTGTTGTAATAAATTTCTCACAGTCTCTTTTGAGAGTCAAAACTTATAAATTCTATACAGTTCCATTTTACGAAATGATTAACCCGCTCTCTGAACAATCTTGGTATTTTTGGCCACAAGGTTAATTCCATCAACTCTGCCAACTCATCATCCGTCACTTCGCATACGTATTCTATTTTTAATAAAAACCACAATCAGAGGCGACGTATACGTATTTAAAATAGGTTATGTGAGTGATGAACTGTAGTTCCGTCAGCTTAAATGGCCTGAATTTTTAATAATCATGGCGAGTTTCACTATTTCCCTGTTCGTACAGCAACGCTGTTAGCGTAAAAAGACTCGCACGCACTTTATGTCAAAATGACATGAAGATTTTGCGATGTTGCAACACTTTGAGCTTGCTTACGACGCTTCCTATTAAGTATAACTTAAAATATACGTCCGACTTTACTAAGTCAGACTTAACGAAAAAATGGTGAAAATGGGCATGAATTGAGTATACGCTGCTAGAAACAAGTTTAAAATAAAACAAATGTAGCCATGACATTAAAAAAATATACACAAATATCATTTGATTAGAGAGTCATTAGTCCGTCATGGCGTTAACTTGTATCTGTCGTAACTATTTTAAAGTGCAGAAAGCGGTGTGGAGATTATCAGTGAGACACTACGCTGATGAACTCAAAGCTAAGCTTTTGGAGTTAGTTCCTAGGGAACAACAACGTATCAAGAAATTTAGGGGGTCGCACGGCACTACCAAAGTCGGAGATGTGACAGTCAACATGATGTATGGTGGAATGAGAGGAATCAAGGGTTTGATTTGCGAGACGTCCGTACTAGATCCAAACGAGGGCATCAGTTTTCGCGGCCATTCCATCCCCGACTGCCAAAAGCTTCTTCCAAAAGCTCCGGGTGGAGGATCAGAACCCCTTCCAGAGGGCCTTTTCTGGCTCTTAGTCACCGGTGATATACCAACGGATGCCCAAGTAGCAAAATTGTCTAAAGAATGGGCCCAACGTGCGGTGCTCCCCACCCACGTTGTTAGTATGGTGACTCGCCTGCCTAATACTGTTCATCCCATGGCCAAATTCAGCGCCGGTATAACCTGCCTCAGTAGTGAAAGTAAATTCGTGAATGCTTATAAGACAGTACATAAAACAAAATTCTGGGAGTATGTATACGAAGACTGTGTGGACTTAATAGCTAAGTTGCCGGTACTTGCTGCTACTATTTACCGAAGCACATACAAAGAGGGTAGTAGCATCGGCGCTATTGATTCGAAAAAAGATTGGAGCTATAACTTCGCACAAATGTTAGGATACGATGATCCACAATTCATTGAATTATTGCGTATGTACCTTACAATACACGCCGATCACGAAGGCGGAAATGTAAGTGCCCATACGGTGCACCTTGTCGGTTCAGCCCTTAGCGACCCGTATCTCGCATTCGCAGCTGGAATGAATGGTTTAGCTGGACCACTCCACGGTCTTGCTAATCAAGAGGTATTGGTTTGGCTGCAAAATCTACGCAAAACAATTGGTGACAATGCCACCGAGGAACAGTTAAAAGAGTTCATCTGGAAGACACTTAAGTCGGGCCAAGTAGTGCCCGGTTACGGCCATGCCGTACTCCGAAAAACTGATCCCCGCTACACGTGCCAAAGAAATTTTGCCTTGAAACATTTACCCAATGATCCCGTTTTCAAGTTAATCGCAAATTTGTTCAAAGTCGTTCCAGGTATCCTCACAGAGCTAGGTAAAGTGCAGAATCCTTGGCCAAATGTAGACGCCCACTCTGGTGTTTTGCTTCAATATTATGGTCTCACAGAAATGAACTACTACACAGTCCTATTCGGCGTATCTAGGGCTCTTGGAGTATTAGCCCAATTGATATGGTCCCGTGCCTTAGGCTTTCCAATCGAAAGGCCAAAATCCATATCTACTGATCATCTAATGAGGGATTTGAAAGCAACCTAAGAAGATTTAGATGGATCAAAAATTAAGGTTCTTTTGTAAACAGAAGTAATGTTATCTAAATGATTTATAAAAATTTCAAATATTCCAAAAGAGTTTTTTTTAAGGGATGTTATATGGGGGCTGCCCAAAGTGCCGAATGTCCAAAGTGCCGAATCGATATTTTGCCCAAAGTGCCGAATTTCATACCTCCGACCATGCCCAAAGTGCCGAACGACGCCAAGCGACGTCGAATCCTTCGTAAATAAGGCGTCGGGGCCGAATGCCGAATTTTGAAAAAAAATAGAAATTGTGCAGTTTGCGAATGGCTATCACCCTGTATAATACGCTGAGTTATGTTTTGGTTGATGTAGTAATTTTGAAGACTGAAGTTCAACTAAACTTTACCACTAAATTAGAATGAATTATCTTTATTAGTTTCAGGGCAGCACTTTAACAATTTTGTTAAAATTTTTGTACAAACAACTGAATAACACAAAAACGGCTCGTTATAAACCCCCACAACCTAGGTCATTTTAATCTCCAAGTAACGAGGAACAAACATTCTAAAATATACAGGGTGTTCCATTAAAAAAAAAACATAAGTTTGGTCTGTAACTTTGTTATGAGACACCCTGTATAAATTTAAATATTTTTTAGGGCATGCAGCTCACTATTCTGCACAACTTTTGTATAAAACATTTTTCAAAATTTTGACAAATAAGCACGCGATTGACCGTTCCCAGAGCTCTGAAACACCCTGTATAAAATAATGGTTGGTGATACAGTTCGAACCTTCAACAAAACAATAGAAATTATCGTAATGGTTCAACATCAATCACTGGGGCAAATATAAAATTTCACCTGCATCCTTCATTTCAACAAATTTTTAAATATTTCGGAAACGGTAAACGTTAGGTATAGGGAACATTGAAGTAACTCACCTTTATTTGTTCCCTAGAATTCAAAAATAACAAAAAATACAGGGTGTTTCATTTAAAAAAACATAACTTTGATGTGGATATTTTTTATGGGACACCCTGTATGACTGGTAATAATTTAAAATTGTGCACACAACGATTCTACACTATCCATTTGAAAAGAATAACAAAAAGTTGCATGGTTTCCCAAAATGACCGAGCCCCACCCAGTATATCCTTTTTGTGTCTTGTATTGTGTGAGTGTAGGTCACTTGTAGTCTGATATATAATGTTTAATATACAGGGTTTTACGAAAGTAACGGATAAATTCCATAAAATCGTTGGTAAAAATATTTCAAAAATTGCTTTATTTTTAAATTGTCATCGAGAGATGTAATTTTCAACCTCACACCCTTCAACCGCTAAGCGCTAACAACCCCAACTTTTAAAATTCAAATGGCAAAGTACCCCTTCTTATATCTCATCTGATAGCTTGTTTAATGCTAAATATAATTTAAAAAGAAGTTTTTCAAAATCGGTTGACAACAAACGGTGACATTTACGAAAATGTTTTCAAATAAAATTGCCAATATTCGAGCAGGCGTTGATATGGCTCTAGCAACAATGGTAAAAACAATTATAGTTTTTAATTTTTAGTACATCCTGTGCTGAAATACAAAAATTGCAATAGATTTTGCGAAATTAGGAAATGCAACATCAACATTCAAAAAATTATTTTTCAAAACTATCAAAACAATGAAAAATCTTACTGCCCATGGCTCCTTTGCACAAAATACGCTACTCAGAAACGCCAACCTGCTTTTCATTACACCATTTTTTTTTAATGTAGTGTATGTCGTCTCGTACAACTCAGGAATTATTGAATGAGGCAAACAAATCTTCGATTAGAATATCCGCCTTCTAATACTTTTTTGGACATTATTTAGGTCAAAAAACATTGACTAAAATTTCTGTTTACCAACTCCATAACAACCAAAGCGCAATAGCCGACTTGACAGAATTCATATTTTCGGAGTGTCATAAAAAAATATTTTATCTAAAATCGGGTCTAATAATCGAATTACAGTGGTCATTTGAGCCATGTAATGTTGCTAAGTTTCTTTTTTCTCACGCAATGCATAGATCCTTCATAGGATTTTTTAAATATTTCAAATTGACACCAAGTACGTCAAAATTTTATAAACATTATTTCAATATTTAATGCAATTACAGACGATTTTGGATAAAAATGTATATTATAATGTGGAATTCCTCATTAGTCCCTTAAGAAAATGAACTTTTTCTTGCGGGACTAATTACGTACATTCCACATTCGTATAATAAATAACTATTAATTAATTAATTGATTAACGCTGACGCGTCGGCCCCCACACTATTACCCTTCACCATTATAACGCACTTACCGCCATTGATACTTAATATACTATTATGAAACTTGTGTTTCAATGTACCATTAAGAACCGCATGCTCTACTCATTTAATTTAATACTCTTAGATAATTTATAATGGTCTACTTACTAGGATCGACCTGGAATGTATGTGGATCGATATCAGCCACATCGAAGTAATCATACTCCAAGTAGTAATGGTCGTAATGGGATCCCAAAAGTGAATTGAAGCCCTTCATCTCATACCTGTCAACAAATCAACATTTGTATTAAACATACTCATACATTGAAAATTGCTAACAGCTGGTGTTCGGGATTCAAACGAAGGATCATTGAATTTGCCGCGTTTTGTATTTTGTTTTTTGAATCGCGCTGTGCAGCCAATTTTGGGGACTTTGTCCATGCGCGACGGTTGATGTAAAAAAGGAAGAAGTCCTCTTCCTTTTTCGAGAAGGGATCAACAACGGATGTGAGTGTGTCCATCGTGTTCTTCCTGATCTGAATGTTGTCGTTTCCGTCCTCGTTCTCGTACAGTATGTCCTCGTCCTCGTACCATAGGCATTAATAATCCATAATATTATAATTGTTTGTAGGTTGCTAACGACGCTACCCGCAATCAAATTTATTATTTGACAGTAATATTTGTTTGTAAATATGGTGTTTTCAAATTTAGAAGGGTTTGATATGCTGATGTTTTGGGTGAGTGCCATCAAAATTATCGTGCCACTGAGCGGCTATATGCTGAACGATACCCACAACGAACTCGTCAGTCAAGAAAGGTATTTCGTCGCCTAGCCCATCGACTTAAGACGTCTGGTGAAATACAATCAAGCCATAATAAAAACCAGCGTGTTAAGCAACGTGTGCAGAACGAAAGAGCACCTGATATCATTGCTGCTATTAGTATTGACCCACAATCACTAGAAGACTCTCAATCGATGCTGGGATTAGTCACACAACAACGTGGAGAATCATAAACAAAAACAAATTCCATCCTTTTCATATTCATTTACACCAAGAACTTGGGGCACGCGATTTTCAGGACCGATTGGATTTTTGTGGATGGTTGTTGAACAAAAATCAGAGCTTCGCCCGTCGAATTCTTTGGCCAGATGAGGCAACATTCAAGAATAATGGAAATGTTAATATTCACAACGCGCATTACTGGTCTCGCGAAAACCCTCACTGGCTACGCGAAGAAAACAACCAACATATTTGGAGCCTTAATGTCTGGTGTGGCATCTTAGGAGACCAAATACTTGGACCACATTTTTTCGAAGAGTCTTTAAAGGGTATAATGTATAAAGATTTCATAGAGAACATACTTTATGAAGCAATGTTCCATTGGCAATCCGTTTAAGAATGTGGCTGCAACAAGACGGTTGCCCAGCTCATTATCCGAAAGTGGCTCGCGAAACTATTAATAGTATCTTTCCTGGCCGTTGGATTGGAAGAGGAGGTCCGGTTTCATGGCCAGCTCGTTCGCCTGACCTAACACCTCTTGATTTCTTCTTGTGGGCACGTATTAAAGACCTGGTATATAAAGAACATCCAGCCACGAGGGACAACATGAAGGATAGGATTCGGAATGCCTGCCGTACAATAAGTGGAAATGGGGTGTTACGGGCTGTCAACCAGTACCGTAACAAAAATGCACCGATCAAGCAGGAAGACACTTTGAGCATTTATTATGAAAAAAACACTTTTTGGTATTTAAATGTTTTGTGTTTATTTTGTTTTCATATTGCGGTTTTGGGCAACTTTAAGCTTTTAATGTTTAATTCGTTTATTTGCAAAAAATGTTATCTGTTATCTTTAAAATACGTCAAAGCCAAAGATACCATACATGACCTATAGTCTATTTTTCGTAAGATTACAGTCAAGGAAAGATGGGACCAATTTGACATGATTCAGTGATTGGTTGAAATTGTGGGAAAACTCACACCGGACATATTCTATTCTCCATCTTTATTTTGTTTAGTGATCTTTGTCATTTTGATAGTTGGACACATTCTGTCTGTCTGCGTCCGTCGTTATATCCGTTCACGTGATGCTGTTTTGTGTTTTTTCGTGTTTTTTCTTATTGTTCTGTGTTGTTTCTTGACTCTTATATTTGTACCATGTCCGATAAGGAGGTTCCGTCGACGAGTGCAACGAAAGTGATTAAAAACTCGCAGGGAAAATCTATTCGAAGTGGGCAGCGATTAATGGCCTACGACATTTATTTAAAATATAAATCCAGTTCAATGAAAACTAAAGCCATACGACTTGCCTCTGCAGACGTAGGAATTTCAGAGAAAACCATGTTTCAAATAGTTTCTAAGATGGATAAGACGGGAATTCTGAAATCACACAATTTGTTTGGGAGAAAAGGGGCAGAGGTAAAAATAGTATGCTAATTGAAAAGGATGAAATTATTGATTAGAGAAGAAAGTATTTAACTAAAATAAAACAATTTAGACAAGAGGGACGCATCATCTATTATTTAGACGAGACTTGGGTGAATGCAGGCCATACAACAAATAACATTTGGAAGGATACTACAGTATATAGCACACGCCAGGAATTTGTGGAAAATTTATCTGTAGGATTAAAAAGCCCCTCAGGAAAGGGTAGTCGTCATTTGCCACATCGGGAATGAAAATGGGTTTGTAGAAGGTGGGTTATTATTATTTTAATCTAAAAACACAGGCGACTACCACGATGAAATTAATTCAACACAATTCGACGAATGGCTAATAAAAATTTTGCCACGTTTAGAGGATAATGCGGTTATTGTAATGGACCACGCGCCTACCACTCCATTAAATTTGAGGTTCCAACAAGCGCTTGGACCAAAAATAATATAAAAACATATTTGCTGGAAAAAGGGACCGAAATAGATGATGACATATTAAAAATTGAATTGTTAATTGCTGCCAAAAAATATGTTAGTAACCATCCTGTGCCCTATAGAATTGATGAAATTGTTAAAAACACAAACCGACAAATTTTACGATTGCCACCCTACCACTGCCAATTAAATCCCATTGAGCTCGTATGGGCACAAGTAAAAGGGTATGTGGCAAAAAATAATAAAACTTTTAAATTGCCAGATCTACAAAATCTTTTTCATGAAGGTTTGCGGCAAGTAACACCAGAAAAATGGGGTAAATGTGTTGAACACATAAAAAAGAAGAATTGTACAAATTAGACAATATTGTTGAAGAAAGGCAATTACAATTCAATGTGACCACCGGCTCATCTAATGAAGTAGATTTTTCTGATACAGAATAAAAAAAAATGTGTAATAAATATATAAAGGTAGAATCTATTGCCTGAATGCTGTACTGAACCAAATCCGGGTGGCTTTAAGACCGACAAGATATGGACATTGCCAGCGGCGGCAAATATAACAATATTAATGTGAACATTAAATATTGTTCCCCCATCAGAACACCTACAAACCGGTTTCGACCTTTCAGGTCTCATCATCATTCAGGCAATAGATTCCGCCACTTTGGCGTTTTTACCTTTAACGGTGTTTGGAATACTTATATTCCAATAGTAATCTCCGTTTCCCCATCAGCAACTAACTACACTGATGAGACCTGAAAGGTCGAAACCGGTCTGTAGGTGTTCTGATGGGGGAACAATATTTAATGTTCATAATAAATATATATTTAAAATGTGTATTCTTTTCATTAAATTCCAAAATTAAACATCACTGCATTTTTTATTACCATTTCGTCATAGTACACAGTACAGGAAGTATAATAAACTTGAAAAACACTTTCATTAAATGAAATATTAGAAGGTAAGTACGTTTTTGCTTTTATCATGTCAACACAACTCAAATCACTGTAAATTAATTTGTTATTCACACATGCGTATGACATGAAATTTGTGTTGCATTTTTTAAATCAAATTTATCAACTTCAAAACAAATAATTTTTTCTATATCCGTTATAAAATTCATAGTTTTAACATTATACATGTAATCCACTAGATTTGAATTTGGCACCAGTATTCGTCACCAGATTCACATATTTTAATGGTGTAAATCAGTCTTCTAGTTACTGTAATCTTAAAAAAAAATAGACTATAGGTTCGCATTTAAAATATTGAAGTTGCGCCTACTTCCGGTAACATCCGGATGTCGATGTTAAGTAGGCTTATGACATGTAATTTTGTTTTATGAACCTATATGACGTAATACATTGAGAAAATGGCCAGGAACTGGTTATTTGAAACAATAATGTTTATTTCGTTATGCATATGTTTTAGAAATAAATTTTTCAAACAAAAGTTATTTCTTTTTAAAATACCTATCCAATGATAACATAGGTTCCCATTTGAAATTCTAAAGTTGAGTGTAGTTACTCCTACTTCCGGTAACTTCCGGAAGTCGAAACTACCTCCATTAAAATTTTCGGGTATGCATTAATAATGCTATTTTTTTCTCGAAGCTCTATGACGTCACGTTCTCGAGAAAAAGGCCTGGGACGGGTGGTCTGAAACACCCGGTATAATTGTTGAAAAGATGTCTATTTGAAAATGTAAAAAATATACAGGGTGACCTTGGTGCAGCGCTCGATGTTGTATTTATATAGCTCTGGAGCGGTGCCCAGCTTCGTGCATAAACATTGTCAATTCATCGTGCTTATAACCCTGGAACGCTTACCAAAGTGCCCAATGTTAGTGGTTGCCGAAACATTACCTCCAGATTTTGGACCCCTCTGGCGGATACCGTTATCCGCCGGTTGACAGTATTCAGTGCTTCACCTTGGTATGGTACTTGGGTTTAGGTAAGAAGCGCAACCCTGGAATGCTCAGGAAAGTGCCCAATGTTATAGTGGTTGCCTAACGTCACCTCCAGGTTTGGTTTTGGACCCCTACGGTAGATACCGCTATCCGCCGGTTGACTCCAGTATACAGTGCCTCACCTTGCTATGGTACTTGGGCTCAGCTAAGAAGCGCATCGTTCAAAAATTATCAATCGATCTACTGAGTTTTAATTGATTAGCCCTCTATCAACTCCAGAAAGTCCGGCATGTGTTCATTACTTGCGAACGAGGTCACGGACGGCACCTTACATGTGCTTTATTGTACTTTTTACGCAAACAGCGGTGCTGTACGGACAGGGGAATTGTGAAAACTCGCCATTATTATTAAGATTTCAAGGTAATTTAAATGTGCTTAGCTTAATTAAATATTTAAAGGCAAATGCGCGCACAAAGAAATTACGGTACGCAAAAAAGAGAGGTTATGTCATTATCAGCCAGTATTTTGAAAGTTTTGTAAAATTTAAATTTATCCCTGCCTACATGCACCGTTTTACCAGTAGGGGCGCTTTCACTTAACATGCCTCATCGCCTCAAATAGCTAATTACTATTAACCACGATTTCAATTTTTTAAATGAAATGGAGGACTCAAAGAAGAAACGATCCGTAAATATTTTAACAACTGAAAAAGAACTTGTTGAACCTTATTGCAATCGACAAAAAAACATCCAAGATAGAGAAAAAACTCATTTCAAAATCAAGAGTTCACAAATCATTAACCCTTCATGATCACATTCTAAACACTTATATTTCAGAAATAACACTGCTAATACCAACAAACAGGTATTAATCAATTAACTACGTCGCTCAGCGACGGACGCGTCTAAGGAACCGCACCTTTAAAGTGTGATTTCTTCGACACGTCCGTCGCTGAGCGACAGAGCCGATCCTACCGGGGGGCTAGAGCGTGCATAGCACGCGGGCGGCGAAACCGGTGAAGCCCGCGGACCACCAAAACCAGTAAAAAAAAAAATCTGTAAAATTTAGTCGCCGAAATAGCGGCCGGTCGCCTGGACCCCTGCCCGAAGTGTATCCGATTTCTAACCGGGTAATGATTTTGCCAAAGAAGCGGAAGAAGTGTCTCATCTTCATCTGAAGTTCGTCTAAGAAAAAACCGCATATGTCCAATTATAAGTCTATTGGATCCTAAGGAAACATTTAGAATTGACTTTTATTTTGAAATTTTGGGCATCGCTATTAATTTGATATATAAACGTTCTGAACTGTTAAAAAATTGCTGTTCCTTGTTTAAATTTTTTCTAGTATTTCATTCTACAGAGTTCTACATTTCTAAGAAAATGTTGTATGGATTTCGATATTAAATTACAGGTAACCAAAAACAGAAAATTAACAAAAGATTTAGATGGAACGGAACTCTTGAAAGAACTTTTATCTTTTAGAGAACTATTTTCTAATCATTCCCAATTAAAGCCACAAGCAATTTTAAATCATTTAATTAGCTAAGATTTACAAAGAAACTAACCCAAGTGTTCCCCTCCGATTTGAATGAAATTTGGTAGATTTGTAGAGGGAGCTAAAATATTCCATACATATTTTTTTGTTTCAGCTGAAACACATGTTTAGGGGGTGAACTCGCCCCTCGAAAATCAACCATATTTTTGTTTTCAAAGCCTGTGGTGTAATAAAAAATTGAAAAAAAATATAAATAATAAAACTAAATTTTCATATTATCCGCTAGTGAACATAAAACCTTTCTTTAATGGAAAGGTTTTACTGAAAGGAAATGTATGGATATATATTTGGATTCCACGTTTGGAAAAAAATTATTATTCTAGTTTTGGTCATCATCGTTTATGTCTTTATGTATGATTTTTTTTAACTAATATTATTGTTGCAGTAATTACAAGCCACAAATATTAATAATTTTTTACAGTCTCGAAGTAGTCAATGCACACATTTTTTTTACACCAGTAGATAGAATTTGAAATGTTGTACATTTACGAAATTACGCTATCATAATTTGTTCAAAAGTTATAACCAAAAATGGTGATGTGGCCATCATGTTACTTTCTCCGACTTGATGGTATCATTTATATTTACGCTTTCGTGGTTTATTTTTAATTTGAATCATATTTTAAATGTACATCGAGCGCTTTGTAAACTCGGAGGAAACTGACGTTTAAAACGTCAAAATTATGAAATATGGAAAAATTATACTTCAAATATAAAAACTCAATTTACTCAAAAACTGAAGGGATTTCGAAAAAAATGTATTCTGTGTAAGTTGTTCATTTTAGCATTCTCTACAATTATTATTAACATACATTTGCTGTAATTATTATCGTTTTATAATTATAAACCAAAAATTAAAAAAATAATAATTTTTTTTCTGGAATAAAAATGATTTTATGAAAAATGTTTTCAAGCAAAAGATGTTTATTTCTTTGTTGTCTTCAAAGTTTGTTTAAATGTTTTTGTGATATTTTTCATATTTAAGAAAATATTGGCAAAAAATAAAAACAGTTGAGGTAAAGGCCCACTTCCGGTGTACGAAATTTTACCAAAAGCTTTTCAGTTCTTCAGATTATCAAATAAAACGAAGTTTCATATCAATTACTCTATTAGTTTTTGAGATACAGCGCGCACACACACACACACAAAATTCGTTTTTACAAAAATTGTTGAAATTGCATCTAGGGACCCCAAAAGGGATATTTCCGTAAAAAAAAATTTTGAAAAAAAAATCACGATCACAATACTTTCTCGTACTTCGTAACGGAGGAAGTAAAAAACTAAACTATGGCTGATTTTTGAGGCGCAAGTTCACCATCTAAACATGTTTTTAGCCGAAACAAAGAAACACGTATCGAATATTTTGACCCCTCTACAAATCCACCAAATTTGATTAAATCCGAGAGGAAACTTGGGTTAGTTCCCTTGTTAGTTCTTTGTTTTCGATATGTCAGTATTAGTCTAAGACATTTTTTTAAATACCGATAACTGTAGCTTCCGGCGAAAGGAGTTTTTCTAAATTGGACTTAATTAAAAATTATTTACGGTCAACTATATCAAAACAGTGATTGCTAATTTGATTAATTATTATTGCATCAAAAAAATCGCGAAAAGTATTGTTTTAGAATTTAGATCAACAACTCGTTGTTGGTGTCAGGTTCCTCGAAGGTCGTCATGTGAGTATCACATAATCTTGGAATTTCTGTGGAGCTGTAAGATCCATTCGGTTGCGTAGTTTTCGCGTAGTCTCACCATCATTCTCTTCTTCATTGGTTTCCCGAATTTTTCAAATTGTCCAATCATCGGGTTCCCCGAATTCTATTTCTTCGTTTTCTTCAATCCGGGATTTGCTGTCGATCAGGCCAGAAGGCTTCGTCTCTTCAACTTCGTTGCTTCCTCCGGGTATAATAACCCCCTTTTCCATCAATTTTTCTTCGAAGATGCCGTCCTTGGGTCTGTAAAGCTTGTCCTCTTCACTATAGATCCTGTATCCGTCGTCGTTATCATAGCCGATGAGGATTCCTTTAATGGACTTCAAATCCATTTTCGTCCTTTGCTCCTTCGATGTGAATATTGGTTCAGCAATTTGAACCAATCTTTCAAACCTGGTTTACTACCATACCACAACTCGAAAGGTAATGTTCCTGGGATCTGTCCTGTTAAGGATGTAGGTACCTGTTCGTATCATCTTAGCCCAAAGTGCCTGAGGAATGTTTCCATGCGCATGCACCATTTCTCTAGCAGTTTCCACTACCGTACGGTTTTTCCTCTCACTGGATCCGTTTTGTTCTAGAGTTATAATAATTATAAGACGTTGAACAATACCTTTTTTGTGTAGACTGATCCTGATCTGTTTGTTGTCGAACTCCCTGCCTTTATCACTCAGCAGGTCCAGTCTGCTAGGAACTGGCTCATTTTATCAGCAGTAATCGTCCTTGAAAAGCACAAAATACCGATATCTAGACCTCGATTCTTGAAGTGGACCGCAGACATCCGTGTAAATTCGCTCTCCCGGTTCCGTTGTTCTGGACCTCGTGCCGAACGGTAGGCGATGAGCTTTATTATAAATACAACCTTTACTATGCATTTCTGTGTTCATGTCAAGCTCCCTGCTTAGTAGCGATATCACATGCGATTGTTCTGATCAGGGGCGTTTCCAACCAACTAGTCTAGGGGGGGGTAATAAAAAAAGATAAATAAACTGGCGCTTCCGCTCTCATACACCCAGTGGCTAAAAACTATTTTTTCCTCGTTTTTTAGGCGTTTCCAGTCGATCTAAGCACTATTTACGATTAAAGTTATTTAGCATATCTTCGTTCCTGGAAGTCTCACAAAAAAATGTTATATGCAAAAAAAAATTTGAAAGCATCACCAGATTTTGAAAATTCTTGGTGCAATGTGTTGTTCACTCATCGAATAGATGCAGATAAAAACAAAAAATAAATTCGTCGTTCAATTGTTTGAAAGGATGGCCACATTTTAAAAATTCATCCAGCAAAGTTTTACCCGTCGTTCTTTTTTTGAGGATAACTCGTGTAACGGATAATCTGATTTTGAAAATTCTTCCGGCAAAGTATTGTGCTCACTGAATTGATGCAGATAAGATAAAACATTAAATTCGTCGTTTATTTTTTTGCGGTTTTAAAAGCATAACTCTTGAACAAAATGGCAGATATTAAATATTCTTTCAGAAAAGTATCATTTTTGACAGTAGGAAATTGTGGTTTTTGGCAGTTGAAAATTGCTATTTTTAGCAGTTGACAATATAAGTTTTTGGTTGTTGAAAATGATCAATTTTGGCATTTCAAGATTGTAGTTTTTGGAGGTTGAAAATTGTCATTTTTTGTAGCTCAAAATTATTATTTTTAACAGTTAAAAGTAGCCATCGTTAAATTTGTAATTTTTGTCGCGATTTTGATATTTGAAATTGCACACCTGCCGAATGCGTCGTCCGATTTTGATGATTTAAACACGTCAAAATGTGGCAAATTTAGTGTATTGTTAAAACAGATTACAAAACATTTTCGTGAAATTAACACAAAATGCAAAAATCTTACTTTTTAAAATCGAAATTTCGATTTTTGAAATTGCACACCTGCCGAACGCGTTGTCCGATTATAATTATTTAAATTTCAAAATATGTCGAATTTAGTGTTATTTTAAAATGGATTGATATATTTTCTCGCGAAATTAACACAAAATTAAAAAATTGCAATTTTTTTAATTTCCAGAATTTAAAAAAACGCGATTTTAATTTTTGGAATTTTTTTTTTTTTTTTTTTTGACATAGGCCTGAGCCATACCGTCACACACGGCTAGGTTTATAATTTATGTATATTTGACATAGGGTACTTACTACTAGGTATGAAACAATATGTGAACGATTACACGGGGACACCAAATTAGGAAATAGGTTGTCAATGAGAGCCTTCATGACGTTAAGGTTACAGACTAACAGGAGGGGGCTCGTGGAAACATACCACATTAGAGACTGGAGAAATTAATGATATGCAACCTATATTAAGCTAGAACTAAATTTTGATATTAGCATTTTTAATAAAATTGTATATCGCATTATACACATTCATATTTTGTAAACTAAGAAGATGCGTCATGTTGATAGGAAGAAACACCGTATGTTTTATATCATAATACAGTTGGGCTGTATGAACCTTATTTTCATTACATTCAAAAAATATATGATTTATATCTCCAATAGCACCGCAGGAGCATAAAGGGTCTCCTTTTAGCTTAATTTTAAAGAGATGTTTAGGAAAAAGCCCATGATTAATTTTAAGACGGGTTATAGTTGATGATAACATTCGTGGAATTGAAAATGTTGTTATATGGGGTATACATTTGGGATGTGATGAGTGTATGAGTTTATAATGTGTATTGGGGGTGAGAGCCCAATATTCTTCCACGTCTTTCCATAGGGCAGATTTTATATCCTTATTAAGATCTTCGACGGGGATTAGGGTATTATATTTGATTCCTGGGTCTGTGTTGGCACCTAATTTAGCCAACGCATCTGCTTTTTCGTTGCCCTCTATTTTGCAATGACCTTTTGCCCAGATAAAATCAACTACCTGATTGTTTGTAGCTAAATTCCCAACTAGTTGACGTATCTGATTTATTACGTAGTTATTGTCGTATGATTTACAACCCTGTAGAGTTTTGAGGATAGACTGGGCATCTGTAATTATAACAATTTTGTCGATCTGTGTTTGAATAGCCCATTGTAACGACATTACAATTGCTACGGACTCTGCGGTGTATATGGAAGAGAGATTATGAATAGGTTCATAAACTTCTATATTGTATAGTGGTATATAATAGCCAAAACCTACTCCATTCGGATTTTTGGAGCCATCGGTATATATATGTACACTATTAGAAAATTCCGTTTTTAGATAGCTATTAAGAATTATTGTGTTCAAGTTATCAAATTGACAATAAGTAGGAAGAACAGGTATGATATTGAGGAGGCAGGTTTCATAACTTTTTAGGAATGCATAAGGCTTAGGGCTCGTATACATTTGGGTATGATGGGACGTATTAATAAATCCTGTTGTTAGCGGTGGTGCGTTTCTTATATTCCAATATGTGTTCGTGAGTACCTCGTTGTTTAGGGAACTAATAGCTGTTAGGATGTGCATCTTTTCCGTTGACCTGTATTTGAGGATAGCTTTTTTCGACAAATATTCCCTTCTAATATGCAGGGGTGATTCTACGCATTCGGCTAATATAGTATACGTTGGAGATGATTTCATCGCACCTATCGCAATTCTAAGGGCTTTGCACTGGATTCTGGCGATTTTCTGAATTGTGCTGTAGCACGCTGATCCGTAAAGCGTTGACCCGTAATCCAAAACTGAACGAATGTAGCTACGGTAGAACAGTATTGCCAAGGCCGGTTCTGCGCCCCACCAGGTTTTACAAATAGCTCTAATTACATTGATTCCCTTTTCGCACTTTCCTATTATACCGGGTGTGGCACTTAAGACGCCTCGGACCATAGCTCCTTTACAATAAAAGCTATCGAAAAAAATCTAAGAACAAAGTGGTGCATAGTTACCGTCGCTATGTTTTAAAAATATTTCTAATCATCAGTGGCGTGCCGTACTCCAGTGGCGTACCAAACTTATGTTTTTTTAAATGGAATGCCCTATTTTTTATTGCAGATTTGGAAAGTGCTCGACGAGTACTTATTTTTTTATCTAACATGTTATACCCTTCACTTTAGCGGTTTCGCTATTATAACCCCTTCTTTCAAAATTGCGCCCCATTTTTGAGATTTTTTTGTAGAGAAACTAATTGACGCCGGCGCCTAAATTTTGAATTGAGGTACAGGTTAAGACCTCGTATACCTTCACATAATTTTTTTTCGGGTAATTTATGGCAAAAAAATAATTTTTGATTGATCTTCGCATGTTGTCATTTTTTCCGAAAATTTCAAATGGCACCCCCCTAAAAAAATTACGGCGTTGTACAGCCAAAACTCTAAATTTTTCATTGGTGTAAAAAAAATTGCACATTGCATAACAAAATTTCTGAGAAAAAAGGAATTTCATCGCAAATGTCGGGAAACGTTTTCCGTTCCCAAGTGTGCCATGAGAAAACAAAAGATTGGTAATTGTCAAAGTAAATTATTAGACGTCAGTAGCAGCCATAAGTCATTTTTGATAAACGTTCTAAAAATGTTCCGAACTCAAGAGGAAATGGTTGACATTATATTTATTCTTGGAGAATGTAACAAGAATTGTTTCTTGGCATCACGAGTGTACGCTGCGAGATATCCGCACAGGGCACATCCAAATGAACGTGCGTTTCAAAAAGTGTTGGAGAGATTTACTACTACGGGAAGTGTGAAACGGCCAAGGAGAGTTAGAAAGAAGGCAGTTATTACCGAAAATAATGAACTGCGGTATATCACCAGAAGTTGCGGTTATGCCTCCAGCAGGAAGGTCGTCATTTCGAACATTTAGTTTAAGTTGTTAAATTTGCTTTATCTGCATTTTTCATATCATGTTGAATAAATAGGTACATACTATTATGTTGACCGTATTTGTGTATTTGTTTTGGTACTTTGACAATTACCAATCTTTTGTTTTCTCATGGCACACTTGGGAACGGAAAACGTTTCCCGACATTTGCGATGAAATTCCTTTTTTCTCCGAAATTTTGTTATGCAATGTGTAATTTTTTTTACACCAATGAAAAATTTAGAGTTTTGGCTGTACAACGCCGTAATTTTTTTAGGGGGGTGCCATTTGAAATTTTCGGAAAAAATGACAACATACGAAGATCAATCAAAAATTATTTTTTTTCCATAAATTACCCGAAGAAAAATTATGTGAAGGTGTACGAGGTCTTAACCTGTATCTCAATTCAAAATTTAGGCGCCGGCGTCAATTAGTTTCTCTACAAAAAAATCTCAAAAATGGGGCGCAATTTTGAAAGAAGGGGTTATAACAGCGAAACCGCTAAAGTGAAGGGTATAACATGTTAGATAAAAAAATAAGTACTCGTCGAGCACTTTCCAAATCTGCAATAAAAAATAGGGCATTCCATTTAAAAAAACATAAGTTTGGTACGCCACTGGAGTACGGCACGCCACTGATGATTAGAAATATTTTTAAAATATAGCGACGGTAACTATGCACCACTTTGTTCTTAGATTTTTTTCGATAACTTTTATCGTAAAGGAGCTATGGTCCGAGGCGTCTTAAGTGCCACACCCGGTATATTTTATGTGTAAATTCCAAGACAATTTAATATCCAAGGTCATTCCAAGATATTTAACTTCTTTAGATAAGGATACGGTGTAGCCACAAGTCTTGATATGTGTTCTCCGAATTGGATGATGTCTAGAAAAGAGTACGATTTTTGATTTTTCTTCGGAGATAGCGAATCCATTTTTAATACACCACTGTTTTAATCTATATACTATGTGACGACACTTTTGAAAGGCTTGCAATATATTTTTGCAGGATGTATGTAATACAAAATCATCGGCATATTGCACACATACAATATTAGGTGTAAAAATCTCATGAACATCAGCTGTGTATATATTAAATAGTATGGGAGCTAGCACGGACCCTTGCGGTAGTCCACTTGAAGTTTGCCGGGGACCTAAAGTCTGTCCAGTAACATTGTTAATAATATATACATTTCGGTTTCTATATAATGCTGTAATGTTAATAGCAGCTTTTTGTGGTATACCCATTTGTATCATTTTGTTTTCAAGAATGTCGAGCACTATTGCGTCATACGCTCCTTCTAAGTCCACAAAGAAACAGGGATGATAAATATTTTTTGCGAACGAATTTTGTATGTTGGTTACAAGATCTACCAGAGCGTCCGTTGTACCATGATTTCTCCGAAATCCATATTGTCTTGTGGGGAATTTATCGTTGTATTCCAGCCACCATTCCAGTCTTAATTTAATAAGTCTTTCAAATATTTTAACAACACAGGACAATAAGGATATTGGTCGATATGAGGCTTCCAGCATTTTATCTTTGTTTGGTTTTAATATTGGAATTATTACAACGTCTCTGAATTCTTGAAAGTGTTCCATATTAACCCACCATATATTGAACAGATTTAGGAGATATTCTTTCCCATTTTCCGGCAGGTTTTGAATCATGGAGTAGGTGATTCCGTCTAAACCAGGAGATGTATTTTTTACGTCTTTGAGAACAATATCTAACTCCTCAGATGTAAATGGATTGGTCAAAAAATGGGAAACGTTTATATCAGCTGTATGAGGTTGTGATGAGACAGATTGGACTACAATATGATCTAGAAAGTTTGTTGATATATGAGGAGGGATATTTACATTAGATTTAATTTTTTTGCCGCTTATCCTTTTCACTTGATTCCAAATTGAGGACATTGTTGCAGTTCTATTGATGTCAATGCAAAAAATTTTCCAACTTTCTCGAGCTTTATTTTTTAAAATCTTTTTTGTCTCCGCAGATTGTTTTTGTGCTTTTAAATAGTTGTCCAATGTACCATGAGACTTATATTGCTTTAGAGTTTGTTTCCTAGCATTGATTGCCGATGTGCATTGTTCGTCCCACCAAGGGGGGTTTGAATTAGTCGTTACTGGTTTGACCTTTGGCATGCTTAGATGGGCACTAGTTTCTATCGCCGAAAGGAGTACTTGAGGCTTATGTTCATTCAAAGGCGTGTGTTGAATTGATTCATTTATATTTTTTGTGTACTCGGTCCAGTTTGCTACGTTTGTGTTCCATTTACATGTTGTTTTCCTTTTAGCCATGCGTTCATGATGACTATTGAGAGTGAACTGAATTACGTAATGGTCCGATCCCAAGGTGTCTTCGCAGGTTGTCCAAAGGATATTGGTACTTAGATATGGTGAAGAAAAAGTGAGGTCTATTGCAGATTTATTTTGATTAGGATTGCGTATTCGAGTTTCACTACCATTATTTAGAATCGTTAAATTGAGGTTGTCTAATACCTCGACTAGAATTCTTCCTTGATTATCCTGCGAGGATGATCCCCACAACAGATGATGCGAATTGAAATCCCCACCAACTATACATGAGTGTTTGTATGAATCAATGATCCTGAGCCAATCTTGAATAGAAGACAAATAATTTGGTGGTTTATAAACAGATATAATGTGTACTTCTTTATTATTGACCTGTATAGATATACCGCAATACTCAATTTTACATTGAGCGTAATATGTCATCGCGAGTTCTTTGTATTGAATTTTGTTATGAATCAATATCATAACACCGCCTTTTCCGTTTTCGCGATCCTTCCGTATAGAGTGGTATCCATTAGCTTTGAATGTGAGATCTGGCTTAAGCCACGTCTCGGAAATAAGTGCAATATCTATTTCATTTTTATTTAAATATTGTATGAGACTATATTTATTGGCTAGAACGGATCTAGCATTCCATTGTACTAATTTGAGTATTTGTGGAGCCATTGTGATTTAGAAAATTAGTAAGAACATCTGCAATATTGTTCTTAAGATCATTATAAAAATTATCTTGTTGTAAAAGATGTGGATTTGATAGGATAGTGGCAAATACTTCTGTAATGCCCTCCGCAATATCATTTTTATATTTCACTAATTCATCCCTATAAGGATTGGGGGTGACCGGTTGTGTATGTATTGGATTAGATGTGTCTATTTGGTTATATGTTTTCCGTTTTTTTGCTGTACTATTTTCAATAGGAATAATTTTTTTAAACTTATTTGTGGATATACTTTGAGCGAGCACATCTGAGTTATTTCTGTAGGATGATTTAGTATCAAAAACTTGGCGATATTGTGTATTTTGTTTATTATTATAGGGAATTTCAGGGAAGTCTTTTGGGTCTGATAGAGAGTAATATTTATTAGCGGATAATACGTTATTAAAAGCAGCCGGGTTATCTGCGATTTTTTCGCATTCTTTAAATGACATATTCGTATCTGACATAAGTTTCTTAATTTTTTGTTGTTTTAAGTAAATAGGGCATTCTTTGGAAATGGATATGTGACTGTTGCTTTTACAATTAATACACTGGGGGTTCGCCATAGTGCAATCACCCGCGTGATGTGTGCCACAGTTTTTACAACCTGGATTACTATTACATATTTTACTTGTGTGCCCATATCTATAGCAATTATAGCACTGAATTACGGGATATACGTAGGATTCAACCGGAAAATTTACTGAGTTTATTTTGATATTTGCTGGTATTTTATTTCCTGCGAATATGACAACCATAGTTTCTCTAGGGATATATGTGATATCCCCAGAATTCGATATTAATTTTCTTTTAAAACGATCGACATGTAAAACTTCGATATCAGATTCTATGTTGCTTTTTATATATTTATCGTCAAAACATGTATCAACAAAGCGTATGATGCCTTTCTTTTCCGTATAATGTCGAGGAATATATGCCTTAAGATTATTCTGCTTAAATAAAGAGGACTCAATAATAGAATTAGCGGCCGCCGCCGTTTTCGCTAAAATTTTAACGCGATTGCGACCGACAGTGGACACTTCGAGTATTTTATTTTTTATTTGCGAGTTACCATGTATCATGGCACCCACTTTTAGTGGGTGCAAACGTCCAAGGTCCTTTTGTAGATGTTCCACAAAAATTGTAAATGCATTATAAGTAAAACCATCTCGATATTTTAATATATTCGTATTATCGACGCTAGCATCAACCTCCATACTGATAGCGTTTTTGTGAGTGCTCGTCGATGGATCCGAGCTATTTATGTCTGCATTCGTATGTGTTTGATTAGCACTAATATATCGGCCATTCCATAAATAAGTGCACACTTTTTGGAGGTACATCAGGGATTTTAGCGAATTTTACATATATTATAAAGGCTATCAAGACATGACTTTTGGTCTATACTAGAGGTTCCGGAAATGATTGCTTCAAAAGTTATAACAATATAAACTTTTAGTACACTTTTATTTTGAACTCAAAAATATCGTAAACCGTTACCGATACGAAAAAATATATTCTATACTTTTTGGTGCTTAAATGTTCAAAGTTTAAAATAATTTTTTTTATAAAACAAAAAAACTTTATTTAGATAGTTTATTTTTAATAAATAAAACATATTTCAAAAAATAACCAAATACTCATATTTTTATTTTCTTCAAAAAAATATATGTTATACCCTGATTCTTCCTAAGAATTTTTCTTTTTTCAAAACTATGGGCACTTTCATATTTCAGCTGAATGGCATTTTTTTGCAACGTCGCATCGAAAGTCTCCATGTGATGGAATTGGAGGTACCGTGAAGAGACTTGCAGCACGTGCCAGTCTTCAGAGAGCATCTGATGCACAAATAAAAACAGCAATGCAGTTATTTGAATGGGGGAAAGTTGCATTGAAAAACAATGCATTTTATATATTCAACGGTCGAAGAGTACAATCAGCTTCAGCAGTTTCTTGCTCCACGCTTGGAAAATATCCGTACTTTGAAAGGCACCCGAGACTTTCACGCATTTATACCCCATTCAAAAAATAAAATAGGCTGCAAATATTTTTCTTCTGACGATAAAGTTAATATATACACATTTTTGTAGTTTGTCCCACTAAGATTTTTCTATATACTTATGTTTATATTCCCTGTGGTGTACATCATTACTTCTACCCTCGCCCACTCCTTTTTCCTTTCCATTGGAAGATACCCCACCACCTTCACGTGGTTTCTATCGAGCAATTAAATCTTAATGGCATATTTCACTGATATATTACTATATAAGTTTTATGGGCCAAGAGTGGGAAACCTTTATAATGTTAAATAATCTATATTCCTTTACCTTATTGTAGATTAAACAATAAATAAATAAAGTTCTCTCGGTTTATTACGCAGGGCTCGCAGCTCACTCCGCGCTATGGGCCATTACACCGGCGGGAGCGCTCCCGGCAATGCAGCGCTCTGGTAAAAAAATCATATCTCAAAAAGTTTTAAAGTGCCCATAGTTTTGAAAAAAGAAAAATTCTTAGAAAGAATCAGGGTATAACATATATTTTTTTGAAGAAAATAAAAATATGAGTATTTGGTTATTTTTTGAAATATGTTTTATTTATTAAAAATAAACTATCTAAATAAAGTTTTTTTGTTTTAACAAAAAAAGTATTTTAAACTTTGAACATTTGAGCACAAAAAAGTATAGAATACATTTTTTCGTATCGGTAACGGTTTACGATATTTTTGAGTTCAAAATAAAAGTGTACTAAAAGTTTATATTGTTATAACTTTTGAAGCAATCATTTCCGGAACCTCTAGTATAGACCAAAAGTCATGTCTTGATAGCCTTTATAATATATGTAAAATTCGCTAAAATCCCTGATGTACCTCCAAAAAGTGTGCACTTATTTATGGAATGGCCGATATGCATTTACTAAATTAGTCACGGGATTATTATACTTTTCCACCACCTTACAGGGTGGATCATGTTCATTTTCCCCAACGCCAGCCATGGCTAGCTGGGGTACTTGTTTACCGCGCCAAAAGGCGCGTTATGTATAGAAATTACTATATTAACGGCGTTAATTAATTATAAAACCGTAAAACTATGTTATAAATTGAGAATATTGTAATTATATTTTCACGTATAATGGGTAAATATAGCTCACTGCGTCCTCAACTGATAGCACGGCACACTGTACGAAACACGTCTCTATGCTACGGCTGTTCGCACTGAACTTTTTGGAATTTTACACCTGCCGAATGCGTAGTCCGATTCTAATTATTTAAACGTCAAAATATGGCGAATTTACTGTTATTTTAAAACGGATTACAATATTTTCTCGTGAAATTAACACGAAATGCAAAATTGCAGTTTTTAAATTTCCAAGATTTTGTTTTTTTTTTAATTGCACTACTGCCGCACGCATTGTTCAATTGTGATGATTTAAACTTCAAAATATGGCAAATTTTATGTAATTTTATTACGGGTTACGAAATTTTCTCTTGACATTAACACAAAATGCAAAAATTGAATTTTTTTAATTTTCAACATTTTAACTTTTGAACCGAGAACGAGATTTGTAAAATTCCTTCGGCAAAGTCTTATATTCATCCGGAAGATGTAGAAAAAATGTCTCAACTGATGGAAACGAATATTATTATACTCAGTAGAGGATTATATCAATTGCAAATGATTTTGTTCTTATTTTCTGTGACGTATTCAATTAGCTATAGAATTTGATAAAGAAAACACTATAAACAACGTTGTTGATTTAATTAAGGACAAGCTGGGGATAAATATAAGTGAGTACGATTTAGACTCATGTCATCGTTTGGGCAAAGAAGAACACAAGACGCGTCCAATTATTATAAAATTTGTGCGTAAATCTGTGCGGGATGTTGTCTTTAAAAACAAAAGTAAATTTAAAGGTACAAAAATTATTGTCCGGGAGGATTTAACTAAACGCAGACTACAATTAATAAAAGAAGCTGTTAAGAGATTCGGTTCTAATTGTGTATGGACTATTAATGGTGTCATAAAAATTAAATCCAATAATATTATTTATAAAATAAGTAATAGTGTGGATTTAAATAATTTATAATCGTAGAGCATGGTGTCACCTGTGCGTATATAAGCTTGGCATCGTAGTGTAGAGCGAAATATTTGTCTTTTTCTTTTTTACTATAATTGTTTTTATTTTCACTTTGTACATATCTCTCTTTTTACTTTCTCCGTTACGAAGTACGAGAAAGTATTGTGATCGTGATTTTTTTTTCAAACATTTTTTTTACGGAAATATCCGTTTTGGGGTCCCTAGATGCCATTTCAACAATTTCTGGAAAAAAAAAATTGTGTCTGTGTGTGTGTGTGTGTGTGTGTGTGGGTGTGTGTGTGTGTGTGTGTGTGTGTGTGTCTGTGTGTGTGTGTGTCTGTGTGTGTGTGTGTCTGTCTGTGTGCGCTGTATCTCAAAAACCAAAAGAGCAATTGATATGAAACTTTGAACATACGTCTTATTTGATAATCCGAAGAACTGAAAAGCTTTTGGTAAAATTTCGTACACCGGAAGTGGGTGTTTACCTTAACTGTTTTTTGTTTTTTGCCAATATTTTCTTAAATATAAAAAATATCACAAAAACATTTAAACAAACATCGAAGACAACAAAATAATGAATAGCTTTTGCTTGAAAATATTTTTCATAAAATCATTGCTATTCGAGAAAAAAATTTATAAATTGTTTTTAATTTTTGGTTTATAATTATGAAACGATAATAGTTACAGCAATTTTATGTGAATAACAATTGTAGAGAATGACAAAATGATCAACTTCTAAAGAATAAGTTTTTTTCGAAATCTCGTTAGTTTTCGAGTAAACCTAGTTTTTGAATTTGAAGTATAATTTTTCCATCTTTCATGATTTTGACGTTTTAAACGTCAGTTTCATCCGAGTTTACGCAACGCTCGATGTACATTTAAAATATGATTTCAATTGAAAATAAACCCATGAAATCGTAAATATAAAGTCGGAGAAAGTAACATGATGGCCACATCACCATTTTTTACTTTCTCCGTTACGAAGTACGAGAAAGTATTGTGATCGTGATTTTTTTTTCAAAATTTTTTTTTGCGGAAATACTCGTTTTGGGGTCCCTAGATACTATTTCAACAATTTCTGGAATTTTTTTTTTGTGTCTGTGTGTGTGTGTGTCTGTGTGTGTGTCTGTCTGTGTGCGCTGTATCTCAAAAACTAACAGAGCAATTGATATGAAACTTTAAACATACGTCTTATTTGATAATCCGAAGAACTGAAAAGCTTTTGGTAAAATTTCGTACACCGGAAGTGGGTGTTTACCTTAACTGTTTTTTGTTTTTTGCCAATATTTTCTTAAATGTGAAAAATATCACAAAAACATTTAAATAAACATTAAAGACAACAAAGAAATAAACATCTTTTGCTTGAAAATATTTTTCATAAAATCATTGCTATTCGAGAAAAAAATGTATTATTTTTTTTTAATTTTTGGTTTATAATTATGAAACGATAATAGTTATAGCAAATTTAAGTGAATAATAATTATAGAGAATGCCAAAATGAACAACTTCTAAAGAATAAGTTTTCTTCGAAATCTCGTTAGTTTTTGAGCAAACCGAGTTTTTAAATTTGAAGTATAATTTTTCCATCTTTCATCATTTTGACGTTTTAAACGTCAGTTTCATCCGAGTTTACACAACGCTCGATGTACATTTAAAATATGATTTCAATTGAAAATAAACAATGAAAACGTAAATATAAATGGCTATGATAGCATCAAGTCGGAGAAAGTAACATGATGGCCACATCACCATTTTTTCTTTTCTATCTGTTAATTTTGTGAACATTACAATTTTTATTTTGAATGTGTACTACGCATAGTATTTAGAATTTAATAGTTTGCAGGAACTTTTTATTACAAATCAATTATGAAAATAAATTCATTAACAATTGGGCATATTAACATTCGGTCATTTCTAAATAAATATAATGATTTTAAAATGTTTCTGCAACACTCAGTCTTCGATGTATTTGGAATTACAGAAACCTGGCTATCAAATGAAATTCAAAATAATTTAATTTCCATACCAGGATATAAGTTAATACGAAAAGATCGGAAATCGCTCGGTGGTGGTGTTGCATTTTTTATACGAAACTGTTTCAATTTTACAATCATTTCCACAACTGACGAGATTGAAAATCTTTGGGTTTCAATTGCAACAAATAAAAAAACAGTTATTTGCGGTGAATGTTACAGACCACCGAATGTTGCTTATAAGTATTTTGTTGATAACTTGGAGAATTGTATCGCCACGTGTCTTCCAATTAGTGATAAAAAATTTTGTATGGGCGACATCAACATAAATTTATTAAATTCTGAGCAATCATCCACACAATATTTTCATGCAATGTGTAATTGTTTTGGCCTGTTACAAATAATAAATGAACCCACTCACCTCACTCAAAATTCAAATACTTTAATTGACGTAATTTTAACCACGGATAATTCGTCAGTTTTAAATTCTAAAGTAGGTGGTCTTTACTATCTGATCATGAGATGATTTCGTGCCGATTCGCACTTAACACATATTCACCAAGTCCCATCTTGCTAAAGTTTCGTGATCTTAAAAATATTAACTTGGATCATTTTAACAATGACCTACAAAATCTACCTCTTTATAAAATTTATGACAGTGACGATATTCACCATAAAGTAAATATTTTGAATGAGTTAATGCTGATATTATTTGATAAGCATGCCCCTGAAAAAAATATTCGAATAACGAATAAGAAAGCGCCAAGGATAACGAATAATATTAAATTCCTAATGTCTCTTAGAGACAAAGCTCTTTCTAAATTTAAAAGAACGAAATTTGCTGCACATTGGGATTATTATAAAATGTTGAGGAATTATACAACACAGGCTATAAATAATGAGAAAAAAGCATATTTTACTTATCTATGCCAAAACAATAGCCCTAAGAAAATGTGGGAAGAACTTAGACGCATAGACGCATTACCAAGTAAGGATACACAATTGCCATCGCATCTTAATAATGTCGAAGACACCTAAATACTTGTTTTGTTGATAACATACCAAAAACTGCAAATCTTTCCTCTACTGCACTTATAAATGATTATCTAAGTGAAGTTATTGTACATGATCAATTCCAATTTAGTTATATTACCGAAATTGAGGTTTTGTCTTTTTTGATTACAATTAAGAGTAATGCTAAAGGATGTGATGGTATTAACCTAAGAATGATTTTACTATGTTGTCCTTATCTTGCTGATGTTATTGCACATATAATTAATACCATATTTTTAAATAAAAAATTTCCAACAAGTTGGAAACAGGCTCTGATAAGACCCCTCCCCAAAAAAAATCTCCTAAAGAATTTAAAGATCTTCGAGCAATAAGTATATTGCCAGTGCTGTCTAAACTAACAGAAAAAATTATGAGCCAGCAGATTGTATTATATTTGAATAAAAATGATGTTATACCTGACATCCAATTTGGATTTAGAAAAGGTCACGATTGCGCCTCGTTATTATTAGGAATTACTGATGATATATTCGAAGCTACGGATAAAGGAAAAGTAACAGTACTCATATTATTAGATTTTAGCCGTGCCTTCGACACAATTAAGCACGAAATATTATTATCTGTTTTTGCACATATTGGGTTCTCTGCTGAAGCTATTTTTGTTTTGTCAAGCTACCTGGAAGAAAGAACACAAACAGTTTCTTATGCAGGAGAGGTTTCTTCTGAAAGAGCTTTGCGGTCAGGGGTTCCCCAGGGGTCCATTTTAGGACCTCTATTATTTATTCTATACACTAGTCAATTTTACAAATATATTAAACATTGCAATATGCGAATGTATGCTGATGATACGCAAATTTATCATTCTTTCTATTTAAAAGACTATCAACAGGCCCTGCTTGATATCACTACCGATCTTGATAATCTATGCCAACTGTCTGAAAATCATTCCTTAACAATAAATAATTATAAATCTCAAATTATACTGTTCGGTAAAAGGAATGATGTTAAAATTCTAAAACCCAAATTAATTGTATCTGTGAAAGATCAACCTATTAGCATTGTTGACAAAGCAAAAAAATTAGGTGTAACTTTTGATGAAGCTCTGAGGTTTGACAATCACATCATTAGAGCCATTAATAAAGCGTACACTGGTTTAAAGTTTTTGTTTCCTCATAGACATTCTCTAGATCGGGTAATAAAGAAAAATTTATGTGATACTTTGGTTCTTTCTCACCTTAATTTTGGTGATATTGTTTATGGTCCGTGTTTGACCCAAGATACATCTAATAGAATACAAAGACTGCAAAACTCTTGTGTACGCTTCATTTATGCCATTAGAAAATATGAACATATTTCTGAAGCATTGCAAAATTCCGGATGGTTAAATGAAAAATCGGCGTAAACTACACTCATACTGCTTTTATTTTAGACTCTTAAAAAATCGAATACCTAAACTTTTATATAAAAAAATCTCATTTCGGACAGATGTGCATAATATAAATATAAGATCGCATCATATGGCACAGTTTGAAAGAAGTTTTATGTTTAACATTTATTCACTATATAATGAATTGCCAGCACATGTCAAATCCTCTGGAATTGAATTATTTAAAAAAATATATCACAGCTTTTCTTTTAACTAGACAATGTGGATAGTTGTCTCTGTTCCAAATACATTGAAATTAATATTAGCATATTGGCGTAGGCCATTGTACATTATTTAATATACTTAGAAATTGTTTATTTATTTTTCGGAGTGTTAGAGAACATAGTTTATTATTAGATTAGGCATCTAGATGTAATTTGTTATTCATATTTCCTAGGTTTGGATGGAAGAACAGAACAGTCCTGGACTGAATCACGCCTTGCGGTTTTAGGTTCTAAGTACAATTTTAAGTCATCATGTAATGGTTGTTCGGTGTTGGGGTAGTAGAACTCCGGAATGTTGGTTTAGCAAGTCAGCTTTATTTACACACACAAATATACAATTAACATATATACAAGTATCGTGGAATGTGCCAGGCGGTTTGAAAGCGTTTGACAAGACTGTATTCAGTGCTTGTAAGGGAGCGTTGGTTTAGACTGTATTCAGTGCTAACGAAGAGGAGGTCGAGACTGTATTCAGTGCAAGACTCTGATGTTTATGCCTGTGGCAGGGGGTTATATAGGGTGCCGACTCCATCTTCGGGGTGGTTCGGTCACGGGCGGCTTGAATTGCGGGAGAGGGTAGGTGCGTGCGTATGACCGGGCGGTGAACGTGGTGCAAGCGAGAAGGTATTCGAGCGCGCGTTGGCTTCTCTCTCTCTCTACCGGGATGGCTTCGCGGCGGCCGTCTTAGGACGTTACAATCAGCTATTCTTTACACTTAGTATTGCTATTGTTTTACCACTGTAAAAGAACTTAAAATAAAGGGATTATTATTATTTTGTTGTGATGTACTTTGTTATAATTTGTCATGTACTATATCTAAATTTGAATAAAATAAAAAAAAGAACCAAAAATTTGTTTGTTCAATTGTTTTTCGGGTTTCACAGGATAACTCTTCAACGTATGACCAAATTTGGCAAATTCTTCTAGCAAAGTGTTGTACTCGTCGAATGGATGCAGATAAGACCAAAAAATTAAATGTTTCCTTTAATTGATTTCTGGTTTTTGAGGATAACTCTTGAACGGATGATCAAATTTGGGATATTCTTCCAGTAAAGTCGAATAGATGCAGTTAAGACCAAAAAATTAAATTTGTCATATAATTGTTTTCTGGTCTTTAAGGACAACTCTTGAACGGATAAACATATATTGAAAAATCTTTCAACAAAGTACGTGTATATATAAAAAAAAATCATTGCTCAATAGTTCTGTGGTTTTGAGAAGATAGCTCTTCAAAATGGTCGATTTTAAAAATTCCCCCTGAAAAGTATTTCTACTCATCGAATAAATGTACAGGGCCAAAAAATTATTTATTTAAGATAACTTGTGAACGGATGACCAAATTTGGCAAATTCTTTCAGCAAAGTGTTGTTCTCGCCGAATAGATTTTTAGAAATTTGTAGTTTTTTGAGGATAATTCTTAAACGAAAGGAAAGATTTTGCAAATTCTTTAAGATAAGATAAGAGTTCGTCTTTTACATTGTATTTGCAATGCGAGACACGTCAAAATAAAAAGTAACTTAGGTCAACTAACAAACCATTACCCAAAAATAAACTAAATAAAATAACTTACTACAACTCAACGTTTTAAATCTTCTAATTTTTAATTTGTTTTCTTTCGGTAGTCATTAAAGAGATATAGATAAGATAAAAATAATTTTTCGTTTTTTAACCAAAAATAAGTTTTAAATTCTTAAAGTATTACACTCTGCGCCACTATAGTGGCTTTCGCGGATGCGATTTTCAAATTGAACTCTGCCGTACAGAGAAACAGCCCCGTGTGGGCTATTTTCCGTTTTTTTTTTTGTTTAGTGCTTCTTCTGATCGATTTTTCTTTCCTAAAAAATGAGACGGTGAGATATATTGTGTGTGCTAAGTGGCTCTACTGTCAAAATTTTCCTAGAGCCGCCACTGCTCCGGGCACAAGTTTAAGTATTATTAAACACCTGTTCCATGAAATCTCCCTATCCTTTTCCAACGTTTTAAAGCGTTGGAAAAATTTACCGGTTATATTATTTGTTTGGAATATGGAATATCGGTAATTTTTAACAATAAAAATTGTTAAGCGAAAAATTCTTAGGGGGGTAATTACCCGATTACCCCCCCCCCCCTTGAAACCGCCACTGGTTCTGATGTCCGAATCGTTCATGGGACAACTCTTACTCACTGCAGTGACATCATTTGATAGGGTTCAAACTTCTCATGGTCAACTTGAACAGTCGTCTATGACGAGCTTCCTCCAATTCTTGACCAGGAAGTTGCAGACTTCAGCTGATGACATGAATTGGCTGTCCGAGTACTTATCCTAAACTACAAGCACAGATTCCTCTTGATTAGGGGAACACCAAACATCAGCCAGGTTATTTTGTACATTTTCATTGGATTGCTGCCCCAACTTCTACTTCACGTATTCCGATGGCTACGATTTTCTCACCGTTTGCTGTGGCCACTGTGTGTTCAGTTGAAAAAGACTCGAACGTTTTAAAGCAATATTATGTGTATACGCTCTGACATGATATTTTTCTGCTTAAAAACTTTATTAATATTATTTATCTTAATAAAATTTTTGTTAATGCCTTAAATAATGTTACATTTCCCTGTAATTGGATATATGACTGTTGGGAAATAAATAGTTATTATTATTATTACAGAGGATTTTGAAATTTTTCGAATTGAAAAATAAAAGCCCCCCGCCCCAAGAAATGTTTTACTGTACGTGAGGGGGCGGCCAACTTATCCTTTGCACGCGGGCGGCCAAGGGTCTAGGATCGGCCTTGCTGAGCGCTGAACGCAGGTGAAGGTCGCGAGACACTGCTACAATGATATACTTATAGAGCTGATGCCTCTGGAGCATCCAGGCGCGCTAGTCTACCCACCATCAATCAAACGTCCGTACTGCTTTTGGGGCAGCCGAGACGCGGACGTTCACCAATGGATGCATCATAGGAATCACACCTTAAGATTTACACGCAAATATGCCATTGTGGTGGCCGAATACGAAACGATTGTTCTGTCGAGCCGCATTTGGCCGGAAGGTAAACAAATCAAATTGTTTATGAGCTCAACATTTTAGTTTCCTTTACTTATAAACCTAGCCAGGTATCTAAGATCATCGCGTTGTAGCTAGCGCTTCTTGCTACAACTCCGTTGAGGTCTGTCACCCCTCGTGCGGCCGGACGCATATTCGTAAGTTACACGTTGTTTATCCGTTTGGTAAATTTCGGTGTATGCGTATGTTACACGTGCATTAATCCCACAAGCCACACGTGTGTAACATACGCACCCTAGTTATCCCATCTTAGAATATTATCTCGTTATTATTTAAAACAATCAAATGTGGATGCAAAGTAAAAGTAAAAAAATATAAAACTATTGGCATACCTAACTGGGACAGCGTACTTAATTCCTGGTTGTTTCTGATCATTCTTCCACCTCATCCACATTGTATACTTGTTGGTCTTTTGTCCAACCTTGTTAGTTAGTGTCCATTTCTCTGTTTGTAATCCATTGATGACTTCTTCACCTAAAAGCAGTCAATAGTTAATAATTATTCCTCGACCGATAAAAATAATAATTAACTCGAACACTGAATATTGTATACAGAGTGGATAGGAAAGTCCCTTTAAGCAGGTCACTATAGCGGCCGTTTTACATTGAAAATCTTTTCATGTTCCTTTTTCTCTGAAACCGTTCAACCGATTGACTTGCAATTTTGTAGGGTTATTCAGATAGCTAATTTAAAGAACTGGTGATAACTTTAGTATAATTATTATTTTTTAACTAATTTTATAGTAGTTTGAAAAATCAAAATATTCTTAAGATCACAACGAACAAATTTAAAAAAATACAACTTGATATCTCTCATAGGACCAAAGAACATCAATAAAAGAAATGCTACTCAGGAGAGCAAAAAGCGAGAGTGGACCGCGGTAATAGTTCACTTTGGGGATTATTCTCGAACCCTTATAGTGCGAATAAAAATGTGCGAATAGTATCGCTTTGTTCATAAATAAATTAGATTCAGAAAGTGAAATTTGAAAAAAATCGTTTCATATTTCAATTTTCTTGTAGTGTTTACATTTACCATGCATAGGAAAGTCCCTTTAACCTAAAAATTCTTGCAAACGGAGAAAGCTACAGCTTCGCAAGTGAAGTAACGGTACTACGCCCGACGTAATGCAACCTATAACAGCGTCCCTAGTGGCGAAACTAGGCAGTTAGCGATTGCAAAGTAGCAGCCTGGATGCCGAGACGACCAGTTTTCACGACTGGGCGAACGCACCCATAAATTCTGCGATCGACTAGCCGTTCTTAAGGCTCAACATGTTCAACGACTACGCAAAACCAGTTTGACAGGGCTCAGGTCGCGATGACTGAGGAACCGGACTACCGGAAGATGTGGGTTGACCTCACCAAAGAACTGGGCACCCAATCCGTCGCCAGGACGCTGACACCAACGCCGACACCAATGCCGACGCCAACACCAACTGTCCCCCCGGGAACAGCTACACTATCCTCATAGACACAGACGGCTCCGACGATGAAGACTCGGCCCTACTACCGAAATCGAGTACAAAGAAGAGGATCGCATCACCCCCTGCGACCCCCAGTACCGGCATCAAGGCCTTGATGGAGACACATCAAGGTCCGCTAAGCCAAATGTGCAGCCCGGGGACTGCGTATTCTTCCAGAGACGCCGACAGACTTCCGCACCCTCACGAGGGTCCTCGACGGCAACGGGACGCCGTATCACACGTACCAACTCCCAGAGGAAAAGTCAACGAAGGCGGTGATTAGAAACGTTGCTCCGACCTGCACAGCGGCCCAGGTCGCAGAGGATCTTCTAAAACAGGGATTCTCCGTCAAACGGATGACCCGGAGGGATCCACTGACTGGACAAACCCATCCCCTGTGGATGGTATACGTCCTGTTCGACGGTGCGTAGATGTAAACCGCATCCTCGTCTTCAAGAAGGTCCTGGGGCTCGACGTGAAAATCGAGCGGAAACATCACGACGGCAATAATGCTAACGTTGGCAGCAGCTAGGGCACATGCAGAGCTGCTGCTCGTTGTGTCAAGTGTCCAGGCGCACATTTGTCACACCTATACGAGAGGCCAAGCACGGACTTGGCAAAGTGCCCTAACTGCGACGAGGCCCATCGCACATCATACAGAGGCTGCACTCGCTTCGTAGCACATATGAAGAAGAGTGACCCCATACCAAAGCCTCTTACGAAGAGCTTCGCCGCGGCCGCGGCGCGTTCTACCTACGGCCTCCCAGGGGCCCGACTCCGCCCAAGTCGTAAATATCGTGGCTGGGATGCTCCAGGCCCTCGGCTCGGCGAACGGTTCGGCAGACCACGCTACCATCGTGGCCACGGCGATTCCCAAGATCGTCCTGGCATCGAAGATAACAACGAGTCCTGTTGGCTATTTTTCCGCCACCGGACTTCAACACCGCAATACATCAAGACGAGCCGGCACACGGCACCGCCAAGAAGACGTGTATCCACACCGCGTCGAGTGGAGAAGTTTTAGCTGGTATACCCATCAGGGGCTCCAGCACTACCCCGTTATGGGGGTGTCTATAAAAGATTTCACAAAAAAATTAAAAAAACGGCACGATCACGACCACGATTTAACCTGTCCTTAGTATTCAAATGTAACTGCATACACCATTTGCGATTTGTTCGCGATAGAAGCGACTTGTGCAGCGATCGATCGCCAGGACGTCCGCGATATAATTGCGTCAGCGATCGAACGTTGCAGGTTATGTTAACCGCTGAAGGTGTCGGGAATATGGACCATTTGACAGAAAAAAATATTTAACATGTAAAAAACATGATGTATTATTCAATCTGACGCACCCTGACTACAAAGATGTACGAATTAAAAACAGAATTTGGCATGAAATTGCTATCGTGATCGTGGTCGTGATCGCGTTGGTGTGGTCTTCGCTTCTCGCTATCGCGATCGTGGTTGTGATCGCGCCGTTCAACGCTTAGTGATCACGATCACGATAGTCCTAGCGGTACTTAATTTAGCAAACATAAGAAACACGTAGTAAAATCATTTTTAAACTGTGTAGTTTACAACTAGAAGAACTCTGCTGCTTGCAGTATTGGATGGTAAAATCCGTTTGTTTTAATGCCAAGGTATTATAGCGGGTATCTACAAAGTCTGATCCCGGGTATTTTTTTCGGAAACGGTTGGGTAGATAAAAAAATTGCATAACTCGTAACCCATTGTTATTGGGGGGTTTTTGAGCGAAACATTTTTGGAATGCAGTTGGGAGCGGGGGTCAACTCAAAAATTTCAAATGTATATCAAGGATTCGGATTATAACCTATAAAATTAGCAATTTGTAACGTGTGCCTGTTACTGAAAATATTCATTGAAATGGCTAATAATTTATTAGAAATGATGGATGCATTTGCATTTGATGTAGATGATAGAGAAACTGCAGATAATCCACGTTACTCTCGAAAGGATTCGACAACCCAACAACCGATTTCTCATTCATTAATGGTAACATAAAATCGTCATCTTCAGCTGGCCTACTCGCTACACCTCCACCTTAACAGTTCTCTCTTACTTTCTGCAACACTCATCTTTATTCCATGCTTCATGTTCGCCCACATTTTTTTAGGGAGTTAAATTCATGGGTGATGGAATCCCATGCTTCTTCCTTCTGTTTGTTTATTGTAGCATTTGTTGTTTTATTTTCGACGATTTTGTGGACCGATACCAGCGACGCTAATAAATTTCGCCCTTTCCTGAAATTTGCACGCTTCGCGCACTTTCGCCATTATTAAACCAGATTAAACTCAACAACAGGAGGGTAAGAAATGAATTTGACATAGGACGGCCTGTCAAATGTACGCGAAAATGCAACGTTACTACGTGTAAGGAAATCTTACCTAAGATATGTATAAATTTGTTTGGTGCAACAGAATAAAAAGTTAAGAACTACTTAAAAATAAGACGTACTTAAGTGAGACGTATTTTAAGATTCGTTGGAGAAACCGGGCGTAGAAGTTATTTGCATAAAACTCGTTTTATCAACTATTCCAATAGCCATTTTATTGCATAAAAAACCGATGGTGGCTTTGAAAAACCATTTATTAACATTAAAATTTAACAAAATGACAAGAGACTATTTTGACTTTAGTAATGTAAAAGCATTGTTAGCTTAAGCTCTTTATACTCAAGAATTATATTTTGTCATGGAAAACATTCATTCTTGAGTATAAAGAGCTTAGATCCATAATGTGTTTGTTACTCATAATACGTTAGTTCGAAGCAAGAAACTATTTATCGTAGATATCATCAATGGTACCTTAGTTACTTATAATACTTTAGTTAAGAATAAAAGAAAAGTTAATAAGAATGTGTAAATTTTGTTATTATTTGTATTTGTTAGACATAATTTATTGATGCGATGTTAAATATTTTATTGGCTAGGAAATGTATATTTTTTATTCTCGGGGATTTTAATATCGACTTACTATCAAATTCAACAGATTGTAATCAATTTCAAGACCTTGTAATATCATATAATTGTCAATTCCTTGTAGAGGAACCAACACGCATATCTTATCATTCGTCAACATGTCTAGATAATGTAATCACTAATAGTATGACCGCAAAGTGTGAGATTTTAAAAACAGGCATTGCAGATCATCTAGGACAACTTGTATCAACTGGGATTTGTGACAGTGACTGTAATGATTTTGTATTCCGCAGGAAATATAACGATAATACAATCAATGATTTTAGTAAAGCATTAAAAAATACCTCGTGGGATAAATGCTACAGTGCAAACTCGGTAGATGAAAAATTTGATCATTTTATGGATTATTTTACTTCATGCCATAATATTTGCTTTCCATTGTATAAAAGTCAAAAAAAGAGGAAAAAATATCGACTTCAATTCAATACACCTGAACTGGTAAAAGCCAAAGAGGACATATTGTTATATGAAACATTAGTAACATATATTCCAGAATTCAAACCACAATTAAAAGCTTCAAAGCAGCATTATAATAATCTTTTAAAACAACACTCTGAAACATACTACGAAACCTTGATATCCAAATCTGACAATAAAGCAAAGACATCTTGGTCTATTATTCGAGATATAACTGGTACTAAAGCAAAAAAAACATTACCATACTCTGATCTCCAAGAAATTGCCAATAAATTTAATCATTTATTTGCAAACTCTGCTCCTATTAAAAACTCAGCTATTCCACCAGTTTGTAACTTTGAATGCAATCAATTCTCAATATTTATTCACCCCGTTGATGAGTTTGAATTATTAGAAATTGCCAGAACACTAAAGAATAAAAAAAGCCATGGAAATGACGAAATTTCATCATACCTTTTAAAAAAGGTAATGCCCGATATAGTTACTCCACTATGTCATATTATTAATGCAAGCTTGAGTGAAGGAGTTTTTCCAACAAAACTGAAAACAGCATTGGTCATACCTCTCTATAAAAAAGGAAATGCGGATGATATTAATAACTATAGGCCCATTAGTATGCTATCTACATTTTCAAAAATATTTGAAAAAGTAATCGAAAAACGCATTATTAAATTTATAAATCAATATAACATTTTTAATGATTGCCAACATGGTTTTAGAAAAGGCAGGAATATTAACACTGCTTTATTTCAATTTATAAACACAATAATAAACGATTTAGAAAATGGTAAAATAACTTGTGGCATATTTCTTGACTTATCAAAGGCCTTTGATAGCATTAACCACGAGCAATTATTACAAAAAATGCATCTGTACGGTATTCGTGGTATAGCTAATGATTGGCTTAAATCATATTTATCTGGGAGGGTACAGTTTGTAGAGATACAACAAAATTCTACTAAAGTACACTCTAATCTGCACAGTGTTGACAGGGGTGTACCACAAGGTAGTGTGCTTGGTCCATTATTATTTAATATTTATATAAATGACATGTTTACGCTACATAATGGACTAAATCACGACATAATAAATTTTGCAGATGATACAAATCTAATAATTAGAGGATCTGATTTTATGGATTTAAAACTTAATGCTACTGATATACTACTTTCATTGAAAATATGGTTCCAAAATAATCAATTAGTTTTAAATGCTGATAAGACGCAATGTATTCTATTTAAATTAAATAACTCTTTGGAAACACCTAAGACATTACAAGCAAATAGTACAACTTATAAATTTGTTTCCGATATCAAGTTTCTTGGTATTAAAATTGATCAACACCTGAAATGGTACGAACATATTAATGATCTGTGTTTAAGATTGGGAAAAGCTATATATATGTTGAGAATTTTAACTTTAAGTATTAATCATCCTGTCGAGTTAATGAAAACCATATATCACGGGAACTTCGAATCCTTGGTAAGATATGGAATTATATTTTGGGGAAGCTCATCAAAAATAAATCGTGTCTTCCTCATGCAAAAAAGGGCACTGAGAGTTATGCTTAAACTAAACAGATATGAATCATGCAGAACAAAATTTACGGAGTGTGGAATCCTTACAGTCACTGCCATATATATTCAAGAATGTTTGAAATTCATGTGGAAACATCGCCCAGAGTTTGATGCATATGAGATGGTACATGATTATGAAACTAGACACAAACAAAATTTACGTTATCCCTCATTTCGATTTACACAATCTCAGAAGGGTCCTACTTATTCATCTCTGAGGTTTTTTAATCATCTACCACAGAATATTAAAGAAGAATCTAGTTTTAGTTGCTACAAAAGAAAAGTGTTCACTTATTTATGTACTATGGAACCCTACTCTGTTGAAGAGTACTTAAATAGCCATTAATATACGTTTAATTATACATTTGTTCGCCTTTGACTATGTGTCATATACTATATATTGTAAATTCAGTGTATTTATATGATATGAAATAAATATGATTATTATATTATTATTATTATTTGATTTACATTTTCACCTTGATACATAAATAACTATTGCTGGTTACTCTATTTGTTTTATAAAACCACACTTTTTACGGTCACTGGCAACTGTGGACATTATTAGGCCTCTGTATAATCGGATGGTAATTAACTTGCCAATACCATCGGTGGTTTACTTTATCCTGTTCAAATGGATCTTAATATTTGTCTAAATATCATATTCGATAATATCGATAATTATGCATTATATTTTATTACCGGTTAGGATGTACTTACCGGCACATTCAAATCCAAGCATCGAGGGTAAAATCGCTTGTGGTTCAATAGAAAACTCCTCAGTTCCATTTACTTGTAAGCAAGTGTTAGAATTCAGTTCAGTTTCTGTGGTAACAGGTGCAATTTTTAAACTTGAGCCGAATTTTCCAAGTTTTCCTAATTGGTAGGTCTTCACCATTCCTCCGTAGTAATCAATGCGGGATTGGTCGGCTGCGGCATCATACCTAATTGTAACAAGAATATATTTGATTACCTTCTCTTGTTAATAAAATATAATAAATACAAATGTTACACAGGTCCGATTCTCAAAAATAACCAAGTTATGAAAAACTTTAGATGTTTGTATTTTCATACCGCGCACAGCTATCTTTGATAACACTGGGCAACAAAATGTTTGTTACATTGATAAAAGAACTTATTCTAACCTAATTTGGGTATGCTGAATCCATTTTTTCTCCATAAGCTACAGTTTTTAAACAATTCAACAATGAACATTTAGCATATTTATTATACATTTTATATGCATAACAAGTCATAAATCATAGATGAGCGTATAAATATAGTCATATTATGAGCCCAGAATGGAGGTTGATACCTTACAGTTCAGCTATGTTTAATTCCGGTAAAAATTTGCGCTTATAGCTATTGCGTTTGTGCACTTCCTCAGGGAAATCTCAATGCATACTCCAGCAATAGTCCGCCATTATATTCCTATCCCATCGCCCTTGATAGAGCTCTTCCATGATCATTAGGTCCTGGTGGCAGCGTTCACCTTGTTCGTCACTTACAGCCCCAAAGTTTTCTGGGAGCTTATCAAGGTGACTGATCAAGAAATGGACCTTGATACCCATGTTGCACCCCAGTTCGCGGAAAGATAACAAGGTTCCAGTAACCAGAAGCTCGTAGTTTACATACAAGTCACACGTCTAATAATTGTTTTTCTTTAGACGCGTTCGAGAAGAAATGTGTGTTTACGGGCCGAAGAAGGTGACTAATATCGGGATACTTACGCGGCAATTGGACAGCTATTTCTCGGCACTTGTGCAAAATATAAAAAACGGAAAGCAGAAGATTATTCGTGCGGTTTCTTGGTACAAAAGTATGGTGAACTGAATTTTAAGAAAACAGAAAAATGAGGCGAAAATTTTAGATGTCCAAATTAGCCGAACGCGCGTAATTGGACAGCTATTCCTCGGCACCTGTGCGAAATATTAAAAAAAAAAACGAAAAACGGGAGGTTATTTGTAAAATATTTGGCTCAAAAAGTAGGCGAACCCCATCACTCTGACGTTATTAATTGGCGAGCAATTAAATAAATTCAACACGCAACTACATAAATAATGACAAAACTGGCACAATTAGATAAGATAAGATAAGATAAGATAATTTTATTGGTGCATTACAGGAAGTTTACACAGGTCAATAGTTTGCATAATAGTAAAAATATTTAGATAAAACATATTGGCGTAAGTAAACAAGCAAACTAGATGTAGATATAATTCTAGTGTAAAGCCTTACGTTCTATAATAAAGGACTTTAAAAAGGACAATTAAAAACTATTTCGATAAAAGGCACGATTCCAGCGCGCGCGAAAAACGACACGTTTCGAGAACGCAAACCGAAAAAAGACACATTCCGAGGGACTCACGAAGAGCAGCATAATGCAGATTTTTTCGCGAAAAGAAACACGATTCATATTTCACCGCGAAAAAAAGTACATTGTAATATTTCCCGTTCGAAAAATCAAAATAAATCGATGGTTTTTGTCTTTATCGCTTTTGTATTGTGCTCTTATTTCATGAAATGTCGCTTTGTTTATTGGACTCGCGTGAGAGGTCATTAGTACGCGTAAGGCACGCCTACACGATTATGTTTACATCGTGCGCCCTGCTGCAAGGAGCAAAAGTTTTGTTTCTTGCATTGTACATCGAGACCTCATTCCATTGCGAAATTTTCACGCGTCAACACCGATAATCTACGCAGTGAAGAAGCTAGTGTAATAAAGTGAAGTGACGATGGGTGATGATTGTATTGTAAGTGCAATTTAAAGCAGCGTTTTTTCTCTCTTGAAATACGAAAATATATGCGTATATAAATTTTTGGAAGATTTTGATTGGTGGGAAGGCGTTACATTGGGCCTGAGAGGTACGGAAAACTCAATGAGTTCCGCGTACGAATCATCGATTTCACAAGACGTCGGTCGCGCGAGTGATTACCAAGAGCTCGTGAGTCTCCAAACTACAGCCTCCAATACAACTGAACCGGAGAATCAGAGCTTTGTTGATTCGTGCTCTCTTCCGCCTGTAAATCGGCTGCAGCTTGGTGAACTTTCTCAGGAAAACGCTGAAACGCCTAGTAAGTGTCAATTTTCTCTCTCATTTTCTCTGTCGATCTCGGTCTTTGTTTTTTCTTTATCGAATTCTCTCTTTATATATTTTGCATCAGCTCAACCGACCAGTTTCGCTGGAATTTTCTCGGGCCAAAACGGCTCGAAAGATGCGTCCAGCTCGAAAAAGAGCAGAGCGAACAAGTCGAAAACACATTTTCGAAAGCGCTCCTTGAACCCCACTGAATGGGTGGACAGCAAGGCCAAACGAGCTCGAAGTTCGGGACAAGCGGGTGTCGGGCGAAAAGCGCGTCAAATCCAGGCAAGACCGATGGGCTCAGGCTGTCTGGCGACGTGTCATTCAAAGGCATTCGAGTCTTTCTGGGCGTTAGGCGACTACACCAAGGAGTGGCAGTGCATTTTGGACTGGACCAGAAAAGACGGCTATAGCGATGGCTCAGGTGACGAATCTGATTCTGATCGGCGAACTGCGCACACCTTCAAATTGCCCGATTCTCACGGCAAGTGAGTCGTGCCATGTTCTTATCGACATTGGGTGAGAGCTCTTTTTTTTGCAATTAAACTTTTTCCGTTTTTCTGTTTCAAAGAAATATCTCTCCCGTCAACTTGTCCATCAATATCAGTCATAGTCATTTATTACGGATGGTCAGTACAGTACAATAACATAACAAATAAAATACACAATAAAAACAATACAAAAATGTACAAAATAAGTTATAACCTTGGCGTAAAGGTGCTCTCAATAGCTTTCCGGCATATCGATTTAAAGGTACTCACGGAGATGCCAAAAACGTCAATAGAGTCGCAATAAGAATTAACATGCCTTATCAGAGAATTACCTGGACAATTAAATCCGTACCAGGTTTTGTGACTGTGACATACTAGAAATTTTTGGCATCTTGTCGTGCGGTTCGGAACTCTTATAGAGATACAGGACACTATAAATATACAGTCGATGAGCCCATTTAGTACCTGAAAAGCAAAGCACAAAGAAAAATAAATCCTACGATTGTAAAGAGGCAGCAGACCAAGATATGTAAGAGTTATATCATAGCATATATTTGTACGAAAGCAAATCACTTTTACCATCTTTCGCTGGATACTTTCAAGTCTCTCAATGTGACACTGGTAGTGGGGAGACCAAATCACACAGCAGTAATCAATAATATACCTGACTAAGGTGGTATATAGAGTCATGTAGGTACGAATACATTTAAATTTAAAAGTAACTCTTCGTATAAAGCCAACCATTTGCAATGCCTTTGCTGTAATCATGCTAATATGATCTCTGAAATCAAATGTACTGTCAAAGAGCACACCCAAATCCTTAATGGTATCCACATTGTCCAAAGGATAGTTATTTAAAATATATATATATATAAACGGCAAAAAATTGCCCACTTTTCGAGAGAAGCGTATGCATTTGCATTTTGTTGCATTTAAATGTAGATCGTTCTCCCAACACCAAGTCACAACAATCCTCAAAGGTAGCAATTTTCCGATATAGTTTCATGTCATCTGCATAAAGTAAGAAATTTGACTCAATAGTAACACCAATATCATTAATAAAAAGGAGAAACAATAACGGACCCAGGTGTGAGTAGACAGGTACTAGAGACTATATCGTTAATCTTCACAAAATATTGTCGATCACTTATAAAGGATCGAAGCCATTCAATCATGCAACCATTTATACCATACATTTGCAGTTTATACAAAAGTCTACTGTGGCTAACTCTATCAAATGCCTTACTGAAGTCGGTATAAATAGAATCCACCACGGCCCCTTCTTCCAGAGTGTCACTTATAAAGTGAAGGTTCCGTTGATCTTGTAGGAAAAAATCCATGTTATTGCTCAATGATTAGTGATCTTAAACTAAGCATCATCTGTTTGGCAACCAATTTATCCAACATTTTAGGGATACACGATTGAATGGCTATCGGTCGATAATTAGGTATAAGTTTCTTTATGTCAGATTTAAAAATTGGAACTATAAAACATAGTTTCCAGAGAGATGGAAATGATCCATCTTTAAGAGACCGATTGAAAAGTATGGTAATTGGCAAGGAAAGAGCAGATGCACATGCTTTGACGAAAGAGGGAGGTAGTCCATCAGGACCCGGTGCTGCTTTGACATTGATTTCTGATAAGCATTCAATAATATCGGTTTCAGTAAATCTTAAAATTTACGCTACCGGTCTCACCAATTTCGGGACCTATATTCGAACTATTTGAGTATGACTCTTGAAAGTAATTGCAGAATAGATTCGCAATGTCCAGTTTTGAGTTGGCAACAAGTGTCCCGTCGGTCATGCTAGAAGGAAGGCCAACGCCACTACCAGCTTTGGATCTACAATACTTCCAAAATATATTAATATTATTGGGTATGTTCGTCTCAATATCCTCAATATAATCTAAATGATTACTAACAACTAATTTTTTACACTCAGTTCTTAAATTTGAGAAAATAATGTAGTCATTTCTAGAGCCTGTTCTCTTAAATTTTGTATGCGCTGCCCGCTTTTGTTTAATTAACCTAATTAGACATGACGAGAACCAGCTAGGAAAATGAGATTGTAACCTCTTACGCTTAGGAACATATCTATCAATAGCCTCGTTAATAATTCTGTAGAAAGCATCAAGATCTAATTCCAGAGAGGTAGACCTTAGAACAGCAACCCAATTAAAACTACTAATATAATTACAAATATTTAGAATATCACAGTTAGCAAAATCCAAGTAAAATAACTCATCTGAAATTGACGAGCTAGAGTAGGGTACATTAAAATCGATACATAATGGCGGATGATAAATATCACACTTAACTAATGGATCATTATTAACACAAGTTACAGTTGACACATTGGAGAACACGAGATCCAATATATTACCGCAACTATTAACACAATTGTTAAATTGGTGCAAACCGCAACTCATAAAACCATCACACAGGAGACGCGCGCTGTCGCTTTCCGTATTTATTGGCAAAAACCCGACACACTCGTTTTCCGTAATCCACTTCACATTCGGTAGATTATAGTCACCAACGACAAGCATATTGGAATCTAGGTGTTGATCAATTATGTCCGATAAAGCACCAATATGTCCAGCATAAATCTCTGAAGGGGATCCAGGAGGAATATAGATACGCCAATAATACTATTGGCATTGACAGAGACCCAAATTTCTTCTCGGTTATCAGAGTCCACAATGATCACGGAAGATTTGAGCTTTCTTTTTACCGCAATAAAAACACCGCCACCCCATATCGACATTGGTTTCAGATATTTCTTATTCTCGTGTGCGAACAGCCGATAATAAGAGCGGGAATCGACTCGTTGATACTGATATGAGAGGACGGCACATGAATCGACCTTATGGATTGAGTGAGGCTTCGAAAGCACTAATTCGTCAGCATATTTCATCATTTCCCGTAATGGAGTCGCATTATTGCCGTGAAACGACCAAACGGCTGTACTTGGAAGAGGGTTTGTCCATTGCCCGGATGCATGGCCTTTTCCTCGAAAAATATCTGCCTGTTTCAGATGCGTGGAGCGTATCCGAACAGTCGTATAGGAAAAGATTCAACGAAGAATATAATTACGGCTTTTTCCAGCCCAAAAAAGACAGGTGAAGATCTAGTCATATACATTTTAAAGATAAGTATTCATTTTGCAGTTCAGAGAGAGAGAGTTATAACAATTGCAATTGAATTGACAAAAAAACATTTTTTTGTAGATGCGAGCAGTGTTCCGTCTATAATGGAATGAGCAAGGCTGATCAGACACGCAATCAAGCAAAACAAGACAAACATATCTCTGATAAAAAATACATCAGAGAGCTAGTCAAATTGGATCGATCTCGTGCGAAGGAGGATTTGTCGATTCGGGCAATCAATTTCGATTTGCAAAAGATCTTGAACACACCACGCGTCGAAATTGGCCCAGTTTATTATATGGCAAAGTTGTGGGTTTACCATTTTTGAAATGGGCCAAAAAGGCCTCCTGCAATTTGTGGAATGAGACGGTTGGTAATCGAGGAGCTAACGAAATCGCGTCATTGCTGTGAAAGTATATCGAAGGGCAGGTCAGTACTGGAGTCAGTGATAACTGTGGTGGCCAGAATCGAAATAAACTCCTGTACTCCATGTATGTCAAAACGGCTCTGCAATTTGGCATCAACATAACTCATCGGCAAGTCTTTTTTCCGTTTTTATTTATTCGTCGCAGCATTTCTGGGTAGCATGACATTTCATGAATTTTTAATTGTTTGCAGGTATTTGGAAGTTGGCCACACGCAATGTGACGGCGACTCTATTCATGCCCGAATAGAGCATCATGTGGCCAATAAGAGTATTTTTACCCAGGGGGAATGGACTCAAAATATTCGGGAGGCAAAAAAAAAACGAGTCGCCATATGTAGCGGAGGAAATAAGCCGAGAACAATTTTTTGATTTTCTACCCCTCTCGAATTTTTTCAATTGGGTCCCCGTGAGACTTGCCAGTGTTCGCGAAGTTGTAATTTTAGGTGCACAAACTGACGTCACAATCTGTCACGACTTTGACAAGCCACCAAAAACTCTGCAAGTTTAAAAAAAAATGTCCAAAAGAGTTTTATCCGGGATTATTCTCTGAAACCTGCTTATAATAAGCCATTTCCGCTCAACAAGAAAAAAAATCGGACCTAAGAAACATGATGGATAGGCAGATAATTCGATCCCATGCACATGATTTTTACAACAATCTGTTGTGATTTTGTTGTTTTTCTTTTCTTGTGTTATATTGGGATTTTTTTGTTATATTGGTGCTATTTTTTCGAACTTTTTCATGTCGCGCGCTCCCTGATGATGATGTGATTTTTTTATTATTTAATAGAATTCGAGAAGCGATATTGTACTTGAACTGTTTCATTATTAACCATTTTTAATGTTCACATTAAAAAAAATAAACAAAACTCATCCACAATGTGCTTTTTTTCGCGGTGGAATAGGAATCGTGTTTATTTTCGCGAAAACATCTGAATTGTGCTGCTCTTCGCGGGTCCCTCAGAACATGTCTTTTTTCGGTTTGCGTTGTCGAAACGTGTCGTTTTTCGCGCGCGCTGGAATCGTGCCTTTTATCGAAATAGTTTTTAATTGTGCCAGTTTTCGTTAAAGGCGTCGATTTATAGCCTGGTGTCATTGTGGTAGAGTACCTACTCGCAATAAACCGTGAGTATTTAGGTGATGAGATTACTACCCTTATATCTAGCAGGCATAAAAACGTACCCATAACTCCCTCTGGAGATGAGTTATATCTCCCGAGGGAGTTATGAGGTCTGCTCCTGTTTACCTGACAACTAGTGTGTACAATTTTCAAATTCTCCGCTCAAGATGAGGGGTTGAAGATAGACAATCTTGCGTCTGCTCACGACCAACTTTATAGCGAGACAGGAATTAAACTTTCTCCCAGGTTTGTTCACTATTTTATTCACAACCGTACATTTGTTGTTAAAGTATTAACGTCAAATCAAATCAATAGTTATTTAACCAACAAGTGTGTTAATGATAGCGATTAATGATCGAGACATTTTTTTGTTAATTGTTGAGATCATTAATCGCCAATTAACACACGAGTTGGTTACAAGATTTTTCCATTCAACGGACTTAACGTAACTTAGATCTTAGAAATTAGATTAGAGAAAAATCCAAACAAAACAAACAAATAAACTTGCTATTAAGCCCTTTGCAGCAATATCGGCAAAACATGCGAATAGAGCAGATTTCGAATTACGTCTTACCTGTTACTCCTTGCACCAGGAAATAAATTCTACGTAAATTTTTTCGTAAAAATGTGTACTCTTTTCCGGAAACAAATTTAATGTTGCATTATTTGCAATGGCTAGTACTTTTGGCGGTGTTAATTTAAACTCGACACTATCCATAGTAGCAGACATTCACTACACACGTTTTATAAATTTGACGTTTCGCACTTTGACATTATTGTATAACAAAATCGAAGGCGGTTCACCGCTAATTTGTTACTAGCGCAGATAATTGATATACTTTTGCATTTACATGTGAAACAAATTATAGACCGTTTTCTCGCTATTATCAGATACATTTAACATTAATGTTAAAAAAGTAAAAAAAAAGTGACCGCCCGGATGGGACTCGAACCCGCACCAGCGGGGTCTAGAGGCCGGACCTCTACCCACTAGACCACCGAGTCCCTAGAAATCGTTCATTAATGAAAAATCGTTTATTAATGAAAAATTGTTCATTAATAGGGGCCATTAATGAACGATTTTTGATACATTTGGGTACATTAAAGTTAGCCATTAACCAACGAGCAACGGAAAATTGAATAAACGTCAGTCCATGAAATGTGGGCGGTTTGATTTAACAAACTCATAGCAACCATGCAAATACCAATTGCAGATCGATATACTGAATATTTTTACGAATTACTAATATTTAACTAAAAAATAAAATATTGTATTGTAACCCTGTCAACCTCGGGAGAAAAACATTCCATATCTCCCTTAATGCATAAATATCTATTAATTCCAAACCCAGCCACTTTAGCCACTAATACTAATCGTATCAAATAAAACACGCTATAATTATCTTACCAAGCATAAAACGGTTCACTAATTTCAGCGTATGGGATGTAGAGAGTGCCCTTTACTGTGTATGTAGGACTCCATTCCGGAGATTTTAAATCTTTAGTACCTGAAACAAAATGAACATTATGTAAAGGTTTATGTTGGGGTCTACAGTTCATCTCACAAATAGACTTTTCATTTTCACTTGAACTTAAACAAAAATATGGATGATGGCGCAAACGGCAGCGCCCCAGTCTAGCAAACTGGGAATTACAGGTTCGACCCCTGTCGGACAAACGTTACACTTTTAATCCAATGTATGCGAATTCGTCTGACATTATTTGCCTTTACAAATCAATTAATCTAAATTAAAACAAAAAAGACGAGTATGGTTCGACAGTTACTGAATTCAATGTTTTGACAGCATAATTATTTATGGTTAAAACATAATTAATGTTTCTATTCAGAATAAAATTTAAAAAATAATTTTTATGAAACAGTCGGTTAAACTGAACTCTTGGTCTCTCGGCTACATAAGTTGTGTTTAATGTTACACTAACGTTTGCATCAAGGATCATAGAGATGTCCACAAAACTGTAGTAACGGTGATGTACTTGCACTGGGATCCGGACATAATCCCTACAGACGTGATCCCGACAAGCCAGAATCCCTACAAGGTCGAAATTCCGACAAATTATTAATTCTTGATTATTCATCATAATATTAATTAAATACTATTTTTTCAGTAAATGGTAAGTCAGTTTATTCATGCTAGCACAATAATTGATTACATTCGTCAGATAATATTACATGTTACTAATTAATAGTTTTAAAATGATGTCATTACTATACCTCATTTAATAACCAGGCGGACTAAATCAAATTATAGCCGCGAAAATACGTTGTTATGATTGGCCAATCGGGCGCCGTTTTTACACAGGCCCAAATTGCTTAAAACAGTAATGGCCGTTGTTATGATCAGCTGATCTCTAACCGATCCTTGTATCCCACCGTTTCCACGCGTGTCGCCTCAGTTTTTGTGTTTTTAGCCACTTATTTCTACTGTTGATAGTGTAAGAATCGATTCCTCTCATCCCGCGATTTTCGTGGAAATAGTTGTTTTATTTTTAACTACGGATAAATACCCGGCACAAGTTTGGTGTCATTTTCGGCCCCGAAGAAACGGAAATTTTTGGATTTTAGAGTATTAACGCTCGAGGAAAAACAATCTAAAATTATCTTATATAAAGCTTTAATACGAGAGGCTTAAAAACCTACTGCCGTCGTATACAAAATTATAATTCATTAGGTAATTGTGGCGCAAGTTATTGCAATATGGAATCAAATCATAAACATACATTATATTTAGGATTGTGGAGCAGTAACAAGTCCTAAACGTCTTGAAGGGCGTCCAGCGACCGAAGATATCTACAAATTCTGCGTGTGGAAAATTGTACATAGATTTTTCTTTAAAAATGAAATCGCTACATTGGATTAAATTTTGATTGAATTAAAGGATAGAGATGACCTACCAATGACGTCCCGTTAAACATTATATAAATTAATGAATGAGATTGATTTTAAGTAAGTTATTATACGTTTTTAAATAGCAAATTTATTTAATTTAAAAAAAAAATATTTCACGACAATCTAAAACTATTAACGGTTGCTATTTAACGTTGTGTTTAGGGAATTTAGAGATGTTGTAATGGCAATGAAAACAACTAGATGCTGCTTGCATTCTTGGACGAACTTTAGTATTTAAATTTCAAACCTGCTACGGAATTATATGTATTTTTAAAATATACCTACTACTTCAATCCACTTTATATGTAAATAAATATAGGGTAAGATAGGCAGTGATTGGCATCTTAGCCGTATTGATGTCTTTAATTGAATGTTAAATATTAATTCTAATTCTTAAAGTAATGAAACTTATTTTGAATGATTGTTGATATGTTACTGTTACAAGAGGTATTCGTTAAACATTTGTTATTGTAAATAATATAAATTAAAATATGTACTATTACAAAACTTTAAGAATTTTCAGTCATTGGCACCCAATTTGCACCTATTGGCATCAGCTATTTCAGTTATTGGCACTTACGTTTTTAGGTAGTTTTGACATATACCTAGGTACCTACCTAATTAACACAAATTTGAAAGGTATAAATTAAAACGACTAAAATAAATAACTAACACAGGCAAATCTTTTATTTTGTAAATAGTATAAACTAAAAAATACAATTGTTATTTTTTTATTTATTTTTAAAGCATACAAAATTATTTTAATTGATTTTAGATTTTTTGTTCAAACAAGTCTTACAAATAAACTTTTCACCTGATATGGGAATATTTAATTTGGGTAGACAATTCATATGGTACGTTCTGGTGCAGTCATTGCATTTGATTCCAGTGGCAGAACTGGTAATATTTCGAGTACAAATAAAACAGGCCCTTGAAGATACAATTATGTTTCTCATTGATTAATGTTGTTTTATTTTCCTCAAAAAATAAATTCCGCACCGGTAGTTTTTTTTTTCAAAATTGGAGGAGATGGCTCAGATGCCAAATGATTTGCATAAATATTTTCCATATTTTCCGCACTATGTTTTGTCTTAATAATAGGGGACTTTACTATAACTGACGATATTACATTAATTTTTGACTTAGTTTCCAATATTTTTGTTTTGGGTTTTATTGATTGGCGTTTTTCTAGTGGTTGACAGTTTTTTTTATTATATTCTCATTTTTCTTTTCAAGTCTTTTCCGCTTCTTTTCTTTTTTTTTTCATCTTCTTTTTGTTTTTTCAAAACTTCTTTATCTTCATATATTTTTTTCCATCCTGTTGATGTGATAACATATGGTAAACGTTCCGATTTACGTTTACCTGCTCTTTCAGGAGTTTTTGGCCACTGTAAATGATTTTTAATAGTTAATGGCTCAATAACAACCCCATCTTAGTTGTCAGCATAACTCGTTGAAATTCAGGCGTTGCGGTTAAAAGGCCATCCTCTTCAATATAACCTTCATTTAAAATGTTGTTCGTGTCGTTTTCATTTAACATTTCTACCAATATATTATTTTCACTGTTAATTAAGAACTCATGTGCATCATTGTCAGTAGTTAAATTAATTATGTCATTATTTAAAAGTAACTAATCTTGTTCATATAATGCTATGGTATCTGGTTCATTATTTTAAAATTTTTCCAAATTTTATACAATAATATAAAATCTTCTGTATAAATGCTATCTGACGTAATATTATCCAAAGTTTTCAACTCAATAATCTTGTTTGAACCAATAATTTCCTGGAACTGCTCATAACTTAGGAGAGTTTTATGAATAGAAGCCGATGAATTCTTTTCAGTAATTTCACTACATTGCTTTACCTTCCCCAAACATTTTGTAAAATCTATTGCATCAGGATTCCAGGGGTATAATCCACAAGCACGAAAGCCATTCGCAATAATATCGGGTTCAATTGGTTTTAATAAAGGTGCTACTTTATGTTTGGTGATTGTATTTAGAGGATGTTCATGGCGCCACTCCAAAAGAGCCTTTTTCCAATACGTTTTGAGTGGTTTAAAGGCTGAAACATCAGCTGGTTGAAGTATTCTGGTACTGTTTGGATAAAGAGCAATAAGTATAATTTTTAATCTGCTACATAATTCACTCAGTTGGTAAGTCAGGTGTGTTCTATGCCCATCCACAAATAATATAATGGGAAAAATCACATTCTTCTTCTTAAGATAAGGATATAAAATATTTTCAACGTATTCGTAAAAGGTTTCACTCTTCATCCAACCATTTTCACTTACACCAATTCCCCAGTCCCCCGGAACTGAATTCACAATATTTTGTGGTAACCTCTTATAGGGGTAAATCATCATAGGAGGGGTAGTGTCGCCTGAGGCTGAGAATGTGAACATTACTGTTACATTCGATTTTGCAAGTCCTTTATCAACCTCATAAACATTTTTACTACCCCTTGATGCCAACACTTTATTCATCTTTGGACAAAGTTGTAGATTTGTTTCGTCACCGTTATAGATTCTTGTTGGGTCTTGTAGGATTTCAAAGTATTCTTTTTCTTTTAAATAACTTTCAATTAGTGAAAACCAATTTCGTAGGTCCTTTTCAGATATGTTTGCACTGGCCGCAGTGTCTGCTTCAGCTGTCCTTAATGTAAGATTTGGGTGGCGGCGTAAAAAGCTTGTAAAAAGCGTAAAAAGCAGTTGTCCAAAAATGACTTAACTGAAGCTTGAATATCATCTTTTCGTCTGGGAAAACCTTTCTTTTGGCTTTCTATAATCCATTTTGCTAATGTGTCTTCCTCTTCCTGCGACAGGTAGGTATTTGGACCAGGAGACGTTTTTAAAAACTTGTCACTTAGTCTAAACTGTATGGTTTGTCTAGGAACGCCAAACTTTTCTGAAGCCATCTTTTTGGACATCCCATCATTACGTATAGCTTCTAAAGCAAGAACAATGTCTGTTTCTTTATACTTTTTCTCATAGGGTCGGTTTTTCTTTGTTTTCGGCAGTATAATATTCTGGAAAATAATGTAAAATGCAATACGAAACTAATTTAATTAAAAATAAATTATTGGGTAAGTATTGACTAAGTAATTACATAAAAATGTAGTTTCATTATATGTTTTATCGAATGATAGAGGAATTATAATTTTTTTTTAAATATTTTATGATTTTTAATATGGTGACAATCATTAAATGGTGGCAATAAAAACCCAATATGGTAGTTATTGGCACCATGCCAATAACTAAATTTTTACGAAATATTGTTTTAATCATTGGCATGCCTAAAACTACCTTATTTAATTGAGAAATTAGGTTAGGTTCACGTTTTTTCCTTAATTTATTATCTATTCTATGCCCTTATTTAAGTTTTACATGCAAATGATTCATATTAAATAAATTAAGACAGTTTTACCGAGCCGCCATGCTTAAAAATTTCATTAAAACTTACCCAAAATCATGCAACAAACACTTTCACAATTTTTCTCTGCCTGATGCACGCACATGTGACATTAAGTTAGGTATATAAGGGGTGCCAATATAATAAAGATTTTGTCTCCATACCTAAATCTTATTAAAGAGATACTAGGGACTATTCTTTCTTAAATAATAATTGCAGTGCCAATGACTACTACAGTGCCAATGATTGCATAACTTACCCTATGTACAACTAGACTTTTTTAATATGTCCCTAAATTCTCAAGAGGGTCTCATACGTATTTTAATTATTATTTTAATATTACATACTACATCATTGAGTCTATGACCAAGCAAGTATGCCTAGAATTAATTTATGTGTTGGTATAAATGTTGAATGAATGTTATGGATAAAAGAAATTGAAATCATTTTATTTTTACCGCCAAAACATGTCTGGTTACTTTTCTGGTGACTTTTTATAGTGTAAACGTGACTTTCGCGTTTAGTCCGCCTGGTTATTAAATGAGGTATAATATGAATTATGACAAATTGAATTGACGTCAAAGATTGAAATCAAAATCTAGGAAATTAATTTGATTAAAAAAAAATCATACACCTTTCAATTTATCTACATGCCGTCTCTTCCTGTAATTTCCCGTGTTGCTTGAAACGTTGAATGTTAAACGCGTACAATTTATAGTTAAAAATGTACACACGAACATTCTCGAAGGAGAATCGTCTGTACACATGCGCGTATTCAAGGGAGGAGTACTGGGGGTACTGCCCCCCCCCCCCCCCCGAACATCAAGAGATTTTTTTACTTTCTCCGTACCAGAAAGTATTGATAAGTACCAGAAAGTATTGTGATCGTGAACATATTTTCAATTTTTTGTAAGGGAAATATCCGTTTTAAGGTCCCTAGAGACGATTTCTGGGAAAAAATTGTATGTATCTCAAAAACGAATACAGCAATTAACACGAAACTTGAACATACGTGTTATTTGACAGTCCGAAGAACTGAAAAGCTTTTGGTAAAATTTTGTATACCGGAAGTGGGTGTTTACCTTAACAATTTTTTCCAATATTTTTTTTTTTAATATGAAAAATATTTAAGATTTGTTTTTCGATAAAAAAATTAATTGAACATTTTTGTCTATAATTTATGGAACGGCAATAGTTACATGTAATTGATACTGATAATAATTCTAGAGAATGCCAAAATGTACAAGTTATAAAGTTTTTTGGAAATATCTTTATTTTTTGAGTAAAGGTGATTAGAATTTGAAGTAAATTTGTTATTTTGTTATTTTTCATAAATGTCAGTTAAGTAAAATTATAAAACAAACATATAAAACTTACCACATATATATTTTTTTTATTTTAAACGTTTTTTGGCAAATATAGTTCAATTGTTAACTTCTTTTGGTACGATAAAATTGTTAGATCTTCACATTATTTTAACAAAGTAAACTTCGCAAATAATTTTTTTGTTTTTAAATCTTTCGGCAATATTTAACTGGTTTACGTAAAATAAAATTTTAAGATTTCCAACTTTATTTGATAACTAAATTTTTAGTATACTGTTCTTTTCACAAATATTTTATCTAATTTTAAACTATTCGCGTATTAAAATTTTTAGTTTCCTTTGGCAATAAAACCATTGAAGAATGAATTTTCAAATTTTATAATTTTTCAATGTTGTTTTTGGATTTTTAACTTCTATTGACAATCATTCTTTTGAAGAGTAAAATTTTACTATTTTCAACTTTTTTCGTAGGACTTCTTAATACTTTTTATCATATACAGGGTGTATTTGAAATAACGAACAGGCATTTAAGTGCACATACACAAAATATTTGTGAACCCATTTCCGTCAAAATTTATTCGATTTTTTTTTTTTTCAATTTTCCTAATTTTCCGAGGTTTTTTAAACATTTTGAGAACCGATGCTTTTCTCATTTAATTAGGTCTGCATGGAATGTGTGTTTGTTTATTTAAAACGCGAGATACGATTTCTTGCCTCCGAAATTTGAAGTGTTATCGCAACGTTTTTTTTTGTAAAAGATAAACAGTCCTCAAGTTCATTGATGCTTAAAGAGCATTCAAATATTTCCTACGCGCTTGTAGGTATCTAAAGCCGATGCCGTTTAAAAATTAGATCACATTACCACTGCCCCCAAACATTGCGTATTTTCACTCATTCATTTTAATAATTAATTGCGGGCTTTTTGTTACAGTTATAAACAAAATAATTACGAATATTGTTTAAAAATAATATAATCTCTTTGTGGTTACGAGCCTGTTCGTTATTTCAAATACACCCTGTATATTTTTTTATTTTCGACAGGTGCAATTATTTAAGTTTTAACTTCTTTTTGTCAGAGTAAATGTTGGAATTTTTAACTTTTTGTGGCAAAATGGTGTTTTAAATTTTCAACTTTCTTAACACTTTCTTTCCCGCAGATGCCTTATGGCGTCATATCTTTTATCGGGTCCCCGTAATCTGTGTTTTGATCATTCTTGGTACCAATTTTCATATGGAGTCATGATTTTGTTTGCTGCAAAAATAAGGAGACACTTTTTTAAATTTAATTTTCTTGAATTAAAATTGAATGAAGATTTAAACAAAGTATTATAGCCAAAAATTAATTTGGCAAAGAGAGGGTTAACAGTATTTATTACTTTTTAATACCCCAACATCTTTTGATAATTAAAATTCGACAAATGCTATTATCCAATTTTTAACTAATTTCTACTTATTTACTCTTGGATACATTTTTTGGCAATTCAACTTTCCACAAACAAAATTTTTCAGTTTTTAGCTTATCTAATGAATAAAATTTATTAATATTCAATTTTTTGTCAGATATAATTCTTAAATGTTTACGTTAATTTAACAAACGATTGAAAAAAACATAATTTCTCAATTTTTTTTACGGACATATGTTGTCAGTATTTAACTTATTTATGTCAGATCAAATTCTCAGATTTTTTTCTGTGATAATTCATTTTTTAATATCAAGTTTTAACTTATTTCAACAGATATGATTTATCAATATACACTTTTGTCATTTAAATTTTTGGATTTTTCACAAATATTTTTTTTAAATTTGAATCCATTTTGGACAAGTTTCATTTGTCCCTTGTTAATTTCTTTTTGCCAAATGCAATTCTAAATTTTCTTTTGACAAATTAGATTTTTTGTTTTTTTAAATTTTATAACAGATATGTGTTGTCAATATTAACCTCTTTTGTCCAATGAAATTTTGAAACTCAACTTGTCTTCATAATTACATTTTTAATATAAAATTTGTTAACTAAATTTAACAGATATGATTTATCAATATTTTGAAGATAGGACTTTTCACAATTTTTCTGTGTTACATTTTTTTGCCAGATGAAACTTTTGGATTTTCAAGTTCCTTTGATAATAAAACTTATTATTTTTTTTTAATTTGCTACAATGTTAAAAGATTATGATTTGTCAATGTAAGTTTCTAAATTTTCAACTTCAATTAATCATCATTCTCTAGACAAATATTTTTTTTTCATATTCTACTTTTTTAACACACATTGTCAATTTTGAACTTCTTTTTGCCGAGTGAAATTTTTAACTTCTATTAAAAATCTACTATATAGTGGTAAATAATTATTTTAAATTTCAACTTTTTTCGATTTTTCCCATATTTAACTTTTTCTTCATTTAAAACTTTTCTAACTATTCCTTTTTGAACAATTAAACTTTTGGCAAATGATTTTTTTTTTCATTTTCTATCTACAGTGGTCATGGAGAAAATTAAATTATATGCACTTTGTTAAATATCCAGGCCCTATTATTTCTATTTTCCTTTTTATGTATTTACCTGTTCTGTTGTTTTTTAAACATTTCAATTTTATTCAAGTTTAGTTTCTATGTTAATAGCTAGTTTTGTTTTTACTTCTTTAGTCCACGGCATTAATAAATATATTTATTTTTTATTGCCCAGTGTAATTTAGCCATAAGTTTCAATATTTCAAATATAATTGGTGAATTGGCATTAAAACAAAAGTATTGTTTTAGAATTTAGATCAACACTAAGTAGCGTTCGAATAGTCGATGTTCTTGCCACTGAACTGGAGGTTTGATCTTAATCCTCTTCTTTGCGAAATGCCTTTGATCACCAATCTGGCCTTGAATTTGCGTTTGTTTTTACTTTGTGGCGTCGTTACAGGTGTATAGTTTTTCGTTGGTCGTCATGTGAGCATAACTTAATCCTGGCATTTCTGTGGAGCTGTAAGATCCACTCGGTTGCGTAATTTTTGCGTAGTTTCACCAGCATTCTCTTCTTTATTGGCTTCCGGCATTTATAAAATTGTCCAATCACTGTCACTATCATCGGGTTCTTAGAATTATATTTCCTCGTCTTCTTCAATCGTTCAGGCCAGTAGCCTTCATCTATATAACTTCGTTGCTTCCTGGGGGTATAATAACCCCGTTTCCGCCAATTTTTCTTCGAAGATGACGTCCTTGGATCTGTAGGGCTTGTCCACTTCACTGTAGAACCTGTATCCGTCGTCATTATCATAGCCGATGAGGATTTTTTTAATGGCCTTCGGATCCATGTTCGTCCTTTGCTCCTTTGATATGAATATACATTAATTCAGCAAATTGAACCAATGTTTCAAAACTGGTTTTCTGCCATATCACAACTCGTAGGGTGATGTTATTGGGACGTGGGTAGACTCTGTCCTGTTAAAGAAGTACATGCGCGTGCATCATTGCTCCAGCATTTTCCATCACCGTACGATTTTCCCTCTCACTGGACCCGTTTTGTTCCGTAGTGTAGGGCATTATAAGACGTTGAACAATACCTTTCTTGTTTAGACTGGTCCTGGTTTGTTGCCGAACTTCCTGCCATTACCAGGTAGCTTCTGACTGTTTCCGCCTTAGCTAGGAACTGGCTCAGTTTTTCACTAACTTCGGATTTTTGCCGCAGAAAATAAACTGTCCTGAATTGTGTGTAATCGTCCTTGAAAAGCACAAAATATCGATATCCAGACCTCGATTCTTGAAATGGACCGTAGACATCCGTGTGAATTCGCTCTCCCGGTTCCGTTGTTCCGGACCTCGTCCTTATGACTTTCACATGAAACTTTTTTTATACTGTTCTAGTTGAGATATTTATGATTTAAAAAAAGTTTGTTTTTTATGCCGACAGCGGCTCGAGCAACTGTGTATCGAAGTGAGGGTAAGCTTATAGCGATGAGAGCACCATGTGCGCGGACGGGTCAACTGGTAGTTTGATTTTCGTTGATTTCGTTGAATAACTATTTTTTGTGTATCTGGATAACACTGGGCAACAACATTTTTGTTGCATTGATAAAAGAACTTTTTCTAACCTAATTTGGGTATGCTGAATCCAAATATGACGTTATTTTTTTCCCTAAGCTACCGTTTTTATGCAATTCAACAATTTTTGCGAAATGTGCATATTTATTATACATATTACATGCATAACAAGTCATAAATCACATATAAGCGTAGAAATATAGTCATATTATGAGCCCAGAATGAAGGTAATACCTTACAGTTCAGCTTTGTTCTATTCCGACAAAAAAATGCGTTTGTAGCTCTTTCGTTTGTGCACTTGTTAAGGGCAATCTCGTTTTATATTCCAGCAGGAGTCCGCCATTATATTCCTGCCCAATCGCCCTTGATAGAACTCTTCCATGATCATCAGGTCCCGGTGGAAGTTTTCACCTTGTTCGTCATTTACAGCCCCAAAGTTTTCAGGGAATTTATCAAGGCGACTGTTTAAGAAATGGCCCTTAATACTCGTGTTGCACCACAGTTAACGCAAAGACAATTTCCAGTAAACAAAAGCTCTTAGTTTACACAAGATACTCGTCTAATAATTGATTTTCTTTCGGCGCGTTCGAGAAGAAGTGTTTTCGGGGCGAAGACGATGACTAATTTCGGGATATTTACGCGGCAACTAATAATGCGCCCGAACACGCTAGCTCGTCACCAAATCAAAATATCAATAAAGGAAAACACCAACATATTCGTGAGGTTTCTTGCCACAAAAAAAAATATGCTGAACTAAATTTTAAGAAAACAGAAAAATGAAGCAAAAATGTTAGATGTCCAAATTGGCCAAACTCGCGTGTTCGGGCAGATATTTCTCGGCACTTCTGCAGAATATTAAAAAAAAACGAAAACGGGAGGTTATTTGTGATATATTTGGCTAAAAAAGTAGACCAACCCCATGACTCTGATGAACTACATAAATAATGACAAATTGCACGATAACCGTAGCTTGCAGGAGAAAACTGATTTCAGATTTGAAATCAGCCTTGCCAAAATACTCAGAATCAGTTGGAAAATCTCACGCAACAGGATTTTTTTTTATTTTGTTGCCCAGTGTAATCAGTATTTTGTCTAAAATTGAATTTATTTAGTCGTGATGGAAGTCAAAAGAGATTAATTTTGCGTTATCAAGTATATTTAAACTTTTAATTTGTTTTATAAGTTCTGTAGATTTTTGAATTGAGTATTCTGGTTTGAATTTTATAAATTCTTGTATTTTATGATTCACAAATTTGCATATTTATTTGCACGATTGCGCGATTTTACGGGTAAGTTTTTAGATACTCTTAAAAAGCTTATTTAAGCTGTATCAACATAAATCAAAGCGTTTTAATCTATACGTCATCAAAATGAAAATTATGTTTGGGGATGGTATTTGTGATTTTTCAAGTGACCTTGAATTCACAAGAATGTTGTTTTTAACTCTACGGTTAGACATATTATGTCGTTAACAGCGGCGGCTCGTGGATGTTCAGCGGTGAGGTAACGGAAGAAAATTTGACCAAAAAAGCACCAGAATATTTGCTTCCTCTATAAGTAGTGCAGCACGAGCGGCATCTTTGTCTTTGCCCCCCCTACGGAAATCCACGAGCCGCCGCTGGTCGTTAAACTTATGAAAATTGCCACAAGAGTTCAAGTGCTATTCATTTTTAGAATGGACGGCGATTTCGTGGTATTTGCGGTGCTTCCTGCATGGCTGAATAATTTGTGTATTTGTGGGAAACAAAGTAAAGTTGTACCAAGCACTTAAGACGTGTAGCGCAGTGACCCTCTAAAATTTAATTGTCTCCGGAGATTTGTTGTCGCCTTCTCTCGCGTTATCCGAATACTTTCTTACTCTGCACAAATTTTACCCCCATACAGCACGGCAAACGTAACTTGCCGTTGCGCAGTGGCAAAATTGTGGGCGGAACCTTCGAATGGCGCTCTCGATAGATTTCGTGAAGAGTTCGCGCGCCTGGTACATTCAATTATGTGGAGGAGAGCGCCCGATAGAGTTGCAAATGAATAGCGCCCGCGAAGAACATGTGCTTGCTTATTACAGAGACTGTACTCGGCCGGCTGTAGAGAGAGAGCTTTCGCTTGCTATCTGCGCGTCTGGCCAACTTATATTTGTCGTCCTGTACGTCTCGAGTGCTCGGCAATACTTATGGAATAACGTAATACCGTTGATTGAAGTATTGTACAATACTTCAATCAACGGTAGTACTGTACGTAGCTTTAATGTCGCAACCGTTGGGGTTCATGCGTTTGCCATTAATCATATACAGGGTGCCCGGATTTCGTAGGGACAGCATGGGCAACTTCTGCATTTGAAGAAATAGAGAGATAGTTAAATTAGTAAAAAAAGTAGCTCATTAAGAATCCACCTCCCAATACCACTTGTCATGGCCCACTTGTTCAAAATAAAAATAAAAACAAAATCTCCCAATTTCTTTCATTTTTCATAATTCGGTGTCTTGAGTAGCAGGGTATTTTATTTTTATTTTGAACAAGTGGACCACGACAAGTAGAATTTGGGGGTGGGTTTTTTTTGCTGATTTTGCCATCTTTCTGTCTCTTCAAATGCAGAAGGTGCCCATGTTTTCCCTACGAAATCCGGGCAACCTGTATATGGCGTTTATCTACTGGTTTGGCCCAAAAAAATTGCGTACACCCTCTACTTTTTAATTTATTCAATTTTTTTGATGTTATACATTTTATTTTAATGTGTTTTCAAAAAATAATTCCGTAAAAAAATCACGTAGCACGTGATATTAAAGGAATTATCGTACAGGTTTGCCAAAATTATCGATTTTTCCTAAATACTACGTTACAAATATATTTCTTTTTTGATAAAATGGAAATACCCATAGTGATTTAGAAATTGATTTACTTTAGTAAACAAATAGATTTAACAAAAAATAAACTACACTTATTTATAAGAAAATACAAAACTGAAAAAACATTATAAATATTAAGATTTTCAACATCGACATGTTTATATAAGGTTATTGAACTGTCAATTTTTGTGTAAAATTAAATTTCATTTCATTCACCATTTACACTTTGAGAGGCCAATAAAAGTAAATTTACTGTACATTTTAATCTAATTTACCCGTCATAAAATTTCAATTAGTTGGACCTCTCATTTTATACCCTTTCATTTTTTTTATTTATGTGCAGTATACCTTCTGGTACTTTTACTGAGATGATTGTTTCATCTGGACAGTAGCATTCGGGCAGGACACAAACGGTGGGATCGCATGGCGGATCGTTGTCTGAAATAAATTGAGAGATATTATTTTTAAAGGCGGAATTAATGAATATAATTCATATTGAAAAGCGTATTTTACTTTACGTGATAAAACGTTATTTTAATAATTAAAGTGTGAAGTGTGAATTTTTGGTGCAATGAGTGCAAGTTAGCTGCCATTTTTACCACGTTTCAGTTATTTCACAACAATATATTCTTATACAAGTTTAAAAAGACGGTCAATTGTGGTATGTGTGCTCCAATGTAAGGAGTATCACAATATCTCTTATTAAACAAGTATAATGTACTATTTTTTTTACATTAAATTTAAATTAAATAAAGTTGAAACTCACTAAATGTGTTTTGACTGTAACATGTGGCAGCACTAAATAACAATTTCTTGTTTTAAGCAAATTTAGTATTTGACATAAGAATATATTTCGACGGCGATTATTAATAGTGTGTTAAAACAATTAAACTACTTCCAAGTAAGTCGAAACCATCTGATGCTTATACTATGTTCCATGCTTGCTAAAATGTTTATAAAAAGTTGTAATGAATCAAGGGGGTCATACATAATTATTTGTTTGCATTAATAACTGGAATATTACGCGAAATAGAATGAATCTCACGCAGAGTTTTTAGAAATAATTAAAGGGTAAATTTGTAATTGCTAGATTCGCGGGGTGGTAGTACGACTCCAAAATAAGAACATTGAAATACGTGGGAATGAGAATTTCCCACGCATCTCGCGACGCACTTAAAGTTTGTTTAGTCTACAGTTTTGGATGGTCAGCGAAATGAAAGAGGCACGGGCGCGAGCGGTCGGTAAAAATTATCAATCCCACGACTTGATCAAGTACAACCATCCAGCAAAATAAACTGTATGCCGGAAGTAAACTCAATCACAATAATCATATAGTTCACTATTCAAATGGGGTATAAAGCGCGGCCGGAGACAACACTCCGGGTCAGATCATTTGAGAAGACCATAACATGCTTTGTCCAAATCCAACTCTTTACTAATCCTCTTAAATACTCACGAGCAATTGTGGGTGGCGTTACGAGATAACCCTTCTCTTTTACCTAGTTAAAATCAACTGTTTACTAATCCTCGTAAATACTTACGAGCAATTGTGGGTGGCGTTACGAGCTAACTCTTCCTTATTACCTTATTCCATTCCTACGAAAACATCATAATTGATTCGAGATTGCAGATTAATGACGAGAACGAAGTAATTTGAGAGTTAAACGAATTTAAAAATTTTACAAGAAGGTTATGTTGTACTCCGTCTTGAAGTCGGTTTGGACACTTGGCCACAACTTGAGTCCGTCAGACGGTCTGAGACGATGGGCATAACGTTTTTGAGATAATATAATACAAATTACCTGGATAATTTACCACATAATAATAGATGCGATAGCAGAAAATCGATAATTAATGGGGTAGCTTGACATTACAACAATGTTTTGCATTGTCATAATCCTGCTTCGCAGTCGTGCCGATTTTCTAGAAGCAACAAGCAAGAGTGATCCAGGCGCTAATAATTGCCTAGGAAAAATCAGGCACGAGTTAGATTCGAGAAGACAATTGGCCGAACAGAAAGTTTACAATTCATAATTTGTAGAATTAAATTTAGTGACACCAAGTGTCAGACGTGTATTAATCGGCGCCACAATAATTGTAGTAAAAATGAGCTTACCAATATTTTGAGAAATGCCCATGAATAATGATGAAAGCACTAACACTTCACCCGAAAATACAAACAGATCGAATTCAGGAGCAAACTGCTTAATGGTCCGGCAATAACTGACGTTTTATACGTTATAGAACATGTAGCGACGCGTTGCTAGGCAATACCAACATGAGAGATTATCAGCTATAATGTCCCAAGGGCACTGATAATTTCGCGATAATTTTGACTAAACCCCGAAAGTGTGTTTGTTACAAATCGTTTCTTTGTATTTCCTTATTTTTATGATTATTGCTCTACCCTAGTAATCCATCTCAATTTGTAAACACGATTTTACTACGAAATACATTTCCATACCAAAGGAGCTTAACAACTATTCAACAGAGCTTAATGTTTATGAGTTTATTAGGGTAGAGCAATTTCAAATAGCCGTCCGTCCTCCTTGCGCAGCGGGGAAGTGTAGTTTGGTCATTCGAAATAATTAAAATTCCATTACGCCAGAATTGGCGTAATATATGGATTATGGTTCTAGGAAAACTCTACTATTACCACTCCATCCCACTCTTAATTTAAAATGCATCCCCCAATATTCGAATGACCAATCACAACGTTTTCCCCCATAATGTATCAAAAATTGTGTTCAAAAAATACCTTTTGGCAATCAAAAAAGGGCGCATTCGTGTTCCGACACTTAAACTAAAAACATCATTTCTTCTGTGTTAAAAACGACCGTGCTGTATATATGTTGTAAATATTCTGAATATACAAATAAGTGCAACGAAGTGTTTTATTACTACACATAAAAAATTCGCCTAGAGTGGTGATATCTTACCAGTGAGATAGCTTATTAAAATTTAAACACACCACGCCGCAACATATGGTCCTTCGAACCGGATAGTCGATCATTTGACAATCCTTAACATCAAAACAACAATCAAAACTGAAACTCCGAGGAGCTGATCACTCAAACAACGCGGCAAAGTGCCCAAGGGGAAGCATCAATCGTCCGAGGAGTCCAAATCACTCGAGGTTAAAAGCGGGCGTCCACCGCCACCGAGGGAGAACTGTTCACCGAGATCACCCGCCGGAAAGCGACACCAGGTCCACTTGCGGGAAGCAGCAGCAGCAGACGCAGTAGCAGAAGCAGCAGAAGCATCAAGTCAACAAAACAAAACGCAGCCGGTCCTATTCTTTATCCTCAAGTAGTAAGTCAATTCAAACTTATCCTATTCACCAGTATTTTCTTTAATTTGTGTCAAACATGGCTAATCTTCAAACCTTGTTAAATAAACGTCGTGTCTTAAAATCAAATTTAACTCGTGCAAGCAATACATTTAAGAAATTGCTTGAAGCTGAATCTACTGTTACAAATTTAAAAGTAATTGAACATCGCCTAACAAAATTTTTGCCATTATACGATGATTTCACTTCCGTTATGGATGAAATCGAAAGTTTAAGTGAACCCAATGATGATAATGATGACAATAATATTGATATTCATAATGCGGAACGAGATGAATTTGAATCAACATTTTTGTTACTAAAAATTGAAATTGATACTTACTTATCAAATATTAAAGGTAGTCAATCAAGTTCAGTTAATAATGCAAATCACGTTCCTAATAATACAAATACTCATTCATCATTAAATGTAAAATTACCAACATTAAATTTACCTGTATTTAGTGGTAAATATGAAGAATGGTCTGCATTTTCAGAAACATTTAATTCGTTAATACATACCAATACATCATTAGATTCAATGCAAAAATTTCATTACCTGAGGTCTTGCTTGAAAGGTGATGCTTTAAACACCATTAAATCATTAGAGTCAATTGCATCTAATTATGATGTGGCACGGGATCTATTAAAAAACAGATTTGAAAATAAACTCTTTGCTATCGATAAACACGTAGAATCACTTTTTAACATTGCAGTAATTACAAAAGAATCCGCTTCATCCCTTCGCGCATTACACGATAGTGTTTCAAGTAATTTACGATCATTAAAAAATCTTGGCGAAGAAGTTGATCACTGGGGAACCATTTTAATTCATTTAATAAACATGAAGTTCGACCCAATCACTAGACGCGAATGGAAAACCTTAATCAATTCAGATCAGTCATATTCATTTGATAAATTTACAAATTTTCTTAAAAAACGTTGTGATCTACTAGAGTCATTAGAAAAGCACACAAGTAATATAAATTCAAGCGTAACATTCAAAAAAGAAACCTACAACTCAAAGCATATATTTACCTCCCATTTAACAACAAACAAACCAAAATGCAGTATTTGTACCGGCGAACACATTGTTTTGTATTGTGATAAATTCTTAAAAATGCAACCTAAAGAAAGGTTAAACAAAGCGCAATCAGCGTCATTATGTGTAAACTGTCTGAGATCAAACCACATTACAAAACAATGTAAAAGCCCCACAAATTGCAAAATATGTTACCAAAGACATCACACTCTTCTCCATTTAACTAAAAGGATACCTGAAGGTGTAGTTTTTCAAAATTCAGAGCCCGGACCATCAACATCAAACACTTGCCACACTGTTGCGTTGCAATCACGAACATTATTAACAACGGCATGTGTTTCGATAATTGACAATGGAGGAATACATCGTCAATGTAGGGCATTATTAGACTCAGGATCGCAATCATGTTTTATTACTAAACAATTTGCAGACCTATTAGATTTGAAGTACGAACCCAGTAATATTATTATTTCAGGAGTTTCGAAACAATTAACAAACATTAAACACAGGATTAGGATCCAAATAAATTCAAATCACACAACATTTAAAACACATATCAACTGTCTAGTTTTAAATAATATCACAAACGATTTGCCGCAATCGTTCGTTAACATCCAAGATTTAAAAATACCCCAGCACATAAAATTAGCCGATCCCTCCTTCAATAAGCCAAGTAAAATTGACATGCTATTAGGAGCAAACATATTTTGGGACTTACTGTATAACGATAAAATAACGTTAGGAAAATATAATCCAGTATTACGAAGATCAAAGTTGGGTTGGATTGTAACGGGTAATATTGCATCACCAAATTCTCAGTCTATATCATGTAATATATCAGCAGTAGAAAATCAAGTAGTAAAAGATCAAATTGAAAAATTTTGGAATATTGAGGAAATCATAGAAAACAATTTATATTCTAATGATGAATTGTTATGCGAACAAAACTTTGTCGATACAACAAAACGTTCTAGTGATGGTAAATTTGTAGTCACCATGCCTCTAAACAACACAACATGTAATTTAAGTAATTCAAGAAATGTGGCTTTAAAAAGGTTTTCATCACTAGAAAATAAGTTATCACGCGATCCCCAAACAGCTAACCTATACAAAAATTTCATGAAAGATTATGAGACTTTAGGCTACATGACGGAGTGTGTAGAGACATTCCCACTTAAAAATTTAACCTTTTATTTGCCACATCACCCAGTTATTAAACCATCAAGTAAAACAACAAAGTTACGAGTAGTCTTTGACGGATCGGCTAAAAGAGGAAATAATCATTCATTAAACGACATTCAAAGAGTAGGGCCTACAATACAAAATGATGTATTCTCAATTTTAGTTAGGTTTAGACAACATGCTATCGTTATTACTGCAGATATTAAACAAATGTACCGCCAAATTTGGGTCAGTGAAGAACACAAATCATTACAGCGTATATTTTGGCGTGAAAATCCCAAACTGCCAATAAAATGTTATCAATTAAACACGGTAACGTACGGCACTGCTTCGGCGCCATTCCTAGCAATACGATCTCTTGTGCAATTAGCATATGATAATGAAATCAATGCTCCGTCAATTTCAAAAATTATCAAACACGATTTTTATGTAGATGACATGTTGACGGGTGGCAATTCAATAGAGGAAGTTAAAATAATTAAATTTTCTGTGATAGACATATTAAAAAACGCAGGATTCGAATTACATAAATGGGTATCTAACGAACCATCATTAATGCATGATTCACAAGACTCAGTTAATGATACAACTGAACAATTAACAGATTCAGATATAAATAAATCTTTAGGTGTATCTTGGGATCCTAGGGTAGATAAATTCACTTACAATCATAATCTTAGTCTCTTAAATTTAGAAACAACAAAGAGAAACATGTTATCAACAATAGCAAAAATATATGACCCTTTAGGACTTATTGCCCCGGTAATTATTCAAGCAAAACTAATCATGCAAGTGTTGTGGCAACAAAAGGTAAATTGGGATGAATCATTACCGTTAAACATAAATTCAAAATGGAGAAATTTTATAAAGGATCTAGATCACATTGATAAAATTAACATTCCAAGACACGTAGTGTGCAAAAACTTTAAACTCATTGAACTACACGGTTTCTGTGATGCGTCGGAAGCGGCGTATGGAGCCTGTGTTTATTTAAAAACTGTAGACGATGCTGGATTAACGTGTGTTAAATTAGTATGTGCCAAATCGAGGGTAGCGCCCTTAAAAAAGGCTTCACTTCCAAGACTAGAACTTTGCGGAGCATTGTTATTATCAAAATTATTTTCAAAACTTAAAAACATTTTTGACTTCACTATACAAAATGTATATTTCTGGTGTGACTCAACAATCACGTTGCACTGGATAAAGGGTCCATGCAACAAATGGAAGACATTTGTCGCAAACAGAGTTGCGATGATTCAAAGGTCAACTAATATGAATGATTGGCTCCACGTACGCACACATGAAAACCCTGCTGATTTGATAACGCGTGGAGTGAGTTCCTTGACTCTCAGTACCAGTGATCTTTGGTGGAGTGGCCCATCTTGGTTATTAACTAGTAATGAATATGCTGACATGAAAACAACAAATCTGCCTGAGATAGAGAATAGTCATGACTTAGAAATTAAACATGTAAATATATGCAACTTAGGTGTAAAATTGTAAATAATGAAATATTCTATAAATATTCTAATTTTACAAAATTATGTAGAATAATAGCCTATTGCTATAGATTTAAACACAACGCCACTTCTAAAAATAACAAATTATCAGGTGCACTTTCAGTCGAGGAAATTAATAAAGCTGCATTAAAATTAATTAAACTTGCTCAATTACAGTCATATTCAACAGAAATTAATCTTTTAAACAAGTTAAAATCTATACCATGCAATTCCAAAATACTATCTTTAAATCCAATGTTAGACGAATCTGGCATTTTAAGAGTAGGAGGGCGCCTTGAAAATGCAAACATCAGTACCAATCAAAAACACCCAATTATTTTGTCGCCAAAACATATACTTTCCAAATTAATAATAAGACATGAACATGAACGTAATCTTCACTGCGGACCTCAGGCTTTGCTACATTTTGTAAGGACAAAATATTGGATCCCTTCAGGATTGGATGTATGTAAGAAATGTGTCCATGACTGCGTTTGTTGCTTTAAAACTAGACCAAAATCAACTACGCCATTCATGGGTAATTTACCAACATCTAGAATCAATCCAGCACCACCATTTTATAATTGTGGTGTAGATTATGCGGGACCATTTTTCATAAAATCCAAACTTGCTCGTAGAACATCCGCGTATAAAGCTTATATTTGTTTATTTATATGTTTTACCACAAAGGCCATTCACTTAGAGCTAGTATCAAATCTAACTTCAGAAAACTTTATAGCGGCCTTTAGACGTTTTTGTTCGAGACGTGGTGTTCCACAAAACATCTACAGCGATAATGGCACTAATTTTGTAGGAGCTAAATCAGAACTTGCCGAACTTTCCAAGTTTCTTAATGACGAACTTACCCAGAATCAACTTGATTCCTATTTTAGCAATCAAAACACTACATGGCATTTTATTCCCCCAAGGTCACCTCATTTTGGAGGGATATGGGAGGCAGGAGTCAAATCAGTTAAGACTCATTTATTTAAAATAATTCGTAATGTAAAATTGACCTATGAAGAATTTTACACTGTGTTGACGCAAATTGAAGCAATGCTAAATTCCCGTCCTTTGTGTCCCTTATCAAGCGATCCAACCTTCTTGGACCCCTTAACTCCGGCACATTTTTTAATTGGACAGCCGCTTAACACTCTACCCGATCCGAGCGTACTTGATATAGTCGACAATCGACTATCTCGGTACCAGTTAATACAACAATTAACGCAACATTTTTGGTTACGATGGTCTCGTGAATATTTATCACAACTACAAACGCGACAAAAATGGAACAAACACCCATCTCAAAAATTTATACCCGGTTCTATGGTTTTATTAAAGGATGATAATCTCCCTCCATGTAAATGGCAACTTGGAAGAATTATTGATGTTCATCCTGGATCCGACAACATCATCCGCGTAATGTCCATAAAAACATTATCTGGTGTATGCAAGAGATCAGTAACGAAAGTGTGCTTATTACCGACAAGTGAATAGTGAAAGATAGTTTATACCTTGTATATATGTTTTTGTTCTTGTTTTTTGTTTTAGTTGTAGTTTAATTTTCTTGTAATTTAGTGTTAAACATTCATTGAAATTATAACATTTCAATGGGGGCGGCATGTTACAAATCGTTTCTTTGTATTTCCTTATTTTTATGATTATTGCTCTACCCTAGTAATCCATCTCAATTTGTAAACACGATTTTACTACGAAATACATTTCCATACCAAAGGAGCTTAACAACTATTCAACAGAGCTTAATGTTTATGAGTTTATTAGGGTAGAGCAATTTCAAATAGCCGTCCGTCCTCCTTGCGCAGCGGGGAAGTGTAGTTTGGTCATTCGAAATAATTAAAATTCCATTACGCCAGAATTGGCGTAATATATGGATTATGGTTCTAGGAAAACTCTACTATTACCACTCCATCCCACTCTTAATTTAAAATGCATCCCCCAATATTCGAATGACCAATCTCAACGTTTTCCCCCATAATGTATCAAAAATTGTGTTCAAAAAATACCTTTTGGCAATCAAAAAAGGGCGCATTCGTGTTCCGACACTTAAACTAAAAACATCATTTCTTCTGTGTTAAAAACGACCGTGCTGTATATATGTTGTAAATATTCTGAATATACAAATAAGTGCAACGAAGTGTTTTATTACTACACATAAAAAATTCGCCTAGAGTGGTGATATCTTACCAGTGAGATAGCTTATTAAAATTTAAACACACCACGCCGCAACAGTGTTGCTTAGTAATTGCCCGACGCCGTCAGGCGGAGGGCAATTACTTAAAGCAACACACTTGAGGGAACTAGTCAAAATTATCTCGAATTTATCATTGCCCGAGGTACATTCGGTAAGATAAGTTCTTGAATTATGTACAAAACTTGAAGAGCTATTTATTAAAAGTACAATTTTCAATTCGTATTTTCTTACCTCACAAAAATGCTGGAACAGTTTCCATACGTATTTTTTACTTTTGACCGTGTTTTTTAGTGTTGTAATTAAATTATTAACTGCTTTATCGCATTCTGTCCCGAAGCGTGATTCAGACACGTTTATACGTTGACAGATCGATCGTAATTTTTTATTCAAGGGTATCTATGAATATGATATAAATCTGAACATCGACACCGACAGCGGGGGTCTTATCAGCCTAAGTTTAACAAATGGCCCTGACGCGCGGGGTCTTACCGTTTCTCAGTGACATTGACGTTCTAAGTTTCTGTAGCGTGCGGCGTTCGACAAAAATGGACGAATCTGATTGGTTCTTTACTTATGAAAGAACTTATCTGATTAGATACCACCCAGGGTGAATTGCCATGCATAACATGGAGCGTGGTCTTTACGCATCGTAATTAGAATTTTATTGGATCATGTCATCAACATTATTCGATTTCATTGGTTAATAAGTAAATGAGGGCAATTGTCTACCCAAATATACCGCGAGCTTGGATGAATTATCAAAAACACATTTTTCTCGTACCTTTTACCTTTTAGGGCCAGTTTTTCAATAGCGGCTTTAACCAGGCTTAACCTTAAACTCGGTATAAGGTATTTTTAGGTGTTTTTCAATCATGGTTTATCGATAAACCTAGCTTAAAGTACGGCTTTCGTAAGCGGCCGACGACGACCGCTTAGCGGGTAAAGCGGCAGTTTATAACCTTCAAAATAGACAATACAAATATGACGTAGATTGATCTATTGCATGAATTAACCCATGATGGTTTATTACAATAATTTATGGACCTCCGCGTCTGCCAAAAAAAGTGGTTTGATCATTATAATCTGTGGAGTGAAGTAGTGTTTGTGGACAGATTAGATCATCAAAAGAAGCATGTGTATGGGTGCTCGAAACAATTATTTTTATTACGTGAATGGTAAATATATATTTTCTGAAAAGGTATGAAGGGATACAATGTGCTGCTTGTAACAAAAATAACCGAAATTAAAGCAAGTATTAAAATGAAAACAATAATTAAGGAAGCATGTACGATAATCAGCTGTTTATGACAGTAATTATGAGAGAAAATGTTAGGTATGAAGATAGTCGCAATAGTCACATTTCAATGCCAACTCAAAAATATGTAGTAATATTGTATTGCCAACACAATTTTTGATAGGATAAGTAAACTTGGTTTATGTAATGCTTGAAAAACGCAATCATAAATAAACTGCAGCTTAACATAAACTTCAGCTTACGTAATCTACAGCTTAAGCCGACATTGAAATACCGGCCCTTAGGGTTACTACATAAGACAACATAACGTAAAATATAAATCAAATTAAAATTTATATAACACCGGGGGTATAACCATTACATTAGTGCCGTGACCAGGATATGGGTGGTTAAAATAAATGTGCATTATATAATAATAAAAGGCTATGTTTCTTTTGAGAGTGAGTAAAGGTTTAATTTTCACAACACGAATAAGGACACTTATAGGATTACAGTCTGGAAAGTTTTTAGAGCAGATGGCGAAGTGATGGTAGCGAGAAGAGGAGTCGTTACAACGACGCCCACGTAAGTATCGGAGTATTCCATGAGTATCAGGGGATTCCGTGAGTGGCCGGTGAGTATCAAGGTATTCCGTGAGTACCAGAGTATTCCGTGAGTATCAGAGTATTCCGTGAGTACCAGGGTATTCCGTAAGTACAGTGATTATATAAGTCTATAAAGATGTGTATCGTCTACCGAGGCGCTGTTCAAATCGTGGGGCTGACATATAGTCGGCGCTACTAGTATTTCAGCCCCAAAGTATCAGTTTCAATTCGATCGTCGTACGGAAACGTTCTCCGAGCCTCGCTGCTCGCTCCGTCGTCAGTGGGACCGTGGTAGGACCGATGGGGCCGACCACACCGCATGACGCGGCACACCCGCATTCAATACAATCACGCAAAAGCCACCAAGTTGTCGATCAAGCATGTTTATTATTGCATGTATTCGCTGATCCGAGAATTGTATATCAGCTGCAGAATACTAACAGTCGCAGTTCGATCGTCCAGTTACATTCGCATTGTTTCCGTTAACCGCATACCGCGTTTTATTTTCCCAATTAATTTTTAAACGCAAAAATGAGTACCGCCAATCATACCTGTGTTTACAATGGTTGTTATAATGACCAGAGAAAGAACAAAGATGTAAGTTTCTTTAGATTTCCCGTGAAGGACTTAGCGAGGACTGAAGAATGGAAGAAACTTTGTGGCAACATACAAATTGCTGCCATGGAAAGTTGTAATTTGAAAAGTAAACTTGTGTGTGAGAAACATTTCTTACCAGAGAACTACTATTCGAACAATAAACGCAAATTGTTACGACAAAATGCAGTGCCGGTACAATGTATTGAACAAGGTACGTATACTGAATGATTTTTCAATATTTACTCAATTCTTTCCCTTCATTTTATTCACTACTGCATGTGTAAATTTATATCCCTGCATAATTCTCCTTCCAAGCGTGCAAAACATCGAGTGTCTACGACAATTTGGCTCGAAGTTTTGACTTAATCAAAAGAAAATCACAATTTGCGCTTTTTCGGTCATTACTCGGCTAATTAACTCTTATACTCACTGCTTTAGATCTAAATGGCCCACTTTTACCTTGCTCGTTTCTTTTTTTTTCGCGTTAAATGATTCAAACCGAGTACTTATTAGATTAGAAAGAGTGGGTGTATTGTCACGAATTTTCGTGATTAATAATAAAATGGAATACACTAGGGCTGTGCAAAAGAATCGATCAATCGATTATCCAGATATTTAATTATTGCTCTAAAATAATCAATGAATCGATCATTTGATTATTTAATAATCGATTATTTCATTATTTGATTATTCGAACAATCTTCTACTTTTTAAATAGAAAAAATGTTTTTTGTTTGTTTTATGCATATATTTTCTGTTTATGAATTAATGTTGTATAGGTGAAACTTGATTTTTAGGTCATATTTAAAAGGTAAATATGCAATTTTTGACTTGAACCAGTGAGTATAAGACTTACATAATAAATGCTTGAACACTGACATTTCAGGCTGGTAAAATATGCCTTTTTAACATGTAAAATATGCCATTTTTGACTGTTAAAGTATGCTATTTATAACAGACAAAATATGCCAATTATTATATATGATTTTAAACTTGATTCATGATTTCAAAATACATTTAAGATTTGTTAATGTATTTTCTAGATGATTTGCCAGTGGAGGTGCCGAAGATGTATCCATCCTGTAGTGGTGTACAGGCATCAAGAAGGAGGAGGTCCAGTTCAACAAGCACTGCTTCAAAGTCCGACGAGGAGGAGACCTTAAGATTGATCATGGCACAACCACATCCAAAAATTTCAAGCTTTAGAAGCAGTAACAGCAACTCGTCTAATGTGAGCGGCCGAATTTTAACAATGCCGTTATCAAAACATAATATTTTTAAGAGAAAATTAACATTTCTCTCTTCAAAGGTAGTTGAACTCCGCAACAAACTAAGAGTTAACAAACTCCAATTCTTCCGAGCAAAGAAGAACAAAGTAACTACGAATAGCATTTTAAATAATTTATTAATAAATAAGAGTCAGTCTGTGAAAACATTTATTGAAATGCAATTAAACCATCGCAGTAGAACCAAATGGACAAAAGCCGAAAGACAATTAGCACTTTCGCTCCATTATAAGTCGCCTGGTGCCTACAAGTACATGCGTGATACTTTGCAATTTATCCTACCACCGGTTCGTACAATTCAAGCGTGGATGAAAGTTTACAATCTAAGAACAGGCGTGAGAAACAGTTTGACAAAGAAGCTTGCATTAAAAGCAAAAGGTATGTCTGATAGGGAAAAGATGTGTGTTGTCATGATTGATGAAATCGCACTTAAGCCAAATCTAGATTTTAACGAGCATGAGGATTTCATTGAAGGATATCAAGATTTGGCAGGTTTAGGAAGAGAAAATACGCTGGCTAATACAGCATTAGTTGTCCTTGTAAGAGGATTATTGTTTAATTGGAAGATGCCTTTGTGCTATTACACAAGCACCGGACCTATAAAAAGTGCATCACTTAAAACTATTGTGGATAATGTGGTTGTACATCTTGTAAAACTAACATTTAAACCCATGGTTTTGGTGTGTGACCAGGGTTCTAATAATCGGGGAGCTTTAGATCTTCTTGGTGCAACTAAAGACAATCCAGCAGCAATTATATCAGGTCAGAAAGTATATACGTGCTTTGATGCACCTCATTTACTTAAGAGCCTACGAAATAATTTCCAAAACCATAAATTGAATTTTTTTGTGAACAACGAAGCAGTGAGTTGGACAGACGTGACACAGACATATGACATTGACAAGAAAAGCGTTTCTACGAGAGCCGTGCTCAAAATCACCGAGGCACACATAGCGCCAACAAATTTTGAAAAAATGAAGGTGAAATATGCGGCGCAAATTTGTTCACATACTGTTGCAGCTGCCATTACTACAGCATCGCAATCAAAACAATTAGAGTCGGACACAGCATTAAATACGGCAGAGTTTTTAGAAACAATAAATAAAATATTTGATGCTCTCAATAGTCGTGTGTTAAACGACCCTAATCCACAGAAAAGACCATTGTCTATTTTCAATGCGGAAACAACACAAACTTTAGAAAATGCGTTAGTCTACTTCAACAATATTGACATTTATGAAGGCAATAAAAAACGCAACAATATATATTGCATCAATGGTTTTTTGTGGACGATCAAGTCCATTTTAATGTTGTGGGATGATCTAAAATCGCAAGACATAAAATACTTAATGACGCGTTTCCTGAATCAAGATGCTCTAGAAAATTTATTTTCCGTGCTTCGAAATAAGAATGGATACAATCCTACACCTACGGTGAAACAATGTAGAATCGCTCTGCAACATAACATGAGCATTCGGTTATTTATGGACGTAGATAGCAGCAATTGCGAAGGGGATGGAAGTGAACTTCTAGATGTGGAGTGTAACGAAACAATGGAAGTTGAACGACGACCAGTTTCGCCTCGACCATCGTTGGCAGAAGGGGTTAAAGATAATATTTCGGAAAGAGTTGTTGAGAGTTCAATGACAGGTGATGAAAATACAAAGTCGCAATGCACTTTGGAAACATGTTCGAATGTATATGTTGCGGGTTATTTACTATATAAATTAGAAAAAAAATATAAATGTGCCTGTGCTAATTTATTTAAAGCTGGGAACGACTTACTGAATAGCAATGAGTTTTTGTTATTGGCAAAGGACTATTATGTTCACAATATGACACATTTAAAAAGACCGTCCGATGCCTTTGTTAAATTAGTTATGTTTTTATTAGACGAGTTTAATATTTTATATTCCAAACATAAATTTCATGAAAATGTTTGCAAAAATATAAGGAGCGCATTAACCAAATCAGTAGAAACCCATTTTAGCTGGTTTATGAGATCGAGTGAATGCCCTCATTCACAGTTCATTATTAATCTATTTGTAAAAATGAAGATCCATAGACAGTTAAAGTGGGTTTCTGCTGATTGTCGACTTGCAAGAAAACTCAACAAACCACATCGAAAAGTACGGATATTATCCGGCAATAATAGTTAAAATACACACTGGGCCAAAACCTTGTCGCCAGTAATTTTTCGAAATACAATATTCCGAAAAAATTCGCGCATTGCCTTAGTTTTTGCTCTCGATTCGAAAAAGTATAAAAATACACGCATCGTGTGTTGTGGACGGGACAACCATCCATCAGGAACCAAATCTCTTGGTCATATCTGGCAACTTCGGTGTTGAATACATTTTATCAAGTGCAGAAATTAATAATGCGTTATAAATTATTATAAACGTCAAACAGCAATATCAAATGTAAGCGCGTGTTTTTGTTTAGGTAGCTGAATATGATTTGTTTAATTCCTCTTTTCCATATAGCAGCAACTTTTGTAATCCAAAAACTCGCAAATGTAGATACTTGTAATTTTTAATAAAAGTATATAATTTTATATTTTCAACAAAAGCTTGTATTGTTTGTATACCCTTGCATTATTGACGAACGGAGTAAAAACAACTATATTGTTTACTTAGATTTTTCAGTCAAGTATCAAATTTAATTACTTTATTAAGTAATTAATAAAGCTGCCATTGAAGTTTGTCAACCCAATTGTTGAAATATTGCTTGTGTAAGAATTAGCTATTGAAACTAATTTACCATATATGTTTACTGTCAGCGGACTATTGAAGAGGTTTTCGGGGCCGGGCCGATGCGCTGAAAATATGTGGTGTCCGACGACGTCGCGCCGAGATGTGTATTTACTTAACGTAGTTCTCGAAATTACCGTACGTCATTTATCGTGTCGCTACCAAGCAGCGGTTACTTTTTGGGCGAGTGCGGGCGGCAAAGGGGACGACGTAGGCAATAGAGAAAGAAAAGAGATTCGATTGCGTGCGATAATGTGCGATAGATAGATGGGTTATCAAAAAATACATTGGGTTGCGCCTCTTGGTAACTCTTATACTCACTGGTAAGTATCAGAGTATTAGATGAGTATTAGAGTGTTTTGCAAGTATCAGAGTATTCCGTGAGTAACACTGCCCTAGATCAAACCAACCACTACACGTTCAAATCGATAGGTGGAGCTCTGAGATGGGGGTGACATTATCATTGACCCAAAGGTAGGTGAGAGTCAACAAGGTTTTGTTTTCAGACTCCTCCATGGTTAGGGAAGGACTGACCACCTCACTTGCCGATCAACAGATGGGACTACAAGAGGAGATCAATGTCATCAGTGACTAGACGACATGGAAGAGTTTTCATATATCTCCAGGGGTACGATGCTCAAGAAAGGGATGACCACGCTACATTCTGAGCAACGTTGCGAACTACGAGCTAAGGATACCTTCTCGGGAAGGACATTTAATGAGGGGCTGACCACGTAACAGACAAATCAATAGGTGGGACTACCAGATAGAGGCGGCATTATCGTTGACAAGCCAGGGTATAAGAAGCAACAATACCAAGGTTTTGTTTTAAGAATTCTCCACAGCTAGGACGTACGTGGCAGGACCGACCACACTGCATCCATATCACTAGGTCAAGCTACGGGATGGAGGCGACATCAGAATTGGCACGTTCCCACAGTATGAGATGAGACGGTGCGAGAGAGTAAATAACACTAGATTTTGTTTTCATATTTCTTTATAGCTGGGACGTTCAAGGCAGGGCAGACCCCACCACATCAAAAGCAACGGGTTGGACTACAAGCTGGAGGCGACATCATAAAGGATCAGACAATACCCAAGATATTCAAGGCAGGACTGACCATGCTGCATCTAGATTTCGAGGACAGACTACAGGATGGCGGCGACGTCATCATCGGTCTACTTCCATAGGTACCTGACAGTCAACGCCCAAATCAACAGAGGAGGCGATAGAAGGCTACAGGATGGGGACGGCATCATCAGTAATGCACGATAGTCATGAAATGTTCGGTTGTAAATAAATAGCGAAACCACCCATATTTATGGTCACGTCATTAAAATAGGTAAAGGGAAAGTAATCGTTCATGTTAATAATTGTAAAAATATACCCTGCGTTCAACATTGTTTGATAGGCATTTGAATTTGGCGCGTTGTTTTTCATATTGCAATGTTGGTACCTTCGTGCGAGAGTGTTAAACACAGAACACATACCTTTAGAAGTGAAACCTGCATGTTAAATTTCGGAAACACGATTTTTGGCGCCGCCTGGTGTCGGGGTGGCAAATTACTACGATTTCCGCCAAAATTTAAAAATGTTATACTCGTCTACACGATATATTTCAATTTAATAACACTAAAAATATAATCAATTATGTTTTTTGAGCACATAATTGATTATACTTTTAGATAGTACATAAATGAAGAAGTTACTGGTTTTGGTAAAAGAAAAAAGATTGGATTTCACAAAATAAAAATAAAAATAGGCCTACATGGAAAAAATATATTTAAGAGAATAATTGTATACATTGTTATTAACAAAATTATCAAATATAAAAATATCACAACAATCGGGTATTAGGGTCTTGTCCAGGTGCAATGTTCCATCAGGTCTCTTCGTTCTTCTTAGGATATTTCTTTCAGGCGTCGTAACAGGTCAGTAGTTTGCTCGTATCCAGGATTCATGACATTAAAATAGTTAAAAAGTAAATTAGTGTAGTTATATTGTCTTACTTCTTGGCGTCGGAACAGCATTGCAATTCAATTTTTTGCGGAAATGATTAACAAAATGTTTATGAATAAAATGATCTTCACATGAATGAAAATTTAAACAATGAAGACTGTTCAATATCACAAATGGTTTTCCATGTTTTAAGATATTCTTCATTTTTGGGAAATTTATAGAAATGTTTATTTTTGTAGTCGACATTAATTACAGGTATCGGAAAAGAAAGAATTTTGACATTCTGGATATTTACAAGAATATTTAATACGGCCATTTGATGTTTCCATTACTAATAAATACAATTGACGAGTTTATAGGACAGAATATATAATAACTTACCTTCAAACATTAATCGCTAGCACTCACAGCACTATTGAGGTTAGTTGATAAAAATGGCGAGACTCATTAAGCGTTGCCGCATATACATCGAAGTATAAAATATACAATGCACATGATTATATTTAATAAACAGTAATATTATACTTTCATGAGTTATTATGACAAATATGAGCGATAATGAGTCTAATTATGTTCAAAACATAATTTTAATTGTTAAAATTATTACTTTGTAGTGAAATTTAAGGATTATTAAAAACGGTAATCCCCGTAATAAGATCTTTGATAAATCTGGCAACATCGGGGGAACCATCTTTGGAAAAGCGGCAAATTTGAAATTCCCCCTCGCCCCACTGTCCTGGGGTGGCCCACATACTTTCGTGTTGCCGATATTCGTATCTCGGCTTCATCCCCGTGGTGTTAAATCGATCATTAGCGCCTGCAGAATTAACTGTCGGTACGATCGTGTGTGCTTTATAGATATTTAGTTTTACGTTCACGTTTTATACCATCTCATCTTACTGCAGATATTTTATTGGTAAGTTAAAAAATAACCACATTAACACATGCAAATCTTAATTATGAAATGTGATTTTAGGTTAAGAATGCCGTTCGAAGATCACCACAACAGGTTTATCCTTGAAGCATATTTTCGAACAGGGACATGCAACGCAGAAGGGAGTTGGAATTATTCCTATCAAAATTACGAGGAACAATGTCATGAGCAGTTTCCTGATGTTGAGTTTGGTCACAATTACTTTATGCAACATGTTCGCCGTATTGTTACCAGATTCCATGAAACCGGCAGCGTTTCCAAAGGAAAATCTACAGGCCGACCTACTGTCCTTACGGAAGCAGTCGTTGAAGATATTCAACAAAGACTAGATGTGAGTCCGAAGAAATCGCTCCGATGTTTGTCTGCTCAGACAAGGTAACTGCAACTCAACAGTTGCTGCTACCTGATTATCCTCGCCGAGTGCAGTATTGCAATTGGTTTAACGAATTCCTGAATGATGACGATTTGTTAGATTTAACGTTCTACAATGACGAAGCTTGGTTTCACCTTAGCGGCTATGTGAACTCGCAAAACCATAGAGTGTGTGCTGCAGAAAACCCCCATATATTTGTTGAGGTTCCATTACATCCTCAGAAGGTTGGTGTATGGCTGGCAATGTCCCGAAGGAGAATCTATGGCCCTATTTTTTTAATGACAATAGTAACGCAGCTCGCTATCGGGAATTACTCTTGAATCCTTTTATCGAACAACTTCATGATGATGAATTGCAGCAAGGATACTTTCAGCAGGACGGAGCTACTGCGCATACTGCAAATACAACGTTAAATCACCTGCGGCAGTTCTTCGGAGATAGGTTAATTAGCAAAGATCTATGGCCACCTCGCTCACCAGATTTGACACCGCTGGACTATTTTATGTTCGGATATTTAAAAAATAAAGTGTATACTGATCCACTCCACACTTTACAAGAACTGCGCAATACAATAACAGAAGCGGTGCACAATGTTACACCTGAAATTTTACAAAATATCTTCAACAACATGAAACGCCGGGTAAATTTGTGTTTGGATCAAAATGGGCAACACTTTGAACATCTTTTATAGTTTAATCATAATAATACGTTTATACACGGAAAAATAAATTTGAACATCTGTTATAGTTTAGTTCAAAATAAATTCCCTAATAGTCTTGCCACTGGTAAGTACCAACATTAAAAGTTTTTTTAGGAGCGGGAAATTCAAACGGCTACCAAACAATAACGAACACACGGTATAAGAGGGCAATTCAGATAGTGACAGACGTTTTGGCCTGGCGCGGCAGTTGGCGGCACTGGTGCCACCATATGAAGAATGTTTCTACACCTAGTACGCAACCAGCCGTGGTGACTAGAGTATCGTGCATATTGTACTTTTTATACAGTGGCGTTTTAAAATGAGCGCTGCAATTGGAAATCCCGCTAGTTATAAAGTACGTGATAAGGTTTTTGTTGGCGAAAAATTACAAATCGATTGAAATGTATCGCCAGATTTGTGACGTGTACGGCAACGGAATAATGAGTGAAAGCCGAGTGAGGCAGTGGTGCATTGACTTTAAAAATGACCGAACCAACGTTCACGATGAGGATTGCAGTGGTAGGCCTAGTCTTGTGACTGATGAATTGTTGGTGAAAATGAATGAAAAAATCCGTGAAAATCGTCGTTTCACGATTACGGAACTCTCGGAACATTGTCCCCAAATTGGTGTAAACCAGTGGTTGAACTCGCAGGCGGTAGATTTCTACAAAGAGGGCATTGAAAAGCTTGCAAAACGTTATGATAAATGCCTTAATTTATATGGCGATTACGTCGAAAAACAGCTTTTTAAAAAGAGTTTACCTTCAAAATGTATATAATAAAAATTAGTTTTTTCACTTTGTTTTTTTTTAAATTTCAAAACGTCTGTCACTTTGTGGATTGCCCTCGTATTACACAATCTCTTTGCCCATTTCAATATGAATTCTAAGATAATAAATTGATCTTTCGTTAAACTCTCACCCTATTGTTTTTTATTTGATTTTGTTACACCTTTAATTGCTGTTTGTCCATAAGATATCCAAGAAGTAATTAATCGATTGCAAACTGAGGAAGTGAACTACACCGTCAATCAAGAAGAAAGCATAGCACACATTAACATCCGAAAAGAACTTGGTAAATAATTAAGGGTTACTACATTTATATAACACCGGGGGTCGAATCGTTACAAGGTTATGTTTACATTTGTGTGGCCGTCCATTCGATCGCCGGTAATAATTGTCACCGTTGTTCCTAGATGCCGTGAGAATGTATAAAATCCGCAGTGAACAAGGACATTGTTCTCTAACTGTTTTTTCGGAGCTATTCGTTTTGCAAACAAAGTGTTAAATACAATAAATTACAAACTTTTCTCCAGAGTAAGTTTTAATTAAACGAAATATAGTCTAAATATATGAATATTCAACCTGTTCGTAACTCTGTAAGTAAAATTAAGTCTTACTTAGACTATAAACAAATAACTTATTGAAACAACTACTTCCCTGGCTAGTGCCAAGCCGGATATTGAATGATACAAAAGAAATTTGCATGCTAGTACTACTAGCTAAATAACATTGGTTTAAGATCGTTTATTTCTACCCACAGGACTAACTTGAAAATTAAACTAAATTGAATTTGAAAAACTATAAAACTAAACCCTTAAAAGTTTTCATAAAGTTTTTTTGTTTTGGAAAAAAAATTATTTTAAACTTTAAACATTTAAGCATAAAAAAGTATAGAATAACTTTATTCGTATCAGTAACGGTTTACGATATTTTTGAGTTCAAAATAAAAGTGTACTAAAAGTTTATATTGTATACTGAACCTCTAGTAAAGGCCAAAAGCCATGTATTGATAGCCTTTATAATATATGTGAAATTCGATAAAATAATAATAATATTTATTTATTGTTATCAACCTACATCGGTTATACAATTGTCATACCGCCAAATGTAAGGTATAAATATATCACGTCATCATCATAATAAACAGAACTTAAAATATGAAAATAATATTAAATTAAATTAAAATACAATTAAAATCAACATCAAAAACAAAATATCAAAATATCAACAGTCACTCTAAATAAAATCTTGGATATTGCAATCAAGAAATTCTTGAACAGTGTGAAATGCTCCTTTTATAAGAATCGTTTTTATTATACTTTTAAAGTGCTTATCATTTGTATTTATAATGTAGTGGGGTAGTTTATTATATAAGGTAGGAGCGAAGTAATTGGCCGCATTTCTACTTTTTTCCAGTCGTACGTATTTCAGTTTCAAGTCATCTTTGTATCTACTATCCGTTCCAAAAAGGGAGTCTCCTCACATCAAAACCTCATATTTATGATTTAGAGGACACGAATATTCTGAAATTTATACCATATAAATATGCATCGTTTTTCTATATGTATATTAATTTGTATGGAAATATTTTGATAAATACGCCTTTTACTACGTATTTGTTTGAAAATGTACTGTTTTGAACGACAATTTTTGAAACTCTCATCTTTGTGTGCATATAACATTGTTATTAATCACTCGAATATTATGAAAAAAATATATATCTAACGCTATTCTATTATGAAGGCGTAGAACGAACAAAAAAATTGTTTTTGTTTTTATTTTAAGAGTTCAGGCCTAGAATCGAAATATCTGCTATCTCGATAATTATACAACAAATTGAAATGCGGCTTTAGCTTATAGATGGTTTAATATTATTTAGGAAACAATTGCAAATAAATTTCAAGAAAAAAGTAGAACTTTTGTCAAAATTGAGTAATTTTCCCGTCGATGATTATTTTAGATCAGCGAGAGAGATGCAAATATGTGACTCAGGCGTTCGTTCGACGTTAGTACGGTTCAGTTTGACGGTAAGCAACATATCCCGGCAGAAAATCATGTCCAGTCATTAGAAGCGGCGAGAACGCATCGTAAATATACTGACACGATATTCCGCCCGCTTCGCCCCGCGCCTCTGCTGTGAGCGTAAATATTCTCTATTTCATTATAAGGTTTTTAATTTATGTAATTAACAAAACTATATTTATTTACGATTAAATGATATATTTTGCATCAGATTTATATGAAGTACGTAAACTGAAAAATGCTTAAACATTTATTCATTCATAACTGAAAAAACAATACTCCGCATTTTACCAAATTACAACAAAACTTATTTAAAAAAAAATATTCACATTACCCCACATAATAGATATAGGTACAATTGATCTCATGTAATTTTTTCAGATTTTTATAAGCAGTAGCTTACTTTCTACAAGGTGTTGAATTTCATACATCTTGAAATTTGCTTAATTTCGGGTACTTTTTTACACTTTTTCAGTATTATCCCGACAAATAACAAACGTAAACACTTAATCCTATAGCAGATTGTAGATAATACTACAAAGAATGGTGACCAATTTTATATAATTTTAGAGTGCACTAGTTTTTGAAATATACTTGCTGAAACACAGGAGACTCCCTTTTTGGAACGGATAGTAGTACTGTACGAATCCACCTCGCTGTGAGTTATGTATAAATGTCTCTTTGTTTTTGCATAGACTAAGCATTCATAAATGAATAACCCCGGTACTGTTATACACTTTAAGCTAGTAAAATACTTTTTGCAGTCTGCTTGACAATGCAGACCTGCTATGATTCTCACTGCTCTATGCTGAATTTTAAAAATTCGTTTTACGTGAGCTGTATGCCCCCACAGCAAAATAGTGTAGCTGCTTACAGTCTGAAAAAGTACGAAATAAATTGTTCTTAGCACCGAAATTTCCAATTTTTGCTCTAAATTTCGTAGTAGATACGTAGTTTTCGATAACTTGCAACAAACGTTTTCTACATATTTCTCCCATGTGAGCATTTGGTCTAGATTGACCCCTAGTAGCTTTACATTGTCACTTTTGACAAACTGTTCTTCCAGTTGCCTGAGACTATTTGTTCAATCTTACTTTTATTTAAAAAATAATCTATTAGATTTAAACCACTCCTCGACTCTTGACTATGTGTCTCACTCATCTGCTTTAATAAATATTAAATAAATAAATAAATAATTAATTAATTAATTAATAAAATAAATCCCTAATGTACCCCCAAAAAGTGTACATTTATTTATGGAATGAAAAAAAAACAAAAAACGGGTAAGATCCATTTCCGTTGCACGAAATTTCAACAAAAGCTTTTTGGTTCTTCCAATTGTTAAATAAAGCTTATATGCAAAGTTTAAATTGAAAATATTTATTAGTTTTTGAGATACAGATTTTTAAAAAATGGTCGAAGTCGTCTCGCGGAACGTCGAAACGGAAGTTTCCGTTGTAATTTCGCATTCGAAAAATATTACGATTATAATACATTCTCGAACTTCTAACGTTGTAATTGTTGGTGCCTAGTTGAAAATCTAAAAATATACAGGGTAATCCATTTTAAAAAACTGCCGATGACGTCATATCTTGAAAATTAGGGTAGCTGTTAAAAATCAAAGTACGTCACTGAATAGAATAAACAAAACTATAAACATTTAAAAGTAATAAGAAAAAACAGGCGTTTAGGGAGAAATTAGGTGTTCCGACACATTTGCTGTACCCTGTATATTTGACTGCGTGTTTGACTATTTTGCAATATTGAAATGTTAAATTTTAACATTAATTGAATCTACCATTTTTAATGTTAAAATTTGTATAATAAATTCAATCAACGCTCTTAAACCCAATTTTGCGTAAATTTTATGAATTTTGACATACTTGGTCTGCCATATTGGATCCGCCATTTTAAATTTCAAAATATTTATATCAAATTGATTATCAGCGACCTCAAAAAAAATTCAAATTTTGCGAGAATTGGATGAATTTTGACATTCTTGGTCCGCGATATTGGATCCGCCATTCTGAATTTCAAAATTTTGACATCGAATTCGTAATCAGCGACCTCAAAAACCAAAATTGACGAAACATTTTGCGGTTATATACCGTGTGTTTTCGAAAAAGGCCACAAGCTCTAGCGACTTTATTTTTGACCTAAATTGAACAAAACAAATATAATATCAAATCGCATCTCGATTGCTACAATTTGCTTGCAACAGATTTTTTTAGAGATCGGCCACCTTGCCGTCATGATATAAAAAAATGTATTGAAACTATTTTATAGAGAATTTTTTTTGTTATTCAACGATGTAATAATTTCACGGGTTTGAATTACATTTTCTTTGAGAAAAACGGAAAAGCAAATCAAAAAAAGTTGGCCATGGATATTTTTTTGTGATTTTTTCTGCAATTTATATTAATAATTAGTATTGTTTAGTTTTTAGTTTTGCATTTCGTGGTATACCATTTCTTGTAATTTACTTTATTTCTTTCTCCGTTGCGAAGTACGAGAAAGTATTGTGATCGTGATTTTTTGAACATACGTCCTATTTGATAATCCAAAGAACTGAAAAGCTTTTGGTAAAATTTCGTACACCGAAAGTGCGCGTTTACCTTAACTGTTTTTTGCCAATATTTTTTTAAATATGAAAAATATCACAAAAACATTCAAACAAACATTGAAGACAACAAAGAAATTAACATCTTTTATTTGAAATATTTTTCATAAAATCATTGTTATTCGAGATTTTTTTTTCATTTTTGGTTTATAATTATGAAACAATAATAGTTACAGCAAATTTATAATAATAATTGTAGAAAATGCCAAAATGAACAACTTATAAAGAATAAGTTTTTTTCGAAATCGCTTTAGTTTTTGAGTAAACCGAGTTTTTTTAATTTGAAGTATAATTTTTCCATCTTTCATAAATTTGACGTTTTAAACTTCAGTGTCATCTGAGTTTACAAAACGCTCGATGTATATTTAAAATATGATTTAAATTGAAAATAAACCATGAAAGCGTAAATATAAATGATTCCATCAAGTCGGAGAAAGTAACATGATGGCCACATCATCATTTTTTTTACTTTCTCCGTTACGAAGTACGAGAAAGTATTGTGATCATGATTTTTCTTTCAAAAATTTTTTTTTACGGAAATATTCCTTTTGGGGTCCCGAGATACCATTTCAACAATTTCTGAAAAAAAAAAAATTGTGTCTGTGTGTGTGTGTGTGGTGTGTCTGGCTCTGCGCGCTGTATCTCAAAAACTAATAAAGCAATTGATATGAAATTTTGAACATACGTCTTATTTGATAAACTGAAGAACTGAAATAGGTTTTGGTAAAATTTCGTACACTGGAAGTGGGTGTTTACCTTAACTGTTTTTTGTTTTTTGCCAATATTTTCTTAAATATGAAAAATATCACAAAAACATTTAAACAAACATTGAAGACAACAAAGAAATGAACATCTTTTACTTGAAAACATTTTTCATAAAATCATTTTTATTTGAAAAAGAAATTTATTTATTTTTTTTAATTTTTGGCTTATAATTATAAAACGATAATAGTTACAGCAAATTTATGTTAATAATAATTGTAGAGAATGCTAAAATGAACAACTTATAAAGAATAAGTTTTTTCGAAATCCCTTTAGTTTTTGAGTAAACTGAGTTTTTGAATTTGAAGTGTAATTTTTCCATCTTTCATAATTTTGACGTTTTAAACGTCAGTTTCATCCGAGTCTACAAAACGCTCGATGTATATTTAAAATATGATTTAAATTGAAAATAAACCATGACAGCGTAAATATAAATATTCCATCAAGTCGGAGAAAATAACATGATGGCCACATCACCATTTTTTTTAATAATCAATAAAAAATCCATGGCCAACTTTTTTTTGTTTTGGTTTTGCGTTTTTCTTAAAGAAAATGTAATGCAGTCCTATGAAATGATTACATCGTTGAATAGCACGAAAAAATTCTCTATAAAAAAGTTGAAATAATTTTTTTTTGTGCCATTTAAAAAAATGGCCGATGACGCCATGAGAGCAAGATGGCCGCTCTGTAAAAATCTGTTGCAAGCAAATTGTAGCAATCGAGATGCGATTTAATATTATATTTGTTTTTTTCAGTTTAAGTCAAAAATAAAGTCGCTAGAGCTTGGGGCCTTTTTCGTGAGACACACGGTATACATGTTCATACCATGGCCAGGTTTTTATGGGCTGTAGCCCACTTTGCGCCAGTAAAAAGTGAACGAACATTTTCAGTATATAACGTGTTGGAGGGTTCCAATTATCCATTTGTATATAATTATAATAATCAGTGACGGTTCGCGGGGTTTTTTCTGGTACGGCCGAGGAACAAGAGGTGGTAATAGAGATAGGTAGGGTCAGTTGCAGAGACGGCTGGCTGCGTGACCGCACCTATCTGAATTACCACCTCTTGTTCCTCGGCCGTACCAGAAAAAAACCCGCGAACCGTCACTGATAATAATATACAATTTTACCGCAAATAGTTAAATGAGCAAAAACAGTAAAATCTCATTGTTTTACTGTTTTTGATATAACAATAAGTTGATTATTAATCCAAAGTAGAAAAAACAATTTATGAGTATTTTAAACTACTACTATTATTATATTTATTATTTGCGCCTTTAATGCCCTGTTTAGAAGAACGTGAATATTTAGGGAATTTAATGCAGGTGTGTAACAGTAGTTTCGCCCATACTAAATAAACTACAAGTTCTGTTTATACCGTTTATAATCGATTGAAGTATTTGACATTTGTAATTTCAATGCTTCCAACTTTAAAAAATAAATTGCACTAAAGTTATTAGAACACTTGTATTTATCAAGTTATTACGAAACTCTTTTGGGAGCAAAGTATACAATAGTAATTTTTCTGCAGCCGTCCCGAAAATAAAACTTTCGGTATAATTTATTAAATCGAAAGTACCACTTTACATAAATCTTACCGAAAGTAGTTTTTTCTGGACGCTTTTTGTTACTTTCGGGACGATTTTGCTTATATATGTAAGCGGCCTTGACAAAAACATCAACTTCGTATTTAATTATGACAGCGCTTGTCATATAACATTCGTGTGCGTTTTTGCTTTTTTAACATAAAAAAAACGGCTGCAGAAAAAATATTGTACGTAACACGTTCCAAAAGTGATTTTACGGGACTCGCAGGAAATTTCCTACTCAACCCGTAAAATATCACTTACGGAACTTGTTACGTAATAGTTATTTAAGCAACAAGGAACGTAAGGACGTATTAACATTAATTAATGTTAATTGTCATTACGTTCCGTGTTGCTTATTAATTTTTTTCCGCTACCGGAAATATAATACTTAAAAAAGATCAGAAAATGTTCTAAAATACGGCTTTTAACATTTGGGATTAAAATGTTTATAGTCACCTATGCGTCCTATGGCAACCTAGCAACCGAGAAAACATGTCGAGTTTTGTTTGTTTGTGTCAATCCAGTGACAGTTTTTGCGGGCATGGATGCGAATATTGCGATGCTGCGAATATTGCGTGTTCGAACCTGTTACCGACAAAATCTAAAAAGGTATGTGTCTTGTTGCGACTCTTTTAAGCAGTGGTTATGTAAAAAGGATGCCAATGCTATAGGTATAGATGAAAATGTGTTGCTCGCCTATATCTTGGAGCGTTACGTTTCTGTTTATTATTTTCCTAGGTCCGTAAGTAAAAAATTAAGTTCCGTTGTCAAGGATAAAAAACACAACGAATGTTATCAGCCACTTACGGTACCTGTAACCATGGATGCAATGCGTATTTACGATGTCGGTAGCGGAAAAATTACTATTACTTAACAGGTTCCGAAAGTGATATCTTACGGAATGAGTAGGAAGTTTTCAATGGAATCCTGCGAGTCCCGTAAAATCACTTTTGGAACATGTTACGTACAATAATTATTCTGCAGACGTTTTTATGTTGGCCGCCTACATATAAATGCAAAATCGTCCCGAAAGTAACAAAAAGCGTCCCGAAAGTATAGAAATCGTTCTGAAAGTGAAACAAAATCGTCCCGAAAATAACTACTTTCGGTACGATTTATGTAAAATGATACTTTAGATTTACGCCCGGTTTCTCCAACGAATCTTAAAAAACGTCTCACTTAAGTATGTCTTATTTTTAAGTAGTTCTTAACTTTTTGTTCTGTTGCACTAAACAAATTTATACATATCTTAGGTAAGATTTCATTACACGTGGCAACGATGTATTTTCGCGTAAACTTGACAAGCCGTTCTATGTCAAATTCATTTCTAACCATTTTCAACCCTCCTGTTGTCGAGTTTAGAGTAGTTTGATAAAAAAGAAGACCAAATTTATTAGCGTCGTTGATATCGGTCCACAAAATTGTGGAAAATAAAACAACAAATGCTGCCACAAACAAACAGAAGTAAGAAGCATAGGAACTAAAAACGTGCAGGGAGAAACATGAAGCATGGAATAAGAAAGTGTTGCAGAAAGTAAAAGAGAACTGTCTAAGACTGGTCGAGGTATTAATGAATGAGAAATCGGTGGTTGGGTTGTCGAATCCTTTGGACAGTAATGTGGATTATCTGCAATTTCTACAGCATCTACATCAAATGCAAATGCATCCATCACTTCTAATAAATGATTAGCCATTTCAATGAATACTTCCAATAACAGACAGACGTCGTTGAAAATTGCTAATTTTATAGGTTAAAATCCGAATCTTAAGATGCCATTTTTGCCGTCTTATAATGTAAGACCTTCTTACGACTAAGATCTGATTTATGATTGGTGCAACACTTTAAGAACGTCTTATTTTTAAGATAGGTTTTATCTACTTAAGATTCGTTGGAGAAACCGGGCGTTAATAAATCATACCGAAAGTTTTATTTTCGGGACTGCTGCAGAAAAAAACTATTTCACCGAGCAGTCGCCACAACGAATAGTTGAAAAATAATATAAACAATTGCTATAAAACTATGTTAATTTTTATAATGCTGCACTACATCGGCGTTTTATTGTAAAATATTATCGTAAATACGTTGTAATTCACATGCAAAATTAAAACAATTTTTGCCAAATTGCATTATTTATAAACGAGATTCTCATTTCTACAAACATTCAAGGTTTAATCAATTAGTGTGTAATAAGGTATTAAAGTGGTTCATTACCTGCGTTGGCAAGTGCGACAAGCGTCGCGACGCACAATATCTTCGTAAACATCCCAACGACGTATCTGACCAAAGACCAGAACGTGACTGATTCGATTCTGCTTTGACGAACGACACTGACCTCTTACAAAGCAAAACAGATGATAACGGAACAAAATATGGATCCGTTCGCTACGCGCAGAGCAGCTTGTGTATTGATGTTCTTTGGTCGACGGTTCATCGAAACCTCTTTCCTATCCCTGGATTAGATTCGCTTCCATTGTCATGTACCTGCCAGGTCGGTCTTTGCTTCTACCTGTTGGAGGAAGCGAAATTTCCACGATGACGTACTGCCTGTAATTGTAACAGTCGTAATTTAATATTATTTGCTTTGCTTGTAGTTATTTTATTATCTCTTACACGAGTGGCCATGGGTCAATACTTTTGTATCCCTATTATCACAGCAAGATGGAATAAATTTACAGTTCAGTACGATTACTTCTGATTTGATAACGTCTTAAAGTAATTACATTCTGGGAAGTCTTTAATTTGAACTGTATAATTTAATCTATTCAACATTGCATATTCGCGTAGCAACTCATTCAATAGAAACATTGTTGTGGTCATTATATAAAATTCTCTCACTTGATGGATTATTGTATTATTTTTCATATTCATCGATATTTTTAAAAATCTCCGCGCTGGTAAAGAAAGCTAATATATTAAGAAAAGTTTCTAATGATAATGGTGTGGAAACTTCCTGGATCGACGGAAGACGACCGATGTTTATTTTGTTGACGAAACATTTTTTAACTCGTGACTTTAACAACTGATTGCATCGTACCTTACTATTTTAGTACGTAGAGGTGCCTTATTTTGTTCAGATGTGCAGTGGCGTAACGTCTCTTCATATACCGGGTGTAACTGAATTCTGGTAGACCCCAAATATAATTTGCTTTTTTACAAGTATATCTTTTTATGAAATTTAGGGAATAAACAGTTTTGTTAAAAATTCCACTTCCGGTTTAACCGGAAATTACCTAAACTTTTCTATTTCTATTTCAATTGGAACACCCTGTATATTGTTACATAATTAAATTCGTCTTTAAATCCTGAGTTATTGGTATCATAAGTGACCTTTTGGTAGTTAGTTTAATTTTTGTTTTGGCCTGGGATGTACGTCCATGTGGCCAGCTCTAGGCTATTCACAAAAGGACAGGGTCTTCACATAATTCAATTATTGGTAGCATAATACCGAGTAATAACGAGCTTATTGGATCATTACTTTTTTTGTATAGGTTTGACCATTCAGCCACTAACGATGATACATCATTACTTATATTTTTAATTTAGATTCCATTAGAAAATGAAATATATGGTCGTATATGGTTATATTATTTGTAGCTAGTAATTGTATCATATTTATAGGTGGAAATATATTTAGTTTTGCCAGGTTATCAATTAGTTTTAGTCGCTGGTTTGAGTATTTTTTGCATGAGAAAAATATGTGGTTCAGATCTTCAATTACAGCTCCACAGTCGCACTCTTTGCTGTCCACCCACTCCAATTTTAAAAAGGTGTGCACGATAACATCCATGTCCTAATTTGAGTCGTGTTATTGACGAAATGAAGAATCTACTATGAGTGTTCTTTGATGACATACCCTTTGGTAGAGTACGGTGAATGGAACAATATTGGGTGTGTGATTCTTTTGAGTAGTCTTCATAGTATCTATTCATTGCACTATCATTCTCCGTATACAAGGTGTCTAAAAAAGATACCACCAAAATGATATGGTGTATTCCTGTGACAAAAAAAGCAAATTAACTAAATTCATCTATATGAAAAATTACATACTTTCCAAGATACAGCAAGTGAAAGTTTAAGATTTTTTAAATATTTTAATCTATATCTCGAAAATGGGAGATGAGAATGATTTGGTTTTTTTTCTCTGACAACTACATATGGTGTACTACATTGTTTAAAATTTTTAAGAAAGTACAAAGTACAAAGGTGCTCTAGAGGACATGCTGCTTACATTATTACATAGAACTTTTTTGTTCTTCACATTTTTTACGATTTAATTTTTTTCAATGCAACTCATCATTTTTAAAGAATTTATAACTCTTAAAGTTTTTTTGTTTACGCCTTATTTTTAACAAAAAAAAATTAAAAATCATATGTAGTTGTCAAAAAAAAACAAAATCATTCTCATCTACCATTTTCGAGATATAGATTAAAATATTTAAAAAATCTTAAACTTTGATTTGCTGTATCTTGGAAAGTATGTAATTTTTCATATAGATGAATTTAGTCAATTTGCTTTTTTTTGTCTCAGGAATACACCATATCATTTTGGTGGTGTCTTTTTTAGACACCTTGTTTAGTTGCCTATTAAATCTGTATATGGGATCTTTGATTTTGTTTTCTTTAGCCGATCTTGCGAGTTTATCCGCCATCTCATTGCCAAGAATTCCCGAGAGTGCTTAATCATACAGAAAGGTAACCTTAAAGGAATATTCTGACAACTCATTACATATTTTATTAATTTCTGCGTAAACACCACTGTAGTGATTTACTAATTGCCTCGGTCTCTAAAGTAAAAATGGATGCAAATTGACAGCTTATTGTAGCCTAGATATTAAAGCATGGAATATAATAAGCGAAACTAGCTTGGGTGGGATTTTTTTATCCATCAGTGTATACAGTGATTGCATTACTGAATGTCACTTGTATTTGGTTAAATATCGTTAAATTTTCAGAACTCCAAATGGTGGTATCATGCACGAATTTTTTTTTAAGTAAGCTTCCTAGGGGTTTTCATAAATCCTACCTTTTTTAATATAGGAGGCAAAGTATGATGTGGATCTAAAAGCTTCTGCCACGGGTGGACAATTCTTCTTTTCCCAATATCGATTACATAGGCTATCAATACTTAAGCTGTATAGTTTTGGAGGAATCCTATTTTTAGATCTCAGTTTGCTAACAAATTTTTCTGCCAGGTAATGGCGTCTTATATCGAGGGGAATTGCTTCAGCTTCTGCTAAGATGGGTATGTTAGGTGAGGCATTGCACCTAATGATATTTTGATCGCCTTGTACTGAACGTGGTCAACTATTATGAGCGAGGTCTTACATGCGCTGCCATAACAAAAATACTTCCATAATCAAGCACCGACCTGATATAAGATGTGTAAAATAATAGTGAAACCTTTGGATCAGAACCCCAGCATACTTTATTTAAAGATTTTAGAATGTTAACTCCCTTTTCTCCTTTCGTTGAAACGTACCTAATATGCTCTTTCCAAGTTAAAGTTTTGTCCAGGATCATACCGAGATATTTATGGCTATATTTTACAGGGATTGAATCTTGTTCATAAAGTCAGAGGTCTTGGATATAGTTAGAAGGGTCCCTCAGGAAAGTATTTTGGGCCCATTACTGTTCAATATTTTTATCCTATTTTAAAATAATAAATTACGCCGATGATACAAATATTTGTATCAAAGGTCAAAATATAAAAGAATTATGCCAGAATTCTGCAGTTGCGTTGGAACGAGTATTTAATTGGTTCAAATACAATAGATTAATCGTAAACCAAAATAAAACCAAGTGCATTTTGTTCAAAAAAAGTGAAGCTATCAAGACACGACTGAATCTAAATCTAGGGGATTTTAACCTAGAGTTATCGCATTCATCCAAATTTTTAGGTTTATATATTGACGAGAAATTAAAATGGTCAGAACATATAAACTACATTACAAAAAAAATTAAGCAAAACCAATTTTATGATCCGTTCTGTAAAGGACTACGTATCTTGTGAAATATTAAAAATGTATTATTCAAACTTTGCAAGTATTCTAAGATATGGAATAATTCATTGGGGTAGTTCTTCCGAAATAAACAAAATCTTTATTATACAAAAGTGTGCACTAAGAGCAATGATCGGTTTAAAACCAAACAGTTCGTGTAGACATTTATTTAAACAAAATGGCTTATTAACTGTATTTGCTATATTTATCCTTGAATGTTTGCTACTTATATGGAAGCAAAGACACTTATTTAGTGACAATACGAATGTTCATTCACATAATACAAGGCATAAAACTAACTATGTGTATCCCATTCATAAATATACTTTAACAGAAAAAAGTCCACAATATACTTGTATGAAATTATACAACACCTTACCTAACAACCTGAAGGTAAGGACGTACATATATTTAAGAGGACAATTGTTCAAATATTATTAGATATAGAGCCCTACAGCGTAGAGGATTTTCGTAATTTTAAGTTTAGTTAGTATATATGTTAATCGTATAATACTTGTTCAGATTGACGCTCTTTCCTGTATTTAGTGTAAATAGGTATGTATTTTTTTAAATATTGTATATCTCTATAGGAATAAAGATTATTATTATCAGAGAACCGTATTATCTTTTGGAGTTCTATGTCTAGTGAAAATTACTGCGGATGACTTACTGGTAGATAGTTAAAGATTATGCTTATTCAGCCATGTATTAATGGTATTGGATAATATCACTAGAGTTTCCATAGAAATACTTTTTTTTTCTGATTACGGTGATGTGTCATGTGTTGGGGTTTGGTCTAGCAGTATAATGGATATGCCAAAAATCCTGTTTTTGCAAAGAGTGCCTTGGAAATGACAGCTACACTTTTGTTTAATAAAGTAATTTATTAAACAATAATACAAAACTAAAGCAAACTTGTTTTCTCTTCCCATTTCATTGTAAGATATGAAAAGTAGAAAAATATTATTTAAATTCATAACATAGAATGAAATTAAAGCATGAGAAATAAATAAATTACAAAAAATTTATAAGAGGTGTTCGAATGGCTCACCCTCCATTTCCAAGCATAGCTGTATGCGTCTTCTTAAAGTTTGAATTGATCTTAAAACATCCCTTCTTCTTATTTTGGTCCTTAAAGTTGTAATGATCTTTCTTCGCAAGTTATTGGTATCGGTGGGTACAGATTTATAAATTATGTTTTTCATAGCCCCCCATAAATAAAAATCTAATGGAGAAAGATCTGGCGAACGTGCCGGCCAACGTACGTCCCCACTATTTGAAATAACTCTGCCGGGAAATATTTGAGACAAGTAATCAGACACTCTTCTAGTATTATGTGGTGGAGCTCCATCTTGCTGGAACCAAAGGCTATTTAGGCGGTTCAGGCAAATGTTGTCATCGATGTAATCGGTCAGGTTAGTCATTAAAAAGTGCAAATACCCATTTGCAGTCAAATTGTCTTCGTAAATGTACGGGCTAATGATCTTATCGCCAAATAAACCAACCCATAGATTTAGACTAAAACGTGCTTGTGGTCGCCGTCCTTGGTGTTCGTGTGGATTTTCAATAGACCATACATGTGCATTGTGACGATTGAACATGCCGGTGTTGGTAAACTTGCACTCATCCGTGAATATCACGTTGGAAATAAAATGGTGATTATGAAATAACAGCGTCACGATGTTCCTACAAAACGTTACTCTTCGTTCAGTGTCTCCTGGATGTAAAACTTGCGTGATATGAATTTTAAAGGGGCGATACTTATGTTTTTTCAAGACTCCACACTACCTGACGAGATACATTCATTTCTTCTGCTATAGCCCTTGTCGAAGTAGAAGGATTATTTTGAATCTAATGAAGAATTAAATTTATAACCGTTTATTATTTTATTTACTGCTTGTAAAATTTCTATGAAGAATCAGAAAATAATTTTCGGCAGATTGTTGTCTTGGATATCGCTGAAGGTATGTTTCCGAAGTAACTTTCACATTTCGATGCGATGCGTAATAAAGTTCTAGCATATCGAGTTTTTCTTCACATGAAAACAGCATTTTGTTATAAATGTATACCAGTTTTGGAACTGTAGGTCAGGATAAATGAAATTCAGTGGAAGTGTCAAAAATTGCTTTATTAAACAAAAGTGTAGCTGTCATTTCCAAGGCACTCTTTGCAAAAACAGGATTTTTTGCATATCCATTAAACTGCTAGACCAAACCCCAACACATGACGCATCACCGTAAGATTTTTTTCCTCATCTAATGATATCCGAACAAGTTAATTTTCAGTTGTAATTCTCTATTATTTTATCAAAATATTCGCAATAGATCCAATTCGGAAAATCGTATTAAGCCATGACTCGTAAGATAATAAACAGATTCATGGTGTGCCATGGCTTGTGTGAAACAAGTTATCAGTTTATGATAACTGTCATTAATTTTTCTCTGTAAAATGTATTCCATCGAGGAAAAACTATTCATAGTAAAAAACGTTTACAGCGGAAATAGTTACCGAGGGTGCGAGATTTATTTTCCGTGCAGTTTAACGAGAGCTCCATACCGTGTTGTCGACAATACAACACATAGTCTTTCAATTAGAAAATTCTGGTTGTTTAAATTCAGGTAAATATGATTCACTTCAAATGACAGTTTCAAAATTATCTTATTATGGTTGTTTATTAGAACATCACAGAATAAATGGCAACAGACATTCACGAAGAAGTTGTTATTCGGTTGGTATCCAGGAATCCTCGACTAAGTACAAGATTTATTGCATTAGAATGTGATAAATCGCAAGGAACGGTCTGCAAAATTTTAAGAAATTACGGCCACAGTCCCGTACAAATTTCAATGCCATCAAGAACTATTGCCGTTTGAAGAAGAACCTAGACAAACCTTTTGTGGAATGATTCAAGAATGTGCTAATGCTAGTCGCAATTTTCTCTCGTCGATTTGCTTTACGGATGAATGTACCTTTACATTAAATAATGAACCAAACATTCAAAACGATAGATTCGGGGCACATGAGAATCCCCATCTGAATTTAAATCTTAGAACGCAATATCATCAAAAAAATATTATTTGGACAGGTATTTTTAATTCTCATTTTATAGGTCCTTTCAAAATTATAAGAAATTTAAATTCAGAAAATCATTTAGAATTGTTAATTACTCAGGTTGGCCCTGCTATAGAAGAAGTCCAAACCAGGATATCTGGTTCCAACGCGACGGATGTCTAGCACATTTCGGAATAAACGACAGAGAATAATTGAATCGGTCATTTCAAAAACTACATAAGTCATGTTTTCTCAGAAAATGATATTATATTAGATTTGTAACGCCTACTACGAGAAACTAGCCATTCCATTTCGAAGTCCCTGCAAAAACAGCATTAGTCAGTGACTTATGTAGTTTTTGCAGTCACTTCCAGATGGCGCGCGGCGGAATTTAGTTTGTGTAGAATTCTTATTATACAGAAACCTAAACTCTGTGAATGCAGCTGTTGATGGTAAATGCCAGCAAACACGTCGACGTCAGTTTATTGTAACATTTTGCGGAGTTAATTTGTGTATGTTATAATGTTTTCAACTGAATCAGAAGATGAGCATGAACCGAAAAAGAAAAGGACTTGTAATCCTTCAAGTTACAAAAGAAATATTATTAAAAACTCTAAGGTTAAAGGCAAGGAACACACTTACTGGAGAGGTAACAAGGTGACTCAAAGAAAGACAGGCCCAGACTGCAAGTAAGTAATTTATGATTTTTTACATGTATTATTTTGATACATACAACCATATATCTTATAGGTGCAAACGTTTGTGTTTCATTAACTTTCACGAGGAAGACTTCCAATTTTGCATAGGGAGCATGAATAATTTTTCCAGTAAAGACGAACAAGATATATATCTACAACAGCACATTGAAAAAGGCGATGTAAAGCAACGGCGAATGCTAACTGAAGATGGTCTTCCAAGGCAGGTTAGTTTTCAATACTTTGTATCAAGGACTACAACGAAAGTGCAAGTATGTAAAAAGGCATTTACAAGTTTGTATGGAATAAGAGAAGGAAGAGTTCGCCGACTCTGCAATTTACTTATTTTGGAAAAGAGTCCACATGATAGAAGAGGAAAACATCCTAAAGCTAATACAAAATCACCAGAAATTTGCTATAAAATTCATGAGCATATCCTTTCCTTTCCCAGAAAAAAAACTCATTATTCTGGAAAAGATATCGAATATCTTGACTCGCGTCTGGATATTAAAATAATGCACAGTATGTTTAAGAAAATATACCCTGACAGATATTAATTACAAATTTTATTTAAAGTATTTTAAGGAACATTTTTCACTAAGATTTGGTAGACTACAAGTCGATACTTGCATAACTTGTGAACAACTCTCTGTAAAGATAAAAAGTCCTAGTCTTTTAGAAAATGTTAAAAGAACCTATGCAGGAGAACTAATGGTCCACAAATGAAGGGCTAAGAAATTATATAATAAAACTAGCTGACCCGACAGACGTTGTCCTGTCTTAACTATGAATATTGAATTCGAATTGGTATAATTCATAAAAAGAAAATATTCAAAAACATAGTGTTTATTATTGTAATGCTCTATGATACACAACATTCTTCGTTTTATTTTCTGCCAACGTATTAAAATCGATACCAGAATCATGAATTGAGCAAAGTAACTACTGCGCTGCGCCGTCGTCCGTGCGTAGTCCTTTAAAATCAAGCAAGGTAACTGGTGACGAACGACGGCTCCGCTGCGCTGCGCTGTCGTCCGTGCATGGTCCATATATATTTATATATATTAAGGCAGATAATTGGTGACTGACGACGTCCGTGTGTGGCCCATTAAAATTAAGCAAATAAACTGGTGCGTAGACCTTAAAAATTAAGCAAGGGTGACGAACGACGGCTCCGCTACACTGCGCCGTCGACCGCGAATGGTCCATATATATTAGGGCAGATAACTGGTGACAGACGAAGGCTCCGCTGCGCTGCGCCGTCGTCCGTGCGTAGCCCTTAAAAATTAAGCAAGGTAACTGGTGACGAACGACGGCTCCGCTGTGAAGCGCCGTCGTCAATATGTAGCTGATTACTGGTGACGCTCATTAAAATTAAGCAAATAAACTGGTGACGAACGACGGCTCCGTTGCGCTGCGCCGTCGTCCATGCGTAACCCTTAAAAATTAAGAAAGGTAACTGGTGACGAACGACGGCTCCGCTGCGCTGCGTCGTCGTCAATACGTGGCTTATTACTGGTGACGAACGACGGCTCCACTGCGCTGCGCCGTCGTCCGTGTGTGGCCAATTGAAATTAAGCAAATAAAGTGGTGACGATAATGGCCGAAAACCGTTTAGGCTCTAATTTTTGAAATTCACGATCGCTTTAACGTGCAATTATTGCTTCAAAAATTCATAATTTTTTTAATAATCAACGGATTTGAACTAAATAACAAAATTATTAAAGCTAAAGAATGTAAGAAGTGTATTGTTACTAATAAAAACATGTATCTGCAGTTGAAATTTTTATTTTTTTATTTTTAAAATTCATGATCGCTTTAACGTGCAATTATTGCTTCAAAAATGCATAACTTTTTTAATAATCAACGGATTTGAACTAAATAACAAAATCATTACAGTTAAAGAATGTAAGAAGTGTATTGTTACTAATAAAAACATGTATCGCGAGTTGAAATATTTTTTTAGAATTTTTTAAATTCATAATCGCTTTAACGTGCAATTATTGCTTCAAAAATTCATAACTTTTTTAATAATCAACGGATTTGAACTAAATAACAAAATTATTAAAGCTAAAGAATGTAAGAAGTGTATTGTTACTAATAAAAACATGTATCAGCAGTTAAAATTTTTTTTTTAGAATTTTTAAAATTCATGATCGCTTTAACGTGCAATTATTGCTTCAAAAATTCATAACTTTTTTAATAATCAACGGATTTGAACTAAATAATAAAATTATTAAAGCTAAAGAATGTAAGAAGTGTATTGTTACTAATAAAAACATGTATCGGCAGTTGAAATTTTTTTTTTAGAATTTTTAAAATTCATGATCGCTTTAACGTGCAATTATTGCTTCAAAAATTCATAACTTTTTTAATAATCAACGGATTTGAACTAAATAACAAAATTATTAAAGCTAAAGAATGTAAGAAGTGTATTGTTACTAATAAAAACATGTATCGGCAGTTGAAATTTTTTTTTTAGAATTTTTAAAATTCATGATCGCTTTAACGTGCAATTATTGCTTCAAAAATTCATAACTTTTTTAATAATCAACGGATTTGAACTAAATAACAAAATTATTAAAGCTAAAGAATGTAAGAAGTGTATTGTTACTAATAAAAACATGTATCGCGAGTTGAAATATTTTTTTTCGAATTTTTGAAATTCATGATCGCTTTAACGTGCAATAATTGCTTCAAAAATTCATAACTTTTTTAATAATCAACGGATTTGAACTAAATAACAAAATCATTAAAGTTAAAGAATGTAAGAAGTGTATTGTTACTAATAAAAACATGTATCGCGAGTTGAAATATTTTTTTTAGAATTTTTAAAATTCATGATCGCTTTAACGTGCAATTATTGCTTAAAAAATTCATAACTTTTTTAATAATCAACGGATTTGAACTAAATAACAAAATTAATAAAGCTAAAGAATGTAAGAAGTGTATTGTTAATAATAAAAACATCTATCGCCAGTTGAAATATTTTTCTTAGAATTTTTGAAATTCATGATCGCTTTAACGTGCAATTATTGCTTCAAAAATTCATAACTTTTTTAATAATCAACGGATTTGAACTAAATAACAAAATCATTAAAGTTAAAGAATGTAAGAAGTGTATTGTTACTAATAAAAACATGTATCGCGAGTTGAAATATTTTTTTAGAATTTTTGAAATTCATAATCGCTTTAACGTGCAATTATTGCTTCAAAAATTCATAACTTTTTTAATAATCAACGGATTTGAACTAAATAACAAAATTATTAAAGCTAAAGAATGTAAGAAGTGTATTGTTACTAATAAAAACATGTATCGGCAGTTGAAATTTTTTTTTAGAATTTTTAAAATTCATGATCGCTTTAACGTGCAATTATTGCTTCAAAAATTCATATTTTTTTTTAATAATCAACGAATTTGAACTAAATGGCAAAATTATTAAAAAAATTCTCAACCGCGCACAGAATCTTCCGCAGAATATTTTAATTCGTAACACCACCGCGAGCGACATTCCAACCACCAAGAGATGGCGCGCGTATTATAAATCAATCGTTATCACCAATTTATGTATTTAAAGCCAACTTAATTGTTCATCGGATGCAAGAGTTGCAATTGAGTTCAGTGCAGCATTTGCTGTTAATATTTTGTTTACATTTTTTTTTATAATTTCAACTACTTATTTATTTACATTTATCGATACGAATCTACAGGGTAAGCCCATTAAAACCCATTAATAACCGTCGGCTCAAACAATGGAAAAGGAATAACTGATCGAGCGGTCGATCGCCGAGAGTAGAAAATTATTAAAGTACTAAAATCGCTATTAAAAAATAGGGGTTGGTGGTAGAAGGGTAAAAATTTAGGGTTGTATGTAAAAATAAAAATTTTTGTCCAAAAAATAAAAATAAAAAATTTGCGGTGGACCACCCCTATCATTTAGGGGTATTAAAAATAGTTTACGTCCTATTCTCAGACCTGCTCAATATACACACAAAATTTCATAAGAATCGGTCAAGCCGTTTCGAAGGAGTTTTGTTACAAACACTGTGACACGAAAATTTTATATATTAGATATCATTTATTCAAAACCTTTGCAAGGAAAGAGATGATGTCGCGGCTATTACATTCGACTTCATGCAAAATTTGCTTCTACCTAATATTCCTATACAAGAAATGTTTTATTTAAGACAGCTATGGGTTTATTTCATTGGAATTAAAAATTTGAAGACAGATAAATTTACATTTTACATGTACAAGGAGGGTACAGCTCGCAAGAGGGCAAATGATGTATGCTCCATGTTATTAGATTATATACATAATAATTTTGATGCAAATGTTAAACAACTGTATATATTCTGTAATGGTTGTCCTGGTCAGAACAAAAATAACACGATGGTTCGATTTCTGCTGTCATTGACAGATAGCAAACGTTTTGACATGATTTATCACTTTTCCCCATAAGAGGTCATTCTTATCTGTCTAATGACCATGATTTTAGAGTTATTAAAAAAAATATAAGAAAACACGACCGTGTTTATGTGCCAGATGAATACTATAAGCTAGTAAATGAATCGAGTGCAAAATTTTCCATAAAAGAGGTGGACATCCTATTATAAAAAAAAGTTGTCCGTTGAATCGTTTGGCAAAAAGTTCCAAAGGAACAAAAATATATTTTCTCTTCTTCTTCTTATATGAGTTTCGAATATGATGCAACAAGGAAAGGTACTGTAGTTACCCATGATTTTATCGATGGTTTGATCAAACACACGTTCCAACTATTAAAAAATTTCTCGGTCAATGTATCACTTCCTTCCATTAAGGCCTACAACAGCAAAGTGCCAATAAATTCTAAAAAAAATGATAACTTAAAACAAGCTGAAGACAGCATCATCCACGAACATAGCCAGTTTTATCAAGAAATTTTTAAATGGCCTACTGAAGAAGATGACATACAAGGAAGAATCGTAGAATCTGATGGGGAATACGATTACGTACCGTAATAAGTAAAAAATGCAATGGATCTGTCTTAATTTAGTTTAGCTTGTTAAAGACTTCTGTATAATAAAAAATTAGAATAAAAATCCTATATTTGGACTTAATTTTTGTGTGTTTAGTTATCATTCCCTTCAAAAACAACATAAGTCACAGATTTTTACAAAATTCTATTTTCAAATTTTGGAATAATAAAATTACAACAGTTACGGAAGATATACCTCACAAACCCCAAAAACCATAATTAATGGGGTAAATTTTAAAAATATTGCTATTTATTAAGTTGGACAGTTTTTATTGGTTTCTGTAAAATGTTACTTATGTAAAATGTTATATGTTGTTTTTGAAATGACCGATTCAATTGAATAATGCATTTCCAAATCGGTGGATTGGACGAGGAGGTGAAATCAACTGGCCTGCTATATCTCTTGATTTAGCACATTGCGATTTCTTCTTGTTGTCAAATTTACAAAACCTGTCATCCAAACATTAATTCTTTGAGGAATGCAATATTTGAGGAGTGCGGGTTAATAACGAATAGTCAGTTGGCAAACGTCAGATATTCGTTTTACAACAGGATGGGGTATTGTTTAAATCAGAATGGAGGTTTATTTCAACACTTGCTTTAATTATTGATTTCTAATTATAATTGTTAACAGGTGTATCATTATGATCTTTGTTTTTTACTTTCTCCGTTACGAAGTACGAGAAAGTATTGTGATCGTGATTTTTTTTTCAAAAATTTTTTTTACGGAAATATCCGTTTTGGGGTCCCTAGATGCCATTTCAACAATTTCTGGAAAAAGATTTTTTGTGTCTGTGTGTGTGCCTGTGTGTGTGTGTGTGTGTGTGTGTGTGTGTGTGTGTGTGTGTGTGTGTGTGTGTGTGTGTGTGTGTGTGTGTGTGTGTCTGTCTGTACGTGCTGTATCTCAAAAACTAATAAAGCAATTGATATGAAACTTTCAACATCCGTCTTATTTGATAATCTGAAGAACTGAAAAGCTTTTGGTAAAATTTCGTACACCGGAAGAGGGCGTTTACCTTAACTGTTTTTTGTTTTTTGCCAATATTTTCTTAAATATGAAAAATATCATAAAAACATTTAAACAAACTTTGAAAACAACAAAGAAATGAACGTCATTTGCTTGAAAATATTTTTCATAAAATCATTGTTATTCGAGGAAAAAATGTATTATTATTTTTTTAATTTTTGGTTTATAATTATAAAACGATAATAGTTACAGCAAAATTATGTTAATAATAATTGTAGCGAATGCTACATTTTTTCATTTATGAAACGCTAATAGTTACAGCAAATTTATATTAATAATAATTGTAGAGAATGCCAAAATGAACAATTTATGAACAATAAGTTTTTTTCGAAATCTCTTTAGTTTTTGAGTAAACTGAGTTTTTGAATTTGAAGTACATTTTTCCATCTTTCATAATTTTGACGTTTTAAACGTCAGTTCTATCCGAGTCTACAAAACGTATGCACACTTAAAATATGATTTGAATTGAAAATAAACTATGGAAGCGTAAATATAAATGATACCATCAAGTCGGAGAAAGTAACATGATGGCCACATCACCATTTTTTATTTTTCTTCAATGATTCGGAACTTTCGATTCAAATTCATTTATTATTCGCTGTTTATTTCAATTTATTTATTTATTCGCTGGAGATTAGTAAAATGGTGAACGAACGGCTGAAAAACGAAAAAAAAACATTTGCGACTCGATTCATTTTTTTGCAGTTATTAAAAGAACTTGAATAGTTAAGCAAGATGGTGAACGAATTTTTAAAATTTCTTCAATTCTCCAAAACTTATAGCGGAAATACTGTAAAACAATTGCCACTCAAATTGGTACTTCTCTCAATTAAAAGCAGTGGCGGCTCGTAGAACATTTAGATGGTAGAGATATTTAACATATAATATATCCCATCGCCTCTTTTTTGAGAAAAGAAAAAACGATAATTGCATAAGTAGTAAATTTAAAATATGATTTAAATTGAAAATAAACCATGAAAGCGTAAATATAAATGATACCATCAAGTCGGAAAAAGTAATATGATGGCCACATCACCATTTTTACTTTCTTCGTTACGAAGTACGAGTGTCTGTGTGTGTGTGTGTGTGTCTGTGTGTGTGTGTCTGTCTGTGCGCGCTGTATCTCAAAAACTAATAGAGAAATTGATATGAAACTTTAAACATCCGTATTATTTGATAATCTGAAGAACTGAAAAGCTTTTGGTAAAATTTCGTACACCGGAAGTGGGCGTTTACCTCAACTGTTTTTTGTTTTTTGCCAATATTTTCTTAAATATGAAAAATATCACAAAAACATTTAAACAAACTTTGAAGACAACAAAGAAATGAATATCATTTGCTTGAAAACATTTTTCATAAAATCATTTTTATTCGAGAAAAAAATTATTATTATTTTTTTAATTTTTGGTTTATAATTATAAAACGATAATAGTTACAGCAAATAATAATTGTAGAGAATGCCAATATGAACAACTTACAAAGAATAAGTTTTTTCCGAAATCCCTTTAGTTTTTGAATAAATTGAGTTTTTACTTTCTCCGTTACGAAGTACGAGAAAGTATTGTGATCGTGATTTTTTTTTCAAAAATTTTTTTTACGGAAATATCCGTTTTGGGGTCCCTAGATGCCATTTCAACAATTTCTGGAAAAAAAATTTTTGTGTCTGTGTGTGTGTGTGTGTGTCTGTGTGTGTGTGTGTGTGTCTGTGCGCGCTGTATCTCAAAAACTAATGGACCAATTGATATGAAACTTTGAACATTAGTTTTATTTGATAATCCGAAGAACTGAAAAGCTTTTGGTAAAATTTCGTACACCGGAAGTGGGCGTTTACCTTAACTGTTTTTTGTTTTTTGCCAATATTTTCTTAAATATGAAAAATATCACAAAAATATTTAAACAAATATTGAAGACAATAAAGAAATGCGATTATTTTGTTTGAAAACATTTTTCATAAAATCATTGTTATTCGAGAAAAAAATTTATTAATTTTTTTTCATTTTTGGTATACAATTATGAAACGCTAATAGTTACAGCAAATTTATTTCAATAATAATTGTAGAGAATGCCAAAATGAACAATTTATGAAGAATAAGTTTTTTTCGAAACCTCTTTAGTTTTTGAGTAAACTGAGTTTTTACTTTTTCCATCTTTCATAATTTTGACGTTTTAAACGTCAGTTTTATCCGAGTCTACGAAACGTTCGATGCACATTTAAAATATGATTTAAATTGAAAATAAACCATGGAAGCGTAAATATAAACGATACCATCAAGTCGGAGAAAGTAACATGATGGCCACATCACCATTTTTTATATTTGAAGTATAATTTTTCCATCTTTCATCATTTTGACGTTTTAAACGTCAGTTTCCTCCGAGTTTACAAAGCGCTCGATGTATATTTAAAATATGATTCAAATTGAAAATAAACCATGAAAGCGTAAATATAAATGATACCATCAAGTCGGAGAAAGTAACATGATGGCCACATCACCATTTTTTTGTGTCTGTGGGTGTGTGTATGTGCGTGTGTGTGTGTGTATGTGCGTGTGTGTGTGTGTCTGTCTGTGCGCGCTGTATCTCGAAAACTAATAGAGCAATTGATATTAAACTTTAAACATACGTCTTATTTGATAATCTGAACAACCGAAAAGCTTTTGGTAAAATTTCGTACACCGGAAGTGGGTGTTTACCTAAACTGTTTTTTGTTTTTTGCCAATATTTTCTTAAATATGAAAAATATCACAAAAACATTTAAACAAATATTGAAGACAACAAAGAAATGAGCTTATTTTGTTTGAAAACATTTTTTATAAAATCATTGTTATTCGAGAAAAAAAATTATATATTTTTTTCATTTTCGGTTTACAATTATGAAACGATAATAGTTACAGCAAATTTAAGTTAATAATAATTGTAGATAATGCCAAAATGAACAACTTATAAAGAATAAGTTTTTTTCGAAATCTCTTTAGTTTTTGAGTAAACTGAGTTTTTGAATTTGAAGTATAATTTTATGATTTTGACGTTTTAAACGTCAGTTTCATCCGAGTCTACAAAACGCTCGATGTACATTTAAAATATGATTTAAATAGAAAATAAACCATGAAAGCGTAAATATAAATGACTATGATAGATACTATCAAGTCGGAGAAAGTAACACGATGGCCATATCACCATTTTTTCGTCCAATATACATTTATACGACTTTTCAAGAACAATTTTTAAAATCGTCTATTTTGTTCAAGAGTTATCTTCTTAAAATCACAGAGCAATTGAGTCGTGTAATTCCAAACCCGGCCATCTCCAAAAACATGAAAAAACAGTTTTATCATTGAAATCTATATTAAAATATGTTCCGAGTATAATAGCTCACGACCAGTTTCGGAAGCTGTCCTATAAAGGTAATATTAACTTAGAAAAATACGAGTTATTTCCAAAGAGGGCCATCTCCATTCAGTTGTCTGTTCCAAAACCGGCCATATGCAGAATCCGTTGACTTACGCACAAGTAGTTCCGATTTTAGCCATGAGTGCGTTTAATAACACATGTGACAATTCAGCATAACCCAAAACAGTGTGTAAACATAATTTCCAATAATTATTTGTTGTTTACGATAGTTATTGTTGCTCGATACCAGCACTAGTTTTATATGCTCAGTGCTCTCACTATGGATGCTTACAAAAGCACCTAACAGTCTAAAAGAGATTTAAATTGTATTTCCTGTGGTGAGCCATTCGATTTTATCTGCCGATCGAGTGTTCGCCCAAATAGAGAAAGTCTAATGAAAACTATAAAGAAATTACATATTATTTTCCAAATAAAGCATTTTTTTTAAACCGGCCATATCTATAAGTAAAATTTCCATAACCAGCCATGTCCAATGGTTAATTCCAAAACCGGCCTCTTACCAAAATTTTAACCTCTAAAAACCAAAATATAATGACTTTTGATTTTAAACAGTCCTGCCATTTATTTTCTATGCAGTACGTCTGTTGGATCTACTAAAAGCTAATTTAGTTTTTCTTAAGCAACAATCTGTAAAAAGCTTTTCCATTTTCTGAAAAATGGTTTATCAAGGAGATGGCCGGGTTTGGAACTATACGATTCAATTAAACAACGAATTTATTTGTTAATCTTATCTATATCTATTCGGTGAGTACAATACTTTATGTGAAGAATAATCCAAATCTGGTTATTCGTTTAAGAATTATACTCAAAAACCAGAAAACAAGTGGAGGACCAATTTAATTTCGTCGTATCTGCATCTATTCGACCACATTTTGCTGGAAGAATTTGCCAAATTTGGTCATCCGTTCAAGAGTTATCGTAAAAAACAAAAAACAATTGAAGACCTATAGTTTTCAAAAAATGTCATTATAATGACATTTTTTGGTCCTACCTACTTTTATTCGATGCATACAGCACACATCTAGACTAATTTTTAAAATCAGCTATTTTGTTATCTTCTCAAAACCACAAAACAATTGGATGGATTTAATTTTTTATCTTTTATACATCTATTCGGTGAGTGCAATACTTTGCTGGAACAATTTTGAATATCTATTTATCCTTTCAAGAGTTATCATCAAAAACTAGAAAAGAAATCTTTGGCTTGTCTGCATCTATTCGATGAGTACATCACTTTTCTGGAAGAGTTTGACAAATTTGGTCATCCGTTATTCACTCTAAACCAAAAAACAATTGAACAACGAATTCAATTTTTTTGGTCCTCTCTACATCTTTTGGCCGAATGAAAGACATTGCTGAAAGAATTTTACAAATCTGATCATCAGTTCGTAAGTTAAAATGAATTTAATTTAGTTTTTAATTTTTTAACCTACGTCTATTGAACAGGACAACAATTTGCTAATACTTTTCGTTTAAGCGTTACCTTAATAACAATAGAAAATAATTGAACAATTAATTTATTTTTATCTTATCTGTCCAATGAGCACAACACTTTGCTGAAAGAATTTTGAAAATATGTCCTTTAATTCAAGAATTATCCTCAAAAAACAGAAAACAATTGAACTATAAATTACATGTTTTGGGTCTTATCTGCATCTATTCGATGGAAGAATTTGCCAAATTTGGTCATCCGTTTAAGAGTTTACTTCAAGAATTATCCTCAAAAAAGCAATTGAAGACGAATAAATTTTTTTGGTCCATCTACATTTATCCGATGGGTACAACACATTTGTGGAAGAATTTTTCAAATCTACTATTGTGTTCAAGAATTATCTCCTCAAATAAATGCATTGCGATTTTTCTCTTCTCGTGAAACTTTCGCAGGCATTGTTTTAACATTTAAAGTGACCAATTCGTGTTTTCGGAATTATTAAAAAAAATCTTGGTTCGCTTGAAATTAAAGGTAAGTGCTTTGGCTCTACATAACGAGCCGCCCCTGATTAAAAGAACTTCAAGATTTGACTGAGATAGTGTACACGTTTTAAAATATTTTCAATTATTTGGAACATATAGCAGAAAAACTGAAACAGTTGCTACTAGAATTCGTTTTCTAGCTGTAATTACAGGAGCTTTGAGAGCAAAGTAAGATAGTGAAAATATGTTTGAAATATCTTCAATTGTTCAAAACTTATAGATCAAACACTGAAGGCGCGTATCCACCGGTACTCGCGAATAGCTCGCGATCACCCAATAACCTGTTCGCCCAATGTTGTCGGGCTGTGCGCGTACAGCTCGAGTTACATTAACGGATTTTATCCTGTTCGTCTCGAGTTCGCCAAAAGTCCAGCCAGTTTTAAAGGGTATGTTCGCCGAATCTCAGTCAGGTGTAGACGGTGAAACTGTTCGCATCAATTTTAAAACGAAAAATTATGGACTGGACGGATGATAACGTACTGACGCTTATAGAAAGCTACCGGGAAAAAGAAGTGTTGTGGAACGTCAAAATAACTGACTATAGGAATAAAATAAAGAAGAGTGAAGCATGAGAAAGTTTGGCAAAAGAACTGGATTGTTGCCGCGAAGAAGTTGAACGAAAAATATAAACTCTTTTGGCTCAATTTCGACGCGAACGACAAAAGGCAGAGAAAATGATCAAATCTGGGATGGGTAGGGATGAAATGTACGGTAGGACATGGTTTGGGTTCAAATTTGATCCGTTTCATCAACACAAGACATGTCTATTTGATACCGATAAAACTGGAACACTGAGCGAACTTCTTGGCGAACAACGTTTAACGAAAATTAATTTCATCTAGACATGTTCGTGTAACTGGTCGCGTACTGAACGCAGGGTGATCGAGATTTGTTCGCGAGCTAACCGTGGACAGGGCTTGTAGCTGTTCACGAACTGTTCACAATAAGTTCGCCGGTGGATACACACCGTTTAGAAACAATTACGACTCGAATTCGTTTTTTTTTGCAGAGCTTTTCAAAACGCTTAAGAGTTGAGTAAGATGGTGAACGAACTTTCGGAATATCTTCAATTTTTTTAAACTTATAGTTGAAAAACTGAAAAACAATCAAGACTCGAATTAACATTTTTCGCTGTAATCAAAACAGCTTGAGGAGTAGAGAAAAATGGCCAGCGAATATTTTCAAATCATGATTATGATGTTTTCGCTATAAGTGAAACATGGCTGTCCAATAATATAAGCGATGCTTCAATTAGTATTGTTGGATACGAGCTTCGAGCGACGTGATCGTCCTCGAAGAGCTGGAGGTGTTTGTTTGTATATAATAATAATAATAATAAATAGTCTTTATTAAACAATTTAAAAGTAATACAAATGTGTTTATCATGACAGGGTAAGCGAAGTTCAGTTGGTTGAATTCTCAACCACTACTGCTCTTCCGCTTAACCTACATTAAGTCTAACAAAGTAAATGACATGATAAGCTACCTCGTAACAATATTTAAAAAAAGAAAATAATAATATTGATTAAAAAAATAATAATAATAGAAAACATCCATTGAGGAACTCTAGAATAACTCAAGAACCCGTTATAAGATCACCTTTCACTTTCTACACTGCTAAAACAAATCATTTTCGTAACAGTGTCTTTCGTATAGTGTGCTTAAAATTTGACAATGTGAGTGTTTTGAGGAATAATGGTTTATTGTTATAAATTTTAAAAATATTATAACTAAAAGATCTCTCAAAAAACGTAGTTTTATGTTTTGGCGGTGAAATTAATCCTCGAAACCTCACATTTATATTGTGTATATCAGTGCGGAATACTATTTTGTTGTAGAGATAGGGAGGAATATGCATATGAATAATATTATTATAAAGGACACAACAATGCAAATAACGAATTTTGAACCTTTTGAATTCTATCTTTTGTAACAGAATCTATACATGCGTTGTATACAACATCGGCAAAATTAAAATGACTCGACACTAGCGCATCACAGAGTGTTTTTTTGGTTTGCATTGTTAAAATTTGTCTATTTGAGTAATTCATTTTTAAAATTTGGTATGCCCGGATAATACACTTGCTAACATGCGTTTTAAACCGCAAGTTATTATCAATTACCAGACCAAGGTTACGCACCTCGTCTACAAAAGGTAAAATGTCATTATTGATTTTAATATGTAGCAGGCTTTTAGCTTATTCAATAATGTTACGTGGGCCAAACAACATGGCGGTTGACTTATTCGCGTTAATTGTTAATGAGTGACGTTTAGAAGTTTTAACTAATTCATTTAGATCTGAATTGATATTGTCCTCAGCTGTATTAATATAATTAATATTAAATGAATATAGTAACTGGGTATCGTCTGCATAAAAATTTACACTGCAGTGTTTTAGAGCATTTTTCAAGCAAGATGTATAAATGCAAAATAAAACGGGTCCCAAAATAGAACCTTGAGGAACACCAGCAACTACGTTAGTGACGTCAAATGTTTCACCTTCTACCCGAACCATTTGCAAACGGTCTTAAAGAAAACTTGACATTATCTTTACAGCATTTTCACTAAATCCTATGTAATTTAACTTCGCAGTTAGTATGTGATGATTTATAGTGTCAAAACCTTTGCTATAGTCCAGTAATATTAGATAAGTTATGTAACCTTTATCAGATGCTGAGATTATATCATCTATGACATTCAGCACGGCAGTTGAGCAACTATAATTTGATCTAAAACCTGATTGTGTGGTTGGTAGAAGTTGGTGTAAATTAATGTATTCCTCAATTTGTACTTTTAGGACACGTTCTAGTACTTTTGAAAGTACTGGCAAAATACTAATTGGCCGAAGATCTTTAAGAGACTTAGGGTATTCAACTTTTGGTATAGGAATTATTGGTGCCAATTTCCACATACCAGGAAACACTAACTACTCTAAGCAACAGTTTATTATATGTGCTTTAAATGGAGTTATATAAGGACAACACAGCTTAATCATTGAGATACTGATACAGTCTGAGCCTGTAGCATTAGAATGTATGTTCAATAAAATATTATTCACATCATCAATGTTTACGAGTTTAAAGTTAAATAGATTCTTTACATGCATATTATATTGGTAAAATTGAATTGTGTCATCGTTAGGTGTACTTGTTATAGATTTGCAAAAGTAATTATTGATCGCATTGACATCTTTAAGGTTATTTGGTAAAACACGTGTTTTACTTTTAATAACGTCGTTGTCTTTCAAGCATTTCCATAGGTTATTATTGTTTTTAGTAATTAATTCAAAATATGCCTTTTTTTCTCTTGATATAGCAGAGTTAACAATATTTCTCCATTGCTTATATAAGTTGAAGTCTGAAGGATTTCTACTTGTTTTAAATTGTTTATAAACCGTATCTCGAGATGCCATCATATCTCTTAGAGTATCTGTTAACCAAGGGGCACGTTTCTTAGTTACTCTAGCAGTTATTTCCGGTGCATGATGATCAAAAAGGGTAAGCAAACAGCTGTTGAGATATATAATTTTTTCTTCAATACAATCAATATGAACTAAATTATTGAAGGGAAGCATTTGTAAGTCTGAATTAAATGTTGACAGGTTAATTTCATTTAGCTTACGATATTTAATAAGACGTGCTTAAGTATCAGATTCAAATTCAAGTTTACAGTATACTAGGTCATGGTCAACAATATCATGGATCTTAATAACTTTTAACTCTATACATTTGTTATTATTGGACATTACAATTAAGTCGATTACTGACTCGGAGTACGCTGTGACACGTGTTGGGTCATTAATGATCTGATCAAGGCCGTAGGTATTTAGAAAATCAATAAACATTTTAGTATTGTTCTGGTTTATGTTTAACATGTTGATATTAAGGTCCCCTAAAAAGATAATATCATCACATAGTGGTAACAAATAACTAATCGAATTTTCTAATGCATCCAGAAAAGTTTTAATGTTATTATTTGGTGGCCGGCATATTACACCAATGCAAAATAATTTGTTGTTAAATTTGCACATTAACCAAAGGTGTTCCAAGTTGTCAGGCATACATATTACTTCAAATGTAATTGTAGTTTTAATATATATTCCACGCCCGACATCTCTGTCCTTACGAAGAAATGTGTATCCATCGCAATCATTTAAAATATAAACTTATAACAAGTGATTTATCTATCGAACAATTGTGGATTTCAATAAACAAAATTGCAATAGGTATATTGTATCGACTTGAAACCATACAAAATGAACTGTTTGTTAACCAACTAGAAGATGCTATCGATTTAGCCTTTTGTAGTTGTGATAAAGTCATTTCAATATTGATATGCAAAAACCAAATTATCACAAAACAACCAATTTTAAACTAAGCATGAATACATTAGCTATGAAGCAAGTACAATCTCAGCCCACCAGAGTAACGCTTACCTCAGTGTAAACAATTGACCTTATACTCGTATCAGATAACTGTTTCGTCGAAGCTTGCGGAGTAATAAACGTTGACTTTTCAGATCACGATTTAACATTTGTTGAAACCAAAAGTGAAATAATCCCTTTTAACCAACAGTTATCACATATCGTGATTTGAAGCATTTTAACCCTGGTGATTTAACGTTAGAACTAGAGTTTTTTCGTTTAGATAATATTTTTTATTTAACAGACGTCAATGATAAAGTTGAAACTTTATATAACTGTCTCTTGGAAGCATTCAATGATCCTTCGTATGAATCTCGAACAGTTTTTTTTGAGCTAGCTCGGCCTGAGCACTTTGGTTCTATATTTAAAAAGACCCTGTTTATCTACGAACTGGTACTGTGGTATCATACTCCTCAATCAATGTAGCAACCCTGTCCTTCATATTATTCAAGTCGCCTTAACCATCCGGGCCGGGCGCCAAGTCTGTTAGACCCGGTGCACGAATAAACGTTCGTCAATTTTCAGCAAACTGTTTTTTCGAGTTGTCTAGCCGAGTACCTTAATAATTTCTTCTTTAGTTCTCGTTTGGAAAGCGAAGAGTTTGTATTATATTTAAGTTATTTTAAATTAAAAAATAAAATGTAGTTAAATTTTATGCAGGAGATTGTTTTTTTGCTTGAGTCTCCGAGCGCCCGCTACGGTGCCGGTGACAAGATTTAGGGCGCACCGCCCGGAAGGTTAAGAGTTCTTACCAAATTAAGAAACCCCAATAATCCACTTCAGAACCCCTCAAATTACCTACTTTATCTAAAAACTGGTATAATCCCAATAGAACAGCATATGTACAGGGTCTTTTTTTTAACTCAACTTTTGCTTAAATTAAGCAAAGTTATTCCGATCTATAAGAAGGGTGATCCAGAAAGTGAAGATAATTATAGACCTATCTCAATTCTTCCTGTTGTGTCAAAAATAATTGAAACTATAATGAAAGATCAAATAACGGAGTTCTTAGAAGTAAATAACCTGCTGTCCCCCTGTCAATTTGGTTTTCGTAAAAACTCGTCAACAACTGATGCTGTTCAAATGTTTGTCGCAAGAACAATTGAATGTTTTGAAAATGGTCACCACGAAATGGCGACTTTTCTAGACCTAAGCAAGGCATTCGATTGTGTGTCACATCCGCTACTTATAAAAAAAATGCAGCGCTACAATTTCAGTAATCAAAGTTGTAATCTTGTGAGTTCATATCTGGAAAATCGGTTACAGAAAGTTTGCATTGCTAATGAGGAATACAAATATCTTCCCAATAAATATGGTGTCCCACAAGGTTCCATTCTAGGACCCATATTATTTCTTATTTACATCAATGATTTCCCACACCATACCAAGTGCCAAAGTATTTTATTTGCGGATGATACCACACTTATAAATACCTCTGGAAGGTTGGAAGACGTGTTAGTCATCCACAATGAAGCAAAAACAGCTGCAACAGATTGGTTTGCTAGTAATAAGTTATTTGTAAATAACTCAAAGTCCGTTGAAATGCTCTTTACTCTAAGAAAACAGGATATGACTTTTGCAATTGCAACTAAATTCTTAGGAATCAGTTTAGATCCCACTCTAAAATGGGACGTTCATGGTAATGAGGTAGCTAGAAAAATGTCAAAAGGTATTTTCTGCCTCCGAAACATTTCATGTAATGTGTCTCCTGCAGTCTTAATAAAAGCCTATTATGGTCTCTGCCATTGTCATCTAACATACGGAGTCATATTATGGGGCCATTCAGCTTCTCGTCATAGACTGTTTGGACTGCAGAGGAAAGCAGTTAGGATCGTTGCAAATTTAGGATACAAAGAAGATTGCAAATCCTCCTATATCAAATACGGTATATTGACTGTACCAGCAGTATACATATATAAATGTCTATGCTATATAAAAAAAAATATTAATAATTACGAAACACGTAACAACAATATGTATTCATTAAGGAATAAAGAAAATCTGAGTATAGCTCAAACAAGATTAGTCAAATACCAAACAGCTGAAAATTACTACGGCCCTAAGTTTTTTAATAAGTTGGGGACCAATCTTAAAAATATGTCCTTACCAAATTTTAAATCTAACATAAAGGAACTGCTTATAAAAATGGCACCCTACACTTTTGATGATTTTCTCGGGTCGAATATCGCTTAATGGGTTTCCCTAATACCAACAAATTGAAATCGCCATTCATTTATTTTTTCTTTATTTCATATTTATTTAAGTATGCACAACTTTTAGTGATAAGGTACTATTAAAATATGTTTGTTAGTGTACATTACTAATTATTTTTGTTCTATTTACTTTAACATTATTATTATTTATATACTATGTAATCTGACGTGTGTAAGACTTACTGTCAAGACATGAAATAAATACATACAACTCAGAACATACGATTGTTAATGTCTATGTTCTATGTCATAATAATCACCTCAATGCATTAGAATGTATTGACAATGTAGGCAACCAAGTACACAAAGGTCCCGTCGACCTGTCACAGTACAGTGAAAGCTTAAAATTTATTACGAATAAAGTGAGGTTAATGAAACAAACAATGATAAATCGTAAGTAATTATAATAAATATTCAAAATGACCACCTTTACGTTCTAAGCAGTAGCCAAGTCGATTATAAAATCCTTGAATAGCATTTCTAATGTGTTGCGGATTTCTTCTTAATTCATCGCAAACAGTAATTATACGGTCTTTTAACTAACTTTTAACTTTAAGTATTGTTTATAATAATGTTATTATAAACATTGCTTTTTAGATACCCCCACAATAAAAAGTTGTTTGGAGACAAATCAGGTGACCGGGGTGGCCAAAGTATTGGACCAAATCTACATTTCCAGCGATCAGGAAGTAATTCACTTAAATAATTATTAATGGCAGCTGTAGAATGTGGAGGCGCTTCATCCATCTGATAATAAGGAGCAGCAATGTTTAGTGTACGAATTTCTGGCATTATATGAGTTCGCAAAAGATCTAAGTAAACATTACTGTTTAGATTTCCATTAATAAAAAAAGGACCAATAAGGGTATCACTAATTAGTCCAGCCCACACATTAACTCTCGCATTGTATTGTGTGTGCATCAAATTTTGTAAGCGAGGATTATTGCATGCCCAAAATCTAAAAGGTGAAGGAATGGGTGAAAGGAATGGGTATCGATAAGGAATGAAGAATACTAACCTATAATTTTGTGGATTAACTTCACCATTTAAGGAAAATTATGCCTCATAAGTAAATATTATTCTGTGTAAAATTTCTTGATCATTATTAATTAAATTGAATACGGTTTCACAGAATTCTATTCGTTTGCCTTTGTCCTCATTTGATAGTTGCTGATGATTTGAAAACTTGTAAGCATTGTATTTTAATGTCTTATAAACAGAAGCTGAACTTATTTATTTGAAACGGTGCTGCGATAACTCTTAACAATGATATGGGGTTCTGCTCTACGTAACATAAAATGTTGAGTTTCATCTCTTCCATTAAAATGTGATTTCCTTTAGCCCTTTTAATGCGAAAATTACTCACACAGCCAGTATTGTCAAAATGATGGACAATATTACAAATTGTTGAGATGGATGGAACTTGTCTGCTCTGATACTCAACCGAAAACAAATCTCCAACACGTCGAATGCTGTTCCCACTCTTGTACCAATTAATTATCTGTATTCTTTCTTCAGTGGTGTAATACATTTTTATTAATAACACAATTTTGTCAATTAAATACATCGAAATGCGTTGAGGTGATTATTATAACATAGACGTTAACAATCATATGTTCCGAGTTAAAAAAAGACCCTGTATATTATACTACCTCTGTTCCATAATAAGTGAGCCATTTGAGTTTTCTTTCAAACTTATTGACACTTATGCTGGGTTTATACGGTGTTTAACGTTTAAGGATTCGTGTTTAAGCAATGTAGAACTAACGTATTAGTGCTTACGCGTTCATAAGTTTTAAGGATTTTGTTCACGAAAATGTTATAATGTGCGCATTTAATAAGCCTATTAAACACGCACACACATTTGCGTGTTTAATATGGTTATTAAACACGCTAATTTGCGCTTTAATTCACAGAACGCGATTTATGAAAATATTTTGTTTACCCTGCTTAACACTGATTTGAATTTTTTTTTCAATTGTAATTGTAAATACAACGTTAATTTCGATTTTAATTTTGATTTTGTTTTTTTTTTATTTTGATTTTAATTCTGATTTTAATTTTCGTGAACAAAGTATAGTATACAACTCGCATATAATGGCTATTAATCACTCAAACGATTTGCTCCACTCGCCTACGGCTCGTTCCGCAAACATCGTTCTCGTGATTAATAGCCATCATTATATGCTCCTTGTACAATATACTATTAACGTTTAATGTTTATGTTTAAGGGTAGGCTAGTTTCTACTTTTCCCTTAAAATCGTTAAACATAGGAGGTTATGTTCATGGCTTGTGTTTGTAAACAACCAAAGATTAAAAATGGATAGTTTTGATGACTTTGTGGCATCTATCCATATTGAAGCATTCAATCAGTGGACATAAATTGTGGTAAATTAATCATTTCCACAAACACAGCTGATAAGTACAATGATGCCAGATTTACATATTCATTCTAAATCATTTGTTAAAACATGCGATTTAAGTAATTTGACGGAATTTTTAGCCATAAAAATGAAGAATTGAATATTGTAAACAATACTTGTTTTACAAACTACTTACTATTGTTTTTTATATTCATTAGAAGAATTAGTTGCAAAACAGTATTTCCCTAAAATTTGTGATAAAAGATCTGGCAACATCGACGCGCAAGCGCATTATCTAAAATTCTTAATTCTTAATTTTCGTGTGAACGGTATCTTTCCCTTAAACGTTAATCCTTAAACCATAAACATTGAACGTCGTATAAACCCACCATTAGTTATTTTTTTAATTTCTATTTTGATATTCTTAATATACACCAAATTCTTAATCACATGTGCCATGGACGCCAAAATATTTGACAGTTTAATTTTTCAAAAGCAACAATTAACGATTTTTAACGATTTTTTAAACGATAGTCTTCCAACGCTGGAAGTTTCAAACAATGAGAAGACCAAATTTAATCAACCAAAAATGAATGGCTATTATTCAATTTTTACTGAAACTTGTCAAACTCATGGCAATGGTTTTTATTAAATGGTACATTGTTCAATTCATTTTTATTATTTCTAAGGTGTATTCTGGCACAAACGTAAATTAAATGGATGATACATTTACAATTTTTAATGCTCTAAAAAATATTCCTTCACGATTTTTCTCTAAATTGAATAGGGGAGCTAATAATTACACACATTTAATTTTACATGTTAAATTCCTATGTTTGCCCCCTATTCCAGCACATGGTATATATAGTACGTAGAAACGAAAATGGCTCATTAAAAAAAATAAACATCGGTAATGGCTCAATTATTATGCAAAAAATATAAAACAGTAACGGCTCACATATAATGAAAAAAATTAAAATCGATAATGGCTCACTTATTATGGAACGGAGCTAGTACATCACGGCAAATTTTGCGTTGAAAATATGCAATATAAATATAATTAACAAATACTGGTTGCAAAGAAATTCCAATCCTCCCAAGTACAAAATCCCACCACTAACACTACACCAAATGATATCAACATATCACAACAAATAATCATCATTCATTCGATTCACTCCAGAAAACACATATGTTAAGCACCTCACCTCGTTCTTTATGCAAATTGAGTCAACGCAGGGCAGAACGACCTATGGTCTATAGCCCATTCACAGAAATGTTTTCTTTGTTTTCCATGTACTGTATTAATATGTTGTATTGTAATTTTATAAATAAAAAAAATAAAAAAATTTACTATCAATTTTATTATTTTGAATATTTTCATTTCTTAACAATGTTATGTTACAGGACAATAACAAAATAATTGCATTTACAAACGATGACTTTTGTAAACATAAAACGTTATTTACAAACATTCAAAATCTAATTGGCCATTTCTGCAACAAATGTGTTCTCTTCTGTAGTAATTCCTTGAGTGCCCGGTATTCTCGCTGGATTCTGTAAATAATATATCAGTTTATTGTTATTATTATTATTCCTTAGTTTTTAAAACGTTTGTGTATTTTAATTGACTTGCCTAATATTGCAAATGAGACAATTAAAAATTCTATTCTATTCATTTATAATTTAATTTCATATGCCTTATTCATTTCTATTATGTGTTTTCTAATAAATTAAATTTAATATTGCTTTGAGAAAGAGTTACAAATACACATTTACATTATACATTTGTATAAAAATGCTGTATTTATGTACCGATTAAGATTTGTTTGTAAGCTAAATTTCTGAGTTTATAAATTCAGTAAAATATCTATAAGGCACACATCATTTTGAAGCAAATTTTAGTTAGTAATATAAATCAATTCTTTTTCTACATGATGCACTTAATTAGAATAATTTTAACATGCTTTATTCCATTAAAAAGTGCTTTTGCTCGGAACCGGTCGATCGGGATACGCTGCAGAAAAGTTGCAACTGTTTCTCTATACTTCTTATAGCAAAATACAACTATTTCTCCGCTGGACAAACCTCTTATAATTGTCGTTACAAATTCCACCCGTTCTTCAACAGTATAAACAGACATTTTCTAGTATAAATTCGTTTGATTACTTGCCTCACTAATCAATCTGACGTTTCGTAAATTCAAAGTACTTTGATTATTTTTGCTCAGTTATTTATATTAAATAATTTCATTTTTGAATGGAATAAAACATGTTTAAGTTATTCTAATGCAGCGCATCATGTAGAAAAATAATTGATTTATTACTAACAAAAATTTCCTTCAAATTTTATGATAAAATATACATTAACACGAGGTATAATTTCTAGCATGTAAAATCCTATGGCCCACGATAAGAAAAATATACTGTATACATATGGACTGTTAACGCCAACTTCACATGTGTCTCCAAGCAATGGTGGCGTGGCGCGACCCTAAGTGGTTACGGTATGTAAGTAAATTGGTAGCTATTTTGTGTCTGTGACATATGACAGTATAAGTTGCATTGCATATTGTGATACCCTGCAATTTATTCACACCTTTGAATTTGTAAACATTTATATTGTCAAATATTCACACTATGTCAAAATATTGCTATGCGAAAGGCTGCAATACGTCCACGTATATGTGCCAACGCTGTTATAATACTCGTCCGCCGATGTACACGTCAGTTGACTTATAACCTAAAATTCTGTTTATTCCTTATTTTAAATGTATTAGATTTCCATCAAATCCGGAACTTCGGAGATTATGGGTTGATGCTTTGCTTGTAAAGAACAGGCCGAAAAGTGGACGTGAGTTGCCGTAATATGCTCGCATTTGCATTCTCCACGTTGCTGATGAATACATCGAGAAATATTTTTTATTTGCTTTCTGGTTTTTAAATTACGCTCCATTTTCGGCTCTTAGGGACTTATATCGGGCTCCAGCTTGCGGACAACTTTTGGAGCAGTGATCATATGGGAAATGGAGGGGGAATAGCATCCATGTTTATATAGTCAAAGGAGACTACAGTGAGATCAGAAAGTGGAGAATAGTTGGCAGCACATTTTTTAATAGTTTAAGTAAAATTATATTGGCTGGCTGGAATTCTCTAATTCAGTGCAATGTATATGTTGTTAATTTTGACATCTTGTGATTGTTTAAGTTTACTTGTGTTTTTATCTGCCAATTTTGCCTATTTTATAATCAGCAGATATTTCTAGAACTGTCTCATCACTATTAATAATTCATTTAGGATTCATAATCTAACTGTTTTATTTAAATTTCAGGGTTTTCCATGCCAAAATTCCCATTCTTAGTGACTGAACTAAGAATGTTAGTTAGGTTACGTTTTGAGGGCTGCCAACTATTTTCGACTTTTTGATTCACGGTATGTACAGCATGCCAAAAACACTCAATGTACACTTATTTCTGTTAAATCTGTTGTCTTATAAAACGGAATATTTTACTGAGTAATGACACATTGAAAACTGAAAACACGAATTTGCATCTGTTTATTGCTTCACTAAAAACATATTTATTCAGAAATATCTTTAATGAATAATCATCTAGATATATCACTAACTTGTCAAAACAAATACACTATTAATTTAAAAGACAAGACTATTTAAAACTTACCAATAACTTAGCTCTCTGTTCAAGAATACCATGAGCAAAATGACTCAAAATTATAGAACTCGGCAGGGCGATTCCCTGGAATCTATAAATTGGATGTCCTGGAATGTCTGTGTCCAACTTAATTACATTAGCGATGGTGATCCTTCCCAATTGACTAGTGTTTCCAATCATTGGCCCCTTAGAGATGTCAATGTGTGGACCCACTCGGAAAAGTGTCACTTTTCCACTATTGTTAGCAGCAATGTCGGGAATTTGATGCATTTTGTGTGGAGAGTTCTCAAAGATCATTAAAGCTGTCTCTGCTTTCACGTCCAGACATTCTATTGGATAATCATTTTGACAGAATTTTAACATTTCACAGGAGAGCACTCGCAGCTCGTTAAGATTAGGTCTCCACTCTTTTAATGATAGTTGTACATCATATATAAAACTACCACTTTTAACTGAAATTAAAAAAAAACATATTAATCTACTATAATAGATATTGTAAATTAATAAAATGTTTTAGAAAGTATATATTGCAAATATCATTCATTGTTACATGTATAACTTGAAAAATCAGAGGTAAGGGTGGTAAAACTAAACAAGTACAATTAAAAGTTTTAAGAACCTATAAATGAAGATAAGGCAAGTAATAGTTGTCATAAATGATATGTTAAAATAAACATGCAGTATTAGTAATATAGCGCATATAAAATGGTACTTACCATTTGGTACGGGAAAGCTGTGTAGTTGCACCTCAACATTTTCCTTAAAAGCTGTGGCCACCGTTGCTCCCAACAGAAAGCTGCAAGATCTCCAAAATACATTGTTGACTAGATTCAAATGTTTACCGGTGTAAGTTAAAAATTGCAGGTTACAGGACTCTGGTATGGGTTTGTGCATGTGCCATAGAGTTTCGCCATTTATTAGAGCTACTGCTGTTTTATTCATGACATGTTCACTGAAATCTGGAATCAGAAAATAGTAGTAATATGAAGTTACTGTACTACAGCACAAATGAAAGCTGCCTAGAAAAACACATAGAATGTAATTGTATCATATGCCCCAAATGACAACAAGGAAAACAAAGATGAGTTATAATTAGAGTCCGGATTTATATTTTTTTACATGTTTTATTTGCTCTTTCGTATGGAACTGGCGAATTGTATCTATACGTTTCTTTAGGAAATAAATCAAAGTACCAAGTTCTATTTAGCATATAACTTAAGATTTCGAGGTTTTGTCACATTAAACTTATTTGAGCATATATCCGCATAGAACTACATATAAAGTCAATATTTCCATTAATTGTAATTGATTTTGTTGTTATTATTTCTATTGCTCATTTTTGCATCTTAATAACGGCAATTAAGAATTTAGAAACAGCTCAAATGCCTTTAATTGAGGCTTTTAAAATTATTGAAGAACTGTACCAAAATTTAACATCAGTTCCCTGACTTTTGTGAAAATTTGATGCGTATTATATCAAAATCCGGGAATTAAAATGATTTGTGGAATTTTTAAAGGCAAGACTGAGGACATAATAAATTTTAACATGAACCCCCATGTAATTTATCTTTACCTAAAATGAAAATGAAAATAAAATTTCGGTGCTACATTGTAATTCCAATAAATAAATTATCATCAGTTGCTATTCGTATTTATTTTTAATTTTTAAATAAACTGCATATAAAATCCATATATGAATAATTTTGTTGCATATATTTGCTAATTGTAAGCGCACATAAAAAAATTATAATACCTTTTTTAGCACATATAAAAAAATTATAATGCTTTTTTTAGTGCATATAAATCCGGACTTTAGTTAGAATAGACTACAATCAAAACAGACCCTTAAAAAGGAAACACAATGGCGATGAAAATCAAGAGCAGAAGAATAGAAAATTACAAGTGAGGAAAAGTAAAACATATCACACAGAAAAAAGACAAAACATAACAATGGAAACAGAAAAATGTAGTTTAGGACATGATTTAACTTAAATGAATACAAAATTTAGGTACAGTAAAAGTTTGTTTAACACTTAGGTGCATTCCTAGATGACATAGCACTAAATGAAGGGGCATTAAACGAGGTAATTGTAGCACATAGTAAATAGTGAAAGGGGCGCAACCGAAATTTCACTTCAATTCAAGTTATTTTAAAATTAATTTGCATATTAATATATGTTACATAACACATATGCACACAGAAATATAAAGTTCATTTTTGAGAAAGTTCTGGCTTTTCAAAAATTCTAGTGAATAAAATAAAACCAATACAGGAAAAAATAATGGAATCCAAAATGAGGTGGTTTAAACATGTAAGAAGAATAAGGGAAGAAAGAAACAAAGAAAATATATGAGACAAGAGCTACTGGAAAACAACAGTGAGGAAGGCCGAGGAAAGAGTGGAACAGCGTAATAGCAGAAGAGGCAACAAGAAAAGGGAACACGTGGGAAGAAATAAAAGAATTAAGGCTGTTCTCTCAGTGCATGTATTCATGGTTTTGCATAATTTATCTTTATTTATCATTAGATGAAATTCATATTTTACAGATATCTCAATGATAGTTATGCCAACTTGACCTTTTTTTTTTTTGAAGTTAGGTCTTAGTTTTTAAGTAAAAAAATAAAAGGTTCCCGAAAAAAATATTTTTAATAAATTATCAAAATTTGGGCGCAGTCAATCGCTAGATGATATTTTTTCCAACAACATTTGTCTGCAGTTTTTTGATATGTTAAGAAATAAAAAAGAAAAAAGCAAAGGTGTTTCTGCATTTTTGCGATTTAGTATATTTCTCAAAGTGCTCCTTCTCTTTCCCTTTCCACAGTTTGCGTTGGGTCGCGGGTAAACCATTCGTTCGGCACTCAGGGCCGCAATTAGCCTAAATACACTCAGCAAAAAAATTATCGCATCACTAATATTATTGTACAGTTCAGCTTGTAACTGCCTTGAGGTACAATGTCTGATACACAGTGCATTTAAACGTATAAATCGGTCATCTCTTGCTGTTGTTGCCCTCTTACGACCTTGTCCTGCTCTTCGAGTGTATTCTCTGAATCTTCTTATTATTCTTGAAACCGTGGACTGCTGAATTCGCAATGTGCAACATATCTTTGATCTCGACCATCGTCAACTAAGGACACGGCACGAACGATTTCGTCTCTTGTTAAATTTCTAGAATTGCGAGCAGTAGTTTCAACGTTCATTTTGAAATCAAAAATACTAAAAATTTCATATAAATAACCATTTAAATGTTTTAAAAAATATATAAAAAAATTTCTCTAACCACAAATTCAAAAAAATCGAAGGAATATTCGTTGTACTGTATTGTTATGTTTATTATTCATAGAAACAGATATGTCATCACAATAAACAAATGTCCTAACAGGAAGAACGTAGGTGATGCGATAATTTTTTTGCGGAGTTTATTATATTTGTATGTTTATTCACTTGTTTTCCTAAATGTTCTTTAAAATCTATTTTCCTGGGCGAAAAGACCTTGGTCGATAGACCATTCAGTAACAATATATCGGGTGTGTATAAATTGGCGGATAATCTACACGTGACGATATTCTTTCAAAAATTTTAAGTAGCTTATCTTAATTCTAAAATGTTGTACCATGGTTCCTGGGCCTTCACGAGGTCCTCAGAGTTTGAACATCCAGTCGTTAAATATGCATTATTATTCGATATTAATTTACAGAAAACCCTGTAATTTTGGTAGTATGACTAGTTTGAAAATTATTTGTCAGTGTGTGCTGTCTTTCTATCTCAGACTTGTATTTTTAACACTTCTTAATTAGCTTATTTTCATAAAAAATACGTTCGGCAACATGACACCCACTTATGTCACTTTTGACACAAGTAATTCATTCAAACTTGCTAGTTCCAAGTTTGTGCCAATTCTGCTTTTCTCATTATTATCAGTTTGTATTAGTGCCCGGGTTTCAGTGTATTTGTGTTTCTGTGTTATTTTCGTTTTGTTTTGTTCAATACAATGGATTTTACTATTTTCTCATAATCTGTTTTACCTTGCATCTGTAAATAAACCCCGCTCTATCCATCTATTACCTTCTACTCTGAACCATGAGATTATTGATAAACAGGACAGCTCGTGAACGCTATGTTGCCAAATGTACATTTCTTTTAAATGGCTTCTGATGGCCTATGAGGCATGGTAGAACATTTTTTTATCGACTTTTTCTATTCAGAATTTTAGAAAGAACATCGCCACGTGTAGATTATCCGCCAATTTATACACACCCGATATTAAATAAACCTCTGTAGATATAAGAACTTTAATGTACATATATACCGGGTGTGGCACTTAAGACGCCTCGGACCATAGCTCCTTTACGATAAAAGCTATCGAAAAAAATCTAAGAACAAAGTGGTGCATAGTTACCGTCGCTATGTTTTAAAAATATTTCTAATCATCAGTGGCGTGCCGTACTCCAGTGGCGTACCAAACTTATGTTTTTTTAAATGGAATGCCCTATTTTTTATTGCAGATTTGGAAAGTGCTCGACGAGTACTTATTTTTTTATCTAACATGTTATACCCTTCACTTTAGCGGTTTCGCTGTTATAACCCCTTCTTTCAAAATTGCGCCTCATTTTTGTGATTTTTTTATAGAGAAACTAATTGACGCCGGCGCCTAAATTTTGAATTGAGGTACAGGTTAAGACCTCGTATACCTTCACATAATTTTTTTTCGGGTAATTTATGGCAAAAAAATAATTTTTGATTGATCTTCGCATGTTGTCATTTTTTCCGAAAATTTCAAATGGCACCCCCCTAAAAAAATTACGGCGTTGTACAGCCAAAACTCTAAATTTTTCATTGGTGTAAAAAAAAATACACATTGCATAACAAAATTTCGGAGAAAAAAGGAATTTCATCGCAAATGTCGGGAAACGTTTTCCGTTCCCAAGTGTGCCATGAGAAAACAAAAGATTGGTAATTGTCAAAGTAAATTATTAGACGTCAGTAGCAGCCATAAGTCATTTTTGATAAACGTTCTAAAAATGTTCCGAACTCAAGAGGAAATGGTTGACATGATATTTATTCTTGGAGAATGTAACAAGAATTGTTTCTTGGCATCACGAGTGTATGCTGCGAGATATCCGCACAGGGCACATCCAAATGAACGTGCGTTTCAAAAAGTGTTGGAGAGATTTACTACTACGGGAAGTGTGAAACGGCCAAGGAGAGTTAGAAAGAAGGCAGTTATTACCGAAAATAATGAACTGCGGTATATCACCAGAAGTTGCGGTTATGCCTCCAGCAGGAAGGTCGTCATTTCGAACATCTAGTTTAAGTTGTTAAATTTTCTTAATCTGCATTTTTCATATCATGTTGAATAAATAGGTACATACTATTATGTTGACCGTATTTGTGTATTTGTTTTGGTACTTTGACAATTACCAATCTTTTGTTTTCTCATGGCACACTTGGGAACGGAAAACGTTTCCCGACATTTGCGATGAAATTCCTTTTTTCTCCGAAATTTTGTTATGCAATGTGTAATTTTTTTTACACCAATGAAACATTTAGAGTTTTGGCTGTACAACGCCGTAATTTTTTTAGGGGGGTGCCATTTGAAATTTTCGGAAAAAATGACAACATGCGAAGATCAATCAAAAATTATTTTTTTTCCATAAATTACCCGAAAAAAAATTATGTGAAGGTATACGAGGTCTTAACCTGTACCTCAATTCAAAATTTAGGCGCCGGCGTCAATTAGTTTCTCTACAAAAAAATCTCAAAAATGGGGCGCAATTTTGAAAGAAGGGGTTATAACAGCGAAACCGCTAAAGTGAAGGGTATAACATGTTAGATAAAAAAATAAGTACTCGTCGAGCACTTTCCAAATCTGCAATAAAAAATAGGGCATTCCATTTAAAAAAACATAAGTTTGGTACGCCACTGGAGTACGGCACGCCACTGATGATTAGAAATATTTTTAAAACATAGCGACGGTAACTATGCACCACTTTGTTCTTAGATTTTTTTCGATAGCTTTTATCGTAAAGGAGCTATGGTCCGAGGCGTCTTAAGTGCTACACCCGGTATAGTTATTGAATAAATATGTTCTCTCTCTCTCTCTCTCTCTTAATTTTTCAATAATTGTATTTAATTTTTTTTAAACAATTGAATTAAAATACTCACTTGATACACAGGTGTAAAAAATGAAACACTTGACATTCATGAAATTTCGACCATTTCTAAGCCGCCATAACTCGGCGTATTTTTAATAGATTTTGATGAATCTTTGAGGGCGAAAAACTTTGAAGTGTCTTCTTTAAAGTCATGCATGCGAACTTAAGCTTAATCCCTTCCGCCCGAGGATTTTCGCACATAACTCAGTGACTTTTCAACCAAATTTGATGATTCTGTACCTTAGAACTCCATCAACAAAAAACTTTATTTTAGGTCGTAAAAGGCTCACTTTAACGATCTCTGTAGGGTCGGAAAAAATGTGGACCTAACTCACCACCATTCGTCCATTTTTCCATTAAAACAAACCAATAAAAACAAACAAATTACACTGACGGAAAAAAATGAAACACTTGAGATTTGTAAAAATTTAGGTAATTTTCAAATGGCCATAACTCAGCTTCTATACGACAGATTTCGACGATCTTTTGAGAAATCAAAAGCAAAATGTGTCCTCTTTGAGAGGGTTTATACCCCACTCAAAGAGAGGGCTCTACGCCCCTCCAAATGAAAAATTAAAAAGACCACAAAATGCACTTTTTTCAAACACCCATGACTTTGTGCCAAATCGCCGTAGGAAGTTAATTTTTTGAGTCCTGAGCCCTCAAACATTCATCAAAATCTATTAAAAATATGCCGAGATATGGCGGTTTAAAAATGGTCAAAATTTCACCGAATTTCAAGTATTTCATTTTTTTTCCTTCAGTATATGTTTCACTTATAAAATGTTTATTCCGATATATTTCGGCTGCTAGCCACTTTCAAGGATAGACCGGTAGAAATTTTACAATTAGATTTGATGAACACCGTCAAAATGTGCAGAGTTTAATATTAAATATGAATACCAATGCTGCAGAAACTTACAACTCTGTAGTTGCAAAATTCATAGGTGGAAAAAGAATAAACTTTCCTGTAAAAGGAAGCTACAACATGAGATGTAGGGCTGCAGCAATCTCCTTTAATAGTAGAGAACATTACAATCCTTTACTATGCAGAAAGCTGGCGAGGAAACTCCCAGGAAATTATGCACAACCGTATGTAGCGAAAATTAAAAACATGAGGTCTAAAAGAACAGAATTCTATTTTTCTCTTTTCATGGATCAGTTGCCACACAATGGGGAAGAGACCATGAAAGTTTGGCAAAAGAAACATTTGAAAGCCAGTTTGGGAAAGAAGTGAAGGAGTGTGGATTATTTATTTTGGAAACCCATCCATATTTAGGTGCCAGTCCAGATGGAATAATTAATAAGTGATAATCAAGAACGTACTTATAAACAAACAATGGATAATAATGAAATATCTGTAAGTTACCTCAAACAAATAATTATGGCTAAAGATAAAATAATCTCGGAGCTGCGTGATAAAGTCGCAATAATGAAGAAACACATTGTACTATTGGAAGCCCCCAATGACAAGAAGCACGACACTTCACAAAATACTAATTGTATTAAGAATATGAACAATAACATAACCAAAAATGATCAAAAGTCCGCGCAAATAATACAGCGCCCGCAAAACACTAAACAAGTCCTGCTAAATCAGGAAATATTAATTATTAATGATGAAGATGAACCGACGTCGAGTAATAAAACAATTATTACAAATAAAAAGCATGACACTAATATCATAAATAAACAACAACACAAAGTAGAAGAAATACCTTATCTAAATGCAAATGATCTAAGTCTAAAATCCAGTGAAAGCTGTAATCCCAAAATAGTCGTAGGCAACCAAACCAACACTAAACATATCGTAAAGCGAAAACAAAATAAAAATACAACAATTATAGGCATGGGAACAAACACGAATGGACTACAAGCAACAACTCTTCTTAAATGGTACTTCATGGGAAGGGCCACTAGGGATTCAACGGTGGACATGGTAAAGGAACACATCAAAATCAATATCACCACGGATGATTGTGTTAAAGTACATGAAATTAAAACACAAATGGAGTCACAAAGAGCTTTTAAAATAGGAGTTCCGGCAGAATACGCACAGGCAATGGAAGAACCCAATAACTGGCCGAAAAACATAAAAATACAACACTATTCTTTTTTAGCGGAGAGGACGAGAAGACACAAGGAAAATCCGTAAAACATTATTTTAAGCTAAATCGCTAAAAAATAAAGTGGGCGAATTCGAGGTGTTTCTAGCTGGCTTACCCAATATTTCTGCAATTTGCATTAGCGAGCATTGGTTGAGTGATATGGAAATGTCTCGAATCTCATTACATGGCTTTAATCATGCTATATCATTTTGCAGACCTCAATTTAAACATGGAAGCGTTGCTATATTTGTAAAAAATGGCTTAAACTACTCGATAATTGACTTGATCTCCACGGAGAAACATTGTGAAATTGTTGCGATAGATTTAATCGACTATAATACCATTTTAATATGTTTGTATCGTCCACCATCGGGCAACTTTGATTTGTTTTTATATATGTTAAATACGGTACTAACAAAATTCCATAAATGTAAAAAAGAAGTGTTCATTGCAGGAGATTATAACATAAAATTTGGTAGTGGGGACCAGTTCGAGAAACTTTTAAATGATACCATTCAATCATATGGATTTAAAACACATATTACAGACCCAACACGTAAATAAAATGTACTTGATAACATAATATCGAACAGTCATGACAACACAACCAAATATTATGTGATAGATCCTTGCTTATCAGATCATAACTGCCAAATATGTGAGAAATTCTTATTAGTGGAACTGAAAAGCCCACTGTAATAATCAGACCAATCACGGAATATGGCTTAAATAAATTGTCCAATATGGCGCAGTCCACTGACTGGAATTTCTGCGGCGATAAAAACTGCGATGCAAATTTGATGTTTGATAAATTTCAAAACATTCTGCGTAATATTTGTGATGTAAGTTTTCCCAAAAAAACTGTAAACATTAACACTAACAATCACAAAAATCCATGGTTTAATGGTGAAATCAGACATATTAGAGATGACCTAACATTCTTACATGAATTTAATAAGCAACATCCTAGTGAAAATTTAAAACATCAGATTAGAGTCCAAAAGAAATTGTTAAAATATAAGATCAAAACTGCAAAAAGAAAATATAATAATACACTACTAGAAAAGGCCTCAAATAAAGTTACGTGGAATATTATAAATAGAAGTATAGGAAAAATAACTAAGAAAACAGAAACTAATTTTAATGCAGATCAATTTAATAACTTTTTCATAAATGTGCCTCTAGAAGTAAAAAATAGTATCATAAACCCAAAAGATATACTCTTTAATCTTGATAACATACAAGTAAAAGCAGATACATTTGGGGAAATTCCATTTATTGAGGTTCGTGATATTATTAACAGGTTGAAAAATTCAAATTCTAAAGACATTTACGGAATAAATATCAAAATGATTCGAGCTATAAAAAATATTATAATAGAACCCATAACACTACTAATTAACTCGTGTATAAGACAAAAGATATACCCTATGGCATTAAAACTAACTAAAGTTTTGCCTGTTCATAAAAAGGGAAATGCAAACGAATTAAACCACCACCGCCCCATTTCTATTATACCAATATGGTCCAAAATTTACAAATGGAAAATTAAGACCCATTTGGTAGACCACATGAATAATAATAATTTTTTTAATACCAACCAGTTCGGATTTAGAAAAGGTCTATCTACAGTTGATGCCATATATAACTTATGCACCAAGTTAATGAACTGTTTCGAAAGTGGAAACTACGCGCAAGTCATTTTCTGTGATTTATCTAAAGCATTTGATTGCGTAGAGCATGCTACTTTGATAAAAAAATTGGAAGTTTATGGCTTTGATGGCTCAATAATTTCAATAATACAATCATATTTCAAAGATCGCGAACAGCAGGTATTTTACAATAATATCTACTCAAACAAAAAACCATATCTATGGGCATTCCTCAGGGGTCAATTTTGGGCCCTGTTTTATTTATAATATACATTAATGATATTTTTGAGTACATCCCCTTAGTTAATGCCGTATTATATGCAGACGATTCAACATTGATATGCACTGAAAATATATGGGACAGACAAACTGAGTTAACCTGTAATGCACTTAGTAAAGCGGAGGAATGGTATGCATCAAATAGCCTCTCGTTGAATTGAGAAAAAACAGTGGTCATGTCATTTTCAACTAAGCACATACCAGTACAAAATCCAGAAAAAGTTAAATTTTTGCGAGTAATCATTGATCCAAAATTAAATTTAAATGCACATTGTGACTACATAGCAAATAAACTAAATAGTTGTCTCTTTGCCCTGAGGAGTATATATGGAATGGTAAATGCGGATGCTCTGAAAATGACGTACTTTGCACACTTTCATTCTATTATCGCTTATGCTATATGTGTCTGGGGTAACTCAAGTCAAGCGCAAAGAATATTCAGAATACAAAGAAAGGCAATTAGAATCCTAGCAAACATACCATACAGAAATGACTGTAAAGATTAATAGCATTAGCATTAGCGTTCATAGCATTAGGTATATTAACCCTACCTGCTTTATATGCTTTAGAGACATTGTTATTTATTAACCCTTAATAGTCACACCTCCGAAAAATGACGTAATAGTCATTCGGGGTGTGGTACACCCCACGCCTTTGAACTTCGGTCAATTAATGTTAAATTGACAAAAAACAAAAAATAACAATCTGGTATACATTTTGAACCTCTAGTTCAAAAAAAAAAAATGTTGCAAAAAAAATTCCGCAAAATATGAGTTTTTTTGCAAAAAATACGGTAGTAATTTCAATTTTCAGCTAAAAAATAAAATAGTTTGAACCTAAAAACCTGAAATAGTATCATTCCAAGTGGAATTGATAAATTTTGTGACCTTTCCAAAAAGTATATTTATTTTCATGATCGAAGGTGGGATTTTTTTACGAAAAAATTATATTAGTATTTTTCTAATATAAAGTCAATTTAATGTTAAATATGAATATGAAAATATTTTTAAAACTATTATTACGAACAAAAAATTATAATGTAAAAGACAATTATTCGATCCCAAAAGAGCATTCGACCCACATATAAATATGTGCGATGTATGTCGCACATCGACCTCTCGCAACTGCAACATAGCATGTGCGACTTTTTGTCGCTTCTTCTGGAACAAATATCGCAGCGCTTTTGATTCAGCAATCTCGGAATAATCCACAGAGAAGAAAATGCTCAGAATTTTTTTTTCTGACACAATGATCACACGGGGTGTCGTACACCCCACAATTTTTCACGAATTGACTCAAACAGGTACCACATTAACACTGACGCGTGAGCTCAAATAATACCTATTGGGGTCCACAATAGAAGGTTCAAACTATCTGTAGATGGAGTAACATGTCCCGTTTACTTTCAATTTCTGGGCCTTATTCAACGTCGAAAAAAGGCTGGGGTGTATCACACCCCTAGTGACTATTAAAGGTTAAACGTAATATTAATCAATTTCAAACAGATATAACACACAACCATGATACTAGAGAGAAACAGAACCTAAAAATGCCTAAATTAAGATTATCACAATCTCAAAAGTATATTAATTTCATTGGAATAAAATTATATAATAAATTACCAGCTAAAATAAGAGCGCTGCAGGATAACAAATATAAAATCGCCATAAAATCCTATTTCATAGGTAAAGCCTACTACTCTATTGCGGAGTATCTAAACGATACAATAAAGGAAACAACATTCTCTAAATATATTCAGTAGAGCATTTCAAATTGTTGTAAACATTGAAACTGTGATATATCGTAATATTTTTCTTGCTAGATTTGCACTGTGATACTTTTTTACTATTATTTTCATCGAAATTGTGATATCCTAGTATTTCTTATTGTAAAATTATCCGATGGTTAAATATTATAGTTGTATTTTTAAATTTAAGAACAATGTTTTAAGTATACTGTAATAACAGTTGACTTGTGAAAGACTCGTAATGTAGTTGTTGTTACCAATAAATATTCTATTCTATTCTATTCTAATGAAGACGACATCGTAAAAATTAAATGTCCATATTCTTGCTGCAAGTTAACACCAAAGATGGGGATACTGGAATATAAATTAAAATTTTTAATCAAAGAAGAGGAAGGTGAAGAGAAGTTAAAATTATCAATTTGGACTCAGTTTAAAATAAACTAGTCTTAGCTTTGACATAAGTGAAAATTTGCATTAGTGCGCATACCAGAAATTTTTCATATTAATTTCATAATTAATTGGATCAAACTTCAATAATTTGATAACCATATGGGCTTATAAATGTTACGTGGTAAAATCGTACAATATTCAACAGTAATATAACGAGTGCCTATGATTTTGCCGGCAATTATTAGCGGCAGGATCACAATTTTCTAGAAGCAACAAGCAAGAGTGATTCAGACGCTAATAATTGCCTAGGAAAAATCAGTCATGAGTTAGATTCGAGAAGACAATTGGCCGAACAGAAAGTTCACACTTCATAATTTGAAAAGACAATTGGCCGAACAGAAAGTTCACACTTCATAATTTGGTGACACCAAGTGTCAGACGTGTATTAATCTGCGCCACAATAATTGTAGTAAAAATGAGCTTACCAATATTTTGAGAAATGCCTATGAATACTATTACTGATGAAAGCACTAAAGCACCTGAAAGTACAAACAGATCGAATTCAGGAGCAAATTGCTTAAAAGTCCGGCAATAACTGACCTTTTATTTGTTATAGAACATGTACTAACGCATTGCTAGGCAATACCAACATGATGGATTATCTGATTAGATACCACCCAGGGTGAATTGTCATGCATAACATGGAGCGTGGTCTGTTACGCATCGTAATTAGAATTTTATTGGATCATGTCATCAATGTTATTCGATTTCATTGGTTAGTAAGTAAATGAGGGCAATTGTCAACAGCAATCTATAATTTTGCCGGCAATTATTAGAGGCAGGATCACGATTGATCAAATTAAATTTAGTGACACCGAGTATCAGACGTGTATTATTCAGCGCCACAATAATTGTAGTAAAAATGAGCTTACCAAGATTTTGAGAAATGCCTATGAATACTATTACTGATGAAAGCATTAACACATAACCCGAAAATACAAACAGATCGAATTCAGGAGCAAATTGTTTAATGGTCCGGCAATAACTGACATTTTATACGTTATAGAACATGTAGTAACGTGTTGCTAGGCAATACCAACATGAGAGATTATCTGATTAGATACCACCCAGGGTGAATTGCCATGCATAGTATGCAGCGTGGTCTGTTACGCATCGTAATTAAAATTTTATTGGTTCATGTTTTCAACATTATTCGATTTCATTGGTTAAGTAAGTAAATGTAAGTAAAGGTAATCGAGAAATGAGAATCAGTATAGCTTATTGTAATTTACTTTTAAATCGAATATTGGTCCCAAAATACGAAAAACAGGTATAAATAAAGTCATAAATTGCTCCACCCGCTGAGTATTGTGGTAAAAACTGATGTTATGGTCGGTCCCTTTTTTTGCCAGTTTTGACGGTGGAGATAATTTTACTAGGTCGCTAAGCGCCCAACCCGGTCCTGATTTCACTTTGGAAGGGAATAAATCACAGACGAAAACGACTGTGGTAAAATATTTAACGTACGAGAGAGAAGGGGCAAATCAAGCACTTCTGTGTGTAAAATATACTGAAATTTGCTACGTAGCCGAACTCTTTTAGGGATGTATAAGGTGCCTCTCACAATCGTACGACATATATAGTGATAGAACCGCCTTAACAAATGATACGAAGAAGTGGATAGAATACTATAAAAATTAGTAATGTAAGCCTTACACCGAAAGGTAGATTAGAATCAAATTATTCTTTAGGCTTATACACCAAGGTGAACAGAGAGCGACCATCAATGCTGATGTTCACAGCAGCCCACGTGTTAATAGATATGACTTTAAACACATTTTTCTTGAAATTCCTGTTTTGAACCATGTTGACAGCATACAGCCTAAACTATTAATGATATCGACAAGGGACAAACGACATTATTTGCACAAAACGATGCTCTATTATGTGACGAAACATTTTTATCACACATAATTTTTCTGTGTTTTAACAAAAAACACGAAAAAATAGTGTACATTTTGACATCTTCTTTTCAAACTTTTTCATATACAAACATTTTAAATTTTGCGATCATCATGTAATAGTTCCAACCTTCTATTATATGAACATATTTTACTTTTCGCTTATAGATTGTCCTTATGACTTGCACCCTGACCTTCCCATTTTATTGGGAACATTCTCTTTAATTAATAATAACTTTGTCATAAATAAGAGATCAATTTGTTCGGAAAGTGTTGTAGTATTTAGAAGAAAAATTATTTTTCTCCAACACATCGCTCTTTCGGTAATTTTCCAGTTAATGATACTAAACAATACGCATGCGCGAAAATCATGTGGACGGTATGGTATGTTGTCAGGTCTCCTTATTTTAATCTGGGTATTTTCATTTACAATAATTTGCAACTAATGGTGCTTATACAATATGCAAGTTAATGGTTGCAAATGGTAGGTGCTTATGCTTAGGTTAGGGTTAGTTTAAGTCCCCCCCCCCCCCTAGACTGACTGGTAGTTTAACCCCTAATAGTTTAATTATTTTATTTTACGTCAATTATAGTGAGACAAGAAATCCAGCAATGTCGCAAATATTGGTCTGAAGTTGTTGCGTTTACTTCAGTCCATTCATTAGTATCAGTAACTGGAAGATTACCGCTCTTTCTTAGAAAGAATGATTGGCAATGCCCCTCATTTTTGGTGGGGTTATTCTGTCAGAACGACCACCCGCATCTGGGGCTTGAGCAGTTGCTTTCTGCATTTTGAATGCCTGAAGTATCCAATAGTCATGCGATGTTAAGTTGCATGCATATTCAGAGTACAAGCTATCTGCAACTTTTTAAGACCCACTGATGTATAAATAGAAGCAAATAGTACACCAATAGCTAGCACGTAGACATCTATGAGTGTAAAGGACCAGATTCCAAATACCTATCACTTATGGTTAGGGCGGTCCTTTCGACGTTAATCACCGCAGTTGGCTTTTAAACCGGGTTAACTGTATACTGTAATTTCCAAATTGATGACTAACCACCCAAGAAGATATTTAAGTAATTGTAAAATAACAAAATGTATAAATAATAATAATCATACGTTTGGCACATTCAAATGGTGTAGACAAATTTTTGTTCATAACCAAAATAGTTTCATCCCCATTTCCCAGTCCTTGGCAAATAACCTCCATCTTTTCTATACGACCAACATCCTGCGCCTGCCTTTTCTGTTCCAGCTCGAACAGCTCAATCCCGGTCTGTGAATGTTGTAACTGCCCCAAACACCCTGCATCAAAATTTAAGTTAGCCTCAAACTTCAAATGCACTTGACAGTACCTACTCTTCATGCGCGATGCGTATATCCTAGGCTTTACAATCATCCCTGAAATTTGTTGGGTACAGGTTCCAACGTAGGACATTTCAGGATAAATTGGTTAGAATTTTGTTGCCGAAATTGATACTGTTGTTTTTTAAACGCGAGCACACACGCGTGAATAAATTTCAAGTGAATTTAGCATTTGACAGAACGTTCGTTGCTTATAACGATTTTGAATTTCCCGCTCTTATTATTCGGATAAATGATAAATGGGAATTGCACAAGTTCCTATGGCTTTGGAATAAGATTCAGTAATGCTACATTCGCGTTATAACATGCTGTAACGGTTGATGGGCTCTTTCAGTATAAAATCAAAAATTAAAGGTCAACCTCGGAAAGTACGTTGCATTGGTTCCTAGAGGGCGAAATTGTAAATATAGCGCCATTGTTTTTAGATATTAAAATAAGCCTCTATGCATGAATGATAATTATAAATAATGTTAATTAATTGATATCAGTCTTTGAAATATTTGTGTAATATGCAAATTGTTTAATGCACTACAATTACAGAACTCGCCCTCTAGGAACCACGGTGACGTACTAACTGTTGTTGCCTAACTATAATATCTAAAAACAATGTCGATAACAAACATTACATTGGGCAAAACTGAAGCATAATGGGTGGAATAGTTTTTCAAATATTTTGTACACAAAATAAAAATAACATTATTTATTTGCATGTGAATTTACGTGATTGACTATAAGAAACCTATTGCTATTAAAAAAGATTACATTTTCTTTGAAAAGTTAATCATTTAATCAAAGTTAACTCGTCTGCGGCTCTTGGATGTTCAGCGAGGAGGCTACGGAAGAAAATTTGACCAAAATAACAGTGGAATATTTGCAGCATGAGCGACATCTCTGGCTTAACCTCTTTTACGGAGATCCACGAGCCGCCGTTACACCAGTAACCAAAGAACCTACCTACCCATTCTACCCTTCAATTTATGGTTGATAAATGAGATGTTACATGTAGAAATCAATACGTAACAGTAAGAAAAACACTAAAGATTCTCTTCTTGGATAAATCATTTGTAGGCGCAAACCTAGGCGCGTGCTCAAGAGGTTGGATTGTACGATAGGGCCTACCCACCATCTCTGTTGCAACTCTATTTTTAACTGCAAAAATCTGTTGGGTCAGAGAAATTTCTTCAGCGATTCATTGATGAAATTAAAAGTAATACGAAAAATGATTTTGTAGTAGAAATAAATATAGAATCGGGTGGGACTTATCCCAACCCTCCAATTTGTGGATTTTTAAACGGGAATTTACGTGCGAAAATCAATAAATATTAGTAAGAAAGATACACTAAAGACGATCTCTTCTTAAATAATTGTTTTTTTGTCGAAAAACTTGGCGCGTGGTCAACAAGTTGGATTGAAGGATAGGGACCACCCACCACCCTCCGTTGCAACTCAATTTCAAACCACAAAAACCTGTTGTTGTTGTTGAAATTCTTCAGCGATTCTTTGAAGAAATTAAAAATAATACGAAAAGTGATTTTGTAGTAGAAATTAATGTAGAATCGGGAGCTGCGGGCGGGCCTTATCCCAACCTCCAATTTATGGATTTTTAAAGCAAGTTTACATGCAAAAATCAATACATATGAGTAAGAAAGATACACAAAAGACGGCCCCTTCTTGAATAATTAATTTTTTTGTCCGAAAACTTGGCGCGTGGTCAACAGGTTGAATTGTAAGATAGGGACCACCCACAACCCTTGGGTTTCATTTTACCTTCACGAAAATCCCACGTTTGTGGTGAATAATTTTTCTAGTCATTTGACAAACCCCACTAAGAAATTTGGTTTATCAAACAGTGTTTTCTAGGTTAGGTTTAAGTGGAAACAAAGGGCGGTGGGTGGTCACTATCCCACCCTCTAATCCTTGGAACACAAACGATCACAAACATCCACCAACTCAGCGGCGGCTCGTAGATGTTCAGCTAGGAGGCTACGGAAGAAAATTTGACCAAAATAGCAGCGGAATATTTACAGCATCAGCGACATCTCTGGCTTAGTCTCCTCTATGAAGACCCCCAAGCCGACAAGTGGAAACAAAGAGCGGTGGTTGGGTACTATCCCACCATCTAATCCTTGGAACACAAACGAGGGTTTTGCAAGTGTTTGCTGACAGCGTGTCGTGCCCCCTGCTAAATTTCACTTTTCCCTTCCGTTTACAACGTCATATCTCGAAAACTACAAATCTTTATGGGGATCTTTGATAAAAATACGAATTAAATCGGTGACTGATATGCCGTAGTCAGATTTTTAAATTTCGAAAAATTCTTCGAAAAATTCCCTGAAATCAATCAAAAATCGGCCATAGATCGTAAACGGAACACCCCACAAAAAATATAGTCCTTACCTTTTCGACGCAAAATGCAATTCCGAATGGAATATAAAAATGGCCGCTCTAGAATTTTCTTATTGAAATCGGGGGTGTTTTTTTTTTAATAACTCCTCGAGGGTTGGAGATATTAAGAAGGGGTAAGAGACATAAAAAATAGAGGGCAACTCGTTCTACAAAACTCTATAAAAATAAAGTCGCGACTGTAAAGGGGACGCCGCTCGCCGAAGCACGAAAAAAGCGACCCCCGTAGAGAAAGGGTTGTAGTTCGCGAACAGAGAAGAGCACTTGAAATACAGAAGTAAATTTTGTGTACCAAGTACAAAATTGGGATATTTTGAGCCATATTTGAATCCTCCAACTCCTGGGAGGAGATAGGTTTGGCGGGAACCTCTGCATCGCGAAAAATCGATTTTCAAAAATTCATCCCGGAGTCTAGGGGTGAGTTAGAAAATTGTGGTTTTCAGGGGCCCCTAGAGGACGTTTTCGGCTTTCGGGAAAAAAATTAAATTTATCGATTTTTTTAAGGGACTGGCAACCCTTTTTTAAAGGGGTGGTTAGAGAGGTTTGAAATTTTAATAGTCATGTTTTTGAATTTTTTGTGACTTTTCATGAAAATTTCAAGTTGCTACCTATACCCGTACTTGAGATATTGCAATCCTGGGCTCTTTTTTTTTAAATATATATTAATAACATGCAAATTTCTTTTGTATCATTCAATATCCGGCGTGGCACTAGCAAGGAAAGTAGTTGTTTCAATAAGTTATTTGTTTATAGTCTTAGTAAGACCGTTGATTGAAGTATTGTATAATACTTCAATCAACGGTAAGACTTAATTTTACAGAGTTTCGAACGGGTTGAATATTTACATATTCTGGCTATATTTCGTTTTATTAAAAAAAAGAACATTAAAATTGCCCCGACTAGTCGAGAATTTTAAATATTCAGACTCAAAACTGTCTATTTGGTAGTAAACCTATTTCAAATTACTATCCTTAATATGAACTACCAATACGTTGCCAATTAAAACAATTAATTATAAAGATATATATTTTCTAGTTCAGTAAAGCATCACGTGTTTGGTAGTAAATTTCCTTAAACTCAAAACATATTTTACTACTTTCACTATTTACCACGAGTCTTTACATCTTCTGCATGCAACTCAAGAGATGGCATTACGTGTTATATCTTCCCTGGTCATAGATGGCGTAAGGTGAGTTATTTCATTGTTTCAATCTTCGATTTTCTGCCTGTCGTCTCCGCACTTCCCCTCGAGCACGAGTTTATCTCGTTATTAATATCATAAGGGAATAAGCTGCTCTTATTGCGAAGCCCAAAGCAATTTTCCGTCTCCATCCCCCCGAGACGAGTAAACGTTGCATAATTGTTTAATTATTGAATATAATCTGGCAACCCCTTAAAGCGCGCCTCGCACTGAAATATTAAGAAATTTATTATTTACAAAAGTTTATTTCCGCTTCTCACGATGGTCCGTAAACACACCGCGTTATTACCTATCTCTCTCCTGTCATAATTAAATAATGTTCGTTTATCTAGTAATTAAATATACAAATACAAGAAAATCGACTTGTTCTAATTGAATCAATGTTTACTTATATTTGTGAAGTGTTTCTAATTTACATTTGTATTTGATTCAGTATATTATATTATTTGAATCTACCATAGTGGAAGTAACAGAACATATAAGGGAAATATATTTTTTATACAAACAGAATGGGATTTACGTTTTCCCTTGGAATGTTTTTTAAAAACAATTTTTATTTGTTTTTAACTTTATTTATAAATCACTAATTACAATTTAAATGGTTAAAACTTGTTTTTACTCGCTAACTCTCGCTCTACGGTAATCTCTACGATTCTAACAATAATTCGCAATGAATAAGTATTTATATGAAGATAAATGCGAACTATGAGATTTAGATAGTAAACGTAACACCAGCAGGAATGCAGACCGTATGAATTACATTGTAACAAATATGTAACTCCTTTTCCCTTTAGAGCGCACTTTATATTTTTGACAATATAAAGGGTTTCTCAAATCAGAATTTGTAATATTATCATGGTTCGCGTTTACTTGTTTTTGTTTAAAATAAGGAACAATTACATAATGATAAATAATATAACAAACACTAATTAATACAATAATAGTTATTTATGCAACAAGTGAGTAAAGTAGTACTTTTTTTCACGAGTAGGAAAGATTGCCACATGAGCCGAAGGCGAGTGCGGCAATTCCTACAAGTGAAAAAAAGTTCCTTTACTCTCGAGTTTCATACAATTTTTTTTCTACGTCCGTAACTTTAAATACATTCGATAAAACCTTAATCAATTTTTATAAGTAATAATACTTTTTTAAATGAAGAAAATAATAATCATTAAGTTTTCTTGATCGGAAACGAATGTTTGACATTTATCGGCGGAACTTGTGGCGTGTTGCGAAGTGTTCATGACACACTTTGCGCAAACAATTTTATAGTAGCGTTAAAAAATGAACCGCTACGACACTTTTTTTCACGCAAAAGAGTGAAAAAATGAACCGTTATGGCACTTTTTTTCAGGCTGTTTGTAGGGTTTAGGAATCACATATTTTATGAACCCAAATTAATGAAAAAAACTGTACATTTTATAACGGACGTAGAAAAAATATAATATAATAGTCCAAATGTTGAAACTATGAAATTCATTATTAGTTTTAGCAATTACATATTTAATTTGATTAGCATGATTTTGAAGATTTTTAAGTTTATCTGGACTAATACTTTGAATTTCAATAGTAGCAAGTTCGGAAGGTGTGGCATTAACAGGTATAACAATATTTGGTGATAAAATTGGCGAACCATCAGATATAGTATCATATTCATTAATAAATTTAGTATCTTGTGTAGTAAAACTACAACCATAGAGTATCTTAAATAAATAACTACCTTGCAAATTTAAAATATTATCAGTTTTACAATTTGTACTGATTTTGGTATAATTTTGGAAAATTCCTATATAATGCGAATAATCAATTTGTTCAATAATAAAATTTGGTATTTTAATCATTTGATATTTACATGAACTATAATTATTTGTAATTTGTAAAATTTGGAAAATACAATTACTTTGTTTTTGACTATTGATCAAATTAACATTTTGGCAATAGTAAGTACCATTTAAATTCCTGCACGTATCACTTGTATGCACATAATAATTTTTATTAGCAATAAAACATTTTTCATTAGGTATAAGGGTCTGATATTGATTATTTTTATTAAGAATAGGAATAGGGTATAATTGATAGTAATTATAAATTTCAGAATGGACGATAGGAATAGAAAGTACAAAAGTAACACGTGAATTTGAAATATATGTTTTTACATCTAAAATTTCATACAATTTGTACATCGATTCATAATTAATAGGAAAAAGAATATTATCTTCCTAAAGATATGATAAAGTTGTTGATATTAAAAATAATAATTCTGTAGGTTTAATTATTGAATTATATGCTACACCAATTCTAGCGAATATGATGGCATTTTCCAAGTCTTGCAATAGTTGAATAATCATATTTAAAGTTATATGTATTTGATCTAAAATATCTTTAATTTTTAAAAGTTGATCGAATTCATAGATATTATCATTTATAGTTTTAGTGATCTTATTTACTTGATTTCTAAGGGTATATTCATTGTATTGAATAGATGAAATTGAATTATTAAAATTTCGAATAATTTCATTTGAAAGTGAAATTTGCTGATTATTTGTATTTATTATTTCAATTTGATTACCTTGTAAAGTTTTAATTAAATTGTCATATTTTGTAGCATCTGTTGCATCTAAATTACCTGTAATAGATTTTAAAATACTTCCAAGACCATCTATTAAACCTCGTTTATTTCTTTTAGTATTAGGTATAAAATTTAATAATTTTTGGTTCGTATGATTAATTTGAAATTGAATAACTCTTTCATAATTTTCTAACACTTCACGATAACGAGAATGCGAATTTTTAATAGTTTTATTAATAGAGACATAATGTCGATTTAAAAGATTAATTTCATCTTGTATGTAAGATATTTCGAAATAATGAATAAAAGTTCGGGAAAAATAAGATAGATATAAATAATCTGTAACAAAAATGATATATTATTTAGGGGTCCGGGACAAATTCGGCACTTTGGGCAAAATACCGATTCGGCACTTTGGAAATTCGGCACTTTGGACAAGCCCCTTATTTAGGTGGACGTCTGACTTGATCTTTATGAATTTTGGAACGTTTATCCGTAGAAATCGTTTTTTCTTGAATTGTTTCGACTGTTTGTGGTTCATATAAATTTTTAGATTTGTTTCTATGATATTGTTTGACCAATATTTCATCACCTTCATCTACATCAACATTAGCTTCTAAATTTTCATTTCTTTTTGATATTATCTTATCCTTATTTTGAATAAATTTTTGATTTAGTTTACTATAAATAAATCGTGTTTGATCTCTGTGTTTTTGTACATAATCACTAACTAATTGTTGCTCTAAATTTAAATCGAATGGATTTTTATTTTCAATATGTCCACTAATTATTTCTACTGGAGTTAATTTAGTAGAAGAGTGTATGGTATTATTATATGCTAAAATTGCATATAACATTTTATTTATAATTGGTTCTTGAGAAAATTCACTATTGTTTAAAATTCTTACATGTTCTATAATTGTCGAATGAAACCTTTCTATTGCTCCATTAGATTGTGGGTGATACGGTGTAGTAAAATGTATATCGATTTTATGAACTTTCAATAAATCGTTAATTGAAGAATTCTTAAAGTCTTGTCCATTATCTGAAATAATTTGTTTAGGTATTTGATGATGTGAAAAGTATTTTAATAAATTATTAACAATATCTATTGAGTTCAAAGAATTTAAAGGATATGCTTGTCCATATTTAGAAAAAGAATCAATTATCGTTAAAAAAATTTTGAATTTGAAATGTATCAATATGTATAATTTCAAAAGGTTTACTTGCAGTTGGTGTAATACTTAATTGTAATTTTACTGGATTCCTCTGATATTTACTTTTTTTACATATTTCAAAAGAATTTATATATTTTTGAATAGCTTTATTTAAATTTGGATAATAGTATTTTGCTTTAATGCGTTTTTCTGTTTCTTCAATACCTCTATGATTTGTTTTTCCTAAATGATAAGTTTAAACTATATTTTCAAGATCTTCTACTGTTTCAATATCAATTAATTTATTTAAGCATTTTTTAAATTTATAAGATGGATATTTAAAAGTTATCCTAACTATTTCACAAAAAGGTTCATAATTTAAATTTTCTTCAAAGTATAAATAATATGTCACATTAGGTACTAGATATTCTTTTATAAAATTAATTATATCAGTATTAAAACTTATTGATGATAACTGTACGATAATTCTTTGTTTATCAAATATATGTTTAATATTTGGTTTTGCCGGGGAATGGTTAACATACTGAAAAATAATTTGATTTTTATCAAAATTTAGACATCAACTATAGGGTTTTCTTCCTGATTAGAATGAACTATTTCCTGTGGAATCTGATCTACTTCTTCTTCAGTTTGTGAACTAATTTCTATTATATCATTTGGAGGATCTGCTTCATTTTCATCTATATTAACTTGTACAGATTGAGTATCAAGTTCCTTATTAAATTGCTCTACATATTTTTTCAATTTATTTATATTTATTTCAATATCAGTATTTTCTGGATTTAATTCAATTCGTGATAATGCATCAGCATTCGTGTTTAATTTTCTTTTTTTTTATTTATAATATGAACATATATTTTAATATTAGTATTTTAAAATATACAGGGTGTTTCAAAATTCATGCACCAAAAATTTTCTGCGTACTCCTTGTAGATAAAAAGAAAAAAAAACCCTTATGACAAATCTCGATTTTCCACAAAATAACATGGATTAAATCCCCTTGCAGAAATATTAAAGAGACGCCAATGCTCCCCATTAATGAATAGTTTCGTTCGCGCGTAGAAAGGCGAGAACACCGTCGTACACGTTCGCGCTCGCCTGGTCTCGGGTCTTCGTCTCTCGAGCTTGTACTGCCGGCATTAGATAAACAAACGGTGTGGATTTTAGTGTTTATGCAGCACACAAATTAGGTCAATGTACCATCGAGTTATTTAGAAGTAAATGTCGTGTCAGTCAGTACAAATTTTCGTGATTATCAAACGGTATTAACGCCATAATTATCAACTCAGTTTACAAGCAGAAACTAACTGAATTCTTTTTCGGTTTTTCACCGTCTTCAATTGATGGGGGTGAATTTGTGGAGGGCATTGATTGGTCAAACTATGCAGCCCCATCGTCGCCCTTGGAATTTTTAAAATCGATTTGTATCTTAGAGGAAACACACATGTTTTTACGGACTTTCTAAAAATGTGTTATTCCAAATAGGGTCTTGGCCTTGGGTAACAAAGGAATATCATTTTACAGCACCTACCCCCCGTGATTTTAAGTAATAGGACTGCAAGGGATACAATTGTACAGCAATAAAAATGCACAAGTGTAGGAAGCCGCCAGGAACAATAAAAAAATGCATAATAAATAAGATGAACTTGAAATTTGTGCGTCGGTTTTATTAAGCCTCACCGTACTGTTTATGTTAAGATCAAATTTCAACAGCCCGCTCGAAATTAGTTCACCATTCATTCATGCGTCCGCACTTAAAATCGGCACCGTGTGTTTTTATACAAGCGAACGAAAGTATTCATTGATAGATGAACAGTGGCGTCTCTTAAATATTTCTGCGAGGGGGTTTAATCCATATTATTTTGTGGAAAATCGAGATTTGTCATAGAGGTTTTTTTTCTTTTTATCTACGAGGAGTACGCAGAAAATTTTTGGTGCATGAATTTTGAAACACCCTGTATACATTATCATCTTATTACAGAATAATTCAACTTATCTAATCCACATCCTATCTTAGGTACTGATAGTTGATTAATTTTCTTATTTATACAAAACTGTTTTAAATTTATTAATGTTTTAAACATATCTTCATATGTTGGTTTTTTATAAAACTTATTCTTTGTTATTAAATATATAATAAATCTATTATTATTTCTCAAAAAAACATACTTTATGTTTTGTGGGTTTTTGTGTAATTAACGTTCTTACATTTTTAAACTTTGCTCTAAATACTTTGGCAATACCTTTTTCATTTTTAAATCTGCACTCACACAATGAGCAAGAGAATATTTAGAATTAAAAAGGTTATCATTTACTTCTAATAATTTAAGAAATGTTTTATAATTATTTTGTCGTTGATTACTCGAGAGTTCAAGTTTACCCACAGGAGCATCATTTTGTTCAATATTACTCGGGACTTCATTTATTGCTACAGGAGTAATTTGTTTATTTTTAACATTTCTGTTTTGAATATATTGTTGATTATCACTCAATAATTCTGGGTTAGTTACAGGAGTGATATCAGTATTCTTATTATGAATATTATTATTATTAATATTATAAATATTATTATTATTATTTACTGAATATAAGTCAAAATTATTATTATTAAACTTAATGGTTTTAACAGGTTCTAAAAATTTAAAATCCTTAGATTCTATATTCTTATTTAATATTCATACATAAGCAAAATTATTTCTAGCTAAAGTTAAAGTTTCTGGTATTTCAATATTATTAATATTATAATGTAGAATAATTATTTCTTCATTAGAAATGTAAATGGGCACTTGAGTTATATATTTTGTGTGCGAATCTAAATGTAGAGTGTGTATTGGTTCCTTTGATTTATTTTGATGTTTTAATGTAATTTTTGTTTGGGGAGTCTTTAAAAATGATTCGGAAAAATCTAGCTGTGCTTTTAAAATATTTAATAAATCCATGCCAATAAGGCCATCGAATTCATCATGAAAGTTTAAAACAGTGGTGGGGAAACTTTTTTTAAGACGGGCCATTTGTAATAACTAGACAATCGTAGCGGGCCAAAGAATAAAGCTTAATCGTTAACTAATTTATGTGTTCTATAAACATATACATATATTATTACATACACTTATTATTTTAATAGTAAAAAAGCAAAAGGTAACAAAATTATAAGCACAAAATATAAAATGAATTTAGTGTAGTTCTTGATGTGAAGTATTATCACTTTCTGGTGTCATTACTGGTTGATGGTGCATGAGAATAATGAAATTGAGAATAATGAAATTTCATCATAGTCCGGTTCCATTTGCGAAGCAGAAATTCTTAAAACTGATGAAAGGTGCTCATCTGTAATTCTGTTTCTTAAAGAAGTTTTCCTAAGCTTCATTGTTGAAAATATTTGTTCGCATATATAAGATGAGCCGAACATTGTCATTATCTTCATTGCATGAGTAATTAGATTTGGGAAATTATCTGGACTTAAATTTTTATAAAATTCTAGTGGTACTGTATGAAAAGTTTGTTTCAGGAGAGTATTACAGTTCAGTTCTATTAACTCAAGTTGAAATTTTGCATCAACTTCTTCGTAATTAACATTGAATGGGGTCGCAAAAATACTAAACTCTGGTTCCATTTTTCTAAAGTCCTGAAATCTCCTTTCAAATTTTGTAGATAGTTTTCTCAAATTAATTTCGTATTTTTTAATCTTATTGTTTGATATAGTGAATTTTAAAGATTGTATTCTTGGAAAATGAGAAAAATCAGATTTAGAGATCTGATTAGCAAATAATAATAACTGTAATTTGAAACTTTTCAGGTATTGCCAAATATCGTGAAGAAACTGATTTTTTCCTTGCAATTTGAGATTAAGTTTATTCATGTGTACGAGGAGGTCTGTGAAAAAAGCGAAATCAGAAAGCCACGTTTCGTTTTCTAAGACGTCAAATTGATTATAAATAAGTAATTGTGGAGGCTTTCACTTCGTGATACATTCTGAATAATTCAAATAAAACGAATAACTTTGTTAGTATCACTTTATTAACTTGGAGTAGTTACTATAGTTTCGACAATTTCAGCTTGTCATTTTCAAACTATGAATACATATACAATACAATCGTAATGTAAATATTCATAGTTTGAAAATGACAAGCTGAAATTGTCGAAACTATAGTAACTACTCCAAGTTAATAAAGTGATACTAACAAAGTTATTCGTTTTATTTGAATTGATTATAAATGTCTTTATCAAGAAGAAAATTCACAATATCGTCTTTTAAATCCCAAATTCTTTCAAATACTTTTCCAGCACTTAACCAACGAACTTTTGAATAATACAGGATATCGGAATGCTCAGCATGTACGGACTCCAAAAACTGTTGAAACTGGCGATGTAATAATCCTCTGAAACGAATCATATTTACTAGTTTTACAACAATATTAAGTATATGGTCAATATCTAAAGCCGATTTACAGAGAGCATCCTGATGTATAAGGCAATGCAAAAAAACAACATCATTTTCCGGATACTTAGAATTAAATTTCCCAACAAATCCTTGATTGATTCCAACCATATTAGGAGCACCATCTGTAGTTACATTACATAGCTTGTCAATAGGTAAACGAAGTTTATCGATGCAATTTTCAAATTCATAAAATATATCGGCACCTTCCTTTCATTGACTGCAGCCCTGCAAGTTCTTCTGTAATTTCAAAGTGGGCGTTGATTCCTCTTACAAATATGAGTAACTGCGCAGTATCGCTGATATCTGTACTTTCATCCATGGTAATTGAATAAAAAATAAATTTTTGAGTTTTTGTTGTCAGTTGTGAAATTAGATTTTTATCAATATTTTCAATTCTCTCGGTGATTGTTCTTCTTGAGAGAGACAGTGACTGAAAATCCTTTATTAGATTTAGCAATATTATAAGCTAACACATAACTGGCTTTCGTAGCACATCTTTGAGAATGATTAGCTCTCTGAAATAATTGTTGTTGACTTGATAAATTTTTTATTAAATCTTTCGATTTAATTTTTTTCACCTCTTCACTTAACGATGAGCAGGAGTGGTTTTCATGTTTGCTCTTGAAATGGCACAGCGGGTCGTTGCAGATGACTGACTAAGTCGCTAACTAACTGATCTTCGGGCGGCCTCGCTTGTATTTATACCTACCTGCGAGAGTGTCTGGAAGTTTCGAGCGAAGATGAGTCATCTGTTTAGGTCGGATGGATTTGTCCAGAATACTATTGTGTTTTGAATATCGCCGGAGGTAGTTTTTATGCGGGTCATCACATTACGAAGTAAGAACGCGTTCAAACATTCTCACGATGGCACTCTTAAACGGGCCGGATTAAACCTTTCCGCGGGCCGTAGTTTCCCCATCACTGGTTTAAAAGATAAAATTTTGCAAAACTATTTGGAAGATTAAATTCTGAAGGAATAGGTATAATTACTATATTTGAATAATTGGAACTTTGAAATACTGTTGTAACAACACATTTTTCTTCGATTATTTTATGTTTAAAATATTTTTTAGCAATTTCGGGACTCATAAAAGATTTTGCAGAACCTGAATCAATTATAGATTTTAAGGGAAAGCTATTTTTATGAAATTTAATTACTATATATGGGAGACCTTCATTTCCTAATGTATGATTTTCTATGTAAGTGATTGTTTGAGGCTGGCTGAACAAAAATTTTGATCATACTCCTCAGCATTTGAATTACTAGAAGTACTTGGTTGATTTTCATAATATTCACTTTCTTGATTTTCAGTGTTAAATAATTCTTCAGCATAATAATTTGGTTTAGGTTTAAAATTTGGATTATTATTAAATCTACGATTTTGATTAAAAGTATTTCGTGTATTAGTACTCATTGGTGTGGGTTGAAAATTTGAAATTTGACCTTTTGGTTTCCAAACATTTTGCGGTTTTGGATTTTTAAATACTTGTTTATTCGTGAAGAATTTCTGTTGTACAGGCCTTGTTTGTAATTGAATTGGTTGATTTGGAAAATATGTTCTTGGTAAATTATTTTGTTGATTAAATGCATTTTGATTATTTGTGGGAAATCTATTAAATTGATTATTATACCTCGGATAATTTCTGGACATAAAATTTTGAGAAATAAAATTATTAGATTTAAAATTATTATTATTATTATTTGTTTGTTTCGGAATTTGTTTATTTTGATTTTGAAGATAATAATAATTTTCTTCTTAATTTACAAATTGTAATGCTTCCGCTAAATCAATGGGATGCATAGCACGAATTGTGCCTAGAGGATCACTCATCGAATCCTATATCCGTTACGGTATTATACTATGGGGTCATTCGTCTGGAGTAACCCAAGTATTTGCTGCTCAAAGAAAAGCCATTAGAATTATTAATAACTTGACTTACTCGGAAGACTGTAGACAATATTTTGTAAAAATGAAAGTCCTTACATTACCTTGCATATACATAATGGAGTGTCTTACCTATATACACTATAATGCAGATTCATATGAAAAGAATTATGACGTAAACAAATACAAGACTAGGAATGTCAGCCAAATTCGGCCTATTTACAACAGACTCAAACGCACACAAAACATTACCCGATTTCACGCTATAAAGTTGTACAATGTTCTACCTGATAGTTATAAGAAACTATCTACTACCTCTTTCAAAAGCAGTATAAAAAGTCTTCTAACTTCTAAGGCGTTCTACTCAATAAAGGAGTATTTAGATCACTTTAGCTAATTGTATTTGATGTTTTTCTGTTCCTTTCTTGACGTATGTACCTGTGGGCATTAATAAATATATTATTATTATTATTATTATTTTTTAATCCTGCTAAAAATGTTTTTAACGTTAAATCTTTATACAGTATGTTTTTTTTTATCGTGGGCCATAGGATTTTACATGCTAAAAATTATATCCTTGTGTTAATGTACATTTTATCATATCATTCTGAAGCAAATTTTAGTTAGTAAAATAAATCAATTATTTTTCTACATAATGCGCTTAATTAGAATAATTTAAACATGTTTTATGCCATTAAAAAGTGCTTTTGCTCGGAACCGAACGATCGGGATACGCTGCAGAAAAGTTGTCAACTATTTCCCTAAAATAAAAATCCCCTAACTTCTTGAAGAAAAATACAACTATTTCCCTGCTGGACAAACCTCTTATAATTGCCGTTACAAATTCCACCCGTTCTTCAACAGTACAAACAGACATTTTCGATCAAGTACATTTCATAAATTCAAGGTACTTTGATTATTTTTGCTCAGTTATTTATATTAAATAATTTTATTTTTTAATGGAATAAAACACGTTTAAGTTATTCTAATGCAGCGCATCATGTAGAAAAATAATTGATTTATTACTAATTAAAATTTCCTTCAAAATTTTATGATAAAATATACATTAAAACAAGGTATAATTTTTAGCATGTAAAATGGCCCACGATAAAAAAAATATACTGTATAAATTTCTTTTAAGATCTCTATTCTTAGCGAGTGGTTCATGGATATTAACATAAGAACAGATAATATTCAACATGTGTAAGCATTTTTCATAAAATTGTGTAGTCGTTTGGCTTTTGTCTGAGACTAATTAAATCACGATTAAGACATGCTTCATCTCTTGGATCCGAAAAATTTCTAATTAAAATATTTTTTAAATCATTCCAGTCATTAATAGTATTTACATTAGCTACTAAACGTGCTCTTCCTGTTAATTTATTTATGAAATTATTTATATTATAACGATTTTGAAAATTAGGTTGTTGGGCATTATAAAATGAATCTACTATTGTTTGTGAGACTTGGATAAAGTGATCAAGTTCGTCAGAACTTGCATTAAATTCTGGAACACATTTTAAATATTCTGGATTAAACGCCATTTTGTCGTTTATATTAATATTATTTATTAAATTCAATAATTCTTCCTCAAAATCTATATTTTTGTTACTTGTATACGAATCTGGGGATTGTGGAATATAATCTGAACTATTTGTAGAAACACGACATAAATTATATGTAAATAAAAAGTGCAAAAACTTAAATTTAACCTACATTGACAATACTAGTGCGATCTTCATTCCTGATGAATATTGAAGTAGAGTCCAAGAAGTCCTGCTTTCGTCTGCTTTTCTGTGTAATTTTCTCTTCTGCTCCGTTGAATGCTGAGCGAATTCGATTGATTGGCTGCCTAGTTCTCGTACCAGGTGTATTTAGTGATTTTTAGTGATGGGCCGATTCGGATAAAAATAATCGGTGACTCCGATTATTGAAATAATCGGTGACTCCGATTATTAAAATAATCGTCGAGTGGCGATTATTTTTTATCCGATTCGAAATCGTATACCGATTCGGACCTCTATTCCGATTCTGAATTTCGATTCGGAATCGTATTTCGATTCGGATTCGTATGCCGATTAGAATTCGTATTCCGATTCGGATTCGGATGCCGATTCGTATTCGTATTTCGATTCGGATTCGTATTCGGATTCCGAATATTATTCCGATTCGGATTAATATTCGGATTCGGATTTGCGTGGCATATCAACAGTTTGGTACTTCATGGACAGTAGATGCAGTGTTTTTGCGGCACTAGGGCGCATCATGGTCCTTCGGATTTCGTTTTATTGCGTCTTGTCGGGTCGATAATAAACGTAGAGGAAAAAGCGGCGCGTTTCTGTTATTTCTGAAGATTTAAGTAATTACAATTCGAAAAAATATATCTCTACTGTTAGAAATAGGATTAGGATTCTCCGTCACGAAGTACGAGATTTAAATATCGAATATGACCGGTAGGGGTACAATTTTCAAGGGAAGGCCTTTTTTTTGTTTTCTTCGACTCTCCGATTACTTTTTTCCGATTTCGTTTATTTTTCCAATTCCGATTATTTTTTTATTTTTCCGATTATCAAGAGATACTCCGATTACGATTATCATACGATTATTTCCGTCATCCGAATCCAAATATTCCGATTATTAAAATCATCCGATTATCCCATCACTAGTGATTTTTACTGGATTCGGACTCTTAAGTCTTGATCCTTTGGTTCTAAGTTCACGGTTTTGAGCTCAATGGAAAGTTTATTTTCTGGGTTCACTTATTTTTGTGAAATTCCACAGATTTTGGCACTTTTACTGGGTTCACGAATTTTCGGTGAAAGTCGTCAGACTTTCGACACTAATTTTTTCCACTATAACTTATCCGTTACGACTGCGCCATTTACGTTTTCCCTTGGAATGTAAAGTTTTTTAAAAACAATTTTTATTTGTTTTTAACTTTATTTATAAATCACTAATTACAATTTGAATGATTAAAACTGGTTTTTACTCGCTAATCTCTACGATTCTTTACAGTTCTCTACGGTTCTAATAATAATACGCAATGAATAAGTATTTATATGAAGATAAATGCGAACTATGAGATTTAGATAGTAAACATAACATCAGCAAGAATGCAGGCCGTATGAATTACATTGTAACAAATATGTAACTCCTTAACTGTTTTTTGCCAATATTTTCTTAAATATAAAAATATTACAAATACATTTAAACAAATATTGAAGACAACAAAGAAATAAGCTTATTTTGTTTGAAAACATTTTTCATAAAATCATTGTTATTCGAGAAAAAAAAATATTATTATTTTTTTTATTTTTGGTTTATAATTATGAAACGATAATAGTTACAGCAAATTTATGTTAATAATAATTATAGAGAATGCCAAAATGAATAACTTATAAAGAATAAGTTTTTTTCAAAATCTCTTTTGAGTAAACTGAGTTTTTGTATTTGAAGTATAATTTTTCCATCTTATAATTTTGACGTTTTAAACGTCAGTTTCATGTGACTACAAAACGCTCGATGTACATTTAAAATATGATTTAAATAGAAAATAAACCATGAAAGCGTAAATACAAGTGACTACCATCATGTCGGAGAAAGTAACATGATGGCCACATTTTTAACTGATATTTTCATCAAGTTCACGGCGGATTTAAAAAATCTAGGCTCAAGTGGACGCAATTGCTTCCTTGGACCTCCAGGTGATTACCTACGAATAATGGGACGCCAAATTATTTGTGGAGTACTATTCACGTACCTAAGTTTACGAAACATATTCTATTTTGACACAAAAAATTAAAACAATAGCATTTATTATTTATGCAGACAAATATATACAAATTAAATTTTATCTACACACGATCCAAACAATGACCATGCATGTCGACACCTTCTATTTGTGGATACTCGATGGATGCTTGATGACCATTGTAAATAGCATGGATGCCTATATTCTTCACGTAAATGGAAACAATCTGTGTATCTTGCACCCAAGCGTAGTACAACCACTTGTTGGTGTAAGAAGTCTTTTCAGCGTTCATTTCTTCCCCGTCAACTGTAAAAACATATTTGCTGTCCTTTGGTTCAACCACCAACGTGTGGGTCTTGAATACGAATTTAAGGACCTGAAACAAAATCAACAAAGATGTATCATACTATGGTCCATTTGAGATATACAGAGAGCTATGGAATACGCGTGGAATGTGCCGGTGGTCGTTACTAGTGGCGCAGCATAAATTCTATAATATTATGATTTTAATTATTAATAAAATATCTTTAGGTATTTTTTTAAATAGCATGATATACAGTGCGCGCCTAAAGTATGGAATATAGTCAGTCAAATCGAAATAAAATATTTTTAGAAAAAATCCTAGAACACGTCGATTTTCTTTTATAAAAATACACATTTTTGCATGAAAGTCGTCATTTGGTTTTGAGTAATGACGTCATCCATTATGTTTTTAAATGGCAGCCCCCTATTTTTATACTTGATTTTGAGAGATTTTTTCATTGTCGAACTGGAAGTATAAAAATGTTGCCATCTTACATAAGAAATTTTTCGAGAAAATGACAATTGAAGGTGAGAACCCGATATTTAGAATTTTTTCAAAATGACCTTATTTCGGCGCTTGTAGCAATTTTTCCAAGCAATATTGATCTTGACCTCTCATATAATATAATATGGTTTCAGCAAGACGGCGCCCACTATGCGCGTTTTTTTGTTTTTTTTTTGTTTTTATTTTTTTTATTGTTTTCGGACATGTAGAAATTCTTCTTGAATATTTTGAATATTTTCCAGGCTAATTCTGCGTATTCGTCTCTCTCGTGGGCTATTTTATCGGCCATCACCTGCCAATCCACGTATTCGTAATGCAATTGCCGAAAAAACGCGCATAGTGCGTGGTTGCGCATGGTTACTGAAACCATATTGTATGTATGGAAGGTCAAGATCATTTTTGTTTGGAAAAAAAGCGCTGGAACAAGTTCATTTTGCAAAAACTCTAGATATCAAGTTCTCACCTTCAATTGTCATTTACTCGAAATATGCAAGATGGCAATATTTTTATACTGCCAGTTCGACAATAAAAAGATCTCTCAAAATCAAGAACAAAAATAGGGGGTTGCCATTTAAAAAGAAAATGGATGACGTCATTACTCAAAAACAAATGACGACTGAAAATCGACTTTCATGCAAAAATGTGTATTTTTATAAAAGAAAATCGACGTGTTCGAGGATTTTTTCCAAAAATATTTTATTTAGATTTTACTAACTATATTCCATACTTTAGGCGCGCACGGTATAATTAAACTTAAAACATATTTAAATATGTTTATGGTTTAAATTATTTGTAAATAATAGACATAAAAGACAAACTTTATAATTCGCGTTTCGAAAGACGTTTACCTTCATGGGCAAGCCGAGCGATAGCTTTTGGTTGAGTGGTAAAACGGCCGGGCCATGTGTTCAGCGAGATAAAAACAACTATTACAAAAAATATATTGGTCCACAACAAAAATAATAGAGGGATAATTATATTGCAAAAAATTAAAACGGTTACATGAATAGTAAAAAATCAAAGTGCAAGTTTCGGAATCGGAAAATTTTACCAAAGCGACAGTGGAAGACCATAAGTAATCAGGGCTGAACTTGCGTTGCTGTCAAACCATTTTTGCGTAAGAAATTTGAATGATAAACTACTCGATCCTTTTGTACACGAATTTGAGTCAACATTCAGTTTAGCTTATTTGAAAGATATTTTTTTTAATTTCAACTTTTTCATTAGATTTCTTATCTCGCCCACTTCAATATAAATCAGAAATCTAAAAATGTTTGCAACATGAAACAGTATAATAAAATGGGACGGTATGATTTAAACTAAATTTCAATAATATTCATATATTTAAAATCCTTACCATGTTATTTCCATCAGCTGATTTCATCCAAATCTCAAATTTAGGCCCAGTTTTGCTGGTTCCTAGGAATAAGGACCACTCATCGGATATCGCATTAACCAAATCTTCCCCAATTATATTGGTAAGTTTGCCTTTGTGATTATTAATCACACACATTTCGGTTAATCCATAATCATGCATAAATTCAAACATTGAACCATAAACCGTGTTTATACCTCCAAATACTGGTTCATTGGGAATGTCGTAAGAAGTTCCAGAGTCTTCAGTGTATACATAAAGTTTAAGGGAAGCAGCTGACCTCATTGGAAGATAAAATATAGTACGCATTTCATTACTTTTGATGTCATCGAGAGTTCCGATAAAACGGCTATTTGAAGATACCTTTGATAATGCTTTTTTAAATATACCCAAAAATTCGTTCTTTTGATCATCAGGAATTAAGTGTTTTAAAGAAATTGTGTATTTCCTCAGAGAGTCGTACTCGAATAGGCATTCGAGTGATTTTTGTTTTTCAATTGGCCCTTTTACATTCTCGTGGCAAGTATGATAGGAATAATCACTTTCCTTCTGCTCTTCGGATTTTTCTCCGTGCATTTGAATTGTTACCAAAGAATTATTTACACCGCACAATTCACCTTCTACTAAATTAGACGATAGGTAAAGTGTACTCTTAAAGTCGGGATCTATAGAAATCGAATCACCAACTGACCAAACCGTGTCACCCTCGATGCAAACCATAACTTCCTTATCTACATAAAATTTAGAAATGCGAGCGCTAAACACATTATTCATATGACCATCATCCATCTCAAGCTTTGCATTCGCTCTCCAAACACTAAGTGTCTCATTGTCAGATCCAGCGACGTAATGGAACTTCATCTTGTACGTAGCAGCGGGATAAAGGTAGTTGTTTCCTTTTTTGTACTCTGCATCTAATTTTAGAGTCATGTCGATCTTCTCCACTGGATAGAAATCGCTGACTTGGATCGTTCTAAACAGACCGTAACTCATATCTTTCGGTTGCAATTCTTCAAATCGAAGGGATTGCATGGCCGACCTCAAATAGTCTCTGTATTCAGCGGAATCTATATCTATTTCGGTATCCAGTTCTTTTGGTAACGGCTCTTCTTGATCGAATACAAATTCGTTGTAATATGCGGCGAAGTCTATTAGCGGGAATCTTTGGATGGTGTGCTGAAAATGAATTTTTCTTAAATCAAACATTTTTATTTAGAAAAGTTGGAAAATTTTTAATTGCTAGTTTACTTAAGATTAATCTGTAATAGTTTTATTCAATTGTCATATTGAATATAGAGTGTAAAGTCATGTATCTAGTGAGATTATTATAATGACACGTTAAATCCTTTCGTACACCGGAAGTGTACTGTTTTTTTGTTTTTTCCAATATTTTCTTCAATATGAAAAATATCACAAAAATATTTAAGCAAATATTGAAGATAACAAAGAAATGAACATCTTTGGTTTGAAAATATTTTTCATAAAATCATTATTACTCGAGAAAAAAATGTATTATTTTTTTTTTAATTTTTGGTATATAATTATGAAACGCTAATAGTTACAGCAAATTTATGTTAATAATAATTGCAGAGAATGCCAAAATGAACAAATTATGAAGAATAAGTTTTTTTCGAAATATCTTTAGTTTTTGAGTAAACAGAGTTTTTGAATTTAAGTATAATTTTTCCATCTTTCATAATTTTGATGTTTTAAACGTCAGTTTATTTCGAGTATACGCAACGTTCGATACACATTTAAAATATGATTTAAATTGAAAATAAACCATGAAAGCGTAAATATAAATGATACCATTAAGTCGGAGAAAGTAACATGATGGCCACATCACCATTTTTTTTTTGGTTTATTTGGCGTAGGTGCTTTGCCGTTCGTCCACTAACAAAATATCTATGTATCCTGGTTTGTATATAAATATAAAATTAAATAAATATATGTATAATGAAAGACAAATACAGCGACCACGGACCCGAGCGGATATTTCTAGATAAGAAAAATGTTCCGCCAGGGCGGGGAATTGAACCCACTCAACCTGGGATCCAGCAGCCAGACACTCGAGCTCTTACCCACTACACCGGTACATTTAGCTAAATGTACTGGATGGCCCAAATTCGAGGTTTTCATAGGCTATCTCGATAACCCTAAGAGTTAGAAAATCTGATATACATGTTATGACCTCTTTTTTCTGAAATAATAATGGTAGTATTAACAGATAATGGCTAACTTGATTATTTTGGCAGATATCGGGCGTTTTTCAATTTTTGGCTATTTTAAAATACGTGTTTTCTCAATAACTGCAAGATATGTAAAAATAAATTTATGTCGTAACAATTTTTGCTACCAATATTTGAAATTGATTTCTACCAATTTGAAAATAATTCTTCTCATTTTAAAATTGTTTATCCCAATTTTATTTTGTTAATTCTCAATTTGAAGTTGATTATTCCCGATTTGAACTTTAAAAAGTATTTTCCAAAGTATCTAAAAAATGGCCGGTACAAGCAGGGGCGGATCTAGGTTCTTCGGGGCCTAGGGCTTATAGAAGTCCGGTGGGAATCCTTTAAAAATAATACAAATAAATAAAATACAAATAAATTAAATAGCCATTTGTGTGATCTTAGCAGAATTCAGTAGCGTGCTTATTTTTTTTATTATAATTTTTAGTTTAAGGGTTACGACACACTGTTTTTTTTTAACGGAATACGCTGTGTATTTTTATGTCATAGAATAGAACTTTAAATCAGCTTTACATTGATATAACATGGTTAATAAATATTTAGAATCTTAAATAAAGAGTCGAAATAAAAAATAAGCACGCCACTGAATTTTGCAAATAAGATCACACAAATACCTATTTAACTGTATTTTTGTATATCTTGCAGTTACTGATATTTTAAAATAGCCAAAAATTGGATAACGCCTGTTATATCCCAGACTAATCAAGTTAGCCATGATCTGTTAATGTTAATGTTACTATTTCAGACAAAGAGGTCATAACGTGTAAACGGATTTGGGTCACCCGGTATATTATTTTTTCTTAGAAATAAATTTTTGAGGCTCAATTGTAATGTCTGGCGGTTTAATAATATTTTTTTAAATAAATTTGTTTATAACTTAAATTCACATATAAAAAATCTCCCAGATATGCGTTTTCTCAAAGTGATTAGGGATATTTTAATTGAAAAATCATTTTACTCCTGGGACGAGTACCTAGAACATAATTTTAATATGTAATATTGTAACCCTGTAACTTTGTAATATTTATATTTTTATCATTTTTCACTACATGTAATTTTACTTTTATGACTTGTGTAAACCTGTAAGGTCTTAGCACGAATAAATTATTATTATTATTATTATTATTATAAATGTCGTGTATATTTTTATTTTCTCCGTTATGAAGTACGAGAAAGTATTGTGATCGTGGTTGTTTTTTCAAATTTTTTTTTACGGAAATATCCGTTGCCATTTCAACAATTTCTGGAAAAAAAATGTGTCTTTGATTTGAAACTTTAACCATACGTCTTATTTGATAATCTGAAGAACTGAAAAGCTTTTGGTAAAATTTCGCACACCGGAAGTGGGTGTTAAATGTTTTTTGTTTTTTGCCAATATTTTCTTAAACATGAAAAATGTCACAAAAATATTTAAACAAATATTGAAGACAACAAAGAAATTAACATCTTTTGCTTGAACATTTTTCATAAAATCATTTTTATTCGAGAAATGATTTTTTTTTATTTTTGGTTTATAATTATAAAACGATAATAGTTACAGCAAATTTATGTTAATAATAATTGTAGAGAATTCTAAAATTAACAATTTATAAAGAATAAGTTTTTTTCGAAATCCCTTTAGTTTTTGAGTAAACTGAGTTTTTGAATTTGAAGTATAATTTTTCCATCTTTTATAATTTTGACGTTTTAAACGTCAGTTTCATCCGAGTTTACACAACACTCGATGTACCTTTAAAATATGATTTCAATTGAAAGTAAACCATGAAAACGTAAATATAAATGGTTATGATATCATCAAGTCGGAGAAAGTAACATGATGGACACATCATAATTTTTTTTAATAAATTTGTTTATAACTTAAATGTGTAATGTTTTGTAAGAAATAAATTTTGAAAACAAATTTTATTTAAACTGACGCGATTAATAGTATTTTTTTGCTGAAAATTAATTTTGATAAAACTGTATTTTAATGAATAATAGTATTTTTTGTTAAAAGTAGATTTTGAAAAAACTTGGATGACACATCAATCCAAGTTAGGCCAATTAACATTTTTAGTTTTTCCGTTACGAAGTACGAGAAAGTATTGTGATCGTGAATTTTTTTTACGGAAATATCCGTTTTGGGGTCCCTACATACCATTTCAACAATTTCTGGAAAAAATGTTTGTGTGTGTGTGTGTGTGCGCGCGCGCTGTATGTCAAAAACGAATTGAGCAATTGATATGAAACTTTGAACATAAGTCTTATTTGATAATCTGCAGAACTGAAAAGCTTTTGGTGAAATTTCGTACACCGGAAGTGGGTGTTTACCTTAACTGTTTTTTGTTTTTTCCCAATATTTTTTTAAATATATAAAAATCAAAAAAACATTTAAACAAATATTGAAGACAACAAAGAAATGAACATGTTTTGTTTGAAAATATTTTTCATAAAATCATTTTTATTCGAGAAAAAAACTTACTATTATTTTTCTTAATATTTGTTTATAATTATGAAACGATAATAGTTACAACAAATTTATTTTAATAATAATTGTAGAGAATGCTAAAATGAACAACTTATAATAAATAAGTTTTTTCGAAATCTCTTTAGTTTTTGAGTAAACTGAGTTTTTGAATTTGAAGTATAATTTTTCCATCTTTCATAATTTTGACGTTTTAAACGTCAGTTTCATCCAAGTCTACAAAACGCACGATGTACATTTAAATTGAAAATAATAAACCACGAAAGCGTAAATATAAATGATACTATCAAATCGGAGAAAGTAACATGATGGCTACACCACCATTTTTTGTTTAAGATTAATTTTAATAAAACTGTTTTAATCGGTACAGGGTGGCCCATACTCGATGTTATTATAGGCGGTATAGACGGTCGTGTAGTCTACTTCGCAGAATTCAGTGCTTATTTCTTTATTTCGACTTTTAATTTGAGTTGACACAAATTTTTTTTTCTTCTTTTTTTGACTTTGGCAGGTGCCCTTCAGTCACATCGATTATGTATTATTCATATTAAATAAAATAGACATCCACAAACACCCGCCGGGATTCGAACTCGGGACGCTCCGCATTAGTACTGGTGCGCTAACGCACGCGGCTAGTGGGCCGGCGTTTTTCTTGTTAATTTACATGAATTTAGTTACCTATGTTATATCAGTGTAAAGCTGATTTAAAGTTCTATTTAACAAAAATATACAGGGTGTTCCATTAAAAACATGTAACTATGTGTCAAAACCAGGGGCGGCTCGTTATATAGATCCAAGGAGCCATGGCACTACCTGCAATTTCAAGCTCAGCAAAATTTTTTAATCAATTCTTAAAACACTTTTTCGCCAATCACTTTGGTCTAGGAGATAAATAGTTCTTTTTTTCTTTTGTTGTCAAAAATTGTATTTTTTAGCTGACAATAATGGTGTGTTTCAATTGTAAATAATGATTTGTTGTAGTTGTCAAGAATAGTATTTTCACCTGTTAAGAATTGATTCAGCTGTCAAAAGCAGCAGTTTTCGATTTTTTATTGTCAAAAATGACATTTTTTGGTTGCCAAAAATTGTATTTTTCGTTGTAGAAAATTGTATTTTTAGCTAACAATAATGGTTTGTTGCAGTTGTCAAGAACAGTATGTTTCAGCTATTAAAAGTGGTATTTCTAAGCTGTTGAAAATTGTAGTTTTCAGCTGTTAAAAAGTGTTAAAAATTTTGTTTTTCAGCTGTCAAAAATGCGATTTCTCACCGATAAAATTTTTATTTTTCAGCTATCAAAAACAGAATTTTCGACATTTTTCTTAATTGTCAAAAATGGCATTTTCAGCCCTCAAAATTTGTACTTTTTGTGTTGTCAAAAATTGTATTTTTTAGCTAACAATAATGGTTTGTTACAGTTGTCAATAATGGTTTGTTGCAGTTGTCAAGAATGGTATTTTTCAGCTGTTAAAAAGGGTATTTTTCAGCTGTTAACTAGAGTATTATTCAACTGTTAAAAATAATATATTTCAGTTGTCACAAATGGTACTTTTCAGCTGTCAAAAAGGTATTTCTCACCTATAAAAATGGTCTTGTTCAGCTATTAAAAGTAGCATTTTTTTGACATTTTTTAATTGTCAAAAATGGCATTTTACAGCTGTCAAAAATTATATTATTTGTATTGTCAAAAATTGTGTTTTCTAGCTGACAATAATGGTATGTTACAGTTGTCAATAATGTTTGTTGCATTTGTCAAGAATAGTATTTTCAGCTGTTAACAATGGTAGATTTCAGTTGTTAAGAAATGTATTATTCAACTGTCGAAAATGATATTTTTCAGTTGTCAAAAATGTTATTTTTCAGCTGTTAAAAAAGATATTTATTTTTTAATAGTATGATATTTACTATTATCGTCGTGGATACAAGGCATGAAAGCGTACTCATAACTCCCACGGGAGATACCAACTTTATAGCGAGACAGGAATTAAACTTTTCTCCCAGGTTTGTTCACTATTTTATTCACAACTGTACGTTCGTTGTTAAAGCATTAACGTCAAATCAAATCAAAATAAATAAACGTCAGTTCATGAAATGCGAGCGGTTTGATTTAAAACAAACTCATAGCAACCATGCAAATACATATTGCAGATCGATATACTGAATATTTTTACGAGTTACTAATATTTAACTAAAAAATAAAATATTGTATGCACCGCGGGAGATATTCATGTTCTTCGCCCTCGGTTGACTTCTTGACAAACCTCGGGCCAGAGGCCCTCAGTTGGTAACCATGTCAACCTTGGGAAAAAAATGTTCCATATCTCCCTTGATGCATAAATATCTATTCTCACTTATAAAAATGGTATTTTTCATCTATCAAAGGCAGCATTTTTGGTCATTTTTTTATTGCTAAAATAGCATTTTTTAGCTGTAAAAACTTGTACTTTTTGTTGTCAAAAATTGTATTTTTTAGTTGACAATAATGGTATGTTACAGTTGTCAATAATGGTTTGTTGCAGTTGTCAAGAATAGTATTTTCAGCTGTTAAAAATGGTAGTTTTCAGTTGTTAAGAAATGTATTATTCAACTGCCAAAAATTATATTTTTCAGTTGTCAAAAATGTTATTTTTCAGCTATTAAAAAAGATATTTCTCACTTATAATAATGGTATTTTTCAGCTATCAAAGGTAGCATTTTTTACCATTTTTTTATTGTCAAAATAGCATTTTTTAGCTATAAAAACTTGTACCTTTTTTGTTGTCAAAAATTGTATTTTTTAGCTGACAATAATGGTATGTTACAGTTGTCAATAATGGTTTGTTGCAGTTGTTAAGAATGGTATGTTTCAGCTGCCAAAAATGATATTTTTCAGCTGTCAAAAATTATATATTTTCAGTTGTCAAAAATGATATTTTTCAGCTGTCAAAAACGATATTTTTCAGGTGTCAAAAACGCTATTTTTCAGCTGTCAAAAATAATATTTTTCAGTTGTCAAAAATGGCATTTTTCAGCTTTCAAAAATTGTATTTTTTAGCTGACAATAATGGTATGATACAGTTGTCAATAATAGTGTGTTGCTGTTATCAAGCATGGTATTTTTCAGCTATTAAGAATTGTATTATTCAGCTGTCAAAAATGTAATTTTTCAGCTTTTAAAAATGATATTTTTCAGCTATCAAAAGCAGAATTTTTTTGCATTTTTTAACTGTCACAAATGGCATTTTTCAGCTGTCAAAACTTGTATATTTTGTTGTCAAAAATTGATTTTTCTTGTTGTCAAAAATTGTATTTTTTAGCTGCCAATAACGGTATGTTTCAGCTGTCGGGAATGCTATTTTTCGGTTGTCAAGAATGGTAATCCCCAGCTGTTGAAAAATAGTATTTTTAGCTGTCTCAAGTTGTATTTTACAGTTGTAGAAAATGGTATTCTTCAGCCACCAAATATGCTATGTTTCAGCTGCCAAAAACAGTATTTTTCAGCTAATAAAAATAGTTTTTTCGACATTTTTGAATTGTCAAAAGTTGTATTTGTCAGCTGTCGAAAGTAGTATATTTTGCTGTCGAAACATGGGCGGCTCGTTATATAGAGCCAAGGAGCCATGGCACTACTTGTAGTTTCAATCTCAGCAAGAATTTTTAATTAACACTTTTTTGCCAGTTACTTTGGTCTAGTAAGGTAAATCGTTCTTTCTTTCTTCAAAGAAGGAGGGGCGAAGGAGAGTATATTGTATAAGTGGCTCTACCATCAACATGTTCCACGAGCCGCCACTGGTCAAAACTCCTAAATTAAAAGTCAAAATTAAAAAATAAACACGCCACTGCATTCTGCAAAGAAGACCACACAAAAAACTATTTAAATGTTTTTTGGATATCTTACAGTTAATGAGAAAAATAGCTAAAAATTTAAAAACGCCGTATATCTTCCAAGCTAATCAAGTTAGCGATGATCACTATTGTATTATTTCAGAAAAAGAGGTCACAAGATTTTTTCTAACTCTTCACCGAGATATCCTACAAAAATATCGAATTTGCGCCACCCGGCACATACAAAAAAATTGTGAAGTGGCCATCATGCTACTTTCCCCGATTTGATTGTATAATAGTTATTTATTTATACTTGCTATCCATTTAATAATGTGTAACTTTTCAAAATAACTCAAAATTCATTCGAGATTGTAGTTTTGTAAAAACCTTCAAAGACTTACTCGCTGGATTTTGGAGTTATTTCATGCGATCAGAGTGTAAAGTTGGGAACATTTTTAGCAAATTAAAAAATATTGAAAAACAACAAACATCGATTTGACACTTTCCAGAATTACTAAAAATGTATTTTAGATATTGTAATTGTAATTTTGTCCGTTGAGAGATAAATAAATAAATAAATAATTTCAAGTTGTAAAAATATTAATAATGTTGATAATATGCAAAATAGAGAAACAGTTCAAATCGACTTTCCAAAATCAATTAAAATACATTCAAGATTATAATTTCATGAAAAAATATTTGATTCCATCAATAGATTTGGGACAATTTTATGAGTTTTTATGAGTTTTATGAGAGAAAGTTTTAAAAAATTGTAATATATTCGGCGATTCTTATAAAATATAAAAACAATAGTCATCAACTCAAAACTTTCCAAAATAATTTTGTTTGAGATTATGATTTCATACAAAATAGATCAGAGATGTAATCTACACTTTTAGTTGCCAAAGCTGTAATAATTTTTGTAATTTTCAAAAAATATAATAACAGTTACTATCGGCTTGCAAATTTTCAATATTTCTTAAAATTCATTTGACAATATGATTGCGTGAAATTGGCTGGGTGAAATCCAGTGTATGTTTGGACATACACTGGATTTTGACAACATGTCATGCAATCAGAGCATAAAATTGTAAAAAATTGTAATAATGTTGAGATTCGAGAAAAATTTAAAAATAATTGCAAACAACTTGAATCTTTCTAAAATAATTATAAATAAAATGTATAATAAAAATTAATTCGAGATAGCGTTTTTGTAAGAACCGACGTATACTGCATCATTGGATTTTAAATTAATTTCATGTGTTAAAAGCCTAAATATTTTTAATTGACATCGACTTGATACCTTCCAAAATTATTCTTTTTTTTTCGAAATTACAATTGTGTGAAAACCTAGATATTCTGCATCGCTCGATTGTAGCAATTAAACGATTTAAATAAATAGAAAGCATAACATCGACTTCAACCAAAAATGCAATCAAGATTGTGATTTTGTGAGAATTTTATCATTGGATTTCACATATGATCAAAGAGTAAAATTGTAATTGTTTTGACGATTGAAAGAAAAAACAATTGCAATCGTCTTTGATCTTTTTAAAATTACTAAAAATACATTCTAGATTATTATTTCGTGAAAACCTCGATAGGCTCCGATCCCTGTATTGTAGTAATTTTGAAGATTCAAATAAAATAGAAAAAACTGTTTCTGCAGAAAGTCCGTTTTTAATCTCCAAAATTTACTTTTGCCCAGTGCCATTTTTCTTCTAATGAATTTGGAAACGTTTCTATTGATAATTAAGACACACTTTATACGAATAAACTTTCATAGATTCATTCAATTGTCATACTGGATATTAAATCTATAGTCATCTCAATTTTCACTACTTGTAAGCCAAAGCTATGATAGATGACTCCTACCGTTCTCCCACTGAATTTTAAGCAAACAATTAAAACATTAAATATTGTTCCCCCATCAGAACACCTACAGACCGGTTTCGATCTGTCAGGTCTCATCAGTGTAGTTAGTTGCTGATGGGGAAACGGAGATTACTATTGGAATCTAAGTATTCCAAATACCTTTGTTAAAGGTAAAAACGCCAAAGTGGCGAAATATATTGCTGTACTGAACCAAATCCGGGTGGCTTTAACACCGACAAGATATGGACATTGCCAGCGGTGGCAAATATAACAATATTAATGTAAACATTGAATATTGTTCCCCCATCAGAACACCTACAGTCGGTGTTAAAGCCACCCGGATTTGGTTCAGTATAACATTCAGGCAATACATTCCGCCACTTTGGCGTTTCTACCTTTAAACAATTAAAAATTATTTTGTTTTTAAAGTTTTCGACATTCTGGGATTCAGGGCTTTAATTTAAGCCGCGATCCATAAAAATCCATTAAGCGGTTCGCGCACAATTTTAAGTACGGTAAGGAATTATGTATTCACAGATACTTACATTAGTCTTATACTCTTCGCCCAAAGTAACGAATTCGAAATTTTTAGAATTGGAACTGGACTTTTGTAGAATCTCAGTTTTGAAATCATCGCTTACATAAACCATCGTATCGGTATAACTTCTTTCGGCAAAAAATTGTTCGTTCGGAGTTTCCTGTTTTTCCCAAAGAACCTTCAACGTGTGCTGAGCTGTATCAATCGACGTGTTAAATCTGAAATGAAATTTTTGGTCCAGAGAGTGCAGTTTACTGACACCTTGGAAAACATCCAAGACGGGATTATAGAAAGACAGCCCTCTTCCCGAATTCCTTAAGCTTTTGTAGAGAATATCAAACGAAAGTTTAATTTCATCATCGGTGTCTTCTCTAAGTATTGTAAACAATGTGTGATCGATGTCGGGAACGTGGTTAAAGGATATTGCGGGGAATCCCATGTCAGTTGGAAGGATTATGGTTTTGGATAATTCGTAACTGACGTCGACGCCTCCGTCATACATTTTTTTGGTAGTCATCAATGATTGCAATGCAGGAAGAAATTCCATTAAGCTGTGTTGGTCGAAAGCACATGAAAATATCACATTACCGTTTTTAGCAAAGATAAAGGTAACTTTAGCATCATCAGATTTATCTAGATTCAGCATGACCTTTTTAAGGGTTTCCCATGTGAAAAGCATAGTTTTGCTGGTGGTGTCCAATTTTAACGCTTGCAAGAGTGATGGGTGGAATCCGGATATCCTCAAGTATACCCAGTAAGGTGCTGTTGTCAGGCCATTTTCACTACTCTGATATGAGCCAGCTAACACGATATCGTTTTCATGTTTGGACTGAATGGTCATCAAGTCCATTTCCTCTCCGAACGAGTAGGCTTCGTTGAAGTAATCAAAATGATAGTATTCGGTTAATCCTCTAAACACCGGCTTAGAAGTATATTTTAAGATCTGCCTAAGGTGTACAATGAATTTTCGATTACGTGGATTTTCAGTTTTACTAAGCGCAGTGATGAATTGGTAATGGAACATGTAAAGCTCATGGTTCTTTATGGATTCCATAACCCAGTAAATATTGGCAAGCTTTGGTAACCTGGGTTGAGATTTCATAATCATGTAATAAGACAAGATTCGGAAACTGGTCGGTATAGCAGGGTTGATCACGAAAGGCCAATAAATTTTAAAAGTTAATTCCTCGTTATTGGCAAGAATTGGGCTTATAGCGAATGCGGCCATCATCCTAAGATTAGAATCCTTCCACCAATCACCGTTCACAGCGGGCAGTAGGTGTTCAACAATCGATTCCATTTTAGTATTGTGTAACGCTTGCAGGTAAAGTATTTGCTCTTCGTATTTCTCTGTTGCCTTTAGTTTACCCACTAAATCAACCACGTACTTCTCGTAATATATTTGATCAGGGAATTCTTCTTTTAATTTATTATCCGGATTAAAACCGTACTTAGGATCTGCATACGTGTACCTCTTATTCCTCTCAACGGCTTTATTTAAAAGGGTTCCAAAACTTAAAATGGCAGCACCGTAAAATCTTGGACCAATTTCTTTCGAATCCCATTTAAGTATTTCAGCCATTTCATCAACTAGCTTCTTATTTGGAAACTTGACATTAGCGAACATATTGTACATAAAGCTTTGATCATTGATTAACTTTTCTTCATTTAACTTCATGATATAACGATACGCCGCGTGTGTTCCTAACTGAGTCAGCATCTGATGGAAGACACTTAGATAAGCGTACTTTTCTGTATCATTTGAAAATTGTAGTTTATCGTGCATTTCATCAAACGTGGTTACTTCAAAGGAAAGCATAACTTTCGAAAGCCTATTTAGAATTTGCCCTTTCTTGAAATCAGGCCGGGTATCATCAATTTCGGTTCGATCTACATAATCAATTAGCTCTTTCGTTAAAGTAATCGCTTGATCAACCATTAAATGCAAACGACGCTTTCTCCTCCCGTTGGTAATATCTGGCAAGTGAAAAGTATCCAGGTCGGCCAGGTAATATGTCAAATCCTCGTAGTAGATCTCAGACTCAACTTCCATCTTCGATGAAATTGGTTTCGTCGATTTTAACACCAAGCTTTGGTTCATGTATACAACATGAGCCTCACCTTGTCCGTTAAAAGGTGTGTTAGAGATCCCTCCTCTTTGTTGTATAGATTGAACAATCTTAGCATTATCAACTTTAGTCAAAACGAAACTCCTTCGACTTTCACGATTGAGTGGTTCTTCGAAATCACCCACTGCTGATTCATAATCAACATTGCTTAGTAAGTGGGTGTACATGTGGTGCGTGCAATGTGGATTCTGCATTACATCAATATGAAGCGTATCTTTATCTAGTTGAAGGGTGTAATCAACTTTTCCTTTACCATAAATCGTATTTTCAACAGTTTGAAAAACGTAAACAACATCATTCCCACACTTTCCGATCATTTCCAAATCCAGTTGGAGCATGGAACTAATACCCTTTTTGAAGTTTACCACGTATTGTTTCTCATCTTTGCCTGTAGCGATTCCCGCGATGTTGCCCGTTGGTTGGTACTCAATTCTGAAGGCTTTGGAGAACGCTTCCATTTGTTCCGGAATGGGAAGGATTTTGCTGTCGTATTCATCGTCGAGGCCGTTGAATAGTTTGTATGTTAGGTCGGAAAATTTCACGAATACGGTCTGGTTGTCTCTTTGGACGTGAAGGTTGCCATGGAGGGCGAAAGACGATGCGTACGGTCTTGGAATGTGCGTTGAGGCGCTGATGGTGCCTTCGTATTCATATACCAACTCTTTTCCTTCAGGAATTAGCGAATGGAATGCTTGAGTTGTGCATATCGCAAATACTGAAAGTATGAGAAATGTATTAGTTACACCTATTATTTAATTATCATACATACAATTATCAATATTTATACAATTATCATTTAAACTTGTTTACTTTGCCTATGTACATTCACATTTGGAATTTTCTTCATGCGTTTGGTCACCAACTCATTTATGTAAAACATTCAGATTAAGTTTCTAAAATCGATTGCTTTTAAGATGCGATATAAGGATGTCGCCATACCCTCAGTTGCGTTCGAGTTAAATATAGACAAACTCTGCTGTCGAAGATTTTATGCAGACATGCCATTTTTTTATAAACTTATTTCAGACAGTGTATATTGCTCATCTCTTTTATCCCAAATAAGTTTTAATGTGAATCCTAGTAACCGACCAACCAGACATCTACCCACATTTAGAATACCATTTAATGGTACAAATTACAGCTTGGATAGTCCAATTTCACGCTTTATGCGGATTTCTAATTCATTGTCAATGAATCCAAACTTTGATTTATTTTCTAGGTCTCATGACATTTTTATATCGCATCTTAAACGTATTAATTTCTGTTAAATGTTTAGATAGTTTTAAGTTAGATTAGGTATTATATAATCTATTTTTATTTCTTGTATCGTATGTTCATTAAAAAAAAACCTCAAGTGTGCCATGACTTTTTCGTTTTAAAAATTTCAGTTGGCACACTTGACACTTGTTGGGAATTGACATATAAACGTCAGATCTTTCTAGAAGTCACAATTATTCCGTGCTCATAATGGTTTACAGCAACCAGCAAAAAACGTTTCTAATTAAAAGTTATTTCCGAAATGGGATTAAAGTGGACGGAAATTGGGTGTATTCATTCGGCGCACCTTTAGCAGAGTTTCAGGAAGAATTTCCTAACGTTCCCATTATTTATGATGAATTTAAAAATACCTTATCACGATCTGTCGTATTATTTCGTGAAATGGGTAGTATTCTCCGTAAACCAGGAAGTGGTAGACCAGTTAAACGAACTCAAGATGCTATTAACACAGCCCAAGAAATTTTGGAAGATGAACCTACGACTTCTCTGCGTCATTTGTCACAGCAAATGAATTTATCGGTAGGAACATGCCACAAGCTTCTACAAAAAGATTTGCAAGTATATCCTTATCGCATAACATCGGTGCAAGAGTTATTACCTGTTGATTACCCCAGACGACTGGAATTTTGTCAGTGGTTTTTACAAAATGTAAACGAGGATGTTTTACAAATTACTTTTTTTACCGATGAAGCTTGATTTTACAAGGATGGGTACATTAATTCCCAAACTATGAGAATTTGGTCGGATGAAAATCCTCGTATATATCGAGAGAAACCACTACATCCAGAGAAAGTTGGCGTTTGGGCAGCGATTAGTGGGAGATTAGTTGGATCGATATTCTTTGAAGGTAAAATCCTATTTTTATTATTAATAATAAAAATTCAATAACCGTGCATTCATTTTAGGTACGATAACTGCAAACCGTTATCGTACAGAAATTTTATTGCCTTTTATAAATGAATTAAATGATGACAAATTGCAAAGTGGATATTTTCATCAAGACGGAGCAACTCCTCATTGCACAGTGGATAATTTGGCCGTTTTGGAGGAATTTTTTGAGGACCGAATAATAAGTCGAAATGCACGGATTTCCTGGCCGCCCCGTTCATGCGATTTAACACCATGCAATTTTTTCTTGTGGCATACCTGAAAAATTGTATTTATGCACAACCAGTACACAATCTAGAAGACATGCGGCAACGAATTCGAGATAAATTTATAGAAATTAACAATAATCCAGTGTTGTTGCGGAGCGTAAAGCCCCGTTGACATGGGGCCGTGAATCACGTTCGAAGAGCACCGGCGTGATTAAAAATTTGATATTCACGAATGCTCATTTATTACTCTTTCGTGGAGAAGGTTTACACATGAATGTTGTTTGCAGTCGTAAAAATGCAAGCCTGGGTGGCGGAAGCATGTCAAGTTCTGTGTAAAGTGATAGCAGATGGTATTTTGCAAAAAAATGTGAGAAAGAGGAAAAATAGAAGATGGTGGACAAGGAAATGGATTCTTCAAAGAAATCGTTCTGTTTTTCTTGGTTTGACATGCGGTTTGAGGAATTTATCCATATGATTGAACCATACCACTTTAGGAATATGAACAGCATCAGACTAACACCCAGATTTTGTAGTGTCATGATTTTTTTTCAGTTCCTGTGAGTAGGAGCTGCGAAATTTTTTAAATTTCATTATTACATGAACTTCGGTAAACCCTGGAATTTTCATTGCACCAGCAATTCTTCTTGCGGCAGTTGCACGGGAATCTCTGTTTTTATAATCCGGTCTTAATAGATCCCATAAAACTGCCTCATTTTCGTATAATTCTAAAAATTTTATAGTATCTGCGTCACTCATTTTTAATATTTTTGCAGCCATGGCGAAAACAACTCTATTGTTGCTCTGTCTACGATCGACTAAAATCAAACAGGTTTGATATTGTCACGAACGGTTTTATTTTGATTCGTGATAACAATTTACGCTTCGTATTTCACGAACAAGTAGTTTACACGGAGCGTGGCTTACGAAAGCGTGGCACACGTTCGTGATTCACGACCCATGTCAACGCGGCTTTATGGAGGATGTGCCACGAAGAGTTCAGGCTTGTGTTCAAGAAGAAGGAAGGCACATACAACATAACATAACCTCAATATGTGTAACCAACTTAAATTTTTAAAATTAAAAAATCATGGCACACTTGAGGTTTTTTTTAATGAACATACTTTATTTTGTATAATGGAGGTTCTGTTAGCACGTTGACTGCGGCTGACGCGTATCCGCGTCGGAGTGTTCATCACACAAGTGCGGTTGACGCGGATTCGCGTTAAGTGCAGCGGAGGATACGTATTGCCAGTGTTAAGTTAGCATTCACATTAGGACCTTTATAAATAATACGCACATAGGTAGGTGTAACAGATACTTCATTTAAAATTCAGTTCCAATTTTTCTAGGTTAAGTTTCTAGTTTTCAGTGTACAATATGGCGGCCTGTAAACCATTGCCATCTCGGGCAAAGAAACCTAAATTACAGGTTATGAATCCTAAAAAATTAACTGATGAAGACTTGGAGGCTTTGCTTTATGAAAGTGAAAGCGACTTGGATGAAAATTGCGATCCCGATAGCTCGTTCGAGGAGGATAGTGAGGCCGATAGTGGTGACAGTGATCCAGGTAACATAAGTTTGCTGCCAACTGCAGGGTAAAATTTTAAATTTTATTTTTTATTTACTTTAGATGTTGAGAATTGTGATGATATTCGAAATGCAGTTGCGCCGGTTATGGGATGGCAAGATACAAACACATTAGAAAAATTTGTATTTACAAAAAGGAAAGCGTTACTTGTCGCCTTGCAGAAGGTAAAAATCCTATTGATTTTTTTGACAATTTTTTAAATCTAATACTAGAACAGACAAACTTATATGCAAGGGAACTTTTTTTGGGTGGTTTGCTGATAAGTCCAGAATTACTTCGTGGAAGGATGTGACATTACCTGAGTTACGAAAATTTTTCGGTCTCTTGTTACATATGGGCACTATAAAATTAAATAGGATAAATGATTATTGGAAAAAGGATCCACTTTTTGGACTGAGATGCTTTTCTGACTTCATGAGTAGGGACCGTTTTCTAATAATCCTACGTTGCTTGCACTTCGCTCCTAATCCTAGAGCTGGTGAAACCAACCCTGATCGACTATATAAAATAAGACCGGTGATAGATTTTTTTAACTCCAAAATGTTAAGAATTTTTCAAGCAGAGAAAGAGTTATAACTTGATGAGTCTATGGTGCTATGGCGCGGTCGCTTACTTTTCCGTTAGTATATAAAAAATAAAAGATATAAATATGGAATCAAGTTATATCAACTGACGACTCCAGATGGACTAGTTCCAGTTTACACTGGAGCTTTAGATGAAATAGGAGGAAAAGGACATGCTACGAAAGTTGTAAAACACCTCATGAAAGATAGATTGAATTGTGGTCACTCGTTATATTTAGATAACTTTTACAACAGTTGCGCACTGGCCGAAGAACTTCTACAAACACAAACTTATTGTACTGGTACTTTACGATCTGACCGTCAAGGCAATCCAGAAGAAGTCACAGCGGACAAACTTACTAAAGGAGAATCAATGTGCAAATACAAAAATGGAGTGATGGTCGGTAAGTGGAGAAATAAAAGGGATGTCTTATACATAAGCACTGAATTTCCCAATGAAATGACCATGTATAGGAATAAAAGAAATCAAGAGAAATTGAAGCCTCTGCCGATTTTGAAATACAATCAATTCATGAGTGGTATAGATCGCCAAGACCAAATGCTATCATATTATCCATGTAGCCGCAAAACGTTGCGTTGGTATAAGAAATTAGGAATTCACTTTTTTCAAATAATGCTACTAAATTCCCACTATTTGTACAATGAATATTCAACAAAAAAATGAATTTGTATGATTGTCGCTTGAACGAGAACTTTTAGGAATGAAGGAAGCACAATAAACCAAGCTTCAGCAAGTAAAGTAAGCATGCATTCACTAACAAAAATAAAAAATACTAATGAAAAGAGGGAAACAAAGAGAAAGAGATGTAGATCCTGCAGTGAAAGAAAAATAAGGAAAGACACAATATTCCACTGTGAGCAATGCCCTCAGATGCCTGGTTTCTGTGTAGGCGAATGCTTCAACGAATACCATAAAAATTTAATTCTTAATTTTAAACGCATTTTTTACTTATATAAAATAATGTTTTCTTTTGTTGTAATAAATATAATAACATAAATACATTGTATGAATAAAACCTTACCCAAATATGCATGAATAATTGTGACGCATATCCGCGTCAATCAGCACATTGGGAAAAAAATACTTTCATGTGCGCACGCCGCGGATCCGCGTTTTATATAAATTGACAATTTATACAACATAAGTAATATTTATTTCAACATTTGGAAACCAAAAATATGGCTCATCTTGAAAAATACTCATCAGATTCTGACGACAGACTTAAAAATTGGTTAGCAGCGAACGTGTTAATAAATTATTATTATTATTATAAATTTAACTTTAATAAAAACGGTTAATTAATAGTAATTGACGATACAAGTAAGGTTTTTACATTACAAGAGAAAAGTTTGAAAGCACGAGCGACGAAGGAACTTTTAAATTCTCTAGTAATGTAAAAGCAAATAACTTTACGTGTGTCGTAACAGGGTTTATTATATCCTATTTATATCTTTTTTTTATTTAAAGAAACGTTTAATGAAAACCGCAAAAATGCGAAATCATGTTTGTTTGCCAATATCTTCATAGCAACGAGTTGCGTTAAGATACATATAACAACACTAGGCGACCATAGTAAAATGGCCAGACGGGCGGGATCAAAGGGTACAATTTGCGGGTTGTTTACTACCGACGATTAGGGATTCTATTTTCTACGTAATGTTGTAGAAATTGTAATTTATGACCATATTCGAACCTTTTCTACCTGCTAGAGACGAGGTCTGGACAAACTTCCAAAAAGATATGGCAGATGTTCCCATTCTTCACCCCTAGTATCTGCGTTCGACCTTCCCTTTAAATTTTAAAAGGAATTCGTTTAAATGAATGCAACACAACTCAATATCCGTTCCAAACTGACGTACCCTGAATAAAACTAACTCATATTTAATACATTACAGGTACTTTTTCAATCTAAACGGCAATTATTAATTTTTACTTTTAAGTGTAACATGTATCAATGAAATTATATTTATGTTCATTTCAGTATTTTTGGATATTTTTTTTTCTCCAGTTAAACTACTAGCCTTATATAGAGCAAGAACACTAACTAGCCCCGAACTTTACAAAGAATAAAGATTTTCAAATTTCAAACAATTATAAATTTGTCAGGGTTCTTGCTCTATATAAAGCTACTAATTTATGATATCTAGCTAGAGAAAAAAATACACTGTGATAAATTTTGGTTGTTATTTTTGGATCTAAAGTGGATTTTCTAAATTTTCAATACCAAACTTCCATTTTACTGGTTATTTTTAAATTTTGGCTTTTTTGGGTAATAAACATTATTGTAAAGGAGACTTTTCTGAAAACAATTATGTCAATTGCAATGTTGTAACTTAACATAGTGCAGAGATATTCAAATTAACGCTAATGAAAATGAATTAACTTGAAAACACGTCGTGCGCTTACAAATATAGTAACGGTGCAAGGTATTTTTTTTAAACTTTTGAATTCAATTATAGGGTAATCGCATATAAAAAAATCAAAATATTTAAAAATGGTCAAGCAACGAACTTAATTTTTATTCACTTGGATTGACCCAGTTGAGAATGTCGCCAGTCTGTTTCTTGCTTAGAAATGTCAATTGTTTTCTAGTATGTCTACTATATCTAAGTAATCAATTTAAAGTAAATTGTACGAGTGATAATGTTTTTAGAAATTTTAAAATCCTTAGATGCAAATTTCGCTTTCTCGAATTCAAGTTTCGAATGTCTCCATTTTGTTTCTAACTTAAAAATATGAATTGTTTTGTAGAATGTCAAAAATGCATTATTTTCTAATTAGTTTTAGAATTTTTTAAGAAAATTCCACGATTGATAATGTTTATACTATATTTATAATCCCCAGATGTAAATTTCGCTTTCTCGAATTCAAGCTTCAAAAGTCGCCGTTTTATTTCTAGCTAAAAATTTTATCAATTGTTTCCTAATGTATTAAAAATGTATCATTACTAAGCAGTTTTGTAAATTTTGAAAATAATTCCAAAAGCGATATTTTTTTTAGCATTTATTGTTTATGGTGGAGGCGTCTACTTTGTCATACATGTTGTAAATATAATAAAAACACTTTTACTTTATGTTTTGATAATGGCAGTTGAGTTGCCGAAACTATAGTCAACAATAAAAATCCGTGTTATACCAACAAAGTAAAAGTGTTTTTATTATATTTTTAGAATTTTCCTTATTTCAAGATGTAAATTTCGCTTCCGCGTATTCAAGTTTCGACTGTCGCCATATTGTTTATAGCTTAAAAATATCAAAATAATTATCTAGTATGTGAAAAATGAATTATTTCTAAGCAGTTTTGGAAATTTTGAAGAGAATTCCAAGAGTAATAAAGCTTGTAGAATTATTTTAATCCCAACATGTAAATTTTTCTTACTCGAATTAATAATAATATTAATACATTTATTAGCGGGACATCGCCCTTGAAAAATACAAAATAACTGAAATATACATTTCTATGAAATAAAGTAATCTTAATCTTTTTGAAAATGTATTTTTTTCAATAACGAACACTCGAGTGCAAAAAATTAAAAATTAATATAAAACAGAAGGATAAAATCCTACAAAAATTCAGATTACTTCATAAACCGTCGATCTTTTAACATAATTTTGGTTTTTGAATGTGCAGCAATTTTCAGTCGAGTTATGAATTTCTAAAAATGTATTTTCTTCAATGTCGAACTCTCGAGCGCAAAAATTAAAAATTAATATGAAACGAAGGGATAAAATGCTACAAAAATTCAAATCACTCTACACGACGTTGATCTTTCAAAATAATTTGGTTTTTGAATATACAGCAATTTTTAGTCGAGTTATGAATTTTTGAAAATGTATTTTTTTCAATGTCGCAATTTCGAATGCAACATTAATATGAAACGCAGGGATAAAATACTACAAAAATTCAATTCACTTCACAAGACGTTGATCTTTCAAAATAATTTTGGCTTTTGAATCTACAGCAATTTTCAGTCGAATTACGAATTTTTGAAAATGTATTTTTATCAATGACGAGCACTCGAGAGCAAAAAATGAAAATGAATATGAAACGAATTTTTGCAGCACCCTGTAAATTTATTAATAATTAACATATTTTTTGTATTACACTATTTCACTAGTGCGTAATTACTTTATAACTCGAGTTATGTACTATACTTTATCTACAACCATACCTTTATTGGCTTAAAATAAGGACAATTTAATTTTCATCTATAATATCCCTAATGCGTCAAATATTACCGATCATTAAAAGGAAAAGTATTCTATTTCTTAATTATTTTATCTTCATCTTGGGGCGATCAACCAGTTAGACATGAATGCACGGCTTATTATAATACATCCCAAAAAAGGGCTCACTACCTGCTTGGGCCAAAAATTTAAAATTCGATTCGGTGGGTACGTGCCCGCAAGTTTGACATTTTTACGACCGCCTGGTGATTATTACCGACCGCAATAAACCCACGGGCCATGCCGCCTACTCTGGACATTTTTGGCGGCTCCTCAACACTAGTGTTGTTAAGACTTTGTTAACAACGGTACCTTAACGTTACTCGTTGCTAAGGAGTTTTTGGCATGTTAACATTATAGGACAAAATAAAAGTTATGGGAGTAATAATTACCAAAGTGTGGTATGTCAATTTCGATATAGTATATTTCATAACAAGGGTGAGAAGAGACAAATATCCAGCTACTGCGAAACAAAACGCAGCGAAACCGAGTGATTCAAACACATGAGCAATACGCCACACTTTTGTACGAGTTATGAATATAATTTTTCCTACGACTATAAATAACAAAAATCAAATCATTTGCACAACGACTGTGTTTATGAAAACATTTTCAGGATATATGAGGTGAGCGGACACTAGTCTACAATTCAAACTGTTGAATAGGGTGGGCCGACATTTTCTTTTTACGAATTTTAAATGTGGGGATCCTGTAAAAGTTGTAGCCTGGACTCAATATAAAAAAAGGTCTAGAGGGGCCCCCGCGGCTTCAAAAATTAAAATTTTTATTTTTTCGAAAAAAAAAATTATTGTTAAGAAATTTGTTTGGAAATAATAAAAAAATACGTAAATCAGTTCACGACTGCAGATATTAAATGTGTAGACAATTTATTTATGTATCGCGCCAGTATTTCCATGTAACATAAATAGTAAGCAAACGATTTGTTTTGATTATAGTTGCTTATATTACAAAAATCAATTTAATTTTATCAGTCCGGCTTTCAAAACGAATGTGTTCAGTTGTGTTTTTATTAGTGCCTAAATTGAGAACTTGTATTGTGTGTGTATTTTATTGAAGTGAAATATATTAAACACTTAAACAGTTTATGCACATTTTACAATGTCAAAGCAAACACGTGCAAATGCTAGTATGTATTTATTCGGAAGTGGGAAAGACATTTTACCCGAAATAACTAATGTGTTGCCAACATACGAGGATATGATACGATGTTTTCAAAGTGTTTGTTTGAAACTTAAAGGGGATGGATGTAAACAGCCAGAAACAAGAGCAGTTGCTCGTATTGTTGCTAAAAAATAGAGGATGTTTGGATTAGGGCATCTCTTCCAATTGTGTCCAGCAAAACAATTAATTTAATTATTCAATATAATATTAATATAATATTATATTAAGTATCAAAAGGCATCTAGGAAGACCGCAACCATAACAAAAAAATTGGAAACATTTAAAAATAATGCTAAACTATTGTTTGACATTTGTTTCTGCAAATGTTTAAATAAACTATTGTGTAACTGTGAAAAGTCAAAAAAGATTCCAGAATTTCATCGACGACCAAAGAGGTAAAAGAATAATGGCGATTGGCACAATTGAGGGAAGTTACGACTAATCTGAACAAAAAAAATTGATCGGAAAGTTAAAGATGCCAAACAAAACATTGTAACTACGAGTACTAACATAAATTTTGATAATCTGTACCTGGTCCAAGTGGACTTGGTAATAAATTAAGTTATAAAAATGTCACATCTAATGACAGTGAAAGTGACAGAGGTACAATTACAAATGATGCAGATTTTAAGTGGTCCTACCCTCTTATAAAACGACCGAGATTAAAAGACTATGTAAATTATGTACCCCAGATGAGGCTTCCGCTTAAATATACTGCAAAAGCTGCAGATTTAACAGGTGTGTCGAGTCGAACTGTCGCGAAAATTGGGAATGCCGTATTGGAAGACATGCAGTTAATATCGAAAGATGATGTAGCAAAAGTCGTTGATAAAAATAAGATCAGAAGAGAAGTTACCAAAAATAGACGTCAATTACTAGAAGCAATAGAGAATGAAAGTGTGTTGATTAAAGGACTCTATTCTGATGGGAGAAAGGATCAAACCATGTTCCAGGAGAAGGATCGCGGGTAATTAAAACCGAAGAACTCGTAGCATTAATCCAAGTCATGTAGCTCTTATGCAATCACGAGCGAAAGATATTGCTGAAGGAATTGTAAGTTATATGGGAAGTCGCAATGTGGATCTATCAAAATTAATGATTGTAGGATGTGATGGGACTAATGTCAATACTGGTTGGGACGGTGGGGTGATTCGATTACTAGAAACCCAATTAAATAAACCACTGCAGTGGAGTATCTGTATGCTGCATGCGAATGAGCTCCCATTACGCCATTTATTACAGATACTAGATGGCCATACAAGAGGCCCTTATATCTACTCAGGACCTATTGGTTCCCTCCGTACAGCCTGCGAAAAAATGGCAATTATTAAATTTCAAGCAATTAAAACTGATTTACCCCATATGGATGAGAGCGATCTTAGTAGTGACCAACAATATTTATTCAAGATGTGTCAAGCGATCGGTACAGGAACGTGCCCAACAGGATTAGCTGAAAAAAAGTCCTGGTAAAATGGCACACTCCCGGTGGCTAACTACTGCAAACCGACTTCTTAGATTGTATGTGGCAACGAAAGAACCTTCCGAGAATTTGCTGATACTGGCTAAATTTGTCATAAAAGTATATTCCCGAATATGGTTTGAAATTAAAACACAGCCCGGATTGGAAAATGGCGCAATGCTTCTGTGGAAAACAATTAATATATCAAGAGAACTCCCAAATAATGTCAAAATTATTATTGACAAAGTAATACAAGGAAATGCTTATTTCGCACACCCTGAAAATCTTCTCATGCTAACTGATACAAGGCAACATATTAGAGAACTGGCCATCAGAAGAATTCTTAAAGCCAGACAATTTAAAAAAATGGAATTTTTAAAGTTCCGAATATTAATTTCAACGCACAAGACTATATCGATCTTATTGACTGGATTAACTGTATTGTGACTGAACCTCCCATAACAATGAACAATTGTTAGACATCGTAATAAAAAAGAAGAAATTTGACAATTTTCCTTGTCACACTCAGGCAGTCGAAAGATGCATTAAGACAATTACGGATGCATCATTAAAAGTCTGCGGTAAAAAATTCAGGGATAGCTACATACGAACCAAGCTTGACGCAAGAAAGGACTTACCAAAATTTGAAAATAAAGGACAATATTACGCAAGAAATAATTAAATAACTACAATAAAGGAGGGTGGGTGGGTTGTGTGTAACTCGTAGTGTGGCCACCTCCTCGTGGTGATTTCTGGGTTGGTTTAATATTCAACTCACTAATATTGAATATTGAATTAAACAAAGAGCTGCATAATTGCACATAACAATTAATAACACATTAAATTAAAAAAATAAATAAAAATGAAAAAAAAATCTTTTCTGAATATCGTTGTGAAAGCCGACTACTTATTAAAATATTTCAATATTTATTTATACACAACTATATAAATTAATAAATATTCATTTTATAATTAATTTTCGAGCCCCATGGGGGCCGACTAGATATTTTTTTTAAGTTTGAAATTTTGTGTGGTGTATTGTACAACCAAGCTACAAGTTTTCATAGGTCCCCAAGTTTGAATTTCCCAAAAAAAAATTTTTTTGCCATTTTCGCCCCACCTTACTGAACCCAAATCACTTGATTTTACTTATAGGAACTTAACAAGACTAACACAAAACTTACAGCTCTTTACATTGTTCGTTTATTTCTAAATACTAATGAAACTCTCGTTTTACTTCTAGTGATTTGATGGTAAACTAGTACCCATTCTTCCTATTTATTTTAATTGAAGCATTAACCTACGATTCTGATAAAATAAATTCTTTGATATTGCTTTAAAACAGTTGCATCGTGACGAATAATTAGAGAATGTGTAGCTTGTATATAAATGAAGCTAAAGGGTTATGGTGGCAGTTTCTCAACCTTCTTTCACACAATTTCGCCCCCTTTGTCAGCTCCGCATCTTAAATCGCCCACTTTAATTTTTAACAGCTTAAAATTATATAACAAGCCCAAAAATAAAATAGATTAGGTTTAAGTTAGACGTCCTGACTTGGCTGGATTCACAGCCTCGCTCGCAATCTCGCTCGGCGGTGAAACTTCAGCCGCGTCCGTAAATCTGTCACTTTAATAATAATAATAATATTTATTGTACGGAAAATAATAATATTTATTATACTTTATTGCCTTGTTAAACAAATAACTATTATAATAGACATTGTGGTGTCCGCATTTTTACGGTGTGTGTGTGGAATAATCATTTATAATCATAATGATCATGATTTCATATGTGACATGCAATGAATATTGAAATCAGACGGACCGTATAATTACTTCGAGTAAAACTTTTCAATACATTTCTTTACTGATATGGTTGATGATGGAAGCCATTACTTTGTGATACATTTTGATTCATGATTAAGGAACTTTTCAATAAAATGCACTTTGTTGGTATCACACACATTTCTTTACGGTTAAAATGTCATATATTCATTGTTATGTCAAACAAATTTCTAGGCGGCTTTTATTGGTCGTCGCGGCGGACAGTGGTTCAGAATTCGAAAAAGCTGGCCAAAGGGGCGTACATTTTGAATTAACGCCGCTGATATTAGCATTTTGTATTTCGGCCTAGTGTCGTGAGATGTCGCAAGCGTAGGTTAGCGCTTCTACGAATAACACAAATCACGCCCGATGCGTGAATTATTAGTATTTTTCTGGTTTTGTTGCATTGCATTTAATATCCATCTTGTTCTATCATGTTCTGATATCATTAAATAAACGTTTAAATGTTGTGTGGGAATCAGCCTGAACTGTGGCAAATTCTCAAATTGTGGCAACTTACTCACGATGCCACAATGTTAAACTGAAATCTTAATTTTGAATAATTCTACCGATTTTTTCCAGACTATATATGTATATTTTCCCGACTACACTCTAGTGCAAAAAAATAAAAATTTAAATGAAATGCAGGGATAACATCGCACAAAAATTCAGTTTACTTCACAAGACGTCGATCTTTCAAATTAATTTTGGTTTTTGAATGTGCAGCAATTTTCAGTCGAGTTAAGAATGTTCGAAAATGTATTTTTTTCAATGACGAATTCTCTAGCGCCAAAAAAATAAAAAATTATATAAAACGCGGGAAAAAGATTATAAAAAAAATTAAAATCACTTCAAAAAACGTCAATCATTCAAAATCATTTTGGCTTTTGAATGCGCAGCATTTATCAGTCGAGTTACGAATTTTTGAAAATGTATTTTATTTAATGACGAATTCTCTAGCGCAAAAAAAATAAAAATCAATATGAAACGCGGGAAAACAATTCTACAAAAATTCAAATCCCTTCACAAGACGTCGACCTTTTGAAATCACTTGGGTTTTTGAATGTACAGCAATTTTTAGTCGAGTTATGAATTTTTGAAAATATATTTTGTTCAGAGACGCCCACTCGAATGCAAAAAATTAAAAATTAATATGAAACGCGGGAAAAGAGTTGTACAAAAATTCAAATCACTTCACAAGACATCGATCTTTCAAAATTATTGTGGTTTTTGAACATGCTGGAATTTTCAGTCTAGTTACGAATTTTTGAAAATGTATTTTTTCAATGACGCACACTTGAGAGCAAAACATTAAAAATGAATATGAAACGCAGGGATAAAATTCTACAAAAATTCAGTTCACTTGACAAGACGTCGATTTCTCGAAATCATTTTGGTTTTTGAATATGTAACAATTTTAAGTCGAGTTACGAAATTTTAAAAATATATATTTTTTTCAATATCGAACTCTCGGGAGCAAAAAATTCAAAAATAATATAAAACGCGGGAAAAAGGTTCTATAAAAATTTAAATCATTTCACAAGACGTCTATCTTTTAAAATCATTGCGGTTTTTGAATGTGCTGCAATTTTCAGTCTAGTTATGAATTTTTGGATTTTTTTTTTCAAAGTCGAACTCTCGGGAGCAAAAAATTAAAAAATAATATGAAACGCGGGAAAAGAGTTCTACAAAAATTCAAATCACCTCACAAGACATCGATCTTTCAAAATTATTGTGGTTTTTGAATAAGCTGCAATTTTCAGTCTAGTTATGAATTTTTGAAAATGTATTTTTTTTCAATGACGCACTCCCAAAAGCAAAAAAATTAAAATTAATATAAAACGCAGCGATAAAATCTTACAAAAAATCAGTTCACTTCACAAGACGTCGATCTTCCAAAATAATTTTGGTTTTTAAATGTGTAGCAATTTTTAGTCGAGTTATGAATTTTTGAAAATGTATTTTCTTCAATGTCGAACTCTCGAGCGCAAAAAATTAAAAATTAATATGAACCGCAGAGATAAAATCCTACAAAAATTCAGTTTACTTCACAAGACGTCGGTCTTTCAAATTAATTTTGGCTTTTGAATCTGCAGCGATTTTCAGTCGAGTTACAAATTTTTGAAAATGTATTTTTTTCAATGACGCACACTCGAATGAAAAAAATTAAAAATTAATATTAAACGCAGGGATGAAATCCTACAAAATTTCAGTTCACTTCACAATACGTCGATCTTTCAAAATAATTTTGATTTTTTGGTTTTTGAATGTGCAGCAATTTTCAGTTGAGTTATAAATTTTTGAAAATGTGTTATTTTCAATGACGCACACTCGAGTGCAAAAAATGAAAAGTTGGAGCAAAGGGATCAAAACCCCCCTAGCAAAAAAAAATGTTTTGCTTCACAAGACGTCAATCTTCCAAAATAATTTTGGTTTTTGAATGTGCAGCAATTTTCAGTGGAGTTATGAATTTTTGAAAATGATTTTGTTTTTAATGACGAACACTCGAAGGCAAAAAAATACAAATAAATATCTCCATCGATGTTAATATTTTGAAGGTACCAGAAAAATAATAATAAATTTACATAGCGTAAATCAGATTTTTGCCCAGAACATGCGGCGATTTCTACAATTAAATATTTATAATTTTAATAGCGCTGCTTCATAAAGTTAGTATTGTAACAATTTTGCTATTCAATTTTGTTATAAAATTTTGCTAAAAGGCATTTGATAAAATTTTGTGCACCGTTAATGGGAATTTTTGATAATAAATGTTCTTCCTGGTTTTTATTTTGGAAAAACAAATGTAAAAATGAAAGTGTATAATTTTATATCTACAATTTAGAAATTACATTTTCAATGTAAATAATTTCAAAATAAATAATTTACAAAGAATAAAATTCTTCCTAAAGCTGAGCAATTTTTGAAAATAATCAATAAATATGAAAAATATCTCTAAAAGCCCTACTGTAATTTAACCGGAGACAGTAACATGAAACACACATTTTTAATGAAACAACCATGCATTTAAAAGCCAAAGATGTTCAAAATATAGAAAGCAAAAAATAAATATATGTTACGATTCGTGGCAAAGTTGCTTTTCACACACTGGTAGGTTATGCAATATTTGTGGCAACCCAAGCTCACACACGGTATGTTTCCGTATATTTGTGGCACCCTTGATGCACACTTCACGTTTCCCTATATTTGTAATATTTTTTTTGCAATAACTTTGTATATATAGAGGGTAAAGCAAAATTGACCACATATTCGGGCAGCTAAACGAAAGTGCCACAATTGAGGCTTATTCATGGGTTGCCACAAATATTGAGGGACGTGTATAGGTGTGTGTGTGTGCGTGCGTGTGTGTGTGCGTGTGTGTGTGTGTGTGTGTGTTTGTGTGAGAGAGGTTATAACCTATAATATAATATAAGAAACGCAAGAAATGTATGGAATGTATACTAAATGTAAGTAATAATATATATTTATACAAAACAATAATTATAAATATCATTTTTAAGGGCTATATCACAGTGTTTATATCACTCGCAAACGCGCAGGCGCGAATTTCGCGATTCCCATGGTACTCAACCATTTTTATTTTACCCACACCAGATTTTGACGATTGGTGCTTCATCCAATTTCATTGCAAATAAACAATGGTCTTTCGCCCATTGTACTTTTAATTAATATAAATTGCTAATTTATAGTTCTTATTCGTTAAATTATCTCAACAAATACCACTCGCGGTTATAATTTCGGCAGGATAAATTTTATTTTAAGCACTCGTCATTTCATCGCAAATTTCTTGAATGAATTGAGATTAGGCAAAATCCACTCGCGCTACAACGCTCATTTTTCCATCTCAATTCATTCTCGAAATTTGTGTCGATTCAATGGCTCGTGCAAACAAATAAAATTTATCCGGCCAAATTCTAACCTCTTGTGGTATTACCCCCGAAAACTCATCAGCAAATTGGTACATTTTTAAACACTAAAGTGATTGCCAAATATTAACTTTTTCAGAATTTGCGATCATATTTTGATATTATTTTATTGTAACCCAAAAATTATAATTCAATAGCGTTCATTATAATTTTCGCGCGTATTCCTTATTTTGCAATGTATCGCTGACGAATTCAGTTAATAAATCACTGACTTAATGTTAGGTTTTAAAATGTTTTGATTGTTCTAGGTAGTGCCAACGAGCCATGGCACTACCTGTAGTTTCAAGCTGAGCATGCATTTTTAACCGTTGAAACCGCGAAAACAGATTGCGGCACAAGTTTGTATTTTCCCGAAACGTGAATCATGAGAATCGCGCCTCACACTTGGATACACAAAGATACATGTTTATATTGTATAAGTGGCTCTACCATCCACATGTTCCACGAGCTGCCACTGCGAGGAAGTATTGTGATCTCGAACATTTATCAAATTTTTTTAACGGAAATATCTCTTCTGAGGTTGCAATTTCAAAGATTTTTGGAAAAAAATGGTTTGTGCTGTGTGAACTGTGTGTGCGCACGCGCGTGTGTGTATGTGTTTGTGTCTGTGCGCGTATATCTCAAAAATTAATAGAGCAATTAACATGAATTGTCTTATTTGACAATCCGAAGAAGTGAAAAGCTTTTGGTAAATTTCAATAAACATCGGAAGTGGATCTTTACCTTAACTATTTGTTTTGTTTTTTCCAATAATTTTTTAAATATCAAAAATATTTTAAAAATCTTGAAACGAATATTGAAGGCAGCAAATAAATTAACATCTTTTGTTTGAAAATATTTTTCATCAAATCATTGTTTTTCGAAAAAAAAACATTAATTGATTCTTTTTTGTCATTTTTGGTTTATATAATTATGAAACGATGATAGTATCATCAACATATTAATAATAATTGTAAATAATTCCGAAATGAACAACTTATTGAAGAATATATTTTTTTCGAAACCTCATTAGTTTTTAAGTAAACGCACAGTAAAGATTATTAGAATTTGAAGTATAATTTTACATTTTCATCTTTCATAATTTTGACGTTTCAAATGTCGTTGTCATCCAATCCTACAAAACGCTAGATGTGCATTTAAATAGTATATTAAGTATTAAGGGCGGCAAGGGTAATATTTACCCGAGACCGGTAGCACTAACGCCCGAGATGCTTATTCTATTTTTCGCTCGATCGATTGGTTAATTAATTAATTAATTAAAATATTTTTTAAATGACACTCCGATAATGTGAATTCTGACAAGTCGGCTAATGCGCTCTGGTGTGCCATGATTTTTTATTTAAAAAATTTTAAGTTGGCGCACATGTGACATACAAAACGTCAGATCTTTCCAAAAGTCACAAAAAGTAAAAAAAAATCGCTGTTGAAAGTATTTTGGATCATAGAGAAAAATTTTGAATTCACTTTTCTTTTGAAATTTTGGGCATTTTTATTAATTTGATATCTGAGCTATTAGAAAATTACTGCTCCTTGTTTAAATTTTTGTTGGTATTTCATTCTACAGAATCCGAATATTTAAGAAAATGTTGGATGGAGTTAGATATTAAATTACAGGTAACCGAAAACGGAAAATTGACCAAATATTTAGATGGAATCGAACTTCTAAAAGAGTTGTTATCTTTTTAGAGAACTATTTCCTAATCATTCCCAATTAAAACCATTAGAAATTTTAAATCATTTAATTATGCAAGACTTAGTTCCTTGTTTTCCAAATTTCAGTATTTGTCTAAAAATATTTTTAACAATACCGATAACTGTGGCTTCCGGCGAAAGGAGTTTTTCCAAATTATTAAAAATTATTTATGGTCAACTATAACACAAGAGCGATTTGCTAATTTTGCCATAATTTCTATTGAAAATAAGATCGGTGAAACATTAGATATTTCAAATGTAATTGATGAATTTGCATCAAAAAAATCGCGAGAAGTATTGTTTTAGAATTTAGATCAACACTGACAATGAGTAGCGCTCGAATAGTCGATGTTATTGTTACTGAACTGAGGGTTTGATCATAATCTACTCCTCTTCTTTGCGAAAAATCTTTGATCACCAATCTGGCGTTGTTTTTACTTTGTGGAGTCGTTGTAGGTGTCTGGTTCCTCAAAGGTCGTCGAGGTGAGCATCACATAATCCTGGAATTTCTGTGAAGCTATAGGATCCACTCGGTTACGAAGTTTCCGCGTAGTCTCACCTGCATTCTCTTCTGCTTTGATTTTCGGCACTTCTGAGATTGTTCAATCACTGTCACTGTCATCGGGTTTCCAGAATTCTATTTCTTCGTTTTCTTCAATCCGAGATTTGTGGTCATTCAGGTTAGTCTCTTCAGCTTCGTTGCTTCCTGGGGGTATAATAACCCCGTTTTCCATCAAGTTTTCTTCACGTCTTTGGATCTATAGAGCTTGTTTTCCTCTTCACTGTAGATACTGTGCCCGTCGTCATTATCATAACCGATGAGGATTCCCTTAATGGCCTTTGGATCCATTGTCGTCCTTTGCTCCTTCGATAGAATATACATGAATTTGAACCAATGTTTCAAACCTGTCTCTGTCCTATTAAAGATGCAGGTACCTGTTCGTTAGGGTGGGTCGAAAATTTTAGATTTGAGACGGGTAGTGAAAAAATAATAGTTTTTATGATTCTATGTAAGGGAGCGACCGTGGTTTCGATCATGGGTTTACCCCCAGCTCGCACAAATGCCTCAAAAATGGCCATTTTGGTAGTTTTTTCATATTTCACCCAATAGCTCATACTGTACATATTATATGTGCGACTTTTTGGTCACAAATTACTCATGGGTCTTCAACCTTTAGATAAAGTCCATTGGGCCCATATTTTGATGGTAAACCGGTAGAGTTATTGCCCTCTGAAAATCGATTTTTGAGGGTAAAACTGCGAGATGCTTGTTACAATGATAAATAGGTAACAATTAGCTTTTAAACCACTCCATTTACTAATTTAGACACTAAACTGCACCGCAAGCGCCTGAACTTTGTTTTTGATATTCATTTTCGATTTTTTACCTCAAATTGGCGAAAAAACACTAGACTCTTATTAAAGTGATTAATAGGTGATGATTAGCTTCTAATCCACTCATTGTTTAAATTTAGAATCTAAACTGCACCGCAAGCTTATGTAGTTAATTTTCGACCGAAGGACAATTTTGTTTTTGACGTTTAGTTTCGACTTTTTGGCTGAAATTGACAAAAAATGTTGGGATTAATATTGCTGTGATAAATTGCTTAAAATGGTTTTGTAAATCAATCTATGTACAAATTCTGCATTTGAATTTACTTGTTAGCATATCAAGCTGATTTTTTACCAAAAAAAATCTTTACGATTTATAAGTCTACTTTTTAAGCATTTTAAAAATTTCGTTTTCAATTTTATTTTATTTTTTTTTACATAGATTGATCTTTCATGAAATTATTTTCCAAGCGTTATTAAAGCACAGACAATATAAATGTTTTACTGAAATCTGAGAGCTGTTGCGGCCGTTGCATCGGCCGCCATTACTGTTCCATAAAAATCCGCCGCGGCGCTGCTAGTCTTTTGTCAAAAACAAAGTTTTTCTTCAGTCGAAAACCGACTTCATGCGCTTGCGGTGCAGTTTAGAGTCTAAATTAGTAAATGGAGTGGTTTAGAATCTAATTATTACCTATTTATCATTGTAACAAGCATCTCGCAGTTTTACCCCCAAAAATCGATATTTTCAGAGGGCAATAACTCTACCGGTTTACCATCAAAATATGGTCCCAATGGACTTTATCTAAAGGTTGAAGACCCATGAGTAATTTGTGACCACAAAGTAGCACATATAACATGTACAGTATGAGCTATTGGGTGCAATATGAAAAAACTACCAAAATGGCCATTTTTGAGGCATTTGTGCGAGCTGGGGGTGAACCCATGATCGAAACCATGGTCGCTCTCTTACATAGAATTATAAAAACTATCATTTTTTCACTACCCCTCGCAAATCTAAAATTTTCGACCCACCCTACTGTTCGTATAATCTCGGCCCAAAGTGCTTGAGGAATGTTCCCATGCGCATGCATCATTTCTCTAGCAGTTTCCACCACCGTACGATTTTCCCTCTCACTGGACCCGTTTTTTTCCGGAGTGGAGGGCATTATAAGACGTTGAATAATACCTTTCTTGTTTAAACTAGTCCAGATCTGTTGTCGAACTCCCTGCCATTATCACTCAGCAGCTCCAGACTGTTTCTTCCTCAGCTAGAACTGGCCCAGTTTTCAGCAATTTTTGGATTTTTGCCGCAGAATATAAACTGTCCTGAATTTTTGTAATCGTCCTTGAAAAACACAAAATATCGATATCCAGACCTCGATTCTTGAAATGGACCGCAAAGATCCGTGCGAACTCGCTCTCCCGGTTCCGTAGTTTGGACCTCGTGACGAACGGTAGTCGATGAGCTTTATCATAAATGTAAATGCACACAGTTCTATGTTCATGTCAGGCTCCTTCCGAATCGTTCATGGTACAACTGTAGCAAGTTTCCCTTACTCATTGCATTGACCAGGGGCGGCTCGTTATGTATACCCGAGGAGCCATGGCACCACCACTAATTTCAAGCTCAGCAAGGATTTTTAAATTATTCTAAATACGAAGACTTTCCTTCGCTGAATTTCAAAATAATTATACAAGAACACAAATTGTTGTTCAATTGCCCAGAGCTTTAAAAATTATAATAACATTTGCAACAAACGTGAAAAATTCCAGATTTATTGAAAATCCATTCTTCTATAAGATTCCTCTAAAATCCGAAGACTTGCCTTCACCGAATTGCACGAGAACCCAAATTGTTGAAATTCTGAAGTTGTTCATTTGCCTAGAGCTCCAAAAAAATATAAAAACAATTGCCACAAACGTAAACACTTCCAGATTTATTGAAAATCCATTCTTCTAAAACAGGGGTTCCCAACCTGTGGTACGCGTACCGGTACCGGTACACACATGTCAAGCTACCGGTACGCGATAAGTGAACAATATTTTGCGTATAATCATGTGTTTTGGGGCCTGGGTGGCGAAGTGCGTTGAGAGCACGCCTCGTAAACCGAGGGTCGGTGATTCAAATCCCCGTCTGGGGATTCATTTCATATTTATATTTACAACAATAATTGGAAGTTGGCTAAATGGTGAAATATCCGAGGCCAGGCGCAAGCCGAATGTATGTAAAAAATCATGTGTTTTTTTATACAATACATCGCCAAGCCCGAGCGTTTTCTGTTCTTTTTCATCCCGAATACTTTTTCTTTCTCCGGTGATAGATAACAATGTGATGCAATGTTGTAGCCAGTGCAGAATAGATTTGTATAAGTGTGGTCGTAGGGATTTACATGCTTAAATAATATAATCGACGCGACGTAATAATTTTAACGTAAGTTTTTTTTATTTTATCTCTCTATCTATTATATCGGTATTTATTGTCAAAATAGGGACAAGGGCCATATAATGAAGAGATTTTTAGAGCAGGCTGGATGTAGTTATTCCAACTCAGATAATTCTTCAGAGGGAAACAAAGATGAACATTCGAAAACAAAACGTAAAGAAACTTGGATTAGGCAGTACGATCCTGATTATATGAGGTATGGATTCTCAATGAAATCTGGCACAGAAACTCAACCTATTCCACAGTGTGTTATTTGCTATGAATGTTTATCAAACGGGTGTATGAAGCCTTCTCTTTTGAAGAGACATTTATAAGCGAAACATCCCAATTTAAAAGATAAACCAGTTGATTTTTTTAAAAGAAAACTTTCGGAATTGTCCACTCAAAAAGCAGCTGTGTTCTCTTTTAGTAACATAAATACTAATTGTGTTCAGGCATCATATTTAGCAAGTTTGCGTATAGCCAAGTGTGGGAAAGCACACACAATTGGAGAAACATTGTTGCTACCTGCTACTAAGGATATCGTCAAATCTGTGCTTGGAGATAAGGCAGCTAAGGAAATTGACAAAGTTTCCCTGTCCAACAATGCTGTTAAACGGCGAATAGAAGATATGGCATTACAGATTGAAAGCATTTTAATCAAGAGAATAAAAGAAAGCCAATTTTATTCTCTGCAACTAGACGAAAGTACTGACGTCTCCAAACTGGCACAATTACTTGTGTATGTTCGATTTGATTTCAATAATGAAATACAAGAAGAAATATTATTTTGCAAACCGTTATCTGCGAGAACAACTTCGAATGAAATATTTAAAATAATTAATGATTATTTAATTAAAAATAATATAATTTGGGTCAAATGTGTTGGAGTTTGCACCGATGGTGCTCGAGCTATGATTGGAAATTTATCCGGCGTAGTGACTAGAATTAAAGAAGTAGCACCGAATTGCAAATCTACGCATTGTATTATTCATCGTGAAGCCTTAGCCACAAAAAATATGCCTGTAAATTTAAGAAATGTTCCCAATGAGGCCATAAAAACAGATAATTTTATAAAATCTCAAGCGCTTAATTCCCGCCTATTTACAATTCTATGCAATGAGATGGGGAGTATTCATAAAACACTTTTGCTTCACACCGAGGTACGATGGCTCTCACGAGGAAAAGTCCTGAGTCGACTTTTTGAGTTACGCTCCGAGGTATCTATTTTTCTTAAGGATTCTGGAGATTCCAAAAAAGATAATTTTGCCAATGAGGAATGGTTATTCAGACTAGCGTACCTATCCGATATATTTTCTCGACTAAATGATTTAAATTTAAGTTTACAAGGAACTAATAATTCTTTGTTTGACTTCTGCGATAAAATATTAGCATTTAAAAGAAAACTGCAGTTAATGATACAACAATCAGAGAAAGGAAATATTAGTATGTTTTTTTCTCTCTGCAATTTTGCTGAAGAAAACAATTTACCAGTATCAAACTGTGTGATAAACGACATTAAGCAATATCTAATATCGATGTCAGATTGGTTTGAAAAATATTTTACAGAAGATTTTACTTCCCAAAATTGGATTCGTAATCCCTTTATATTCATTGCGGAAGTTCCGGATGACGTAATTGCTAAAGAATCCTTCATAGACCTCATAAGTGACGGTGGTTGGAAATTAAAGTTTGAGAGCACAAGCTTATTTTCATTTTGACTTTCTGTTCGGGCAGAATATCCAGAACTTTCATGCCAAGCTCTGAAATTTTTAATGCCATTTAGTACAACTTATTTATGCGAAACCGGGTTTTCAACTATGGCAGCAATGAAAAACAAATATAGATCATTGCTCGATATTGAGCCTGATCTTCGCCTGAATCTGACAAAAATTGATCCCGATATTTCTACGCTGGTAAAATGTAAACAGGCGTAACCTTCACATTAATTGCAATAATTATTATAATATCTTTACACATTACATACATGTATATTTAGTATAATAAAAGTATTAACGAATTTAATTGGTTTTATTGCAATAGGATACCACCATGCTAATGTAATGTCGTTTTTCTGTGCCCGCCTCGAAACAGATTTTAACTAAATTTAATTTTTCAAAGGAAAGAAAAATAAATGTTATCGTTTAATTTTCAATTTACAAAGTCTGAACTAAAGATAAATCTAATATATAAAATTTTCGTGTCACAGTGTTTGTAACAAAACTCCTTCGAAACGGCTTGACCGATTCTTATGAAATTTTGTGTGTATATTGAGCAGGTCTGAGAATAGGACGTAAACTATTTTTAATACCCCTAAATGATAGGGGTGGTCCACCAAAAAATTTTTATTTTTATTTTTTGGACAAAATTTTTTATTTTTATTTTTTTATGATTCGGCATTAAAAAATACATACAACCCTAAATTTTCACCCTTCTACCACCAACCCCTATTTTTTAATAGCGATTTTAGTACTTTAATAATTTTGTACTCTCGGCGATCGACCGCTCGATCAGTTATTCCTTTTCCATTGTTTGCGCCGTCGGTTATTAATGTGTTTTAATGGGCTTACCCTGTAGATTCGTATCGATAAATGTAAATAAATAAGTAGCTGAAATTATAAAAAAAATATAAACAAAATATTAACAGCAAACGCTGCACTGAGCTCAATTGCAACACTTGCATCCGATGAACAATTAAGTCGGCTTTAAATACATAAATTGGTGATAACGATTGATCTATAATACGCGCGCCACCTCTGGGTGGTTGGAATGTCGCTCGTGGTGGTGTTACGAATTAAAATATTCTGCGGAAGATTCTGTGCGCGGTTGAGATTTTTTTAAATAATTTTGCCATTTAGTTCAAATTCGTTGATTATTAAAAAAAATTATGAATTTTTGAAGCAATAATTGCATGTTAGAGCGATCATGAATTTCAAAAATTAAAAAAAAATATTTCAACTGGCGATACATGTTTTTATTAGTAACAATACACTTCTTACATTCTTTAGCTTTAATAATTTTGCTATTTAGTTCAAATCTGTTGATTATTAAAAAAGTTATGAATTTTTGAAACAATAATTGCACGTTAAAGCGATCATGAATTTCAAAAATTCTAAAATTCTAAGAAAATATTTCAACTGGCGATACATGTTTTTATTAGTAACAATACACTTCTTACATTCTTTAACTTTAATGATTTTGTTATTAAGTTCAAATCCGTTGATTATTAAAAAAGTTATGAATTTTTGAAGCAATAATTGCACGTTAAAGCGATCATGAATTTCAAAAATTCTAAAATTCTAAAAAAATATTTCAACTCGCGATACATGTTTTTATTAGTAACAATACACTTCTTACATTCTTTAACTTTAATGATTTTGTTATTTAGTTCAAATCCGTTGATTATTAAAAAAGTTATGAATTTTTGAAGCAATAATTGCACGTTAAAGCGATCATGAATTTCAAAAATTCGAAAAAAAATATTTCAACTGGCGATAGATGTTTTTATTATTAACAATACACTTCTTACATTCTTAAGCTTTAATAATTTTGTTATTTAGTTCAAATCCGTTGATTATTAAAAAAGTTATGAATTTTTGAAGCAATAATTGCACGTTAAAGCGATGATGAATTTTAAAAATTCTAAAAAAAAATATTTCAACTGGCGATACATGTTTTTATTAGTAACAATACACTTCTTACATTCTTTAACTTTAATGATTTTGTAATTTAGTTCAAATCCGTTGATTATTAAAAAAGTTATGAATTTTTGAAGCAATAATTGCACGTTAAAGTGATCATGAATTTCAAAAATTCTAAAAAAATATTTCAACTCGCGATACATGTTTTTATTAGTAACAATACACTTCTTACATTCTTTAACTTTAATGATTTTGTTATTTAGTTCAAATCCGTTGATTATTAAAAAAGTTATGAATTTTTGAAGCAATAATTGCACGTTAAAGCGATCATGAATTTTAAAAATTCTAAAAAAAAATATTTCAACTGCCGATACATGTTTTTATTAGTAACAATATAATTCTTACATTCTTTAACTTTAATAATTTTGTTATTTAGTTCAAATCCGTTGATTATTAAAAAAGTTATGAATTTTTGAAGCAATAATTGCACGTTAAAGCGATTATGAATTTCAAAAATTCTAAAAAAATATTTCAACTCGCGATACATGTTTTTATTAGTAACAATACACTTCTTACATTCTTTAACTTTAATGATTTTGTTATTTAGTTCAAATCCGTTGATTATTAAAAAAGTTATGAATTTTTGAAGCAATAATTGCCCGTTAAAGCGATCATGAATTTCAAAAATTCGAAAAAAAATATTTCAACTGGCGATAGATGTTTTTATTATTAACAATACACTTCTTACATTCTTAAGCTTTAATAATTTTGTTATTTAGTTCAAATCCGTTGATTATTAAAAAAATTATGAATTTTTGAAGCAATAATTGCACGTTAAAGCGATCGTGAATTTCAAAAATTAGAGCCTAAACCGTTTTCGGCCATTATCGTCACCACTTTATTTGCTTAATTTCAATGGGCCACACACGGACGACGGCGCAGCGCAGTGGAGCCGTCGTTCGTCACCAGTAATAAGTCACGTATTGACGACGACGCAGCGCAGCGGAGCTGTCGTTCGTCACCGGCTATTTTGCTCAATATTACAATATTAATAGGCTACGCACGGACGACGGCGCAGCGCAGCGAAGCCGTCGTTCGTCACCAGTTTATTTGCTTAATTTTAATGAGCGTCACCAGTAATAAGCTACATATTGACGACGGCGCTTCACAGCGGAGCCGTCGTTCGTCACCAGTTATCTGCCTTAATATATATGGACTATTCGCGGTCGACGGCGCAGTGTAGCGGAGCCGTCGTTCGTCACCCTTGCTTAATTTTTAAGGTCTACGCACCAGTTTATTTGCTTAATTTTAATGGGCCACACACGGACGTCGTCAGTCACCAGTTATCTGCCTTAATATATATAAATATATATGGACCATGCACGGACAACAGCGCAGCGCAGCGGAGCCGTCGTTCGTCACCAGTTACCTTGCTTGATTTTAAAGGACTACGCACGGACGACGGCGCAGCGAATGTTGTGTATCATAGAGCATTACAATAATAAACCCTATGTTTTTGAATATTTTCTTTTTATGAATTATACCAATTCGAATTCAATATTCATAGTTAAGACAGGACAACGTCTGTCGGGTCAGCTAGTACATCTATAAATTTATCATTGCATTCTGTTTTTCCAAAGTTTTTGCCAAAAAATGGATCTTCAATAAATTGAAAAATAAGGCCATTATTTGCGAAATATTTACACTGGTACGCGACCATATTGTCTATTACATACCGGTACAGCATATTCAAAAAGTTGGGAACCTCTGTTCTAAAAGATTCCTCGAAAATCCATAGACTTGCCTTCACCAGATTACACGAAAACACAAATTGTTGAAATTCTGAAGTTGTTCATTTGACTAGAGCTCAAAAAAATATAAAAACATGTGCCCCAAACGTAAAAATTTCCAGATTTATTAAAAATCCATTCTTCTATAAGATTCCTCAAAAATCCGAAGACTTGTCTTCACCGGATTGCACGAGAACATAAATTGTTGAAATTCTGTGGTTGTTCATTTGCCTAGAGCTCAGAAAAATATGAAAGCAATTGCCACAAACGTGAAAATTTCTAGATTTATTAAAAATCCATTCTTCTATAAGATTTCTCAAAAATCCGAAGACTTGCCTTCACCGGATTGCACGAGAACACAAATTGTTGAAATTCTGAGGTTATTCAAATTGCCTAGAGCTTTTCGTTTTTATTTGATTTATTTAATGCTTCTGTAAAGGTTTTCAATTTCAATTATCGTTAGTTTTTTTCCTTAAAAAGGGAATTGTATTGTAGGCTGTGGCTCTACCATCAAAATGTTCCACCAGCCGCCACTCGCATTGACCTCATCTGATAGGGTTCGAACTTCTCACCGCCAAATTGAACAGTCCTCCACGACGAGCTCCCTCCAATTGTTGACTAGGGAGTTGCAGACTTCAGCTGATGAAGATGAATTGGGTGTCCGAGTACTTATCCTGGACTGCAACTGCGGAGAACAGATTTCTCTTGATTGATCAAATATCAGCCAAGGTAATTTTATACTATTTTCCGTGGATTGCTACCCCAACTTCTACTTCACGTATTCCAATGGCTTCGATTTTCTCACCATTTGCTGTGGTCACTGTGTGTTCCGTTGAAAAAGACTCGAACGTTCTAAAACAAATCTGACCATTTAAAATATGGCTTATCGCGACATTGTCATCCCTGAGCTAACAGTAACGTGTATCATATTTGTATCGGACTCCAGTTTACTAGGCTTCGGAGGACGGCTATCAGCAATCCATTTCCTGTACACTTTAACCATGTGATTGGGCTTCCTGCAGTAGTTGCTGTTTTTTCTTTTTCTTCGCGTCGACTGAACTTCGTTACTGTAATAACTTCTTCGATGATTGCAGGTGAGAGCTTCCTGCTTGGTGGATCCAGCTTCCTTGGTCCTGAAGGCCATTTTATACGAACATAGTTGATTGATTAAGCTATCAACCGTTCTATCACTTTTTTCCCTCACCATCCAGCTGGATTTAATAGAAAAATACTCCTCGTCAACGTATTCAGAATTTTAGAAAGCAAAAATACACCTATCAGTCCCGGGTTACTTGCAAATTTAGTTATTTCTTCTTTCAATTCAGACAAAATATATTGAATACTTGTTGTGCTACTTTCTTGATGGAACCATATTTTCAAGTTGGGTAAAGTAAAACGCTTGTTTTGTTCCATAATTTTATTTTCAGTTGCCTGACACGTGTTTCGATCGGTTAGGATCATTTTCAAAGTTAAACTAATTTAATGTAATGAAATGTTACAATATATATACACCGGTAAGGCATGTTAATGGCGGGGTGAAATTACGGCGCTAATGATGTTGTCCGTGGTGATGATCTCGTGCTGGTTATTTAATAAGTAATCTCCGTTGGTAATGGACTTTTTAATCTCTAATCCCTCTAATAGAGTCAGCTTACGGCTTTTCCGGCAAAAAAATATTTTTTTTTTTTATTGGTTTGATCTCTCCCATGTGGTGTCCTGCGCCTATGCAATGGTCCGCTAATCCTGTGTTTGTTGATCCGTTGATTATTGCTTTTTTGTGTTCACGCAGCCTTATTTCAAAATTTCTTCCCGTTTGTCCTATGTATTTGCCCTCACAATTTTCACAGTTGATTCTGTACACCCCTGACTTTTTAAGAATATCTTTTGTTTCAATTTTGTTATTAATTATTTTGTGGCCTAAATTTGTTCTGTTGACTTCTATTGCGTTTACGTTATGTGATTTTAGCTGTTTTCTAATTTTAGCTATCTATCTATAAAGAAACAATTGATAAGAAAAGAAATCTATAAATCCAGAGAAAACATCATCTATAAAGATAAAGTGAAATTTTAAAGATTTTGCATATTAAAAAAATCACCTAATAATACAGTTGATTAAAAAAATTAATCAATTAGAAAACAATTGAATTTTACAAAATTTAATTTAGAGATTGAAAAAATGGAATTAAAAATTAATCATTAAAAAATCCCACCTCCACTTGTAAATTTTGCAGCGTTGCTAAAAAGCTGCAGATTTTTAGAGGAAATTGTGTGTGTTGCAAATAGTTTTCACCAACGTACCAACAGGTTTTCTAAATGTAAACTTAAATTATCTGCTCTAAAGACTTGTCAAGCCAGGACATCCATAGACGCGTTTCAATATTTATCTCTCATGAGTTCAGTTTTGATTTATGCTAGTAAAATAGTAAAATAGGGCACTACAACTTCAAGTATACATATGTGAATTTGATTATTGTTTTTTTCTTTCCCATTACACCATGGAAACAAAGCAACAGGTTTTCTCTGATACATTTAAACTGAAAATATCTGATCCTAAATTTTGTCAAGTCGTTAGCTATCCATAGACGCGTTTCGAGATGTATCTCATCAGTTCAGCTGTGCTTAATATTATTTATTGTTTTTTTAACAGTCAAGATTTATATATCGATTTTTTCGATTATTGCAGTATCAGGCACAGAACTGCTTTTTGCGCGAGATCTTGAGATCTTCGGCTGTTGCGGCCATGGAGACTTTTGATCGGCATGACTTGGTGAATATTTTTCAGTTGGTTTCAAGGAGATTGACTGAAAGCCATTTCCTTAACAAAAACTGTGGGGTCCTTTATAAAAATACGTACAGATGAATAAAAAAGTATTTATTAAAAAAAAAACAGTGAATTTAGAAGGATTTTGTAATTAAAATACCATTTAATTAGAAAATAAATTTATAAATGTAATAAATAAATTCAATAAAACGAAATATAGCCTGAATATATAAATAATCAACCTGTTCGTAACTCTGCAAGCAAACTTAAGTCTTACTAAGCCTATAAACAAATTACTTATTGAATCAACTACTTCCCTGGCCAATGCGACGCCGGATATTAAATGATACAAAAGAAATTTGCGTTATTACTAGTACTAAGTACTTAGTGAAATAACATTGGTTTAAGATCGTTTATTTGAACACTTAAGTGTATTTTATTCTTTAACATTCATTTTAAATGCGTACTACTTCACTAAGTACTTAGTACAAGTAATAACGCAAATTTCTTTTGTATCATTCAATATCCGGCGTGGCATTAGCCAGGGAAGTAGTTGTTTCAATAAGTTATTTGTTTATAGTCTTAGTAAGACTTAATTTTGCTTGCAGAATTACGAACAGATTGAATATTTATATATTCAGGCTATATTTCGTTTTATTTAATTTATTTAATGCTTTCTGCAACAAGTAAGGTTGTTTCTAATTTATTTATAAATGTAATGTTGAATTAAACAAATTTCATCCGTAAAAACAATTTAAATAAAAAATCATGCATAAAAATATAGTTTAATTTAAAATAAAATCATGTATATAAAGACAGTTGAATTAAAATAAGTATATCTATTAAAAAACTGTTAAATTAAAAAAAAACATTTATAAAAAATGTTGATGTGGCCAACATGTAACTCTTAAATTTGATGGTGTGAAAGGTTTTTTTTTGCATGTTTAACTTCTTTTTCAAAAACTAGTAAGTGTTAAAAAAAAAACTTATTCCAGTTGTTTATATCTTGAAATTCTCTGCAATTTTTGTTTTTATAAATCTCACTATTATTTCATAATTTTACACCAAAGAAGTAAAAACTTCTTTCTATTATTTCTTGAAAAACAAAACCAAAATATGAAACTCATATATTTACAAAAGATGTGCAGTTCTTTGTTGTCTTTAGCAATTAAATAAACAGTTTTGTAATATTTTTCATATAAAAAAAAATAATAGAAAAAATCACTTTCGATATTCAATATTTTATCAAAAGCTCTTAGTTCTTCAGATTATCAAATAAAGATTTGATGATTCATTTGAAAATCTTCATTGGTTTTTCTGATCTAGCGCCCACAGAGCCACACAAACATATTTGAAAACCTTAAACTGGAAATTTTTAATTAAAATCGAAAACAATCACGAAAACAATACTCTCGTACTTTCTATGGAGAAAGTAAAAAAAATAAATAAAATCCGATCGAGATCTAAATAAAGGAAACGTTTTGTGGATCCACTAAGGATCTAACAACAGTAGAAATAATTGAAAATTTCACCGATCTATCAAAATTGCGGGGTCAGGGTGACGATGGGGCTTCGAATATGGGCGAAGCCTACTCAGGATTACAAGCGGCAATTTTAGTGTGCGTACAGCGGCAAATGTTTTAATCCGGCACTGACCATACGGTGGATTGTGTTGTGAAATAATTGTCGTAGAGCAATAAAGACATTTGGAAAACTTGAACTGAGTTTCAACAAGTAATACTCTCATCGATTCAACTATGTTAAATTAACTTGAGGCAATCTCACTTATTGTAGATTTATTGAATAAAAGTAATAAAGAATCTATGTTTGTAATATTTTTTAAAAATTATCGAATAATAAGTATGTCAATGTAAATCAATGATTTTTACGTACTTTGCGTTTATAATAATAAAACAACTCAGAGGATTTTAACTATTTTAAAATCAGGTTTGCACGTACGAAATATAAGAATAGCAAGAACAACTGACCCCTATTTTTGAAGCCATTGTATAATTATATTATACCTACATATACTTGTCTAAAGTAGTTTGTAAATTACTTCTAGTTTATTTATCGAAATTTAAGTCACACGAATAAATATCAATGTTCAAAACAAACTTAAAAGTGTATTTTAAAAATGTGATCAATAGTGGATTATTCAAATGTACTTACAAAATACGAAGATGATGAATTTCACATCCATCCTGCAGTGTTTGGATGTGGACTATCTCTGACCATCAACTTACATTAAAATAGGACTTATCTCCTAAAATTGGTCGGCTCGAATACTGATTACGAGGTGTTTATCAATTTTCTTCTAAACTAATCTGACCTTTGGCACTTAACATTAATTATTAGCTCATACACACATAGACATACATATTCCAGTTATGTAATATCTTATCTATATACTAGTAACTAGAACATCTACGAGCCAAGAGTTCGTAGTAAAATGCAAACAGTCAGCAGGAGGAAATATTGTTAATAATAATTTTTCAAGGATGTCTGCAGAATTTTTGGATAAATACTATTCTTACGCCTACCTACGCGACGTTTCAACATGGATTAAGTGAATTCGTGTTAAAGAAGCGGATGTTGCTTATTTTGTCAGTAATTATGTGTATAATCAAATGCACTTACAAAACATTCATATACAGAATTTCATATCTATCGTGTGGTGTGGATGAGTTGTCCTTAATAACATCTACACTATGTCTAAAGACAAAATTATTTTTGAAATGTATTGATTGACACATATAAACTGTCGTTTATTATCCATATCCACCCCTGAGGTTCTATCTCTATGTAAAACACAAAATTACGTTCCATATAATTTCTAAACTGTCAAATTATCCAATTAAAACCTAAAGAAATTGTAAGGTTCTGTAGCCTAATATAAAGTTTGATTCATCAAACAAAAACGAGGCTTTCAAGAATTAAATTTAATTAACCTACAAATCTCTATTTGACTGCCGATATTTATGGATCGGTTCATCAGAGAAATTGAAAGTTTAAAAATCAGCCGAAACAGTGCCGAATTAACCTATTTTGGGAAAGGGAGGCTAGACAAGTTTTTCCTGCTCAATTTTTTTAAAAATCCAAAAAGTTTACAACAAACATTTAATCACAAAAGCAATCTTTTTGTGATACCGTACTGTGTATGAAAAATGTATAAGTATTTTTTTTCAATCGAAATTATGCCCCAAAAAAAGAATCCTTTTACTAGTTGGCAACATTTTGTGACATTGCGTGTTCTAATTTCAAGGGAAAAAAGTAAAACTCAAAATTTTGAATATCCAAATAAAGATTTAATTTTGAAAAAGAATTTGAATTATGTTCTTAGAATTCACACTAAAAATATTAAGTATTCTCAAGCAAAGAAACGAAAGGGAATACGGAAATTCTAAAAAATATTGAATTTTAAACGAATAAAATATGTGCTCAATTGTGCTCTAAAAATGCAGTCGTTTTTCTCCTTACCAAAATTGGGTAGGATTACTTGTTCTTCTACAAAACCGTGAACAAAGAAAATACATAAAAAATAAAAAATTCTAATTTTTTGAAAAAATTTTAATTATTCTCTAAAAATGTAGTCCATTTTTTTCGTAACAAAATTTTGTAAGACTACGTGTCTGGTGTAAGAAATTTCCTTGTTTAAAAAATTTCACTCGTCCTCAGTTGTGATCGAAATATATTTACCTATAACAAAATTTTGTTGGTCTACGTCTTCTTCGAATGAGAATCAAAGACAAAATAGAGAAATTCCTATTTTTTTAATTCTAGAAAATAAAACTAGTTATCAATTGTGCTACAAAAAAATCAATCGATTTTGCCCTATTTAAAAAAAGAAAAATTAATTATGCTCTAAAAATGTAGCCGATTTTCTTCGTAACAAAATTTTGTAAGACTACGTATTCTCATGTAAGAAACAAAATCTCATTGCAAAATGTTTGAATTTAAAAAAATCAAACTGAAAATGCAGTCGATTTTCTTATAAAAATATTTTGTCAGAGTACGTGTTCTCTTGTTAGAAACAAAGAAACAATAGAGAAATTCATTTTTTTTTTAAATTTTGGCTCTAAAAATTCAATCAATAACGAAAGTGTTCCCATGTGAGAAAAAAATAAAGCAATTCTGAAAAAATTTTTTTTTTGAAAAATTCAAGTCGTGCTCAGTTGTGCTATGAATATACAGTCGATTTTACTTATAACAACATTTTTCATCTACCTGTTCTCGTGTGAAAACAAATAAACAATAGACATTAAAAAAATTGAATTTTGAAAAATAAAACTCTTGCTCAATTGTGCTCTGAAAATGCAGTCGATTTTCCTATAACAATATTTTGTTAGACCACGTGTTCTCTTGTGAGGAACAAAGAAACAATATATTCCTATTTTTTACTTTCTCCGTTACAAAGTACGAGAAAGTATTGTGATCGTAAAAAATTTTTCAAATTTTTTTTCCGTCGAAATATCCGTTTTGGGGTCCATTTCAACAATTTTTGGATAGAAAAATTATGTCTGTCTGTATGGCTGTGTGTGTCTGTGCGCGCTGTATCTTAAAAACTAATACATACAACAATTAACATGAAACTTTGAACAATCTTATTGTCTTATTTGACAACCCGAAGAACTGAAAAGCTTTTGGTAAAATTCCGTACGCCAGAAGTGGGTTTCCTTAACCGTTTTTTGTTTTTTTTGCAATAATTTTTACTTTCTCCCTTACGAAGTACGATAAAGTTATGTGATCGTGATTCTTTTTAAAAAAATTTTTTTTACTGTAATTTCTGGAAAAAAAAATTGTGTCTGTGTGCGTGTGTGTGTGTGTATGTGTGTGCGTGTGTGTGGGTGAGTGTGTGTGTGTGTCTGTGTGTGTCTGTGTGTGTGTGCGTGTGTGTCTGTCTGTGCCTGCTGTATCTCAAAAACTAATAGAGCAATTGATATGAAACTTTAAACATCCGACTTATTTGATAATCTGAAGAACTGAAAAGCTTTTGATAAAATTTCGTACACCGTAAGTGGGTGTTTACCTTAACCGTTTTTTTGTTTTTTTCCAATATCTGCTTAAATATGAAAAATATCACAAAAACATTTAAACAAATATTGAAGACAACAAATAAATAAACATCTTTTGTTTGAAAATATTTTTCATTTTCATTTTTTTCAATCATTGTTATTCGAGAAAAAAATTATTTTTTTTTTCATTTCTGGTTTATAATTATGAAACGATAATAGTTACAGCAAATTTATGTTAATAATAATTGTAGAGAATACTAAAATGAACAACTTATAAAGAATAAGTTTGAATTGAGTTTCATATCAATTGCTCTATTAGTTTTTTAGATACAGCGTGCACAGACACACACATACACACACACACACACACACACATACACACACACACACACACACTCACACACATTTTTTTTTCAGAAATTGTTGAAATGGCATCTAGGGACCCCAAAACGGATATTTCCGTAAAAAAAAAATTGAAAAAAAAATCACGATCACAATACTTTCTCGTACTTCGTAACGGAGAAACTAAAAATAGAGAAATTATAAAAAAGTTTAATTTTGATAAATAAAACTCTTGCTCAAATGTGCTCTGAAAATGAAGTCAATTTTACCTATAACAAAATTTTGAAAGACTACGTGTTCTTTTTCGAAAAATAAAGAAAAACTAGAGGAATTCCAAAATTTTTGAATTTTCTAAAAATAAAACCCGTGCTCAATTGTGCTCAGAAAATTAAGCCGTTTTTCTCCATAACAAAATTCTGTAAGACTACGAGTTCTCGTATAAGAAACAAAATAAGAATTAAGAAATTCCAAAATTTTTGAATTTTGAAAAAGTAAAACTAGTGCTTTAAAAGTTAAATCTGTTTTTCTTATAACACAATTTTTGTATGACTCCGTATTCTCGTTCGAAAACCGTTAAAGTACAACAAAACATATAAATATATTCCAAATTTCTTTTATTAAAAAAAAAATAAAATTCGTGCTCTATTGTGTTTTAAATATGCAGTACCCTCAACTAAATTCTGGTTGTAGACGTTTTCTCGTTGGAAACGCAATAAAGTACAACAATGAAAACAAGAAAACAAGATCGTGCTCTGTAGATGCCGTCGATTTTTCTTATTACAAAATTCTGTAAAGTTACCTATTCTCGTGTGAACGCCAAAAATGTAAAATTAAAAATATATAGAAACTTTCAAAGAAATTTTAAAATAAGAAAAAAGTAAACTCGCGCGCAATTATGCTCTGAAAATGCAAGCATTTTTCCCTATAACAACATTCTGTAATATTTCATGTTTTCGTTCGAAACCGCATAAGTAAAACAAAACATGGAAATAATCCAAAATTTTCTAATTTAAAAAACAAAAACTCGAGCTCAATGCAGTCGTTTTCTCCCTTCAGCAAAATTATGTTAAACCACGTGTTCCTATTGGAAAACCAACAAAGTAAAACAATGAAAAATAATTCTTGAATAAAAAAAAATCGTGCTTAATTGTACTCTGTGGATGCAGTCGTTTTTTCTTATTACAAAATTCTGTAAAGTTATGAGTTCTCATTGTTTATTTTTGTACTCTCTACAATTATTATTCATGTAAATTTGATGTAACTGTTATCCTTTCATAATTATAAACCAAAAATGACAAACATTTTCAATTTTTTTTTTGGGTGCCATCTTCCCATCGTTAAATTTATCAAACAGAAACGAGGCTTTCTAGATTAAAATGAATATACAGGGTATTACAAGCTTAATTAGTATTGCTATCTCGGTAACTGTAAGAGATAGAGAGTTGGTTAAATTAAGTCAAAGTTGCTCATTTTTATGCTGAATAATTTGTTAAAAAGAAAGTTAAAATATTCCGACTACTTCCGGAGATATTCGATAAAGGTCAATTTTGGTTTTTATTTTTTTACGACTTTATTCCTGGTTACTTTGAAAAACCAAGAGCACGTTTGTAAACTCTTGCAGAAAATAGTTTTATTTTTCAAATACGACGTTTTGTTATTTAGATACCCACATCAACTTTATTTTTTTAAATACGGACTTGATTTTTTTAATTTCATTTTTGAGTAGCTTTTTACCTCCCAAAACTTTGTCGATTGTTTGTAACTGAATCGAATGTAAGATGGGTCAACCCATAACCTTTTTGATAACACCCAATTTGGTTAAAGAAATTTCTTCGTCTGTTCATTGGGGGAGTTGAAATCAACCCAAATGAAAATTTGTGGAAACTTTAACTGGAATAAAATTCATAACTTTGATATAGGCGATTTTTGCAAAAAATCCCAAAACACGTGACGTATTGCTTTTATTGCCCACATTTTTATATATTTGCTTTTTGTTTTTTCTGTTCCCAGAAGTGCCCAACCACCTCCGACCTTTTCTTTTTAATGGAAAGGTATGCCAAGTGACACCTCGCTTGAATGATCTCTTCACAAGGAATACAACAAACTATTTCTTTCTTGAATATTTTCAAAGCCCACGTGATAAAAAAATGAAAACCAATTTTGAACAAAGTTGAACACGTTTCGGCTCTTATCATATTTTTTTCACAATTCTTGATTGTGTTTTGCCTTATTAAAGAAATGCATAAAGTTGTATGTTTTTCACATGTTTTCTGATGCTCTGGAACCACGTTGCTTAGTTACTAGTGATAATAATAGTCACCAAAGCAGTCACATACGCTCGTCAAGTTATCAAAGTAGTTTCTAAAATGCTGTATTTAACCGAAAATCTCCGTATCGAGATTCTGATGATGATCGGTAATGATAACAGAAGACGAAGTCAGCTTGAGGTTGCTCAGTTATTTCGAGAACAGTATCCGGATTTACCACCCATTAGCCAAGGTACCATAAGCAAAATTGAGACACAATACAACAATTTGGGTCATGTCAGGGTTGTGCCCAGACAGCGAAATCCCACTGTCGAAGAACTCTTCAAGAAAATCCGGTGACTCCAGCCAGGCAACTGGCCCGTGAAAACGAGATTAGTCATACTACTGTCCTAAAAATTCTCCGATCAGCCAAGCTGCATCCTTACAAGATAAGATGCAGGCACTACAAGAATTAACGGACCGCCGAATCGAATTTTGCGAGCAAATGATAAACCCGATCGACAATAACCAGATTTCATTGGCATCAATTCTTTTTTTCCGACGAAAATACTTTTACTTTACATGGTAAAGTTAATAACAATTTATGGGCTAGAATAATAGGTGATCAAATTGTAGGACCAGTATACTTGGTTGGTAATCTTGATGGAGCAAGACATCTTACGTTTCTTCAAGACGACCTCATGCCAGGATTTACCTGATGAGCGAATTTGGTATCAACAGGACGGAGCTCCACCCCATTATGCTCTGATCGTTCGTAGATATTTAGACGAAGTTTTTCCAATCGATGGATTGGAAGAAGAGGCCACATTGAATGGCCGGCGAGATCTCCTGATCTTACTCCCCTTGATGTAACAAAACCGAACGACATTGAGGACCTTAAACAACGTATTAGGATTCAAATACAGTCACACCAGAAATGTTACAAAACACAAGAGATGCATGTTATCATCATTAGCACTCTGTCAAGAAAGAAACGATGCCCATTTTGAACATTTGTTGCATTAAATAGTATTGAAGTTATAAAATTGGTTTTAATTTTTTTTTATCGAGTGGGCTTTAAAAATATTAAATAGTGTGTTGTATTACTTTCGAAGAGATCTTTCAAACGAAGTGTCACCTTGACATACCTTTTCATTTAAAAAAAGGTCGGAGGTGGCTGGGCACTTCTAGGAACAGATAAACAAAAAGCATATACATAGAAATGTGGGCAAGAAAAAACAATACGTCATGTGTTTCGGGATTTTTTTCAAAAATCGCCTATATCGAAGTTATGAATTTTATTCCATTTAAAGTTTCCACAGTGTAGATTAAGTAAAAGTAGAAAAAGTGATGGTGGAAGAGCACTATTCTACCATCCAATTTTATAAACCACATATTGCAAAATGAAAGTTACTTTTTTTTTTTGACGTGAGGACAGGAGATCTTCATAAGACACCCCTATAGTGGGGTAGTGTTGGATTCGCCGGGATCGCGCCTACCAACTCATATACTGTGGGAATGTAATTCCCGATGGTGGGTTATTGTCCAGCCTTTCAAAGAATTTACTTGAGAGCTCTTTGATGTGATCCAGGACACTAGGCGTTTTAGTGTCTCTGTGCAACTGTGAGTTGCGCATATAAGAGGGTGCTCCTAGCACCTTTCTCAGCAGGACGTTTTGCCGGTTTTGGATCCTATTGATCTTTGTCTTAGAGCAGTAAGCGAAGGCTTGAGATGCGTAGAGCATCTGTGGTTTCAGGATGAGTTTATATAGGCTTACCCGGTTCTTGGTATATAGCCTGGACTTTGGTCTTATGATAGGAAATAGCTCACGTAGGGTATAATTCGCTTTGGCGATAGCGGCATTTATGTGCTTGGTCCAGCTAAGGTGCTGGTCAAGAATGCATCCCAGGTACCGGGTGTGGTCTTTGAGGGCTATCGGGGACTCGCCGATTGTAAATTCGAGGGGAGGGTTCGGGGGTTTGTTGCGTTTCCGTCTGAAGTGCACGGCCACGCTTTTTGAGGGATTTATCGCAATGCGCCATTTTTCAGCCCATTCCTCGAGGGCATCGATTGCCGATTGAAGTTTACTTTCCATGACGTTGCGATGCTTAGGAGTGAAGGTGCGACCTTGGTACAGAAGCGCCGTGTCGTCGGCGTATTGGGCGACCATGCATGGAGACAAATCCGGCATGTCGCTCACATAGATGTTGTAGAGCGTCGGGGAGAGACATGACCCCTGAGGAACCCCGGCTTCTACCTGTCTCACTGTGGAGAGAGCCTTGTTTACTTTGCAGCTGTACCGTCGCTGGCTCATGAAGGAGTGAATGAGTCATATTAAGTACTCAGGGTACTCAAGAAGGATCATTTTCTGGATTAGACCGTCTGGCCAGACCTTGTCAAAAGCCTTGGCAACATCAAAGAAGACCGCAGCCGTTTCCTTCCTATGGGCGAACCCGTTGGCGATGTATTCAGTGACTCTCACCAGTTGATGAGTGGTGGAGAGACCTGTTCGGAAATCAAACTGATAGTCCGAGATGATCTTATTGTCCTCCGTGAAGTCGCGGAGGCGTTTGAGAATTACTTTCTAGACAAGTTTGCACAGAGTACTGAGAAGACTGATTGGTCTATAGCTGTCCGGGAAGGTAGGAGACTTCCCTTCCTTCAAGATGCTGGTTATGTTAGCCAGCCTCCAGGAGGTCGGGAAATATCGTAACCTCATTGACGCGTTCGCGATGTTTAAGATAGCGACTCTACCTTTTCTGCCTAGTTTACGGACCATGGCGGTACTGATACCATCGGGGCCCGGGGCCTTCTTGAGCGGGAGACATTTTATTAGGTCATCGACTTCGGTTTTAGTGGCGGGGACTATAGTCCACTGGCCATTGTCTGCTGTTAAATATGAATTAACAGCGGATGTTACATCATCCTCAAAGTCGAGATCCTCGCTAGGGTTTAGCATGAATTGATGTTCGAGGGAGTCGGCGAATGCTTCAGCCTTCTCAGTATCTGAATAAGCGAGACCTCTCTCACCATGGATCGCAGCCAGACCAGCTGGTTTGCGTCTATGCCTCCACCCTGTGCTCAGTCAAGTGCGTGCTATGCCACCTGCGGCGAGCCGCCTTGCTCTTTCGGATCAAATCGAGGATTTCAGGCGAGATATTGAGAGGCTCGGGACTTGTCGAGATTCTCGTAGTCGAGGACTCTTCAGCGGCCGTAAGTATGGCGGTAGTAAGACTGGCGACTGCGCTGTCTAGGTCCGCTGTTGACTTTATGCCTGGAAGAGGAGAGAGTAGTTTTTCGACCTTTTGCCTAAACAGCTTCCAGTCCGTATTCTTGATATAATGGGGTGTGTTGTTGATACCCAGTGCGACGTGCATTACTACAGGATTATGGTCGGAATCTAAGTCATTCTCGACCCAGATATCATGCTCTGCGTTGAAGTTACTTAGAAGAGCAATATCAAAAATATCGGGCCGGAGGCCGCGGTTATCGAAGTATGTAGGGCCATCTGGGGCCGCGACGACTATCTCGTGAGGCGATCTGTCGATGTAGGCTTGAAGAGTTCTACCGCGTCTGTTAGTAATTCTACTCTTCCAGGCAGCGCTTTTGCTGTTTAGATCTCCTGCCAAGATGGTAGGTATGACATCATTGAAGATGATGTCGAGATCGGCACCAAGAAGCGTCTTGCTGGAGGATTGATACCCCGAGATGATTTTCAGCGGACCGTCTATAGTGTTGATAACCAAGGCAGTGGCTTCGAGGTTGGTCAAGCCATCTATAGGAAGATGTGAATGGTCCAGTCCCCTTTTGACGTAGATAGCAGTACCACGCCTGGTGTCGGTTCTGGTCAGGAAGGGAATCTGATACCCATTGATCTTAAGAACTTGACTTGCACTGAGACGAGTTTCGCTCACAAGCACGAGATGAATCTTGTGCTGGTAGACGAAGTGCTCTAGCTCGAGTATCTTGTCGCGTAACCCGTTCGCATTCCAAAAAGCAATGCGGACGAAATCTATGGGAGAGTCAGTGTTGTTTGTGTTGTTCATGTTGGGATGATAAGGGAGTGGGAAGCGCCTAGGCGACGTGGAAGAAGCGAGCGAACGACGCTACGAAAAGGTCGCGCTCTTCCTGGCTGGTGGCCGTGATCAGAAGCTCCCGTAGCGCGGTGGCTAATTTCGGGTTTCTGTTTTTCGGTAGACGACTCATGTCGTACGGCGGCACCGACGTGCTCTGGGCGGGTGCGTTTGGGGCGGGTGCCTGAGGTGGTGGAGCAGCGCTCTGAGTGGCGGCACTCGCGTACGAGGTGCCGGGCACTCTGAGGGATTGCCTCGTCGGTGCTGATGGTGGCCCAGAGGGAGGTCTTTGCCTCTGGTGTCGAATGAAGGCCGGGCAGCCTCGAAAACTGGCCACATGTGGGCCGTCGCAGTTTGTACAGCGAGGTTGCGAGTCGCTCGAGTCCGAGCACTCCGCAGATGGATGGCTGCCGGCGCATTTGACGCAGACAAATGCGGCTCGGCAGAGGGCCTGAGAGTGGCCGACTCGCTGGCATCCAGCAACGCTTCTGATTTGGAAACAAATTTTCCCCTCGTTATTCTTGATCACTTGGACGTATACCAAGGGGACTGGGCCCTGACGGTTGGTCATTCTGGTCACAGAATGAACGGGGATGTTTTTCTCTCTGAGGGAGGCTTCCACCTCCTCTGCAGAGATCTCGACGGGGACGGTGCGGAGAACCACCTTGAGGGTTTTGTCCTTGTCAAATTGGTAAGTGTGGTAGGGAACGTTACGCTCGTCAAAGTAACGAGTCGCATTTCGGAAATCGGTCGGGCCTTCCACCTGCACCGAAATTCCGTCCCTGACTGCGCGGTGGTTCTGAAACTTTGCGCCGAATTCTTTTGCGGAGGCGATATCCGCCTCGCGTTGCGCCTTTCTTTGGCGTCTTAATTCACCTTTACTCGGAATTTCAATAAAACCGTCGTCATCAGTGGCCGAGATGGCCTGCACGTCCATCTCGCATTCCTGTGAGAGGACGGGCATTTCAAAAGCAGGAGTTTGTCGGGCCTGGAGGGGCCGGCGCGATCACCTTCTCGCTTTTCTGCGAGGGGATGCGCTTTTCGAAAGCGGTGGAGAGGATATCTAGGAGTCTGTGCGTTAGCACACGGATCTCCTCCGACTGCTTGACATTTTCTACCTTTCTGCAGTCATTATTGCGGTGACCTTCTCTAGCTGGGCTGTAACCTCAGCTAACTTTTGATCCCGGCGTTCCCACCTGGAAGAGGTGAGCGCCGAGGAGACACTGCTGCCGACCGAGTTGGTCTCCATCTCCTCCTCGTCCTCGGAGGACGGGAAGTAGACGGACTCAGGAGCGGGGGGGGGGATGGGGGCCTCAGTAGCGGCCATAATCGGCGGGGTACTGGGCGGGAAGGGGAGGATAGGAAGGCCTGGGTTTACTGCCCCCAGGCCTGCTCGCCGTTAAACGGTACCACGCGTATTTTTGTGAAAAAACACCTGGCTGATATCTCTTGATCTTCCCAGCAATCCCCTTTAGTTAGAGGGGATCTCCGGGCCGATGGCAAAGCAAGAGTCACTGTTTTAGCGAGCGTGCAAACGCCTCAGGTCACGAGTCGAGAGACGTATCTCGTTCCGCCCTCCGCGGCCAGAGCAGTTAAAACTCGCCCTAGCTACGGAGACGTTCGCCTCACTGAAAAAATATACAAATGTATATGAACAGAATTAATTATATTATGACGGCACCTTAACACTGGGCAGGTTTTTGCCGAGTTGCGGGCAGTGGGAGGTAATTAATTACTCCCCCTGTCACCGAACACGACTACGTGCTGCAGGTAAGGGTGTTGCGAGTTTAAACCTGGTAAGCCGTGGTGGGCCAGGAATAAATTCGTTCGAAGGAATTCGTCCGAGCGCGGATGAAAGAATGGAAAAATTTGCGAAGCAAAATACGCCGTGAAAACGGCGATTTGTCGTTAATCGAGGAGCGCGTAGAATTCGGAGGTGCAAGCAGAGCGTCTGAATATCTCGGCCACTGGATCTCGACTGGTGAAAGTTACTAAGGACTTTATTTTTATTTGTAGAAACACTAGCTTATGATTAACTGGTAGAATTGTGAGATAGGGCCCACCCTCTGGATTAACGTTAACTGCAGCAAGACACCATGTTATTTTATTATAATTAAACTTGCAAATTAAAAACTCCAATTAATTACAAAGAAATTCCACTAACCAAACACAGAATTTAGGTTAAATCAACGTTAATACGAAGGATGGTGGGTGGGCCATATCGTACCCTCCAAACAGTAAAACACAAACAGGGGATTTGTAGGAATAGAAAAATGAAGAAATACTAGAAAAGTTACATTTCTAAACTCTATCCATATCCAAGTGGCAGTGGAAATAAACAAACCCGGCTGCGTGATAGCCACGTGCGTACTTCAATAGACGCTTGCGATTGGTCGTTCCGTGGTGCGTGCTCGTGCCTGGATTCAGTTTGTATACTGGGCCCGTCGTCGATTGCCGTGCGTTTAGAAAGTGTTGGGCAGTAACATGAAATTTATTCGTGGGCGCGCTAGGGTACGGCGCGTCCGACCCTGAGTATTCTCGCCGTTCACGTGATTGTGTTTACACGCGCTGCCACTTGGAAATGGATATAGTATAGTTTCTTTTGTAAATTCGTACATTTATTCACTCTGGTCAATGATTATTTGTCAATTTATTTTTAAGAACAATAACTATAGTTTTCTATCAACGATAAAATGGTCATCACACACAGACATTACTCTTGCAATTCCACATTTGTTACCTGAAGCCTGAATTTGGCTTGGGGAGGGGGGGGGGGGGCTCACGCATATAATAACTCACACACAAATATGTGTAAACTGAAAATCCGTGAAAATGACATTAAATAAAAGTGTAAAATAGTAATGGCATTACAATTAAATGAAATTCTAAAAGACACCATGTCCCTATTGGGGGGTGGGGGGGTGGTCTTAAGCCCATCGCCATCCCCCTGGGTACGCGCCTGTATGTGACTGCCATAGAAATCAAGATTTAATGACCAAAAATGTACCTTTCGAAGAAATTGCTCTAGAAATTCCTTATTTTTTTGACAGATGCTTAAAGTTTTAAAAGATTAATCTTAAATAATGTCTGTTTAATTAAAAAAAAAACAACTTTTCAGTAACATATGCGGCTGCCATAGAAATGAAGATTTAATGAACAAAAATTACGTTTCACAGAAATTGCACTAGAATTTCTAAATTTATTTTGACAGATGCGTAAAGTTTTGACAGATTAATCTTAAATATATGCCTGAGCAATTGTCAAACAAAAATCCGAACTGTACAGTACAAATATGGCTACCACAGAAATCAAATGTTATGATCATAATTTAACTTTTCATAAAAATTGCTCTAGAAATTCCAAATTTATTTTGACTTATGCTTGAAATTTTGACAAATTGATCTTAAATAATACGTCTTTTTAATTACCAAAAAAAAAATTATCCGAACTTTACATTAACAAAGGTGGCTGCTACAGAAATCAAGAAGACCAAAAATTAAGTTTTCGCAGAACTTGCACCAGAAATTCCACAGTTTTCACAGATTAATTTTATAAGCCATGTCTTTAAAATCATCCAAAGAAAATTGTCCAAACAAAACTTGCTACGATAGAAATAAAAATTAAATGACCAAATAGTATATTGTACAACGAGCATATAATGATTGCTATTAATCATAAGAACGATGTTTGCGGAACGAGCCGTAGGCGAGTGGAGTAAATAGTTTGAGTGATTAATAGCCATTATATGCGAGTTGTACACTATACTTTGTTCACAAAAATTAAAATCAAAATTAAAATCAAAATCAAAATAAAAAAAAACAAAAACAAAATTAAAACCAAAATTAAAATCGAAATTAAAGTTGTGATTACAATTACAATTAAAAAAAATTAAAATCAGTATTAAATAGGGTAAACAAAATAATATCATAAATCGCGTTCTGTGAATGAAAACGCGAATTAGCGTGTTTAATAACCATATTAAACACGCAAATGCGTCTGTGTGTTTAATAGGCATATTAAACACGCAAATGCGTGTTTAAGAAAATGAGTGTTAAATGTACCCCATTAATGCTGCCCATAGAATTAAATAATGCGCACATTATAACATTTATTTTCGTGAACAAAATGTATTAATTACAGAAATTGCTCAAGAAATTCCACATTTATTTTAACAGATGCTTGAAGTTTTAATAGATTAATCTGATCCTCTGAAGCATCTAGCTCAGTTATGCACACGTGCAAATACACAAATTTACACGGCCGACGAACGTCGTGATCGATAGTCAGTTTGGCAAAATGCCTAACGAATATGATTACTCTGAAATATCTAAATATAAAACTTCAGCACTGAAAATTTGATACTGAAGTAAATTAAGCACGGTAGCGTGGCCGAGCGGTCTAAGGCGCTGGTTTAAGGCACCAGTCTCTTCGGAGGCGTGGGTTCGAATCCCACCGCTGCCAACTTTTTTGTAAACTTAATTTTATCATCAGTAATGCCTTAACATACAAACTGTAGCACTAATGCAAAAGAGTATTTGTTTTCAGTTATTTTATAAAGGAATATGTCGGCTTTCCAATTGCTCAAACTCCACCAGAGGCGGATTTGTCGCGTTCTTAAAAAATCGCTATCTTTGGCGGGTACCTTTCATAAAATATCATATAGAAAATTGTTATTCTTTCTTATTTTTTTCTGTCACATTCTTGGCAATGAAGTGTTTTATTGATAAAATGAATTAAATAAGTATATTAATTTAGATAGGTAAACACAAATCAGCAGTAGCCGAAACCTTAAATTGGGGCCAGAAGGCAAACCTGTATTTTGAGACCCCTTTCATATATACAGGGTCCTGCATCTCATCTCCCGTCTTCTATAGCTCAGTTACTAATTAAGTTAGGATTTCGATATTTTGTAGAATATATTTGTATCCTATGATGCATTTCAGGAAAATATGTTTGATTATACGGGTGTCCCAAATAAGCGAGACGTCATGATGATATACATTTTTAAATTACATGCTATGTATTTTATTGCTTATTTGGGTACCTTTTATGGTTGCCTACATACTCCTATAATTTTATTGGAATCGATTCAGTGATATCAGCAAAAAAAAATCTGTTTTGCACTATTGTTTTAAAAAAATGAATAAAAAATAAAAATAGTGCCTTGTTAATAAAATCATACAAGGTACTTACTAAATAAGGTCTGATAGTCCCTTTAACTAAGTTTGATTGATATTTAGTGTGAAACATTTCAAACTTTAAAGCACTTTATTTTTCTTATTTTAAATTGGAGCCCCTGTATATTATGTCATTCCATGCAGAATTAAAAAAACAAACATTTTTCCTAATAACAAGCCCGTCCCAATTCCTAACGCATTACAAGATATTTGAAGACAACTCGTTTTATCAACTATTTCAATAGCCATTTTACTAAAAAGGTGGCTTTGAAAAACAATTTATTGACATTAAAATTTAACAAAGTGACAAGAGACTATTTTGACTTGGGTAATGTAAACGTTTAAAGCATTGTTACCTTAAGTTCTTTATACTCAAGAATAATATTTTGTCGTGGAAAAAACAATTCTTGAGTACAAAGAGCTTAAGTTTAAATGTTTATCAATGGTTTGAAGCAAACACTTTAAACATACCAAAGAATGAAAATATTCCGTCAACCGACATTTCAACACCATTCGTTCTGTTAGGCGATGATGCCTATCATCTGAAAACGTATTTATTAAAACCATATTCAAGACAAAGCCTTACTTTTGAAAAACGGATTTTTAATTATAGACTATCAAGAGCTAGACGGTAGCATGGTAGCCAAGTAGACTGAACTGGAAATGGATCCAGATAAAGACATTGTGGTTAAATGCGTTTGTCTTTTACATAACTTAATCATCGATAAGGAAGGTCTTACTTCCCTTGATATTCCTAAGATGGACTTTGAGCTCCTACACAATGTGCCAGTTTCACGGAGATGTAATCACTGCGGAAAAAGTGCGAATGAGGCTAGAGAAACCTTAAAAACTTATTTTGTTAGTCCAGAAGGTGAGATTCCGTTTCAATACAACCTACTGTAATAATCTATAGCTCTACAAGTCATGTTATTGATGGTTAAAATGAAAACATTAATTCTAATTGCTTACGTAGTTAATGTAATTACTGCTAGTGTTGAGTTCTGTAGCAACTTTCCTCCACTTTTGCCGAGAAATATCTCTGTTCTGATAATTTTTGTCTTTCATATCCCACAAACACATGTCCCCGCACACAAGAGTAATCAATTCATCTTTGTCCATGGTTGAATGACCAAATCACTCAAAAATTAACGCATGCAAATACCCAAAGCAGGCGCAAGTCGCACGAAAAAATCAAACTTGTTTAATTGCTCAACTGGTTCTGACGACGTCGTTCATGTTCTGACGGGTTTGTCTTGTCGCTGCCAGTGTAAACAGTCTCATTGGAAACTAGGCCATTGTTTGTTTGGACGAATTCGTCAGAACGCAGTTTCGTCCGAATTAGCATGCACTCTAACCGTAGCCTAAGGCCGAGTGCACTTTGGACACGAATTGTATCGTGCGTAAACGTATGAATACTGTTCGTACGAATTGAGTGCGCACACAAAATACGTTTTTCTCCGTCAAATAGGCAGTGTCTCGGTGATATCGTGTTCGTAGAGTGTTTGGTGCGATAAATAATCTGTATCTTCTTGATAATAATGTTCTAAACCAAAGAATGCGACGGCGTCGTCATCGTTATCGTAGAACCGAGTGGGTGCAGGAAATATTTTTGAAAAGAGATGAATTCGGTGAATTTCATCATATTATGAATGACATATATAATGAACCCAGCCTGTTTCATGGTTATATGCGCATGAAGAAAGAATACATTCTTAACATTATACGATCTAATCTGACTAATCTAATCAATATCACCTGAAGAACGATTAACTGTAACTTTAAAGTAAGAAAATAAAATATGTTTTATATTAGTAGATATCTTTATTTAAAAGCGATAGTCAGATATTACAAATTTGTGTTGTGGATTAAATTGCATGACATAGTGACTAACATCAGACGGTTGTTGTGTCTGAACAAAAGATTGTTGCAATTGTCCTTGTGTTAAATTATTTGGTGACATACTGAAGTCACCACTGTGCTGATTCGAATCAGTAGAACTTTAATACAGTATCAAAGATGAAGCACGAGCACTCTGTTCATCAATAAGTACTTGTTGAAGTTTTGAACGTACAATTAATTTACGATCTTTAGATATCTCGTTTAAAAATGGTAGGAGGCTCATTTGGAACTGTGTATCAGAATCATTCGCACTCTTCTTAAAGTACTGTAACTTCTCTTCAATCTCCAATAATTTTGCAGCGATTTCATCGTTTAACCTTCTTTTTCAATGGAGATTTAAATGTTTTTCTTGGAGTGTCTTGGTCGGTTAGTTCTGAAGCCTGGAGAAGGACATGTGTCTGGCACGCTACCTTGAAGATCCCTTCGGGACATGGTATTTCGGAAGATTTTTGGTTGTTGAGTTTTTTGAGTTCCTTCCCGAAAGTGTCCCGTAATCCTCGCCACTTTTTCTTTAACTCGTCAACTGAAAAAAACTTTTATTATTACAGGTATTTAGCAATTGGTTCGTCGTTTAGAACACTTGGATATTCATTTATTATTTCAAACAATACTGTTGGTGTGTACATGATACTTGTAACGCTATTTGGGAAAGGCTTTCTGAAATTCATATGAAGTTTCCATTACGCGAAGATATGGTCAATATAACTAGTGACTTTCGGAGAAAATAAACGTGCCAGCACATTCTGGCAGCATGTTTCGTAATTACAAGTCCATTTTCTCAATTGTATTGCAAGCTATTGTGGATGCAAATTACAGATTTATTGCTATAGACTTGGGAACCTATGGCAAAGAAAGTTGTGGAATATTTTCACATTCAAATCTCTCAAGGCTATTGGAAAATGGTGCTCTCAACGCAAACCAGGAAAAAGTATTACTAGGAACTGACACAGCTTTGCCACACTTCTTAGTTGGTGACGAAGCGCACCCTTTGAAGACATATCTCATGAGGATAATTACTATGAACAATAATCTGAGTTACTCCAATGAAGAGAGTGTTCATTATTATTATTATTATTTATTATTATAATTATTATTTACTCATCAGGTGTTTTCATTTCTTCGGATATTTCACGCCAAGCCCTACGCTGAAGGTCACGTAAGTGGTAACTTGAATCATTCTGATCCCATAAACATTTGTGTCCGTAAACCAGGTTAATTAACTTTTCTACATCCATTTTTCGTACGACAGTGAGGTAAAATCCCAACAAGTTCGGATAGTTTTCGGACGTCGTAAGTAAACGCACGTATACGTACGACTAATCGCACGCAGTCTGCGAGCTCCTATAGTACTTGGCAGATCGGGATTCATGCATATTCGTACACACGAATCAAATTCGTACGAAAAAGCATCCAAAGTGCGCTCGGCCTAAGCCAGATATTATTCTGACGACTATACGCTGTAACCCAAAAATACGGTAGCTCATAGCAGAGTGTCCCCACACAATTAGGCCATATGTAATGCAGCTCTGATATACGGTATTAGGAAAATATTCGAACAAATCTTGCTCGAAAGAGCATTACTGTGGGCTGTCCATGTAGGAGTCTATGTGGATTTCTAGGAAAGGCGTCGATTCTCTTTGGTTTACTCCCTTTCCAGGAGTGAATAAAAGAGAAGCAGTTAACTTTAATTGGTTATTAACAAACTAGCTGGAAGTTATTTCAAGTGAATCCGCGTGTAGTTTCGCTACTGAAGCTAGGTTGTTTGATTTTCTGATTAAGGTGGTGTCATCTGCATATAAAATGACTTCCGTATTTGGAACTGACTGCGGTAGATCGTTTATATAGATTAGAAACAATAGAGGGCCCAGTATGGAGCCCTGACGGACACGGTAAATCAGGGGTGATGGGTCCGAAATACAATCACCAGCCAGTACGCTTTGTGTTTTCCCAGAAAGATAAGACATTAGTAATCCACAGCTACCGGGGTACAAGTTATAAAAGTAGAGTTTTCTTAGGAGAATTTCGTGGGAAATACAGTCAAACGCTTGTGACAGGTCAAGGTAACTATATTTTAATACTGAGCCCTCTTCAAATGAGTCTGTTATTAGTTCAGTAAGTGCTAGTATTGCGTCTGTTGTGGACCGTTGCTTTCTAAAACCAAATTGCAGCTTAGATTATTCTAAATATTCAATTAACTGTATTTGAAGAATTTTTTCCAGTATTTTACTTATTATGAGTGTTATCGGTGCTTAGATTATCTACGCGTTGTAACAAATGCGCACTTATCTTAATTTGCATTTTATGAGCTAACCATTGCTCCCTCTCAATATTAACATAAAGTCCGCATTATTGAAATTTCCAAACGAGATAATTTTCGAAGAAGTACAGCTGCCAGTAACTACACAATACCCACTATCAGATGGATAAAAGCTGTACTTGAAAACCGTAAAATCACGGCAGGTATGGGGAGTGAGTCTGAAACGGTAACCACGGCGAAAGGGTGCCCGCAAGGCGGGGTTCTATCACCCTTGCTCTGGTGCATCGTGGTGGATGAGCTCCTCACGACCCTGACAGATAAGGGCTATAGTACGCAAGGCTACGCCGACGACATTGCGGTCGTCATAAGGGGTCGTCATAAGGGGTAAATACGATAGCATCGTATCGTCCCTAGCCCAAGAGGCCCTTAACACCATAACAAAATGGTGTCTGAAGGAGGGTTTCAATGTCAACCCGAACAAAACTGTGATTGTACCTTTTACTAATCGCAGGAAACTTTCAATCAAAGCTCCCAAAGTAAAAGGACAAGAAATTGCGCTTTCCGACCAAGTTAAATATTTAGGCTTAGTGCTTGATAGGAAGCTTAACTGGAACGCGCATCTGGAAAAAACGATCAGCAAAGCAACGGCGGCACTCTGGATAGGCCGCCGGCTCTTTGGCAGATCATGGGGGCTGAAACCTAAAATGATACACTGGTTGTACATCATGGTGGTCAGACCCATTATCACATATGGCTCACTAATATGGTGGACCAAAATAAAACAAGTAACGGCACAAAAGAAGCTCCAAGTTCTTCAAAGACTGGCCTGCCTTGGCATCACGGGAGCTGCGCATAGCACTCCCTCTGCAGCACTGGAAGCTTTACTAGACCTACTTCCTTTGCACGAACAAATCAGAAAGGAAGGTCTAATGAGTGCACTGAGACTAAACTGGACCAGTACATGCCACAGAACCGGACACTCAGAAATTCTGGACCTCGTCACAAGCGAGTTCTTACAAACACCATCGGATATAATGCCGATCAATTATGACTTCGAATCAAGATTTGATGTGACTATTGATAGTCGCCAAAACAGTCTGAAACGAGTCACAGAACTAAAACATAACTCTGTACTCTGGTACACAGATGCATCGAAGACAGAGGTGGGCACCGGCATAGGCATATATGGGCCTAAGCATAGGGAATCAGTTCCCCTCGGACGTGGCCCTTCTGTCCTACAGGCTGAAATAATAGCTTTAGAAAGATGTGCTCAGGTGTGCACAAAAAAGGGCTACAAAGGGGCACGCATATATCTAATCACGGATAGCCAGGCTGCCCTAAAGAGCCTTAAAGCATACAGCTTTAACTCCAAGACTACTTGGAACTGTAAACAGGCTCTGAACCAACTGGCAAAGGGCAACAAGCTCACCCTAATGTGGGTACCCGGCCACGCAAGCATAAAAGGCAATGAGCATGCCGATATACTTGCTAAGGAAGGAGCCTCAACTACCATCATTGGACCAAAACTGACCTGTGGGCTACCGAAAGCACATAAAAAAGGCGTGATCCAAGAATGGGAAAAAAGTGCAAAATTGACTATTGGAAAAATGCACCAGGTCAAAGGCAATCCAAAATGTTTATTGACTTCTCGCCAAGTAGAGCCAAACAGCTCTTACGCCTCACTAAAACCGAGATCAGACTAATCACCGGTCTCCTCACAGGACACTGCCCAGTGAAGTACCATCTTCACAATATGGGCAAAGTGGATGCCACCACATGCAGATTATGTGAATCGGCAGAAGAAACGGCCGAACACATATTATGCGAGTGTGTAGCTCTAGCTACCACTAGGCAGGCCCTAACCGGAGGTATGGCGGTAACGCCAGAACGGATCAGGGCATTACCTCCCAGAAAGTTGACCTTTGACCTTGTCAGGGAAGTTGAATTTCTGGGAATCAAATAACAGTAGGGTACTAGTACAAAAGATCTAAACAGGTCGCAGTGCTGTAAGGCTCACCACAGCCAATCGACCGGTCTAATCTAATCTAATCTAACTACACAATGAAGATGAGCCTCTACCCGCTGTGCGCTGATTTACCGAGGGCATCGTTAAGACCGTTTTCGCAGGACAATTAGTGAAAATGTGCAGCTGCCAGGACAACATAATGGGCTGTCGATCCGCCTCCCGATGCCTACGTGACAAAATTGGTTCTAACCCAAATTGTTCTTGGAAGAGCAATTTGCCGGTTAGAAGACGTGCGCCGACCACGACGCTCCTGTCCCACCCTACCACCACCACCACCCGCAACTCGGAGGAAAGAGTAGGGCGTGGGCCCCGTAAAAGGCCATGGAGCGCTCCCCAGACAGGGAGATGAAATTCAACAACCAGTCATTATTCATCACTCAGACTTCTACAACAGTCAGACAGCACTACCGTCCGAACATCAACGACGCCACGCCGCCGCCGCTGTCTTCTTCGTCGGCGCTGCCTTCTTCGCCGCCGCCGCCGTATTCTTCGGACATTCCAGTGCTTCGTGAACATTGAGTGTTGGTGACTATTGTTTTTGTGGCTGTTTATGTTTCGTGACTTTATTTTATTTTCCGTGTACATATTTTATATTTTTAAACTTCGTGTGTAAATAATAGCGATTGTTATCGCGCCAATTAGACTATTTCTGCCTCCACCCCATCCTTCGTGTTTTTTTGTGCTGTGTCTTATAGCTACACCGACTCCAAGAGCTAGCTGGAGGACAGCGAGGGCGGTTTTCACCCACGCGCTGCGACCCCCCCGTGACAAGTGTCGCGCAACTCGTGGCCGTGTCCAAGCCCACGACCCGGAGAATGACAGCTACAACGTCTCAGCGATGCAGAAGAACATCAGGATCAACCCCGTGATGCCAGACCCCAACGGGGCCGCTCTGGTCACCGCACCTGGACGAAGCCGAGTGACGCGCTCACGATGAGCAGGAGGAGAAGAAACAGGAACAGCGCGGACTACCGTTATTATGCCAGCCTGTATGATGGCTACGACGCCGTCTACAGGAATGCAGCGGCGGCCCGAGCTCAAGCCTACACACCTCCATCCAAGAACAGCAGCTACGCCACCCACACCAGCGATTGTGGATGGAACGGGCTATACGTCGGCAGGATCACCACCCCGATGGTATCCAACACCAGGACTGCGCCCGATCATAGTGCAGTCAGGATGGAGACAGCAACAGACGCCACGGGAGAAGGTAGCTGTGAACGCCTGATTCTCATGTCCATGGCAAAACCAGCACTTTCCATGGCTACAGTGGCTACATCGACTATCCTGCCACGAGCCCAAGTCGTCACTACCTGCGCGAGAGGCTTTCAGATGCCCTCCGTCACGACAGGGAAGGACCAATGGGAGCGCGTAGTGCCAAGGGCAGTGGAACACCCTTTGGTTGCAACGGCAACAGTAGCCATCGCTCCGCCACCGACTTCCCTACCGGTCGCCGAGAAGACTACACCGAGTATTCTCCGGTCTGTCCAGGTGACTCAGCTTCCACCACCGACGGAAACACCGGCGCCGTATTATTACGTGGCCACCCTGAAACCAGCTGCTACGCTAGCACTTGTACGTGCTCCAACGCCGCTTCATTGGACAACCGCAACTGCCCAGATATTTGCTTGCCCGAAGATAGACACACCGGGACCGCACAATCAGAGGCGTGGATTTCCATCACACACCTCTGCCCGCAGACGACGCCTGAGGAAGACACACCCTCCGGCCCACCTGCAAGCACCAATCGTCTTAAGGCGCCGCAACAGATACTAAAGACGCCACACCTCCTGTTTCGGACGCCACAAGCAGCGACCGCCTCGCCTCCGGAAGACAAAACCGGACGACCGCAACCACCATCACGATTATGGACCCGCAAGCCGTGACGCGAGTGATCGTGTAATAACATAGTGTAAGTATCCTCATGAACGCTTCGGTGGACCATGAACATTCGAACAATCCACATCCGCCTGACGACACGCAGGCACCACCAAGGTACGTGTCGTGACGCTGCCCCCGACCAGCTGTGTGTACTCTTGAAAAACGGTTCCAACACACCAAGGCGTCGAAACCAGAGGTGATCACAAGACCAGCCCAGACGAACCACCTACAACTACTCGCCTGCATGCGGGAACACATGCAGTGGCGCCCATCAACTGATTGACAACACCATCTAAGATCAGACCATCTCCAGCTCCAGCCGCTCCGTGCTCCGCCCCAGCGTCCAATGCACCAGCCGCCCCAAGGACTGGAGAGACAGATCGCACGTTTTGGTTCCCGCCGTGCCAGTGCACGCCAGGATGTCAGCTCATCCCCGGCCGGACCAGACGTGACTTCTCCTAGAATGCGGCCACTCCAGGCATCTGGTGATGCCGATATTCGGTATGGGATGTCCGAATCTCCTCACATCTCACCCTCGGAAGGATCTCCAAGGATCAGTATCCCGGCTAGCATCGTAGGACCCAGGCATTCAGCGATGCCGAGATCCTGTGTCGAGATGTCCGAATCCCCTCGAACTACAACCGTGGAAGGATTTCCACAACGACCAGTGTCCTGACCAGCGTAGAGAACAGCCAGTGCAGCCTCCCATAGACGCCCAACAGCAGTTCCCAGTGGAACTTTGATCCGGTGTAGGAAGCCCGAATCTCCCTCACACCTAAACCTCGGAAGGATCCACGATGACGACTTCAACTAGCAGTAATCATTTGTACATATTTTCTACGCTCTTAAAAATTCTCTCGTTTTCCGGGGCCATTTGTTATCGGCGCTTAGTTTATCTACGCGTCTTAATAAATGCGTAATTATCTTAATTTGCATTTTATGAGCTTGTTACCGGCGTAGCTCAGACTGGTAGTAAACAATTGGGTTCTGTAACAGAGAGAAATAGGTATTAGTAAACGACTCCCACGTGCCAAGGTGACCTGTGACCGACTTTGGTAACTAAGTACAACATTGCTACTTTCTGGACCGTTTGGGTGGATGGGCTGATTGGGAGGCACAGGGATCCCTGGCAAAGCGCACGCGGCAACGCACCTAGTCCATGCGCCGAGCCCCCCCCCCCCCCCCCCCGTGACATGAGGAGAGATATTGGGCGGTAATTATTCGGATCATCATAATCGTCCTTCTTAAATATCGGAATGACTAGAGCTTTGTTTAGGGCATCTGGAAATATATTATTTCGGATGCATATATTAAGGGTACTAGAATGGTGTTTAGTACTGTTTTTTAAATATCAGGGCGAAGGCCGTTAATGTCCCTGCTTTTGCTAGTGTTTAAATTACGTATGACTTGACTTACAAGGATAGGAGTATGCTTCATGTGTCTCTTTACCGCATCAATTATATTTTATTAGAGAACTAAGCAAAGTACAAAACAATTTTTTGCGAATGGTGGCATTGAAATTAGATCTTCCAAAAAGTGGACTACATTATAAACGCCTTAGATTTAATTTTTACCGCCATTACCTCATAGAAGAATTGACGCTGATAATACGTTTTTATTTAACGTTGTCAATTCATTCATTGACTGTGACAACATCTTAAATTAAGTATATGAATTTTAAATTTCAGGGTGGACAATAAATACTTCTCTCAGTTTATAAAACTGATTAATGATGCGAATTGTTAATTATGTATAACCTAAATCCAATTTTGTCCTAACTAACGATATTTAGTTATTCTCCAGACTTTTGCCCACGTTAAATCTAATAGATTTATACATACCGAGTGTTTGGGATAAGGGGCGAACATAGGGATTTAACATGTAAAATTAAATATGTGTAATTATTTGCTCCCCTATTCATTTTAGAGAAAAATCGTAAAGGAATATTTTTTAGAGAATTAAAAACTGTAAATGTATCATCCATTTAATTTACGTTTGTACCAGCATACACCTCAGAAATAATAAAAATAAGTTTAACAATTTACCATTTAATAAAAACCCTTGCCATGACTTTGACAAATGTCATGTTATGGTGAGAACAATTTTACTAGTCAAACATTAATTCGGGCGGCCCGTTGCCGCGAGGGTTCGAATCCCAGCCCGGGCGAACGATTTCGGGGTCGCGGAATATTCGCTCGGGACCATGGACATTGCATTTGTCTTTCATTATTCAGTTATTCATTTAATTTCTGATATATTACAATATAATGATTATGGCAGATGGCCTCGTAGCCGACGCCAATTTCCCGAATCATTCAATCTCCTTAAGCCGCAGTTCCATCCACGTCCAAATATCAATTCACGCATTGTTATTACTATGAACAATAATATGAGTTATTCCAATGGAGAGAGGGTATTATTTATTATCAAAATATTTATAGTGGCGTCAGTTTACACAGAGTTCGTGACTTATTTTCGAACTTTTTCACAAATTTGGAAATTGTTGATACAGACGGAATTGGTCGATTGTTAAATGTAACCGAAAATAAGTCACGAACTCTGCGTAAACTGACGCCACTGTAAAATGTTTTAATAATGAATACTCTCTCTTCATTGGAATAACTCAGATTATTGTTCATCGTAATAACTAGAATTGATATCTGACTTGCAATATTATTATTTTCACTATAACATGAAACATGACATTTGTGAAAGTCATGGCAAGGGTTTTTATTAAATGGTAAATTGTTAAACTTATTTTTATTATTTCTGAGGTGTATGCTAGTACAAACGTAAATTAAATGGATGATACATTTACAGTTTTTAATTCTCTAAAAAATATCCCTTTACGATTTTTCTCTAAAATGAATAGGGGAGCAAATAATTACACATATTTAATTTTACATGTTAAATCCCTATGTTCGCCCCTTATCCCAAACACTCGGTATATGTGAAATTATTTATTCTGTTATTTATTTTATTTCGAAAATATTTTCTGTCTATTTGTTTTATGATAGTTTATCTACAGGGTCTTTTTTAACTCAGAATATATGATTGTTAATGTCTATGTATGTCTATGTTCTATGTTATAATAATCACATCAACGCATTGCAATGTATTGACAATGTAGGCAACCATACTTACACTCAGTTTTATTTAATTGTTATTAATAAAAAAAAAAAATTTTTGTTATTAATAAAAATGTATTACACTACCGAAGAAAGAATACAGATAATTAATTGATACAAGAGTGGGAACAACATTCGACGTGTTAGAGATTTGTTTTCGGTTGAGTATCCGAGCAGACAAGTTCCAACCATCTCAACAATTTGTAATATTGTCCATCATTTTGATAATACTGGCTGCGTGAGTAATTTTCACATTAAAAGGGCTAAAGGAAATCACATTTTAACGGAAGAGATGAAACTCAACATTTTATGTTACGTAGAGCAGAACCCCATATCATCGTTAAGAGTTATCGCAGCACAGTTTCAAATAAGTTCAGCTTCTGTTTACAAGTCATTAAAAGAATTTAAATACAATTCTTACAAGTTTTCAAATCATCAGCAACTATCAAATGAGGACAAAGGGGTAGTTCCATGTGAAACGGTACTACTGCTATTTTTTTTAGGTTTAGTATTTTTTGTTCAAATTGAGTTTAAGCTAATGTAATGATCGTATATATTATTAAGAACTTTAAAAAAATTGCCTAGTTTTCGAATTTATCGAATTTTCTCCAACTAAACTCAGGACGTTAGGCTTGATCAATGGTAGTTTTTTTTTTCTGATAATGGCAACGCTATACAATAAAAAAAGACGTTAGGCTTGATCAATGGTAGTTATTTTTTTCTGATAATGGCAACGCTATAAAATAAAAAAAATGGTGATGTGGCCATCATGTTACTTTCTCCGACTTGATGCTATCATAGCTATTTATATTTACGTTTTCATTGTTTATTTTCAATTGAAATCATATTTTAAATGTTCATCGAGCATTGCGTAAACTCGGATGAAACTGACGTTTAAAACGTCAAAATTATGAAAGATGTAAAAAATACCCTGCAAATTTTACTTCAAATTCAAAAACTCGGTTTACTCAAAAACTATCGAGATTTCGAAGAAAACTTATTCTTTAGAAGTTGTTCATTTTGGCATTCTCTACAATTATTATTCACATAAATTTGCTGTATTATCGTTTTATAATTATAAACCAAAAATTAAAAAAATAATAATAAATTTTTTTCTCGAATAAAAATGATTTCATGAAAAATGTTTTCAAGCAAAAGATGTTTATTTCTTTATTGTCTTCAATGTTTGTTTAAATGTTTTTGTGATATTTTTCATATTTAAGAAAATATTGGCAAAAAACAAAAAACAGTTAAGGTAAACGCCCACTTCCGGTGTACGAAATTTTACCAAAAGCTTTTCAGTTCTTCAGATTATCAAATAAGACGGATGTATAAAGTTTCATATTAATTGCTCTATTAGTTTTTGAGATACAGCGCACACAGACAGACACACACACACACACAGACAGACACACACACACACAGACACAAATTTTTTTTTTCCAGAAATTGTTGAAATGGCATCTAGGGACCCCAAAACGGATATTTCCGTAAAAAAAATTTTTGAAAAAAAAAATCACGATCACAATACTTTCTCGTACTTCGTAACGGAGAAAGTAAAAAGAACTGTCAAATTGACAACTTGAAATCCGTCATTTGAATACAAAACATTTTCTCTGCTTGTGCGTGAATAAATAGTTTGGTAAGTTTAATATTTTCATTACTTTCTCCAGCTTTTAAAGCAGTCCCTGTGCTGGGTAACGCCCGTTACGAAAATAGTCGAATAGTTTGTTTAACATCTAGCCTATTGCATGCATCGTGAAAAGTGTTTGAGCAAGTAAGGTTATGATTGCAAGCAACTTATAATTGGATTATTTTTTATGTTTGGCTTATTTATTTACAAAATATTGATTGGAATATCATGTAACACCCGTTATGTAACGGGTGTTACCCATTCTTGATTTGATATTATTGGGACCAATAAAGTAATGGTAATGAGTTCGGTGAATTCTTCTAAACTTTTCAACACAGATGGGGTCATTCGCTAATTACGGGACAATTTTTAACACTTTTACATACTTTTACACCAGTTACATCTTTTTGTCCCAACATGGTGCTTGTTTGGATCAATAACATATTGGCAATGATTTCAGTGTATAGTTTAACACCGACGGGTCGTCCATAAGTTACGGAGGCGTTTTTCAAACACTTAAAACCATTTACATTTCTTTTCGTCCCGAAATTACACTAAATGTATTGGGCTTGGCTTGGCCCCCTTGTGATCAATGTAACATCATTTATTGACGATCCCTAAATATAGCATGCTATGATAACAGCTTTGATTGGGTTGCTGTTGTTTTAGATTCTCAAGATGATTGCAGCAAGAGAAAGAATGAAAAAATATAGAGAAAAGATGAAAAGAAACTCCGAAAAATATAGAGAGCATTTGCGAAAAGAAAGAGAAAGGGACTTAAAAAGGAGAAAAAAAGTTAAGGAAGCTGTAGAAAAGGACCCCAAATTACTAGCTATTTCTAGAGAGAAAACTAGAGTTCGAGTTCAAGATTACAGGCAGAAATTGAAAGCTGCAAAAAACATTGATTCCATTTCGACACCTTCGATCGGTAGTTATAAATGTTACAAACATTTGGAAAAGCCGTTAGAAAGACTAAAAAAAGTCTACCTAACTCTCCAGATAAAAAGGGTGCTGTTGTAAAGAAACCAGCATTAGAGATGTTGGGATGTGATTTGAATAAAATACAAAAGAAAGAGAAAAAGAAAGTCGAAAGGATTGAAAAAGTTGTAAAAGAGTTCTACTATAGAGATGATGTTTGTAGGTAGGCTCCCGGAATAAAAGACTATAAAACTATAAGAGATCCCGTCACAGGCAAGAAAACAAAAAAGCAAAAGAGGAATATGACACTAGTATTGGAAAATCTATTTTCTACAACTTGCGGCCAGTAGAAGTGCTACCTGTTTCGTATACAGCTCATGTGGTGTGCGTCTGTGCTCAGCACTCAAACGTTCTTAACAAAGTTGAAAGTGTCAGAAAATATTTGGCGGGATTTCCAAATACGCACAAGGAATTGATCAACGCTATAACTTGTAGCCCCGAAAATGAAACATGTATGCTCAGCTCCTGCAAAAACTGCCCAAAAGACTTTTGGGGCAAATTTAAAAACCATAAATGCTTGAAAAAAGTATATCTTGGAAAGAATGGACCAATTTAGGAGGCCGCCCTAAAGTCGAAACAAAGACTATGTCTTGCAAAGCAGTACTTAAAGAGTTAAAAGATAAAATGGAGAAATTCAAGATTCATTGCTACGTAAAAAAGGTACAGTCTGATTGCTTCGGAGAATCGAAAAAAAAATTGCAAGACGGTGCAGCAATAGTTCAAATAGATTTTGCTGAAAATTATGCTCTAGTGAGCCAGGACGAAATTCAAAGCGCTCATTGGAGCCATGATCAAGTATCCATTTTCACTTGCTGCATCTGGCTGTCTAACCAGGAAATAAAGCCAATTGTCATTGTGAGTGATGATACATCTCACACTAAATATGCAGTGTGTACCTTCTTGAACAAGATATTCGGCTACCTGAAAGAGGTCAAGGATTCCATAAAGGCCGTTAAAATTTTCAGTGACAATTGTGCTGCACAATTCAAAAACCTCCTTACCTGTATAATAAAATCGCATTTAGAAATGATGTCCACAGCATCAATACTAGATTCAGAGGACGTATATCACCACCAAAGCACACTACTTCTTTGTATGAACGATCATTTTCTTTTCAAATCTATAAAATCTATAACAATCTGCCTGATGTGCTCACCTGTCTGAATTTGGCCATGTTTAAACCTGCTATCAAGAACAAATTTCGTGTATGATTATTTGATTTAGTAAGTATGGAACTTATCTTTAAGTAGTTTTAAGAAAGCACTATGCATTTTATTTTTTGTTCCCAACTAAACTGTTTCTCTACAAACGTTTATTGTGTTAGTTCAACGTCATTATTATTAGTATTATTATTTTTTGTCTGTTCAAATCTCCATTGTTAGTTTTCTCTATATGCTAAAGGTTTGGATGGAAGAACAGCTGGGTTGTTACCCAAAGCTGAATCCCACCTTACGATTCTCTCTAATTTATTTTGTAATTTTTCGCTGTATATATGTGTGTATCACCACCATGTGAGAATAAAGTTTATTATTATTATTATTATTATTATATGTATTGGCTCTTCTTAATAATTTTAAAGAGTATGCGGATCTTGACAAACTCCAGTGGGAATTTTTTGCTGCTTCCCATGGAAAAGGCGCAGTCGATGGACTTGGCGGAACAGTAAAAAGAGTAGCATGGACAGGTGTAAAAGCCAGAAAAGTGATCCTAAATTCAGCAGAAGACTTCTACAAGTATGTAAAAGCTGAAGTAAAAGGCATACACATAGTTTTTGTGTCAAAAATTGACATTGAGAACGATAAAAATCTTCTTGATAGCATCTGGAAACACGTTCTATCTATTGAAAGAGTTCAAATCCAACACCATTTTGAAGCTGTGGACGATGTTTCAATTGTAGTAGCACGAACATCTAAATCAAATCCAATTGTTGTAAAGATAAAAGAAGACACTGAAGTACGGGCTACTTTAATGGATGTGGACGAGGACTTTGACAATGAAGATTCTCTACCACTTGCTATTCTAAAAGCTGCACTTGAAAAGGAAAACATGAAAGAGGATGAGATAAAACACATCGAAGAGGAAGAGAAAGAAAACATCAAACAAGAAAAAGGCATAGAAGAGTTATGTAGGAAAGAAGACATAGAACAGAACGTTGAAATTAATAGTGATGAAAGACTTATTTGCAGAATTCCACTCAATCTTCTATCAGCCAGGCTCTCGTCTGGTGTGCTAGGGACAGTTCTCAATATTAAACAGAAACTGCGCTATAATGAGGTGTATGCAGATTCTGAAGACGAGTCTGGCTTATCCAACAGTGTATCAGTCCGGGATATCCATGCAGGAGTGTTCGTTTTAGTGAGAATCGTCGCAAAAAGGCAAAAAGCAAAAAGAATTTAGGTATGCTGCAGTATAGTTCAATATGTAAGGGCGATGTGCAGGTCATGTATTTAAAGAGAGTCAGCGCTAATACATTCATTAGCAATGAAAATGATGTTTCAGATGTTCGTTTTACAAATATCATCTGCATATTGCCCATTCCTGAACTAAAAATAAGAGGGGACCGTACTTACTACAGTTTTTTGTCCTCAGTTGATATCTTAGAACAATAAATTCATGAAAAATAATTGAATATTGCATTTTAAATGTTCCCACTATAAATAACGACCAAATATGTGATTTAATATAGACTTGTTACTGCAAATATTGGTTAGGATTCGTACACGTACCACCTTTACCCCAAGCTGTAACACCCGTTACAATTAGAAATTGCCATTAAAAAAAATCTGTAGCTATTATTTTTTTATAATTAATCTATAGTATTAAGCGGTTATTTAGTTTTTCATTATATTATGTTTTATAAATATAAATTCACGAAATTCGCAGAATTTTAAATTTCTTATGAGTGATCTGGTATACATAGGCCAAATCGCGTAACACCCGTTACGCACATAAATGGCTCTCTATTTTTTTTACCTGCTAATGGACATATTAATTTCAATACATTTTACGAAAATTGAACGTGGGTGGAGTGTATTCAAACAATAAGTTTGCCATGTTTTCTTTATAATTTAGTGTTTATTTGTCAAGCTGAGGTGCACGAACTGTAACGCCCGTTACATGGAATTACCCAAAGGCAAACGAACACAATTCTGTGAAACCGTATTCATTTTAATTAATAATGATCAAGAAATTTTACACAGAATAATATTTACTAATCATCATCAGGCATCATTTTCCTTAAATGGTGAAGTTAATCTACAAAATTATAGGTTAGTATTCTTCATTCCTTATCGATACCCATTCCTTACACCCATTCGGCCATTCCTTCACCTTTTAGATTTTGGGCGTGCAATAATCCTCGCTTACAAAATTTGACGCACACACAATACAATGCGAGAGTTAATGTGTGGGCTGGACTAATTAATGATACCCTTATTTGTCCTTTTTTTTTATTAATGGAAATCTAAACAGTAATGTTTACTTAGATCTTCTGCGAACTCATATAATGCCAGAAATTCATTCACTAAACATTGCTGCTCCTTATCAGATGGATGGAGCGCCTCCACATTCTACAGCTGCCATTAATAATTATTTAAGTGAATTACTTCCTGATCGCTGGATAGGTAGATTTGGTCCAATACCTTGGCCACCCCGGTTGCCTGATTTGTCTCCAAGCGACTTTTTTTGTGGGGATATCTAAAAAGCAATGTTTATAATAACATTATTATAAACAATACTTCAGAGTTAAAAGATCGTATAATTACTGTTTGCGATGAATTAAGAAGAAATTCGCAACACATTAGAAATGCTATTCAAGGATTTTATAATCGACTTGGCTACTGCTTAGAACGTGAAGGTGGTCATTTTAAATATTTATTATAATTACTTACGATTTATCATTAACCTCACTTTATTCGTAATAATCTTAAGCTTTCACTGTACTGTCACAGGTCGACGGGACCGAGAGAAGAAGAAGAAGAAGAAGAAGCATTCACTGGCACCTTTGTGTACTTGGTTGCCTACATTGTCAATACATTGCAATGCGTTGATGTGATTATTATAACATAGAACATAGACATTAACAATCATATGTTCTGAGTTTAAAAAAAGACCCTGTATGATATTTATATCCTTAATGCCAATTAATATACTTTCGTTGTCATTTTAATTTTGGGTATAAATTTCAAGTTGTGATTTGCCGCCCCCTAAACCGCGCCTCCCGAGTGAATAATGATCAACTTTCGAACACTTAGAAAGGTACAGCTAGAGTATTATGAGGAGGACAGAAAAAAGAGACAACTGACAATTGAATATAATAATTTACATAATAAAATGCCGGCGATTAGCTCATTTGGCTGTAGGGCCCGGTTAGCGAGTCGGAAAATGTATCAGCGTTGACCCTGCTGAAGTAAAGATGATCGATACCATTCGCCATTGGAATACAAATTAATGGTGCTCTACATTGATAAGCTCCTCTGAAGTAAGAAAGCTCAGTTATATAATCACACCTCGAAAGAAACTTGTGATCGATAGTATATTCAGTAAAACCATTGTATTTATATACAGTATGTTTTTTTTATAGTGTGCCATAGGATTTTACATGATAAAAATTATACCTTGTGTTAATGTGAATTTTATCATATAATTTTGAAGCAAAATTAATATAAATCAATTATTTTTCTACATGATGCGCTTAATTAGAATAATTTAAACATGTTTTATTCCATTAAAACGATATTTTGCTGGGAACCGGACGATCGGGATACGCTGCAGAAAAGTTGTCAACTATTTTCCTAAAATAAAAATTCCCTGACTTCTTGTAGAAAAATACAACTATTTCCCTGCTGGACAAACCTCTTATAATTGCCGTTACAAATTCCACCCGTTCTTCAACAGTATAAACAGTCATTTTCTAGTATAAATTCGTCTGATTTTTGCCTCACTAATCAATCTGACATTTCAGAATTTCAAGGTACATTGATTATTTTTTCTCAGTTATTTATATTTATAATTTCATTTTTTAATGGAATTAAACATGTTTAAGTTTTTCTAATGCAGCGCATCATGTGTAAGAATAATTGATTTATTACTAACTTTAATATTTTATGATAAAATATACATTAACATACGGTATTATTTTTAGCATGTAAAATCCTATGGCCCACGATAAAAATATACTGTATGTATGTATATACAATGGTAAAACCTAACGAATTTTATTAATTCTATGTACATATTGCTTCTAGAATGCATACTGTGTGATACGATAGCTTTCTTTCACTTAAAAGTTGATTTTTGTATTGTTGTTGTTCATCAGAAAATCGTCCAACGTCGAAAAAAGAGTTTTATTAAAGTAAAAATTCCCTAACTTCTTGAAGATATAATAAGCAAATTATCTATTGAAACAACTACCTTCTCTGGCTAATATTGAATGACACAAATATCTGTTGTATCATTCAATAATTGTCTTGGTATTAGCCAGGATAGTAGTAGAAAATTTGTTCATTGCAGTGTTTTTCAGACTCTCAGATTGATATAATCGGGGTATGTAGATTACAAGTCCAAATACCATATCTTTATAACATGTAACTTTTCGTAAACCAATAAATAAAGAGTTTAATGATAGCGTATCTGAAATAAGAAACAGTTTTTACCCCGTTATTTACGACGTATAAGCGAAACGAACATACACGTTTGCAAAAATGGCCCAAAAGGTAAACACCAATAAGATAAATGCGGACGTTGTGCGCGTTTTTCCATATTTTCCATTAAAGCCCACGTCACAGACGCAGTAAAAATATAAATTATACGAGGAAAAAAAGTTGTTATCAAAAGTGTTCAGGGCCCCGTTTATAAATTGGGAATGCGGAGGGTAGCTGGCGGCGGTTCCGGAAGGGGCGGAAATGGTGGTTGCCGCCCCTACAGCGGCGTTTATATGCATGTAATCTACTCCGTGAAATAAATAGCCGTTATAAATTTGCCGGGTTCTCTCGCTCTTGTCGGAAATAGCGGATTGTGCGCTCCCGCCGCCGCCGCTCGCGATCATGCTTACTTTCCTCATCGCCAAACCGATCCCGCCGCCTCCCTTCGCCACCCCTAAGCGGTGGAGATACGGTACAGGGGTTGAAACGCGAGCTTCGCGTTATTATCGCATTGGAATTTTCTGCAATTTTAAATTAAAATGAACGTCCGTCGTTTTCCTTGTTAATTCGCCGGAGTTTAATGCCGAGCAAAGTAATGATTTTGCATTATCTCCATTTTCGCGAATTTTATTTTTATCGTTCTAACCGTTGCTCTGTGTAAAATGTTTAATAACACACATTTATTGTTTAGAAATTTTATTTATTACATAAGGTATTTTTTGACATTGTATCTGCTTTTTTTAAGAGACAAAATTGACTAAACTGTATGTGGTAAGTATTAAATATTTACTACGTGCGAAGTATGAGAAATTTTTGTTTAGGTGAAAATTATGTATAATTTCAACGTAAATATTTTGAGGTTTACCGACATGATTCCGACAATTTTTCGTGCGTGTCTGTGAGCGCTGTATCTGATGAATTATTATAGATTTTCAAATAAAACATTTTACTCAATGTAAAAAATGTTGTAAAATTTCGTTGATAGGAAGTGAGTGTCTACAATACAACATTTGTATAAAGGTGGCAAGTTCTAGACAAGTATTTAAATACATGTTAAAGAAATATTAATTGTTCAAACACTGTGAGGACGGAAAACTAGATCTGATAATAGGGTGTGACGCCAATGCCCACCACATAGTGTGGGGCAGCAGCGACACCAACCACAGAGGAGAATCTCTTCTAGAGTACCTCTGGACTCCAAGCTTAACTGGAAGAACTGAAAAAGCTTGTGTCATCTTCTGGCAGTGCAGGGGCGCGCTAGGACCAGCCTGGGGTTTTAAACCAAAGGTGGCCCGGTGGCTCTATACTGCAATTGTCAGACCAGCTCTGACATATGGAGCGATAACCTGGTGGCCAAGAACTAACCAATCGGTAACCAGGAAGAAGCTAAACCACCTACAACGATTGGCGTGCCTGGCTATGACGGGTGCAATGCGCACAACACCCACGGCTGCAATCGAAACTCTACTGAACCTGACGCCCCTTCACATACATGTAAAGGAGGTGGCAGTAAGCACAGCCCTAAGACTAAAGGCAAATGGCACGTGGAGCCCGACAGGAAACGGTGTGATACACGTGAAAATACTGAAAGAGGCGGGATCAACCATGCCTGAACTCAAAGAATCTCTCGACAGTGTCCCACCGAGATACCTGTTTAAGGGGCAATACGAAATAAAAGATTAAATTGATGATAAACCAGAAATCACCGTTTATACCGGCGGGGCTTTGAATCATGAAGGCGCAGGGCCAGGCATTTACTGTCAGGAACTTGACCTCAGACTCAGCATCCCCCTAGGTAGGAATGTGAAGATTATTCAAACGGATCTTTTCGGGATACTTGAAGGTACTCGGAAACTATCGGAACTGGCAGTCTCGAACAAATCCATTTTGTTCCTCACTGACAGCAAATCAAGCATAGCTGCGCTATCGAGACCAAGGGTGGCCAGCAGCATAATATTGGAGTGCAAGCAAGCTCTAGACAAACTCGCCGCAACCAACAGAGTCACAATATCCTGGATTAAGGGACATTCAAATAATGAAGGGAACGGCTGGGCCGATAGGCTAGCCAAAAGGGCTGCCCTGAAAAGGGAAGGCTCTAAGGCTTTGCCACTGGCACCACTCATCATCTCCCAAATACTTAAAGGAAACTCCTGAAGAACACAAAATGGAATGGCTACAAACTGACAAGTATGTGGTCGCCAAAAAATTCATCCACTCACCAACACCGAAGCTGAGCAGGAAATACATCGAATTACCAATAATAATAATAATAATTCTTTCTTTATTTCAAGGTGTCATTTACATGTACAAAATGAAATTGTCGTCAGGATGTTTACAATTCAGTACTCATAGTTACCATAACTTAATCTAGACAATATAGTTAATTTACCATAGTTTCTATGTTACAAACAAAGATTTTTATAAATTACTTGACATGAATTCTTGTAATGAATATGGTTAAAGATTCAACAAAAACATCTTTAGCGCGATTTTTAATTCTTTAAGATTGTCTTTAAGCAGTTTAATATGGTATGGTAGTGCATTAAATAGACTTATTGCCGAATAATGCACCCCCTCCTCTGTTGATTTTAACGTGTGCTTGGAAAAGATGTAATTGTTTGTTCTTGTTGAATAGTTTCCTAATTTGTTGTCGTGACCTTTTATAGGTTTATGATAGAATAGAATGGTATCTAAAATGTACCTTCACAAGGGAATGCTCCTTGACGTGGTGTGGGGGCAAGGTATTGCTACTGTCGACGAGCACCCTACGGTTATTCGGCCAACAACCGAATAACAATGGGGAGTGAGACGGGGTTCTATCGCCAATGCATTCCGAGGCTATACACAAACTGTTATAGTGATGGCCTCCTTCGTAGAGTCGCTTCCATCTTTGATCTATCGACCTCCCTTGGTCACCTCTTCGGTCACTCTGACCTTTCCGGCTCCCTATACTATTAAGGCTAGGGAGCCAAAACCTCTCATCCTGCTCACCCCCGCCCGGCTGTAGTATCGTGGCTTAGGGCTTGCACGAGGGTAAACGACGCCGGGTCTGTTTGTGCCCATACAGCCATCAGACCTGATATATCGGGCTTGTTGCTGTTCGTGGTCATGTCTCGCAGGCAACAAGCTTAGAGGATCTTGGCTTAGCCGCCCGGATCAATGTGGAAAGGAAACCACAAAAAACAAACACCTCAAACCAAGGCGGAACAGCATAGGCCGAGGGTTGCATGGCTAAGGAGGAGCTTAGTCGTCTCTATGCGAACTCTGGGTACCAGGCGATCCCCAGTTTCACTAGCCTTATTATGGCATGCGGGGCTCTGCTGTAATGGACTTCCCTAGCTACTCGTGGGACTCAAATGAACCAAGTACTTCAATCTACTAAAGGAGTGGACGACTCCCTAACGTCCGGTGTTGCTGCAAAGGAGCCAAAAGGCGTAGAGCCTATGGAAACTAGCAGCAGAACAGGTGAAGAGGAGCTGCTGAAAAGCAGCGATGAGGAGCTCGTTGGCAGCCTTAAAGGTCTGAACACAAAAGACCATAAGGTCAAAATGAGCGGTGCCGCAAGAAAGAGGATGAAGTTCCTCATCAAGAACGGCATGGAACCAGGGGAAGCTCGAGTAAAGGCATTAGTGCCTTTCAAGAGCAACCCCACGGCTGCTACCAAGAGACCTCGGTCAACAGGTAGCACGCCGGACACAACCACGGTCAAACGGACGAAAAGGCAGCCTGTGCCTAGCACCGAGGCCAAGGCTGTGTCCTATAGTCAGATTATGACGGGTGTGAAGGTAGGTGTATGCCTAGAAGGTTTTCCAGAAAACCTCATGTCGACGGAACAAATTGATGCCGTACGTGAGGCTATTCTGGAAAAAATAATTGAGGATGGTAAGGAGGGAACCGTGAAGCCCAGATTCCATCAACTTCATCAGAGGCCAGGATGGCTCGCACTGACGTGTGTAGACAGTGCCACAGCCAACTGGCTAAAGGGCGCAGCTGCCCATCTCAGGCTATGGGAGGGAGCCAAATTAAGGGTGCTGGATGAGGCAGAAATGCCTCATTCTAAGATCCTGATAGGCTACTTCCCAAACAGCCTGGAATACACAAATGCGAAGCTAATCTCGCTAATTGAGGCCCAGAACAGTCTAAAGGCCTCAAGCTGGAGGGTTCTCAGGAGAGATCCGAAGGGACCCAAGCTGGAGGTCATGCTGTCGGTGGACTCAAATTCCGCCGACAGCCTGGAGAAAATGGGCAACAAGATTTGCTACGGGTTTGGCTGGGTAGAGCTAAGACCCAAGGGCAAAAGAGCACCAAAGGGCGAAGGGCCAACAAAGGCCTGTCCTGACCCTTCTAGCTCAAAGGAGCCTACCAGCGGACCCGTTGGCACAACTCCGCCGCAAGCGGAAACGTGTGCCGATAAGGGATCCACCGCGGTAATCAAGGTAAGGGGGAGCTATACCCTGAAAGGCAAAAAGCCCAAGGCCAAAGAGCCAAAGGCTGGTGCCTCTGGGGTCTAGGCATCTCAATGGCGGGCATACGCTGCCTACAGCTGAACCTCCACCACTCCAAAGCGGCAACTAGTGCCGTGCACTGGAGGTTCAAGAAATCCAAATTTGGGATAGACTTCTTACAAGAGCCCTGGATTAACAACGGGCAGGTAAGGGGTCTACCTAAAGAAAATTGCAGGTTAGTATACAAAGCAGACTGCACCAAACCAAGAGCAGTCCTCATGCTCAGAAAGGACATTAACTTTATTTACATTCCAGAATTCACCACAGAGGACCTTGCGGCAGCGCTGGTAGAGGTCCCAACGAAGAAAGGAAAAAGGCACATAGTCATGGCCTCGGCCTACTTCCCGGGTGACAAGGATACACCGCCACCAGAGGAGGTAAGAAGACTTGTGGAATGGTGTAGCAAAGGAAACAAACATCTACTCCTGTGCTGTGATGCCAACGCACACAACACCGTGTGGGGCAGCACGGACACCAATATAAGAGGTAAGGATTTACTTGAATTTATTATCTCTAACAATCTAGACATTGTTAATAGAGGTAGCGAGCCTACCTTTGTGAATGCAATCAGACAGGAGGTACTAGATATCACCCTGGCTGATGCCTTCACAGTAAGTACAATTAAAAATTGGCGAGTTCTAGCAGAACCCTCCTTATCAGACCATCAACAGATTGGGTTTGATATTGAGGTCACTAAGGAAGCAGTTGTTGAGTGCAGGAATCCGAGGAACACAGACTGGGGCCTCTACGGAGAGTGCCTAGGTCTGGGAACCGAAGACTTATGCCTCGACATCCAAACTACAGGGGAGCTGGAAATAGCTGCGGCTCTCCTTAAGAATTGCATCTTAAAGGCATGCGAATCCAGCTGTCCACTTAAGAGGAGATCTCCTGACAGAGATGTGCCCTGGTGGAATAAGGATTTAGACCGCCTGAAGACGCAAACCAGAAAAACCTTCAATAGTGCAAAGAAGACGGGCAACTGGGATGCCTACAGACAGGCACTATCAGAATACAACAAGGAGCTAAGGAAGTCGAAAAGGAAAACTTGGAGAGCTTTCTGTGAGGGAGTGAGCGACACAGCCCCGACAGCAAGACTCCAAAAGGTCCTATCGAAAGACCACTCCAATGGCATCGGTTTAATTAAAAAACCTGATGGGAGTCACGCAGAGAGCCTCAAAGAAAGTCTTAGTGTGCTCCTGAAGACACACTTTCCGGGCTCAACTCCTGCGGACTCACTCGCAACAACTGCTCAATCTACGGAAGGAAGCATATTCCTACCAACCAGAGAGAGCAAAAGAAAGGCTGGTAAACTAATTACCAGAGAAAAAATTGAATGGGCAGTCAAAAGCTTCAAACCCTTCAAAACACCAGGGCCAGATGGCATATTTCCTGCATTGCTGCAATACGGGCTAGACATACTAGCTCCATACCTGCAAGCAATATACAAAGCCAGCTTCACGCTGGGCTATATACCAATGGAATGGAAGGAGGCCAGGGCGATCTTCATCCCCAAAGCGGGCCGTAGGCCACCTGATGAGGCTAAGTCCTACCGCCCAATCAGCCTCACTTCTTTCCTCCTTAAAATCATGGAAAAAATCGTGGACAACGACATTAGGTGCGGCGCCCTAAAAGCGAACCCGCTACTTAGGCAACAATTTGCCTATCAACCTGGCAAATCTACTGTAGATGCCTTGCATAGCCTTACAACAGGCATAGAGGCATCGCTTCAATACAAGGAGATTGCACTAGGCATTTTCGTGGATATTGAAGGGGCGTTCGATAATACGACCTTCAAAACCGTGGAAAAGGGAGCCATCAGGAAGGGCATTGATATACCCACTATCAGATGGATTAAAGCTGTACTTGAAAACCGCAAAATCACGACAGGTATAGGGAGTGAGTCTGAAACGATAACCACGGCGAAAGGGTGCCCGCAAGGCGGGGTTCTATCACCCTTGCTCTGGTGCATCGTGGTGGATGAGCTCCTCACGACCTTGGCAGATAAGGGCTACAGTACGCAAGGCTACGCCGACGACATTGCGGTTGTCATAAGGGGTAAATACGACAGCGTCGTATCGTCCCTTGCCCAAGAGGCCCTTAACACCATATCAAAATGGTGTTTGAGGGAGGGTTTCAATGTCAATCCGAACAAAACTGTGATTGTTCCTTTTACTTATCGCAGGAAACTTTCAATCAAAGCTCCCATAGTAAAAGGACAAGAAATTGCGCTTTCCGACCAAGTGAAATATTTAGGCTTAGTGCTTGATAGGAAGCTTAACTGGAACGCGCATCTGGAAAAAACGATAAGCAAAGCAACGGCGGCACTCTGGATAGGCCGCCGGCTCTTTGGTAGATCATGGGGACTCAAACCTAAAATGACACACTGGTTGTACATCATGGTGGTCAGACCCATTATCACATATGGCTCACTAATATGGTGGACCAAAACAAAACAAGCAACGGCACAAAAGAAGCTCCAAGCTCTTCAAAGACTGGCCTGTCTTGGTATCACGGGAGCTGCACGTAGCACTCCCTCTGCAGCAATGGAAGCTCTACTAGACCTACTTCCCCTGCATGAACAAATCAGAAAGGAAGGTCTAATGAGTGCACTGAGACTAAACTGGACCAGTACAGGCCACAGAACCGGGCACTCAGAAATTCTAGAACTCGTCACAACCGAGTTCCTACAAACACCATGGGATATAATGCCGATCAACTATGACTTCGAATCAAGATTTGATGTGACTATTGATAGTCGCCAAAACAGTCTGAAACGAGTCACAGAACTAAAACACAACTCTGTACTCTGGTACACAGATGCATCCAAGACAGAGGTGGGCACCGGCATAGGCATATATGGGCCTAAGCATAAGGAATCAGTTCCTCTCGGACATGGCCCTTCTGTCTTACAGGCTGAAATAATAGCCTTAGAAAGATGTGCTCAGGTGTGCACAAAAAAGGGCTACAAAGGGGCACGCATATATCTAATCACGGATAGCCAGGCTGCCCTAAAGAGCCTTAAAGCGTACAGCTTTAACTCCAAGACCACTTGGAACTGTAAACATGCTCTGAACCAACTGGCAAAGGGCAACAAGCTCACCCTAATGTGGGTACCCGGCCACGCAAGCATAAAAGGCAATGAACATGCCGATATACTTGCTAAGGAAGGAGCCTCAACTACCATCATTGGACCAAAACCGACCTGTGGGCTATCGAAAGCACACAAAAAAGGCGTGATCCAAGAATGGGAAAAAAGTGCAAAACAGACCATTGGAAAAATGCACCAGGTCAAAGGCAATCCAAAATGTTTATTGACTTCTCGCCAAATAGAGCCAAACAGCTCTTACGCCTCACCAAAACCGAGATAAGACTAATCACCGGTCTCCTAACAGGACACTGCCCAGTGAAGTACCATCTCCACAATATGGGCGAAGTGGATAACACCACATGCAGATTATGTGAATCGGCAGAAGAAACGGCCGAACACATATTATGCGAGTGTGTAGCTCTAGCTACCACCAGGCAGGCCCTAACCGGAGGTATGGCGGTAACGCCAGAACGGATCAGGTCATTACCTCCCAGGAAATTAATTGACCTTGTCAGGGAAGTTGAATTTCTGGGAATCAAATAGCAGTAGGGTATTAGTACAAAAGATCTAAACAGGTCGCAGTGCTGTAAGGCTCAGCACAGCCAATCGACCCCGTCTAATCTAAATCTAAATCTATCTAAAATGTAAATCCCGTAGAATGTGTGGATATTATTTCTCCTAAAGATTCCTCGGCAAGATTGTCTGTAATTTAACCCAAATGCAATTCGTATGGCTTTTTTCTGTAGGATAAATACTTTGTTGGCATGTAATTTGTTTCCCCAAAATATTATCTCATATCTCATGACGCTCTCAAAGTTAGCCAAGTATGCGGTCTTCGATACCGACTTATTTAGGTATTTGGCTATCACTATTAAACTGTATATAATAGAATTCAATTTCTTTTCGGTTATACATATTTATTTGATGTAGCCAGTTGTATCTGCTGTCCACGTGGATTCCAAGAAATTTTATAGAATCCGAGAGTTTTATTGTTTTATTTTTCTCAAGCACAATAGATTCCGATGGGAAGCTTGAATTATATTTGTCAAATAAGACTACTTTTGCTTTTCCTTATTTATGATTAATTTATTTGCAAGGAGCCAATTCTTGATTTGAATGAATAGTGCATTTGAAACGGTTATTACATTATTTAAATTTGTTCCAGAAATGAGAAGGTTGGTATCATCCGCATAATTAATGATCACTTGGTTAGGGTTGCTGAGGGTGGTATTCAAATCATTGATGAAAAGTAAAAATAAGGTCGGTGCTGTTAAGCTTTGGTAATCCAATATTCACAGCTGTCGGCTCGGATTTTGCATAAATGCCATTTTTCTCTACCACCACCTTCTGAGTGCGGTTGCTTAGGTAAAATGAAAACCATTTATGGGCGGTGCCTCTAATGCCAGCTTTTTCCAATTTAGTTAATAGTATGGTATGATCAATAGAATCATACGCTTTTGATAAGTCAATGAATATACCCAGTATTTAAGACTTTTTGAATGAAGTCGTAGATCGCAGTGGATGTAGATTTGCCTACCCGATAGCCGTGTTGCATGTTGTTTATAATGTTACATGAGGTAAAGAAATTATTTAGTCTATTGATCATCACATTTTCAAATATTTTAGAGAATACCGGTAGGAGACTAATTGGCCTATAGTTTTCAACGTTCGATGAGCTTCCTTTTTTGTAGACAGGTTTTATGATAGCCGTTTTTAGCTTTTCAGGGAAAATACCGTGATGAAGAGAATTGTTAATTATGTAAGTTAAGGGTTTTATGATTTCATTTATACAATGCTTGGTATATTGTCATTTCCACATGCTAAGGTATTTTTTAGATCGTTAATTATTTTGATGCATTCAATTTCTGTTACTGGTTTGATGAAAATGCTTTTTGAGTTTTGAGATAAATGATCTGAATAAGTAGTCTGCCTTTGGCTATCTGTCAATTGTGATGTAATGCTATCAAAGTACGTGCTAAACTCAGATGCTACTTCACTAGCTGTTATTTTTTTATTGGTTCTCTTTAGTTCATGAATTAATTTCCACACATATTTATTTGGATTGTTTGTCGTTTCAATTTTTGAGCTGTAATAGTCCGATCGGAGCTCTATTAATATCTTGTTATATTGTTTTTTGACTTGTTTGTATGATGCAGAGTACTTATGATCGTGTCGCGAGATTGTGTATAGGATGTCTAGTTCGTTTTTGCACTTTACTAGTTCGTCATTTGGGATGTAATTATGTTTTAAGAGTATGGTTTTCTTGGGGAAACATGTTTCCATTGTTTTATTGAATAAATCGCTAAATATATTCCACTGAGAATTGACATCCGAGTCAGCGAGATCATATATGACGCTCCAATCAATACCTTGCATTTCTATTTTGAATTTATGCATGTTATTAAAATTGAAACATCTTTTTTGTATTTTGTGATTTGTAGTTTTACGTGTTGTCGAGATACGGATCTTTTGGGCTAGGTGGTCAGAGATGTGCATATTTATGATTTCGCTAACGCATACGTCAGGTTGATTGATGAACATATTATCTATACATGTTGCTGATGTACTGGTTATCCTTGTAGGTTTATTGAATAATTGTTTAAAGCCAAAGCATGTTAGAAGTTGGGTTACATTCTACTTTAGGTTAGTGTTACTTAGAAAATCTATGTTGAAATCTCCAGTGATTATTGTTAATTTATTTTCATTCTGTACTGTCATTAGGAGTTGTTCAAATAGTTCAAGAAAAGTATCCACACATCCATTTGGAGGTCTGTATAAGGCTATGATAATAATGTTAGTAACAGTATCTGTGATAGTTATTGCACTACATTCAAAGATAAATGGTTTACTTAGATTTGTTATATTGGGTAACTTTTGAAAGTTGACACCTTTTCTTGTATATATTCCAACTCCGCCATGGTGATTTCTTTTCCTGCAAAACGCTGATGCTAAGGTAAAGTTTTGAATATTGATGCATTTTAACTGATCCTCACTTTTCCAGTGTTCTGTTACGCACAGTACATCACAAATATTACTTTCTAATTCCACACTAATTTCATCGCAACAGTTGCCAATTGATTGTACATTTTGGTGGATCACTGTTAGGTTGATATCCGAAGTTTTATTAGATTTTAGGTTATTTTCGAGTTTTGTTCTGGAGGTGAAAAAGAAAAGAATTGATGTATATACCTTCAGGCCATAGATTACCGTCATTTACAATATCATAGTCTGATATCAGAACGCTTATTTTAAAGGATGAATATTCTTCTGGCCTTTTGGAGGCCATTTTTATGCACTGCGCGTCCTTAATTTTCATGGAAATAAGATGTTCCATCATGGATTCTTGCGTTGCGCTTGGATCCAGTCCGCTGATGTAGAAATGGGATAGAACTTTTCTACCCTTGATTCCTAATTGCTGATTTGATTTGCCCATAATCGATATTTTTCTTCTTCTGCTCCTTCGATCGACTGTTGTGAAATCATTAGTGTTCGAATTGTCTAGGATTGGTAATACGGATGGTGGTTGACTGCTGCCTGGGGTGTTGGGTGGGGCATTCATTGCAATAGATGTCCATGGTTTATTTATTTTTATGGCTGCAATTTCACTATAGGCCACTGTGTTTACATTTGGAATGTTATCCAAATCAATTTTATTAGTATCGTTCTGCGGTTGGATTGCAGATTTCTGTATTGTATGAGTAGATTTGGTTTGTGTCTTTGGTACCATTGGTTTGTTTATATTGGGTTTTTCGGTATGTATATTTATAGAGGTTAATTTTCTAATTATATTGTCCTTATTAGTTATAACATTATGCAAATTCATAACTTGCTCATTTAGTATACTAACTTGTTTCTTTAGGTCCTTTAGTTCTGTTTTCATTCCTAACACTAGTTGGAGGGATGTTCGTTGTATGCCTTGCTTTTCACATCGATGACAAGCCAATACACCGAATTTATCTTCATTTTTCATACATCCTTCATGGTAGTCAGAAGCACATATAGTACATGTTGACAATTCACACCTGGTAGTTATCGGAAGGTGGCATGCAATGCATTCCTTATCTTCTATTAACTCAACAATGGTTTTATTTAACTCACTGTCGTTCGAAACGAACGTTCACGGTTCGCCATACTTATACTACTTATACTACAAGAAGTAGTTTGCGGCTGCTAATCGGTACCCTTACTGGGCACTGTAAACTAAACAAGCACCTCCATAACATAGTGGTGGTAAAATATCCCCTATGTCGGAAATGCGAGCAAGAAGAGGAGACCCTAAAACACATCCTGTGTGAATGTGAGTCACTCAAACAACTCAGGTGATCCGTATTCGGAGAGGAGTGGCCAGATTGGTCACAACTGGGCAACACTCCACACGGCCAACTACTTGACTTCACAAGAAGTTTGGGTTGGCTTGAGGAGCAGGGCTCAGGAGGTGGCACAAAGGACCAACGAATGGTCTAAGTGCTGCGACCATTTGGTCGCCCTCTACAAACCATCATCATCATCAATTGTTAGAAGAAAGGGTTGTACCTCCACAGGTAGCTAAATGTCGGCCATGTCGAAGCCGGTCCCACAAAGGAACCACTTTTGGAGTGGCTGGTAGCACTCCAAAGGTGACTCCTCCAGCGTCTGCTTCTGCAATCCCTGCTGTAGAAACGGGTGCCAAGGGCAGCTCTGCAGCGCCACAAAGCCACAAAGAAGGCACAAAGAACGCCTATCATCCACCTGGACAGGACTGTCCACTGGCCGACAGTGAGTATGCTGTTCCAGGAGAGAATATCAGTAAGTTTGACACCACTGCTTTTAAGAAACAAAAGGGTAAAGGTTTTTGCATCTTAATACTTCTACCAAGCTCTAATCACTTTAAGATCACGGTATTCAGATGTGACGAGCGACTATGAGAAGTCATATTAAAGAGAGAACAAAACTGGAGGCGGGCTCGGAAACATCACGTATCTACCCTTTCCATTTTTTTGCTATATACGATGCATGGCTCACACAAAGGCGAGAACTATAATCACGCCCCCTTGAATATATTATCGTTATCAGCATCCACCTGATTGGAGAGAAGGGGATGAGCGCTACTCGTGAGGAATGCGTTGAACTAAATTTCGTCGCGAGCATACAACTTTTAAGCAATTTTAAGAAATCTAACTTCTTATTGAACTTAAGTAATTGGCAATCAATAATGATGAGTTTTAGTATGATCACTTTAAATTGAATTATCTATGCATCAAACTCAAAATAAGTTACTATAAAACAATTTTACGCTAATTAATGACAAAAAAATAAGAATTTGTTTTTTTTTTACAATAACACATGGTTCAAGATAGTTCAAGACATAAACAATTTAATTTTATTTATAATGTTTGGTTTCTTAACTGTTTACAAGATCAACTTTAGGAGAACAATATGAAGTTTCAAGAAGCATACGAATTCCCTGCCCTTAAATATATTTCACGTCCCTGCAGAAATTATAATTTGTCTTAAAAAAAAAACTTTAAACTTGGTTGCTTTTGTTGAATAGAACGTTGATCACTTACTGCCTTTCTCCATTGCATGGAAGTATAGTTCACCCAGATCAAGCTAATGACCGGAATCCAGCCTACATCGTCCGCTTTAGCGGGATTACATCCTTATTCAATCGACGAGGATGGATGTATTTCACCTACCAGATAGCGAAAAAGAATCCCTAAAGGTCGTCCTCGGGGGAATATCATAAAACATTGATGAAGGAAGTGATCGTCGCCTTTGAAGTAAATAACTTTAATGATAAATCCATCATCAGCGTCAGCCATCTAAGCAGCCGTGAGCGAACTCAAGAAGATCCTTAACGGCCTTAACATCGCCGTCGGCGAAAAGCGGGATCATGCCGCTTCCGCACAATGACACCGATGTCAGAAATGCGATCCCGCGCATTCAAACTGCAGAATGCCCCAAACCTGCCTTAAGTGCGCCGGTGAGCATATGACAAAGAACTGCGACGTCGCTGCTACTCGCATAAATTGTGAGGAATATGGGGTTTGCCTTACTCGGTCATGCGTTCATCAACAGGACAGGAATTTCGACAGGCACCCCCAAGCCGACCAGTTGGGGCTTCAGCCCCTGCGACCGCCTCCCCAGCCCCGAATCAACCCGCTGTATTTTTTTTATTCGTCAAAACCGTTTTACGCTAGGTTTTAATTGGTCAAGTCTTGAAAAATAACAGGTGTCTTGATTAAAAACATGGGTTACTTAAGAATTTTGAGATATATCAAATTTTCTTTTTCTTAGACAAAAGCTGAACGCCTTTATCCTCAAAGTGTATTACTTTAAAATCACTGAATAAAACACTTACTATGTTTTTTACCACAATTTATTTGATGTATGTACAAATATTTCATATACATACATATCGCGACTTAAGTTTCGACGTTTTACTGTCATTATCAAGTGAAACAATTAATGGAAGACGTTACATTTATATCGGTACGAAAATAGGGTGAGGGTAACAAAATGGTTTACAGTGAACAGGTGCAAAAACATAATTAAGAGATTAAAGAATTTTGAAAAGCGGTGAGTACATTAGATCGGTCTGCTCGTTCAACAGATTAACGTGGGGATTATTGCTAAGTCTGAAAATTTCGGCGGATTCAAGGAAGTTAAGCTTTGTACCTTTTGTACAGTTGTGTAAAATTTTCATGTTTTGGATTTCGGGGAATGAATGTTTACATTCTAAAGAATGGTTAGAGAATGAACTGGAATTTTGATTTAATCTAAAGGCGCGGAAATGTTCAGAATATCTTTTTTCAAAACTACGACCGGTTTGTCCTACATATACACTATTGCATTCGGAATCAAATCGCGTTTAAACCTAGCTGCAAATTATCAAACATATTATTCAATTCAAAAGATAAAATCAATCCCTTAAAGAAATCAGGTGTTTACGAAATTTCTTGTTCCGAATGCAATAGTGTATATGTAGGACAAACCGGTCGTAGTTTTGAAAAAAGATATTCTGAACATTTCCGCGCCTTTAGATTAAATCAAAATTCCAGTTCATTCTCTAACCATTCTTTAGAATGTAAACATTCATTCCCCGAAATCCAAAACATGAAAATTTTACACAACTGTACAAAAGGTACAAAGCTTAACTTCCTTGAATCCGCCGAAATTTTCAGACTTAGCAATAATCCCCTCGTTAATCTGTTGAACGAGCAGACCGATCTAATGTACTCACCGCTTTTCAAAATTCTTTAATCTCTTAATTATGTTTTTGCACCTGTTCACTGTAAACCATTTTGTTACCCTCACCCTATTTTCGTACCGATATAAATGTAACGTCTTCCATTAATTGTTTCACTTGATAATGACAGTAAAACGTCGAAACTTAAGTCGCGATATGTATGTATATGAAATATTTGTACATACATCAAATAAATTGTGGTAAAAAACATAGTAAGTGTTTTATTGAGTGGTTTTATAATGAATTACCACGTAGTAACGGTCACAACCATCACCATGATGTATTACTTTATCTATTCTAGTATTTTGCAACTGTTTATTAAAAGGAAATAAAGACGGTTATTATTATTATTATTATTATTACTATTATTATTTTGATCCAAATAACAAGCCCCGGAATGTCGCTGTGCCATTTAAATCACTCTGTATAACAGCACAAACCTATTTTTTACATAAATCCTAAGATTAATATCATATAATAGAAAAACGATTCAGTTCTGATGGGTCATCAATAAAGCAGAATCAAAGTTAATTAGTGCCAGAGGTCATTTAGCTGAAGCTCTCTGGACCTTATAAACGCGCTGCTGATTTTACGGTCAGTTATTAAAGCCTGGGCGCAATTTCGCCGGAGCGCTCGAATAAAATTTTATTGTAACAAAAATGCGAAACGGCAAATGAAGAACTCTCTACCCTCTGACGCTCTTAACGACATGTGTATCTAAATTATACCGACCGGTATAAATATAACAATAAAATGAAACGTCGTATAATCCAGCCCTTATAATGGCGAATGAACCAGCAGATATTAAATAATGAGGGATGATAGAGCGAGATGGCTAATCAGAACCTGGACTTGTATAATAAAGATATAGAGAGAGAGATGGAGGAAGTCGTATCATATCAGTTGCAGTGGGTATACAGGGTGTTTCATATTATTTACATAAACTTGTGATCTTGGATGATATAACATTAATTGGATCATGAAATAAGATACAGGATGGCCAAATTTTGATGTTTCTATAGGGGATCTCGGTAACTAGAAAACACAAAAAATTAAACCATCTAGACAAAATTGTATAGTTGCGAACGCAGTCGCAGTCGCAGTCGCACTCGCACTCGCACTCGCAATATGACCAAATCGTATTCGTAGAGTCTTCTAGTATCTTGGTATCCAAGTACGAAATGAATTGTAATCGCGCTTATTGAACTCGTTTCTTAATATAACTACTTTCCGGATATTCCTTCAAATTATCACTCGAATACCCCCCTGGTTCACTTCTAAAATCAAACATTTTCCAAATTGCAAAAAAAAAACAATTGAAAATCCTTGAAATGCATCTAAAATAGATTGTACTTAATTTTGCAATTAAAATTTTCAAACATACCTACCTTAGAATTTAAACACTCCGTTTCCAAGCATTGTTGAGCATTTTCCAAACATTCCTACTCTAGATTTTAAAATAATCACAATTAAACACTTCGGTTAAATTCTGAAGGCGAGCATTTACCAAACCGCCAAAAAAATATAAAAACAATTAAAACAAACTTTAAAATCACTTAAAACAGATTCCACTCTATAGTTCTATAAAAATTGGAAAACATTACTACTTTAGATTTTAAAATAATCACACTTGAACAACTGCCGGTTCAATTCTGATAAACTTTTTACAAACCGCAAAAAAATAAATAAAAACAATTGAAACAGACCTTAAACTTTTGACATACCTCTAAAATAGATTGCACTTTAAATATCTACTAAACTTTGGAAACATTCCAACCGTAGGTTTCAAAATAATCACATTTCAGCACCCCCCCTTCAATTCTGAGATCGAACATTTTCCAAACCGACAAAAACTGAAAAAAATCATTGAAATAACCTCTCAATTTTTTTAATTCACTTAAAATATATTGTACTTATTTTTCTGCAAAAAAATGCATACGTTACTACGCTAGATTTCGAAAGAATCATACTTGAACACCTCTCATTTCATTTTCCAAATCGCCAAAAAATATAAAACCAATTGAAATTTTTAAATTCACTCAAAATGCATTGCACTTCATTTTGCTGTAAAAATTTGCAAACATCCCTACTCAAGATTTCGAAATAGTCACACTCCTGTTCAATTCTGAGGTCGAACATTTTACGAGCCCTAAAAAAAACACAAAAACATTTGCAGAATTCTCGAACCATTTTCAATTTAATCAAAATATATTGCGTTTCGTGATTCTACTAAAATCTATCAACGCTCTTAGCCTCAAATGAAATATTTACACTTAAACACTGAATTCAATTTTGAGGTTGGACATTTTCCAAGTTGCCTTCAAACATTTTCCAAGTTTCAAAAATTTTTGAAAATGCAAAATCATGCATTCGTCTAGATTTTCTTAATTTTCTAGAAAACAGCTTAGTGGATTATCTTCAAATTTTAAGAGCACATTCTATAGATTCGCAGTAATAAAACAAGTAAATAATAAAAAAATAATGTGAGCTAATTTTTTGCAAGCATTCCCACCCTAGATTTGGAAATAATCACACTCCTGTTCAATTCTGAGGACAAATATTTTACAAGCCCTAAAAAAACAGTTGCAGCATTCTCGAACCTTTTCCAATTTAATCAAAATAGATTGCGTTTCGTGATTCTATTAAAATCTATCAACGCTCTTAGCCTCAAATTAGAAATATTTACCCTTAAACATTGAATTCAATTTTGTGGTTGGACATTTTCCAAGTTACCTTGAAAATTAAAACGAATTGCAAAAAATTCCGGACTTCAAATTTACTCCAGACGGATTAATTTTCATTTCTATAATAAAATAGGCAAAAATATTGCAATAATGACACGTGCAATAAAAGGTACTTTTTTACTTAAGTTTCAAGTTTTTCCGAAATTTCAACTCAAACATTTTTTAAAAAGCAAAATCATGCATTCGCCTAGATTTTATAATTTCCTAGAAAACAATTTAGTGGATTATCTTCAAATTTTACAAGCACATTCTATAGATTAGTAGTAATAAAACTAGTAAATAATAAAAAAATAATGTGATCTAGTTTTTCCGAAATTTCAATACAAATATTTTTGAAAGTGCAAAATTATGCATTCACCTATATGTTCTTAATTTCCTAGAAAATCCTTTAGTGGATTATCTTCAAATTGTAAAAGCACACTCTGTAGATTTCTAGTAATAAAGCAAGTAAATAATCCTAAAATAGTTTAAGCTAATTTTTCCAAAATTTCAATCCAAACATTTTTGAAAGTGAAAAATATGCATTTGGCTAGATTTTCTTAATTTTCAAGAAAGTCCCTAAGTGGATTATCTTTAAACTTTAGAAGCACACTCTGTATACTTCTATCAATAAAACAAGTAAATAATCAAAAAATAATTTGGGCTAGTTTTTCCGATATTTTGACTCAAACATTTTTGAAAATGAAAAATCTTGCATATGCCTAGATTTTCTTAGTATTCTAGAAAACACCTTCGTGGAATATCTTTAAATAACACATTCTATAGATTCGTAGTAATAAAAGAAGTAAATAATCAAAAAAATAATTTGAGCGAGTTTTTCCAATCAACTCGAACATTTTTGAAAGTGCAAAATTATGCATTCACCTAAATTTTCTTAATTTCTCAAGAAGTCCCTAAGTAGATTATATTCAAACTTTAAAAGTACACTTCCAGTAATAAAACAAGTAAATAATAAAAAAAAATCATTTGGGCTAGTTTTACCGAAATTTTAACTCGGCTAGATTAGTGTTTCTCAATGTGGGCGATATCTCCTCTAGTGGGCGATCGACGTCTAAATTGGGCGCTTATAAATCGCCTAAAAATTTGATCAAGATTATGTCTTTCGAAATTATAACCAAATGTTATTAAACTTTGCTAAAATTAAAAAAAATGCATATTTGCCAAGTTGCGTTGAATTTGCATTAAGTTTTTAGTATTTAAATGTGGATTAAAGAATATTTTTCTGTCGGAATTAAAAAGGAAGAAATATCTAATCTTAGTAAACAAGAAGTTGACAATTTAATTGAAATATTATGCGACACCGATCTTAAAAAAGTGTTTGAAACTGTACCAAAAATTTATTTTTGGTTGCGGTGTCAAAAGGAGTATCAAAGCGTAAGCAAAAAGGCGATACAATTTTTAATGCCTTTTGTCAGCACTTATACGTGTGCAGCTGCATTCTCAGCCTTGGTGTACTTAAAAAATAAGTATCGAAACAGATTGGAAGTCGAACCTAATTTGGGAATAAAATTAACATCATTACCTCCTAATTTGAAAGTTTTATGTGATGACAAACAACATCATCCTTCGCACTAAAGACAAAATATGTAAAGAAAAGCTTACTTAATTCATTAAAGTTTTAAATGAACATAATTGTTATTTTATAATTACTTGTATTTTTATTATATAATTATTTTGCAATTTTTGTGTATGAAATAAACAAACAAATAACTTGACATTTATTAAAAAAATAAAATTTGTTTTGTAAATAAATGTTTTTTTTCATAAGGTGGGTCGCGAAAAATGTTAAAACGCATAGTGCATAAAAAATGAAGCTATCTTTGTTAGGAACGCTTCTGCAATTTTTCAATGTGTACACGTTTTTGCCGCAAAATTGCCCATAACTCACCAACCGTCCATAATAGACCCATAGTATCTTATACTATTCTTATGAACTTCTCAAGATTGTTAAAAATAAAGTATAAAATACAGGGTGTTCCATTAAAAAAACATAACTTTATTCTGTTATTTATACTGGGACACCCTGTATAAAAACATACATATTTTTAAAATATGTAGAATGGGCGTGGGTACCAGTTTATGAAAAATAGAAGTCGATATCTCAAATAACAAATATGGGGCTTTTACAGAACCCTGGGTCACCCGGTATGTATACAGGGAACGGAACACAGGATTTTCAACGTTAATTTTTTTTATATTGGAATATTATCTTCCCTGATCATTTCAGAGGAAAGATCTCCTCCTAGTCAAATTAGTCAAAAAAAACAAATAAGGAATTTGAAAGACGTTTGTTCGGAGAAAGTAAAACATAAAAATGACAGACAAATAGACACAAAGGCAAACACTCACACAGACTTTTTTAACAAAAATTGTCGGAATCGACGAAATGGATATTTCCGCAAAAAAAAAATTGGAAATTATTTGCGATCACAATGCTTTCCCATGGTTTGTACGCAGAAAGTATAAGATAAATATGACAGACAGATGCATATAAAGGCAGACACACATATGTTCTACAAAAATTGTCTGAATCGACGAAATAGATATTTCCGCAAAAGAAATGTTTGGAAATTTGTTTACGATCACAATATTTTCCCGTCAATTTGTACTCACCCTGTATAGTATAAGTTATGGTTATGGTTTTGGCCCGAGGGGGCATTTTACGGCCGTGGTGACTATTTGGTACATTATTTTTTTATTATCATTAAGTTTTAATAAATAAAAAATTCAAATTACAATTTATACGAGGGAATAGAAGTAATCGTAATTTACATGTCACGTCTATTCAGTACGTAACCATGTTAATAGGTGTAAATAAAAACCGAAGTTTTTCACTGATTTTGAAAATAATCATTAAATTGTTGTGAAAGTTGAGAATTTCTTCAGTGTGGCCAAATAAATGTAAAAACAATTGTGACCAAGTTGAAATTTTTAAAATGTGCTCAAAATCAATTCTGTTTTATGATTTATGAAAAATTAGTCCCTTCACTAACTTTGGAAATAATCATGTGATAACCGAATAAATTATTATACTGAAGTTGCCAAATAAATGTAAAAACAAATGATACAAACTTGAAATTTTCAAAATTTGCTATAAATTGATTCTTCTTTATGGTTTAAAAATAATCTCAAACACATCTTTACTTTATTTAAAAATAATCAGTTAATTGTAATACTGAGATTGCGCAATTCTTCAGTGCTACCAAAAAAATATTAAAAAAATTGTTACCGACTTAAAATTTTCAAAAAAATCACTCGAAATTTATACCATTTTACGGTATAAAAAAGATCTTCTACACACCCTGACTAAATTATAAAATAATCACCGGAGAGCTGGGATAAAATATTGGATTTCTCCAGTGCGAACAATAATAATTTTATCACTTATGTTCGCCATATTGAATCCACCATTTTGATTTTTTCAATTTTAACATCAAATTCATAATCTGCGATTAATACCTATTTATGTCAAAATTTATCAAGATTTAGACTTTTGGCCAGCTTTTTCGAATTCTGAACCACTGTGTGACGCACGTATTCAAATGCAGAAAACAATTAGTAAAAATTCATATAAACAATTGTGATTTTTTTGTGCAATAAGTACATGATAATGAGTGTCCTTAAAGTGATAAGTATTTTATTATTTGTTTTTATTTGTCATTATATTTTTTTTATTTCTTCGTTAATTTTATTCTAAATTTGGAAATAATTTGTGATGTACAAAAATTTGCCGGTTTTTGCCAAAAAAACAGCTTTCATGTCATCTTTCTTGAGACATTTTCACATAATTTTCAACATGTTCGAACTGCGGTAACTTGTGATATATCACAAAATATAAAAATATTTAGAATAAAATGAACGATGCAATAAAAAATTATATTGACAAATAAAAACAACTAATATAGCTATTTGTGTATTAAGTATGCAAAGTATGTGTTTGTCGATTGAGATACAGTAGACAAAAAGTGCTCACTAAGCTAAGATACAAAAAAGGCAAAATGCCAATGGAAACGAACGGCATCATCTGCAGATGGAGAGAATACCAGGAACTGCTTAATCCAGTAAAAATAAAGGAAAGAGAAAAGGAGACAATGAGTCTAAAGTCTAGACCAATCCTGGGCTGGGTGTTAACAAAGAGCATGAAAGTAAGATCCAGGCAATGGAAATGCAATATCTGAGAAGAGTGAAGAGAGTAACACGGTGGGGCAGAATTATAAACGAGATTATTTAGAGAGGAGGTCGAAACAATCACCGAAAGAATAATCAAGATGAATAAGGAAAGGCCGGTAAAATGCATCTGAGAAGGAAAGTCGAAGGCCGAGAAAGACGATATTATGGGCAAAATATTCGATGTTATTGGTTTACGAGAATGTTAATATTTCACATTTTCCTTAATTAATAGCATTTTTGTTGGATATACGACTAAATCTAAGAAGTCAAATATTTTCAGAGAGGAAATAAACCGTTTTTTGAAAGAAGGACCTACTGAGCAGTATCTTTTACTAAAAGTAGCTAAAAACTATATTGAAGATTTGATCGAAGGAAAAGTTAAAATAGCTCGAATGGTACAAGGTGGGAAAAGTTTTGTAGAGGTGGTGCAACAACAGCACACAATTTCTACTTCTACAGTTCACATAGGTGGCATACCAGAGATTAAATTTACAGAATGTTCAAATTACTATTAATTTTAATAACTAGGGTTTACACTGTCATTCTGTTTTATTCTAATTAAATTTATTGAAAAAAGTTACGTTTCATCGTTTTATTTTGTCTACAAATAATAGTACGGTATGTTGCTTAGCAACGCATATTACCTGCTCTGATGGTATAATGTCCGTCTTCCCTAGGGTTTCAACAAGACAAGAAATCTTGACTCGATGGCTTGTCTTGAAAATCGAGACAAGAATTTTGAATTATCTTGCCTTGGTACTTATCTCGACGTTAATTTCTTGTTTTGATTTTGAGAGTCTTGAAACTTCTGGATGCTTAGGGATGCTTTGTGGATAGTAACCATATGGCCTGAAAATCGTAAATCACAATTATTGGGTCCATAAACTCTTGGCCCGTCATAAAAGGTTACTTCATGTTGCTGTTCCCCAACAGGTGAGCAGTGCCTGCAATAAAATTGTAAAATTTCTATGAATTTACGATGGGGAAAAATACATGGAAAAATAGTTTTCTGTTCATTTATGTTTTGAAAGTGCGTGTAAGCAGACCAAACAGTTTATGGCACGGGCCATTCAGGGGACGTCAGTACCTGCGGAGAGATTTTTTTCAAAAGCCACACTTACTATTAAAAAAGATAGAAATAAGTTGACATCCGACTCAGCACAATCTTTATCGTGCCTAAATTCATGGTTCTTTAACAAAGAAATATTTATGTAAATAATAAATCAATTTAATAGTGGTTGATTGATCGTGTGACTCTTTGCCATGCAATTTCTACCGGTTTTTTTGGTAAAATTTTGTAAATTAGCTACGCCGTGAATGTGTTCATTGATAAATTCAAAATTTTATAATAAATGTACTTTTTACTTTCTCTGTTACGAAGTACAGTCAGAGAAAATACAAATGCGAAACTCGATCGGCGAGGGATGCTGCCGCATGTCGGTGCTTAGTTCGGTCGAATCCCGTTCCTGCTTAAAATCCATTTATGAGGTAATAAAAGGGTATCCCGAGATAAGATGGTCAAAATGCCACCCGACACAGATTTTCAAATAAATATGAAAATATCATTAGATGTGCCCTTAAACCAAAGTAGCCGTATATCAAAAAAACCCTACATGACCCGGGAAGCCCCAAAATAAGATTCTTTCAAATATATTTTTTTTAACCACTAAAAAATTATTTTAAAAATCTGAAAAAATATATTATTGACCCAAATACCAAATTAGGTGAATTTTTTCAAGGTCATTGAACGTTAATTACAATATTAAAAAAATGTTTGAATATAAAAAAAGAAAATTTACCCACAAAAATGCCAAAAGTAGTCTTGAAAAAGAGTACTGAAAAAAATTGTCTCGAAAAAAATGCCAAAAAGAGTACTGGAAAAAATTGTCTTGAAAAAAAATACCAAAAAGAGTCCTGAAAAAATTGTCCTGAAAACAAAATGGTGATGTGGCCATCATGTTACTTTCTCCGACTTGGTAGTATAATTTATATTTACGCTTTCATGGTTTATTTTCAATTTAAATGTGCATCGAGCGTTTTGTCGACTCGGATGAAACTGACGTTAGAAACCTCAAAGTTATGAAAGATTATACTTCAAATTCAAAAACTCAGTTTACTTAAAAAACAACGAGATTTCGAAAAAAACTTTATAAGTTGTTCATTTTATTATTCATACATTTACTGTAACTATTATCGTTTCATAATTATAAACCAAAAATGAAAAACAAATTAATCATTTTTTTTTCTCGAATAACAATGATTTTATGAAAAATATTTTCCAACAAGACCAGACCAGACCAGACCAGACCAGACCAGACCAGACCAGACCAGACCAGACCAGACCAGACCAGACCAGACCAGACCAGACCAGACCAGACCAGACCAGACCAGACCAGACCAGACCAGACCAGACCAGACCAGACCAGACCAGACCAGACCAGACCAGACCAGACCAGACCAGACCAGACCAGACCAGACCAGACCAGACCAGACCAGACCAGACCAGACCAGACCAGACCAGACCAGACCAGACCAGACCAGACCAGACCAGACCAGACCAGACCAGACCAGACCAGACCAGACCAGACCAGACCAGACCAGACCAGACCAGACCAGACCAGACCAGACCAGACCAGACCAGACCAGACCAGACCAGACCAGACCAGACCAGACCAGACCAGACCAGACCAGACCAGACCAGACCAGACCAGACCAGACCAGACCAGACCAGACCAGACCAGACCAGACCAGACCAGACCAGACCAGACCAGACCAGACCAGACCAGACCAGACCAGACCAGACCAGACCAGACCAGACCAGACCAGACCAGACCAGACCAGACCAGACCAGACCAGACCAGACCAGACCAGACCAGACCAGACCAGACCAGACCAGACCAGACCAGACCAGACCAGACCAGACCAGACCAGACCAGACCAGACCAGACCAGACCAGACCAGACCAGACCAGACCAGACCAGACCAGACCAGACCAGACCAGACCAGACCAGACCAGACCAGACCAGACCAGACCAGACCAGACCAGACCAGACCAGACCAGACACACAGCATAATTTTTGTTTCCAGAAATTGTTAAAATGGCATCTAGGGACCCCAAAACGCATATTTCCGATCACAATACGTTCTTGTATTTCGTAACGGAGAAAGTAAAAATGCTAAAAAGAGTCTTGAAAAAAAGTACTGAAAAAAATTGTCAAAAAAAAATTGTCCAGAAAAAAAAATGACAAAAAGTGTACTGGAAAAAATTGTCTAAAAAAAATACCGAAAAGAGTACTAAAAAAATTGTAGTGAAAAAAAATTGTCGTGAAAAAAAAGTGCCAACAGTAGTCTTAAAAGAGTACTAAAAATAAATGCCAAAAAGAGTACCGGAAAAGATTGTCTAAAAAAAATGCATAAAAGAGTCTTAAAAATATAATAGAATAAAATACAATTTTATTAGATCATTATATTGCCTTTACAATATTGGACACGTCAGGTATAAAATACATAAAGTTAAATTCAGACATGTATTCACGAAACAACTTAAAATAACTTGGTTAAAAGAGACCCTTATTCTTGGTGTTACGTAATTATATAATTTTTGAATTATGTCATGCTATAGAAAGCCTGCTGTAGAAGTAAGGATTTTGTCTTGAGAAAGAGTACTAAAAAGATTGTCTTGAAAAAAAAAATGCCAAAAAGAGTTTTAGAAAAGAATACTGAAGAAAATTGTCTTGAAAAAAAAAATGCCATAGTAGTCTTGAAAAAGAGTACTGAAAAAATTGTCCTGAAAAAATGCCAATTGAGCACTGAAAAAATGTGTTTAAAGAAAATGCCAAAAAGAGTACTGGAAAAAATTGCCTTGGAAAAAATGCCAAAGAGTCTTAAGAGTACTACAAAAAGATTTTCCCCAAAAAATGCTAAAAAGTCTTGAAAAAGTGAACTGAAAAAATGCCAAAAAGAGTACTGGAAAAAATTGTCCTGAATAAAATTCCAAAAAGAGTACTGGAAAAAATGGTCCTGAATAGAATTCCAAAAAGAGTACTGGAAAAAATTGTCCTGAATAAAATGCCCAAAAGAGTACTAGAAAAAATTGTCTTGGAAAAAATGCCAAAAAGTCTTAAGAGTACTAAAAAAAATTGTCCCCAAAAAATGCTAAAAAGTCTTGAAAAAGTGAACTGAAAAAAAAATGCCAAAAAGAGTACTGGAAAAAATTGTCTTGGAAAAAATGCCAAAAATTCTTAAGAGTACCAAAAAAAATGTCCCAAAAAAAATGCTAAAAAGTCTTGAAAAAGTGAACTGAAAAAAAATGCCAAAAAGAGTACTAGAAAAAATTGTCTTGAAAAAATGCCTAAAAGTCTTGAAAAAGTGTAATTTAAAATTTTATTTAGTCATATGATTGCTATCAATAAATACCATCTATGTGATTTTTTCATCTTTCAACGTTTGGTGCAACAAAAATTCGAATAACTAATATGTTTACGATATTTTTTGTATATTTATCAACAGTTGAACAGTCATTTTATGTAAAATTATTATTAGTATTTCAGTATTAATTTTTTTCGTATAAACAACCCAATCTTTGGTCAAGATATGACCATGAAACCCTCGAAAAATGGGTGTTTGTTTTTAACCACTATAAAAATCTGAAAAAAAATCATAAATATTTTTATCCCAAATATTGTATTGTATTGTATTTATTGTTTATTCCAAGTATTTACATAACATCAAATTTTACAAAAAAAAAACTACTGAAATTCCGATCATACGTGGGAAAGGCAGAGTTCATTCCATTGATGATCTTCCACTCGTACCTGTTACCTTCATGGTGTACTTTATATTTAATATAATATTTGCAATATTTTGCTTCTTCTTGCCTTATTTGGAGGCATTTTTGTCCCGAGGGGAATTTATTTGACTTTAAATGTTAGAAAGGCGAACATGGTTAAACTTAAAAAAAAATACCCTAAATAAACTTTTATTTGGGTAAAAAATATATGTAAATTTTTCAGATTATTATAAAAAATTTTGGTGAAAAAATAAAATATTACTTTTCCAGGGGTTTCAAGGTCATATCTTGGCAAAAATGGGGTAACATATTTATACGAAACTGAAAAGAAAATTACTACTAAAATATTACCAATAATTTTAGATAAAATTACTGTTCAATTGTTGATAAATATATTAAAAAAATATCAAAATAATCATTTTAGTTATTCGAATTTTTGAAGATGACGCGCCAAAAATTAGAAGATGAAAAAAAACACAGATATGGCATTAACTGATAGAAATCATATAACGAAATAAAATTTTCCGTCAGTCGATCACTTAATGGCGAGAAGTGAACTAGGTTTGTAAATTTTATTACCTCATAATTGTATTTTAAGTTTCGACCGAACTAAGCACAGACATGCGGCAGCATTCCCTCGCCGAGCGAGTTTTGCATTTGTATTTTCTCTGACTGTACGTGAAAGTATCGTGATCGTGATTTTTTTCAATTTTTTTTTTACGGATTTATCCGTTTTGGGGTCCCTAGGTGCCATTTCAACAATTTCTGGGAAAAAAAATTGTGTCTGTGTGTGTGTGTGCCTGGCTGTGTGCGCTGTATCTCAAAAACTAATAAAGCAATTGATATGAAACTTTCAACATACGTCTTATTTGATAATCTGAAGAACTGAAAAGCTTTTGGTAAAATTTCGTACACCGGAAGTGGGTGTTTACCTTAACTTTTCTTTGTTTTTTGCCAATATTTTCTTAAATATGAAAAATATCACAAAAATATTTAAACAAACATTGAAGAAAACAAAGAAATTAACATCTTTAGCTTGAAAATATTTTTCATCATTGCTTTTCGAGAAAAAAAAAAAGATTTTTTTTTCAATTTTTGATTTATAATTATGAAACAATAATAGTTACAGCAAATTTGTGTGAATAATAATTGTAGAGAATACCAAAATGAACAACTTCTAAAGAATAAGTTTTTTTCGAAATCTCATTAGTTTTTGAGTAAACCGAGTTTTTGAATTTGAAGTATAATTTTTCCATATTTCATAATTTTGACGTTTTAACGTCAGTTTCATCCGAGTTTACGCAACGCTCGATGTACATTTAAAATATGATTTCAATAAACCATGAAAACGTAAATATAAATGGCTATGATACCATCAAGTCGGAGAAAGTAACATGATGGCCACATCACCATTTTTTATAAATAAAATATAAATAAATAAAAACTCGGCAATTTGTTAAAATTTAGTATCAAAAACAGTATTTTTTCATAATTGTTAATTATTCAGTATATGCATATATACTGAAGGAAAAAAAGAAACACTTGAAATTCGTGAAATTTTGACCATTTTCAAAGCACTTCATAACTCGGCGTATTTTCAATCGATTTTGATGAATCTTTGAGGGTGATAAACTTTGAAGTGTCTTCTTTAAAGTCATGTATGCGAACTTAAGGGTAACCGATTCCACCCCCTCGAGCACCCTTGCGAAAAAAAATGTTTGTACAGGAAACCATCTCCAACTTTGACGATGTGTACGGAGTTGGAAAAAATTTGTCGACTCGATCCACCATAAAGGCATTACAATTTGATAATTCCTTATGCAGGACTCAAAAAACGAAGTTCCTACGACGATTTGGCACCAAGTTATGCGTGTTTGAAAAAAAAGTGCATTTTAAGGTTTTTAGCACATAACTCAACGACTTTTCAACTAAATTTGATGATTCTTTCGGAAAAATAATCCATTTTGGCTCTACTTTAAGAGGGTAAACTCAGATTGGAATGATCCCTTTTTGAACCCTTCAACCCCCCAACAAAAAACACGTTTTTGGGCAAAATAAAAGTCCAACTTTGGCAACGTGTACTGAGTTGAAAAAATGTGTCGACTCGATCCACCAAAAGGACATTGAAATGTGTTCAATTGCCTGTACAGGATTCAAAAAACGAAGTTCCTACGATGATTTGGCAGAAAGTTATGGATGTTTTATCAAAAGTTCATTCATTTCAAGCCTTTCATTTTCATTATAAGCCTGCAAATTCAACACCCTCAGCGAGCTCTCAGCAAACACTTCGACATCGAAAATACCATCCGGAGATGAGGGAAGCAGGGAACTAATGAAGGAAGCATTTACATTGCTGAAGAATGTTGTGTACAAAACAAAATACGATGAAAAATGTGACTAAGCGACCTATACGAGAAAATCCTTGCGAAGAGGTTACGAAAACTATCCAATTTTGAACGAGAATTTCTCATATATGATAATGATGGAATGATCCTCAAAGCAATGCATCGGCCAACTCTTTCTGTTTGCAAGCCATCGACCATCGTCTGCCAAAATCGAGTGGCATTCTCTATATATACCACATAGTTTACCACATATGTTCAATAAAAATACACCGCAGAATGCAATGAACCAACAACGTAATACACAAAATCTGGATACAGCAAGCGAAGCAGTACTCATGACTTTTGGACACAGTGACACAATCAGACATTGGACATTGGCATTGTGTATTCCATGTAAAATTGACCTTGATTTCATCTCTAAAAACTTGGTTCAGTGCTGCACAGATCTGCGGAACAATCCGAGATATTATTTCACTGGAAACTTTAAATAAATAATGGAGACTCTTGAAACTGTCGCCTGTAACCAAATATCTCAAAGTAATTGCTAAATGTATTTTAGGAGTTATTGCCTCTCTCGTTGAAGTATCTCTTTTAGAAATCATTGGTGAGATTTTATTTAAAAGATCCACAAAATCCGTCGAGAGACATTCGAGCGAAATTTTAATTGCACGGGCCTGATTGCAGATTTACGATCCGCTGAAATACTTATACCGTGTGATTTTTTGACCGGGCAACATAGGAAATATGCATAGGGAACCGACTCTTTAAATTCGTACTCCCATGTTCAATCCATACACAAATAAATAGCACCGTAGGTTGGACAATTCTTTTACTCTTCTTATGATACCCAACAATATATTATTTGACTTACTTACTTAATAACAAAAAAATGGTTATAAATTATTATGAAGAGTTATTTTAATTAATTGGTTCCAATGAAATTTGATAACCGCCCTATTACCCATATTTTGGCACAGAATATTTCCTTACTTTTTCGATCTATTATGAACACCTCTACAGTGCGAACGTTGGCTGTGGAACGCTCCAAATAAAAAATTCCCCGATAATCTGCGGCCAAAATCCTCTGAAGCCTTATTTTTTGAACGCGCATCTTTTCTGATAGTTGTCAATTTTCCATACCCCCACCCCTTTGCATACTGATGTCATCCCCATTTTTTTTTTAAATGGCAACTACCATATTTTTCTTTTTCCATGGAATCTGATTCTCCTTAAAATCCCACATACAGCAATATGCAGTTTGGTGATGTTTATTTGATAAGTTAGCGAAACTATTGGAATTTGTGAAAGAAACTGATTTATGTAAAATTGAAAACAAAAATTGAGATAGCTGTGGAATTTTTATCAATTTATTTGAATCAGATGAATCGCAATTTGACATTTGCTGAAAAGTCATTTCAGTAGTGTTTTATTATTGTTTATTGCCATTGATCTAGCGAAACATGGTTCGTTACTTAACAGAAAGGCAAAGAATTGAAATTTTGATTATGACGGGATATGAAGACAGGCAGCGTACACAAGAAGAAGTATGTGTCTTATTTAATACTCCTATTAAATATTCCAATCAGGATCCCATTGTGCGCTCCACAGTAAGCAAAATTGAAAGACATTTTTCTGAAAGGGGACACTGTAGGAGCGATTTACGATACCACCAATATGTGTCTGAAGAAGTACAATTGAATATGTTGTTGGAATTGCAAGATAATCCGCATAAAACTACACGAGCGTTGGCTGCTGATAATGAAATCAGTCAATCTTCTGTTGTGAAGTATTTAAGAAAACATCAGTGGCATCCACACAAAGTGACTTTAGTTCACGAGTTGAACGAAGATGATCCTGATCGCAGGATTGAATTTTGCGATAACATGATGGAACGGTGCAATACTGATGCTGATTTTGTCAATCGTATTATCTTTTCTGATGAAGCTACATTTTATCTCAACGGAACGGTTAATAAACAGAATTGTCGGTATTAGGCTCCCTAGAATCCACACTGGATGATGGAGGTCCGTACCCAATATTCAGAAAAGCTGAATGTTTGGGCTGGCATTGTTGGGAACAGAATTCTAGGACGCTATTTTATTGAAGGAACAGGTGAAAAGTATTTAGAACTACTCAGAGACCATCTGGTTCCTGCTCTCGCCATACTGTACCCAAATCATGATGACCCCGGTGTTCCCAATAATGCTTTATTTTATCAGCAAGACGGAGCATCCGCTCATTACCATGTTACTGTTCGCGAATACTTAAACCACGTTTTTACTGGGCGCTGGATTGGAAGGCGGGGACCAATTAAATGGCCGGTACGATTCCTCGACCTCACGCCTTTAGATTATTTTTTGTAGGGGTATCTTAGAAGCAAGATCTACTTTAACAAACCAAATTCCATTGATATCTGCCTTCTGCCAAGAAGTAAATGGGACTCACTTTGAACACTTTATTTGATAGTTTAATGTTTTTTGAATTGTTATTTTATTTATTTGATATTCTGTTAAATTACTATTCATCTGATTCAAATAAATTGATAAAAATTCCACAGCTATCTCAATTTTTGTTTTCAATTTTACATAAATCAGTTTCTTTCATAAATCCCAATAGTTTCGCTGACTAATCAAATGAACATCACCAAACTGCATATTGCTGTATGTGGGATTTTAAGGAGAATCTGAATCCATTGAAAAATATGGTGGTTGCCATTTAAAAAAAATGGTGATGTGGCCATCATGTTACTTTCTCCGACTTGATGGTATCATTTATATTTACACTTTCATGGTTTATTTTCAGTTTAAATCAAATTTTAAATGTACTTCGAGCGTTGTATAAACTCGGATGAAACTGACGTTTAAAACGTCAAAATTATGAAAGATGGAAAAACTAGACTTCAAATTCAAAAACTCAGTATTCTTAAAAACCGAAGGGATTAAAAAAAACTTATTCTTTATAAGTTGTTCATTTTAGCATTCTCTACAATTATTATTAACATAAATTTGCTGTAACTATTATCGTTTTATAATTATAAACTAAAAGTTTTAAAAAAATAATAAATTTTTTTCTCGAATAAAAATGATTTTATGAAAAATGTTTTCAAGCAAAAGATGTTCATTTATTTGTTGTCTTCAATGTTTGTTTAAATATTTTTGTGATATTTTTCATATTTAAGAAAATATTAGCAAAAAACAAAAAACAGTTAAGGTAAACACCCACTTCCGGTGTACGAAATTTTACCAAAAGCTTTTTAGTTCTTTATCTCAGATTATCAAATAAGACGTATGTTCAAAGTTTCACATCAATTGCTCTATTAGTTTTTGAGATACAGCGCGCACAGACAGACACACACACACAGACACACACACACACACCCACACACAGACACAAAACATTTTTTTCCAGAAATTGTTAAAATGGCATCTAGGGACCCCAAAACGGATATTTCCGTAAAAAAAAATTTTGAAAAAAAAATCACGATCACAATACTTTCTCGTACTTCGTAACGGAGAAAGTAAAAATTGCGATGACGATATTACGCAAAGGGGTGGGGGTATGGAAAATACACAACTATCAGAAAATATGCGCGATCAAAAAATAAGGTTGACGTATTGGAGGATTTTGGCCTCAGATGATGGATTTTTTTATTTGGAGCGTTCCACAGCCAACGTTCGCACTGTATATGGCATTGGGTTTCATAAGGATGGTAATTAAGTTTTTTCGTATTTTTTTGCAGATGTATACGAACTCTGGCTAACACCTTACGCTCACAGTTCGGTCGAAAGTAATTAATCCTTGCACCATTTCCTCTAATTCGAAATTGTTATTCGCTCGGACTTAATAATACCAGTAAGGCCATTGGTTAAAATGATATAACAATATGCTTCCTGCATCATATTCTGCTACCACATTAACTTTTTCCTCAAATTTTCTTATAAGAAACGTTGTATGGTTGAGACGGATGGTTTTGGATGTAGTAGGTTTTATTGTCATAAAAAATGTCTTCGTTAGAATTATTATTATTCATTGCTAAGTATTGTAAATAAATTGATACTGAAGTAAACGTAAAATAAACAAACAAGAGTTTAATCTACGCACAATCAATCAAAGAAGCAAAAGTAACACGATTATTTTAAATAATTATTTTAAATTTTTTAGTTGGGAAACTCAGGACAAGGTACTAGCCAATAAAATTGCTAGAAATATATTTATTTTACGTAATATATCTTCCCAAGTACCAACACATGCACTCAGATCCTACTACTACTCACACATACAGTCTCACATACAATACGGTCTAATTGCTTGGGGTCATTCAGTAATTAGGCACAGAATATTTAGCCTACAACGAAGAGCAATTAGGGTTATAGCTGGATATTCTTACAGGGATGACTCTAAAACGCGTTTATAGATCTTAAATTATTGACACTGCCTTGCCTATATACCGGGTGACCCAGGGATCTGTAAAAGCCCCATAACTTATTTGCTATTTGAGATATCGACTTCTAGTTTTCTTGACTGGTACCCACACTTATTCTACATGTTTTAAAAATATGTATGTTTTTTACAGGGTTTCCCAATATACATAACAGAACAAACTTATGTTTTTTTAATGGAACACCCTATATTTCATACTTTATTTTCAACCCTCTCGAGAAGCTGATAAAAATAGTATAAGATAGTATGGGTCTATTATAGACCGTTGGTTAGTTATGGGCAAATTTGTGGCAAAAACATGTACACATTGAAAACATTGCAGAAGCGTTCCTAGCAAAGATAGCATCATTATTTATACACTATAAAATTTCCCACATCATAAAGAATAATACACATAGGCTTTGGTTCTCTTTTATTCATAGTGCTATATAGGGTGTCAACATACGCAAAACAATGGATAACTATTTTTTTTCAAATAGAACACCCTATATAAGTTGCCACCAATCTATGGCATTTTTAATAAGCTTTCCAATGATATACAGTTTGTATAACAAAATATTAAGGATTCTTGAGAATTATCAATGGAAACATATTTCTTTTGTCTGCTTCTGCTGATTTTTAGATTTTCAGCCAAAACTATGCATTTTCAGGAAAAATTATAAGAGACCAAAGTTGTAGAGCAAAAAATTTCCGATCGATACAAGTCTTTCAACTTTTAAGATAATGCTTGCATTGCCCGCCAGAGCGCGAAAAATCTTGACCGTATATACATTTTACCGTTTTCTTTTTAAATTTTTTATTAATAAATTGCACTATACTTTATTTTCCGCACCCTCTAGCGGAAAAACGGAAAATTATAGGGAAATGAAAATAGCCCGTATCGATTGAAAATATTCCGCTCTACAACTCTTAATAGAAGCCAATTTTGCCAAAAATGCATAGTTTTCCCTAAAAATGCAAATTGAAAATGTATGTATCAATTTTTGCGTTTTTCAATGGTTTTTTTGCATTTTTAGCAAAAACTATGCATTTTGGGCAAAAATTGCTTCTGTTAAGAGTTGTAGAGCGGAATATTTTCAATCGATGTGGATCATTTAAATAATTCTATAATTACCCGTTTTTCCGCTAAAGGACGTGAAAAATAAAGCATAGTGCAATTAATTAACAAAAAAATTGAGAAAAACGCTAAAATGCATATACTGTCACGATTTTGCGCACTCTGGCGGGCAATGCACGCATTATTGGAAAAGTTGAAAGACCTATATCGATCGAAAATTTTCTGTTCTACAACTTTGGTCTCTTATTATTTTTTCAAAAAATACATAGTTTTAGCTGAAAATCCAAAAATGAGCAGGAGGTGACAAAAGAAAAATGTTTTTATGGCTGAATCTTAAGAATCCTTAATATTTCATTATACAAATTGTACATCATTGGAAAGCTTATTCAAAATTCCATGCATTGGTGGTAAGATATATAGGGTATTCTATTTGAAAAAAAAATAGTTATCCATTATTTTGCGTATGTTGACACCCTGTATAGCAGTATGAACAAAAAAGAACCAAAGCGGATTTGTATTATTCTTCATGATGTGGAAAATTCTTTAGTGTATAAAAAATGACGCTAGCATTGCTAGGAGCGCTTCTGCAACTTTTTCAATGTGTCCTTGTTTTTGCCACAAATTTGCCCATAACTAACCAATCGTCCATAATAGACCCATACTATCTTATACTATTTTTATCAGCTTCTCAAGAGGGTTGAAAATAAAGTATAAAATATGGGGTGTTCCATTTAAAAAAACATAACTTTGGTCTGTTATGTATATTGGGACACCCTGTACAAGAATATACATATTTTTGAAATATGTAGAATAAGTGTCGGTACCAGTTCAGGAAAACTAGAAGTCGATATCTCAAATAGCAAATAAGTTATGGGGCTTTTACAGATCCCTGGGTCACCCGGTATATACGTCTGCCTCATATATTTAAAAAGACATCCCAGTAGTTATCCAACTCACGAATCTAACCATACCTATCCGACTGGATACAAGGAAAATATATATCCCTCCTCACACCGGTTAAAGAAATCTTTAACCGGCACAAGATATTATGCTATTAAATTTTTTAATAAACTCCCAACAAGAATTAGGGAACTAGATTTGTGTCCATTCTGTCTGCAAATAAAACAATATCTTCTTAAGAAAGCATACAACAGCTGGGATGAATTTTTAAACTCAGAAATAGATTTTACATTTTAGGTTCTGATATTTTAAAGTGTTGGATTTTAAAGTTTTAATTTATATGTTATGCGTACTTTTCATATTTATTTATTTATTTTTTTAAATTATTTATTGCTATTTCAAACCATCTAGTCGTAATTTTTGTTAACTTCGATTTTATTTTATTCAATTTTAATTTTAATGTTTTATTTATTACAAATTTTATCCATTATCAGCACTAGTGAGGAAATCAAAAACAAAATGCTATACCATTACATCATCCTATCTTTTAATATAATTGAATTTTAATTAATATAAGTGGTAGTATAAGTATAGTAGTATGTAGTAAATGTAAACTGACAAGTGTAAAGCAAATTGACACAATAAAGATTATTATTAAATAAATTTAATTATGTTTAAGGGGGTCACTTCCTCATCTGTTTTCCATTAACAAACTGATTTTTAGGAACACTTTTTGAGAACTACTGCACCGATTTCTCTGAAATTTTACACACATGTTCTTGCCTCCAAAATAAGCATTTATGGCTGAGGAATTTAAAAAATATTAATTGTATTCAGAATTATGTCATGAAAAAAAGCATGAAATTTTTCGAGTTCTTTTTATTTTAATAAAATCCGCCACTCAACATATGGAAATAATCTCAGCCATACTGGCAGGTACCGATACCACCTTTAAAACAAAACAAAAATCGTGTTGATAGCTTTTACAGTTTTGAAGAAAAGTGTACCTAAACTTAAAAAAGTCAATTTTCCAGGAGAGTTAGGGAGAAAAACTTAAAAATAGTCCCTAATTTTGCTTACAAATTTCGATCACTTCTATTAATCGGAAAAACGTAAAATAATTTTTTTATACGCAGATTTGAGTATTGAATCAGAATCGACGAAAAAACTACAATGATTTTGTTCACTTTTGAGGAAGTGACCTTCTTAAGAGGGTCAAGAATATTGGATTTTTTTTTAATTTCATTTTTTGAAACTACACTTATTTATGAACAAAGTGATACTATTCGCACATTTTATTCGCACTGTAAGGGGTCGAGAATCTTCCCCAAAGTGAGTTATGGCCGGGCGGAACTGCCGCGGCCCGCTCTCGCTTTTCGCTCTCCTGAAAAGTACCTTCATTGATGTTCCTATTTCTCTGGTCCTAGGAGTGATTTTAATTTATTTTTTTTATTTTGTTTGTGGCGACCTTAAGATCATCCGGTGATAAGCGAGCATTTCAAACTATAACATAAATCAAGTTTTGGTCTTGTAAACTGCTACAACAGTTTAAAAAAGTAATAATAATAAAATCATCACCAGTTCTTTAGATTAGCTATCTAAATAACCTTACAAAATTGCAAGTCAATCGAATGAACGGTTTCAGAGAAAAGGGAACATGAAATGCATTTCAATGTAAAACGGCCGTTGTAGTAACCCCGTTAATAGTTATTTATGCAACAAGTGAGTAAAGTAATACTTTTTTTCACGAGTAGGAAAGAAGGCAATTTCCAACAAGTGAAAAAAAGTTGCTTTAGTCTCGAGTTTCATACAAATTTTTTTCTACGTCCGCAACTTTAAATAAATTCGATAAAACCTTAATCAATTTTTATAAGTAATAATACTTTTAAGTGAAGAAAATAATAATAATCGTCAAGTTTACTTGATCGGAAACGAATGTTTGACATTTATCGACAGAACTCGCGGCGTGTTGCGAAGCGTTCATGACACACTTTGCGCAAACGATTTTTTAGTTGCGTTAAAAAATGAACCGCTACGGCACTTTTTTTCACGCAAAAGGGTGAAAAAATGAACCGTTATGGCACTTTTTTCACGCTTCCGGAAGGCTTCAGAAAACACATATTTTGTGAACGCAAATGAATGACAAAAACTGTACATTTTTTAACGGACGTAGAAAAAGCTTTATATTATACAGATGGTAAAACAGCGGTAAATAATAATTGTATGGTACCATAGGAAGGGCAATAAATTAATCTACCCAACGGTGGTATAAGATTACTTTTAGGTTAAACAGGGAACCAGCAATTTAAAAAAAAACGGGTTTCCCTATGTTGCGTGGTAAATCAATCACACGGTATATTTTTTTCTATGTTCGTTAAAATATAAAAATAGACAGTTTTTTCATTAATTTGCGTTCATAAAATATGTGCTTTCTGAAGACTTCAAAAAGCGTAAAATAAAGTGCCATAACGGTTCATTTTATCACGCTTTTCCTTGAAAAAGTGCCGTAGTGGTTCATTTTTTAACATAACTATAAAATTGTTTGCGCAAAGTGTGTCATGAATGCTTCGCTAATGTTAGGGCCGGTTTCACCAACGTCATTCGCCGTCGGTTCGTGCGGCATCTTTCCTACTCGCGAAAAAAAAAATTACTATACTCACTTGTTTCATAAATAACTATTGGTAAATGATTAATTATTTTTTTAAATTTATTAATGCACCTGAAACCGATTAAGTGTTTCATGTTCCAATATACATTTTTGTTAGGCAATTCAACAACTGAGTATTGTTACAGAGATTCAAATTGCGTCCACGTTAATTTTATCACTCTGTATATGTACCAGATTCAGTAGGTTCGTATATATGAGGGGGCATTGCATATTAATAACAGGGGCTGAAAGCATATCAGCTGAATTTATGAAATGAATCTGTCTGAACGAGCCGGCCCCGCTATCATGGCTGATAATGGAGCCGGAGTATTTTTATCATTCGGTTCTGCAAGGCGATTGGCCACCACCCCCACACCGCCGCGACTCCATTGGCCCGGGAAAATTCTCAGCGGGGGTAAAAACCCAACATAAAATTCTGCCAGGATTACCGTGGATCCCCCACTACCGCACCGCGCCCGAAAAACAGTAAGGTGGAGAGAGAGAGCGGGAGCGACGGAGTATCAGAAAGAGACGGTGACTCAATTTTCCTGTATCATGCTTAATAATGTATGCTCGGGGAATATAAACTTTACAATTCATTTCACAGCTCGAGAATATTATTGATTTTTTACGGATGTCATCTCTTAAAGTTAATACTTGGAGAATAAATATTTGGTCTTAGGTAAATAATCGTTATACAAAAGATGATACAATATTTGTAGATAAATACTCCTAATAAATGAATCTAAATAAAAGAATCATTAAAATAGAGAAATATGTATATACAGGATATTTTTTTTATCGTGGGCTTTTACATGCTAAATATTATACCTTGTGTTAATGTATATTTTATCATAAAATTTTGAAGGAAATTTTAGTTAGTAATAAATCAATTATTTTTCTACATGATGCGCTGCATTAGAATAACTTAAACATGTTTTATTCCATTAAAAAATGAAATTATTTAATATAAATAATTGAGCAAAAATAATCGAAGTACCTTGAATTTCCGAAATGTCAGATTGATTAGTGAGGCAAGAAATCAAACGAATTTATACTAGAAAATGTCTGTTTATACTGTTGAAGAATGGGTGGAATTTGTAACGTCATTTATAAGAGGTTTGTCCAGCAGGGAAATAGTTGTATTTTTCTACAAGAAGTCAGGGAATTTTTATTTTAGGGAAGTAGTTGACAACTTTTCTGCAGCGTATCCCGATCGTTCGGTTCCGAGCAAAAGCACTTTTTAATGAAATAAAACATGTTTAAATTATTCTAATTAAGCGCATCATGTAGAAAAAGAATTGATTTATATTACTAATTAAAATTTGCTTTAAAATTAAATTATAAAATATACATTAACATAAGGTATAATTTTTAGCATGTAAAATCCTATGGCCCACGATAAAAAAAAACATACTGTATAAAAAACAAACTATTTCAAACTTGTTCTATTTGGAAGCACTACACAAGTTTAGTACTGTGTGTGTTTTTATTAAAATGCTTTCTAGTTCTCTCTCTAATAACCATATTAGTTGTTAAAGTTCTCAAGTTGAATTTGAATCATTTTTCTAAGGTTAATTTTTGCACATAGAAAACACAATCGTAAATCAACAGTGCTAATATTGATGATGATTAATAAAAATGTAAAATTTCAAACAAATCTGCCCGGCGCATCCACCGGATGAAATTATATATGGGGAAATCCACAAAAAATTTACAGGATACCCATTTTTTTTCCGCGAAAAAAAAACTGCCCCTGCCGGCCTTGGACCCGATGAAAATTGAAGATTGGACGCTCAGGAACGTCAGAAAAATGAGGAACAAGAAAAAAATGGGAGGTGTTTTTGAGATTTTTCAAATTTTTCAAAATCTCTTGAGAAAAATTAATTTTTGGGTTTAATTGCCTGGTTTACATGTAATGAGGGGGTTTTTCGGGGTAAAACAGTTTGATTAAGGGCCGCTTTTACAATAGTCGGTTAAATTAAGGTTAACACTGTCTCCGGACTAAATGCGAAAATACGCTTTTACAATGCCTAGTTAAAGCAGGGTAAGGGCTAAGAAGCAGATAATTTGCAGTTATCTTATCCGGTGCTTGGAGCAGCAGATAAATCTCGGTTAACCCGCAGGCAATGCGCACAACAAGCACACGCACCATACCGGCATTATAGCGATCTGTAATCGGTATTACGTACAGGAGCGGTTAGAGGGCGACAAACTAGTTTCTAAGAAACATGCATTCTGGCATATTTCTAGGTGGAATATTGAAAGGAAGCTCGAGGGGGTCAAGGGTCGCAACAATGATTACAAACACAACTTTCTAACCTTTCCGCAAGCAAAACGAAAAATGCCAATTCTATAAACTGCGCAACCGCATGTATCCGCAATGCTGCCAACGTTGGCATTTCGGGAGAAAATCCACGGGTGTGAAGCCGAGATACGAATATCGGCAACACGAAAGTATGTGGGCCACCCCAGGACAGTGGGGCGAGGGGGAATTTCAAATTTGCCGCTTTTATAAAGATGGTTCCCTCGATGTTGCCAGATTTATCAGAGATCTTATTATGGGGATTACCGTTTTTAATAACCTTGAAATTTCACTACAAAGTAATAATTTTAACAATTAAAATTATGTTTTAAACATAATTAGACTCATTATCGCTTATATTTGTCGTAATAACTCATGAAAGTATAATATTACTGTTTATTAAATATAATCATGTGCATTGTATATTTTTACTTCGATGTATATGCGGCAACGCTTAATGAAGTCTCACCATTTTTATTAACTAACCTCAATAGTGCTATGAGTGGTAGCAATTTATGTTTGAAGGTAAGTTATTATATATTCTGTCTTATAAACTCGTCACTTGTATTAATTAGTAATGGAAACATCAAATGGCCGTATTAAATATTCTTGTAAATATCCAGAATGTCAAAATTCTTTCTTTTCCGATATAACTAATGTCGACTACAAAAATAAACATTTCTATAAATTTCCTAAAAATGAAGAAAATCTTAAAACATGGAAAACCATTTGTGATATTGAACAGTCTTCATTGTTTAAATTTTCATTCATGTGAAGATCATTTTATTCATAAACATTTTGTTAACCATTTCCGCAAAAAATTGAATTGCCATGCTGTTCCGACACCAAGAAGTAAGACAATATAACTACACTAATTTACTTTTTAACTATTTTAATGTCATGACTCCTGGATACGAGCAAACAACTGACCTGTTACGACGCCTGAAAGAAATATCCTAGAAGAACGAAGAGACCTGATGGAACATTGCACCTGGACAAGACCCTAATACCCGATTGTTGTGATATTTTTATATTTGATAATTTTGTTAATAATAATGTATATATTATTCTGTTAAATATATTTTTTCCATGTAGGCCTATTTTTATTTTTATTTGTGAAATCCAATCTTTTTTTCTTTTGCCAAAACCAGTAACTTCTTTATTTATGTACTATCTAAAAGTATAATCAATTATGTGCTCAAAAAACATAATTGATTATATTTTTAGTGTTATTAAATTGAAATATATCTTGTAGACGAGTATAACATTTTTAAATTTTGGCGGAAATGGTAGTAATTTGCCACCCCGACACCAGGCGGCGCCAAAAATCGTGTTTCCGAAATTTAACATGCAGGTTTTACTTCTAAAGGTATGTGTTCTGTGAGAAAATCTATCTAAGCGTTTGTAAAAGGCAGCGTGCGTTAACTGAGAGATAAACGATGGGATTAGTTAAAGAGGGTATAATTTAACCATCATTTATCTGACGATTGTAAAAGCGGCCCTAATTGCTTTAAATCATTAACAAATACATAAACTACTCAACAACAACAAATAGACTCTGGCTTTTCAACACTGATAAAAAGATACTTTCAACTTATAATCAACCTTTTGAAATTCTGGGTTTCCGTTACCTCGATGTATGCAGTTACTTTGAGAGTATTCTGAGCAAGAGAGAGAGAGAACGAAACAATAAATGATCACTTTGCATACGCGTCCACACTACTTGATGTACAATAGAACTATGTGGGACAGATTTCAAGTTTTTAGGTAACAATGCATCAATAAGAAGCATGACCTCCTCCTTTACTAATACCGCTGATACTTTAGGGCTTTCTTCATTGATTACGCGCACTACATTGCCCCCACAACGAACGACGCGATCACATAAAGCTTTCACAGAACCGCCGATGCCATCAGCAGCACTCTTGCCATGGGCAGCAGCAGTGAAATTCCAGGTAGTATTATTCCAATTTAACTGCTCAGAAAAATGGCGGAACAAAAAAAAATTGATTTGTTCTTATATTGAGTAACTGGACCGTCACTTTGAATATGTACAGTTTTAATATTTTTAATAATCGTGGTAACTATTTTCAAAATTGATAATAATGCGCCCATACAGTAGCAGCATCGTGTCTCAAGTTATCAGAAACAGATACAAGCGACTTGAATCTCAATTTATTCTCTTTATCCTTGTAGTAGAAACCTCCTGTTTGCAATGAGATTTGTCTTTTCGATGCCCCGAAGTGCGCACTATGAATTTCTTCATTATATTTTGCAATATAATTTTGTGAAAAATCAATAACAAGATAAATTTTATTAGCGGTCAATGAATTTTGTAATAACCTTAGCTGTTGAAATTGCTGATCAGTAATGAAATGATGCAAAAAAACAACAGGTATCGATTCATTGACGCGGGATATCAAATCGCTTAGAGTGCAGATGACTTTTTCACGAGTTGTTGCTACAACGGAATACAATTTATCCTTTGCTCCTGGCCTTTCATTTTTTTTTGTCACCCACGTCAAGTACCAAGTGAGTTCTGTTGACTGTGTATCAACAATTGATCGATCCCGGCAATCAAGACACTCTTTTCTCATGAACTCTTCCGACACTGGATTGCAACAAAGGTCAGCGATAAATTGCACTATGGAGTTATTTTTGATAATTTTCCAAATTCTCAGCTGGTCGAGAAGAAGTTGGAAGTTCGTGTGTACACGGCAGAGACAAGTGTCTCGTGCACTCATACTCCTCTTTATCACCCAAAACGGCTTCAATCGATAGAACAGTGTTCTTGAAATATTATTTTCTGTGGTATTATTGAACTTCTTATGCAGATTATCTGCAGTATCTGTTAGATACCATTTGCGATGTTTAGTTTTGCCCTTAGTTATCGTATCACGGATTCCCGGGGCCATTACAGAATTGTCATCACGAAGGTAGAAATCAATAATCAATTGATGTGTTTTCTTGAGATTTTTTGACTTTTTGTCGAGCTGAAGGTGTTGGTTTTTCTTCTCATAATATCTATTGACGGAGCAATATTTTTTTTTTCGAATTTTCTTGAAATTCACATCACTTGAAAATATTATACTAAAATTTGTTTTTTCCTTGTGAGTTTTAATAGCCGACTTGCGAATCGAGGCCAGAAAATTCTCAAAATATTCCACCTGCCCACGAAGTGTTGCAGTTAGTTTCCTTGAATTCTGCAGCATCACATTCTTCCTTTTACGCATTTCCACGTGATTGTTTTTCCACTTTAGATTGTTCCTGTTGCTTCAAGTTCTTCTTTTAGGGCTAGGGACACACGACCGACTTTACTCGGCCGACTTTTTTTTTTACAACACGGCCGCGTTTTATTCGAGGGTATCGAGTAAACACACGTACCGCCGTTTCTCGGCCGATTTCTTTCCCCCAGACAAAGGTCATACGCAATTTCCAACGTTTCCCCCTACCCCACGGCAATGCTACCAAAAATTAGAAGCAGTACGACGCCAAAAGCGATGGAAGTCGAAGCTCATCATCTCATCATCTTCGTCGAAATGAAATGTATATAACGTGTGTTTGTAAATGAGTGTAGATTGTATTTTAGGCAACCAAACATACACGTTGGTAACACAACAAAAATATCACTAAGGATTCATTGGTGTAACATAATATCTGGCGAAAATTTAAACTTTGACAAATTGCGGTGAAATACACTAAGCACCGACATGGAAAAACTTAACGGCAATTAAAATCCTAAATTTCATTTAAATTTTGCCGCCTTTTCTACAATCATTTACAAACACATTGTATAAATAAAATGTAACTGTAAATAGAACTAAACTGATCACAGAATGTTGGAACTTACCAAATACTGATTTTTCAGATGTTGAAAGACTGCTCCACGTGGATGAGATCTCGCTGCATATCTCTTCCCATAGTTTACTTTTTTCATTTTTGCCATGGTATTGGGCAGGCCGTGTGTCATACAACACAACCCATTTTTTAATTTCACAAATTAGCTGATCGGTATCAATATTCATAATGAATATGAAAAAAAAATAATAATTTTGAAAATAATGAAACAGTTTGAAATAAAATACAACCAATCGCGCGGACGAACCTCAATTTTGTCCGGAGCGGGGGCAACTTCCACCGAGTTTTTCTCGCCCGTGTGTTCGCATGCATAAAGATGCCATTGTTCTATCCCTTCCCACCGAGCGACGGATCGGACAGAAAATGAGACTCGTTCTATCTCTTCGCCGAGAAAAAGTCGGCCGAGATTTTTAATCGGTCGTATGTTCAGAAACATTAGAAATGTACAGTTCCATTCTCACCGATTAAAAGTCGGCCGAGTAAAATCGGTCGTGTGTCCCTAGCCTAAAGCTTTATTTTCTTTCCGTAACCGCATTTCTGTTGCCCGAGACGCTTGTGGCACTTGCGTATGCTCTTCACACGTTTGCAGAGATTGCCCAAAAGATGAACTCCGAAGAAGATGTGCAACGACTGTGACGATTTCCATATCTTGATGTCCTCTTAGAATTCCGTAATATTGAGCAAGTCGTTTCAAATTTATGAGTCAACCTTTGGATCGTTGCATTGGAGGGTCGGGATAGTTTTTCTTTCTTTGCTTTACTATCCAATAGTCGTTGTCGGCTTTTTCTTTCTTTTTCCTTGTCATGTTGCCTCTTAGTTTTTTTGATAGTGGGAACATCGACTTGGGTCTGACAGTCGAGATGATGCTTCATTGTTCATTCACGAAATGCGGGGAAAACATACTTTGCAACTTATATTAACGAACTTCGAACTTCGAACTTCGATTGAAAGATAAAAGTCGTCAATAAATAACAGAACAGTTGCCATGGGGACGGATCCACGTATGATCATGGCCGCGTTCACTCTCTAAAATCTTCCCCTCTTTCATTTGGCCGATGCTCAGTGATGCAACCTTGTAAAATTACTTGCTTAACTAAAAAAAAGTCGATATAACTAATTTAAATATCTGTCGCACGTACTTTATTTACATTTTATAATATTTTTTCGAACTGTTTAGTGTGCATGGCAAATTAAACACATTTATTAATTTTCTTGTCAACCTAATTGCTTTAAATAAAAAAAAAACTTTAATACCCGTGATATTTTAATATATCATTGTAGTATAAACTAAATATTTTATCGTGTTTTTATGTCGAAATCGAATTTTAATGTGTTTTGCAATTTATATTCGTTAGTGTAGATTTTTATAGTTTCATTTTTATTGTTGGTAATTGCAGCATCAAAAATATTCAAAAGGGGCGTGGTACAGGAGTTATAAGCACACCATGTGTATGATGAAAGATTTAGGGTGGGTTTACAGAAAGCAAATCAAATATTTGATTGCAATTAACTATTTGATTGCGATTAAAATTCGCGTTACCTTGCCAACTAATATCAATCAACGTGAAATCAAATAGTTAATCGCGATTAAGTTAACAGCGTTGTTAAGTCCGATTTTATTGCGATTAAACAAAAAATCGGTTTACAGAAGCTCGATTAGCATTTGATTGCGATTAACTTTTTGTTTAATTTGACGTTAACTTAATTGACGGCGCTACCTCAATTAAGTCCCTGATTAAAGTGAAATTGAAAAGAAAAACCTGTTAACAACAAAAATTTGGCAAGTTATCAATTAATAAAAGGTAAGTAATTGATGAAACACGTATTTGTTATCCGAATAATGTGAGTACAGGCGTCATAAATTTATGTACATATGTATAAGGCAAGCCAAAACATTCTTTGGGTGTGTAAAAATAAAAAAGTAGAAGAACCTATTTTATAGTATCACAAGATGTTATTCAAATTTATTTAATAGCGGAGAAGGTAATTAATTCTAATGATATCGTCAAAATCAAACAAATTAATCTAAAACTGTGCAATACTATACTATGGTATAGTATATGGCCAGTGCAAACCTGCATTTAATACATACGTCATGGCACAGCATATCTCTGAAAAAACGTTCTTGGACAATGATAAGGTCCAGTTAATTATATTAATAATTAGTACCAAAAAAACTACATAGGAACATATTGTTCCCACATGTATAAACATTTTCCCGCATTAAAGAACATCCTCTTGATTCATTTGTATTATTTTATATAACCTTTTACAAAAGCAAACGCGCCAACAGTGAACAGCAGATCGTTTATCACCATCGACCGCCATGCAATCAACACATGCGCACTTATTCGTGGCGACAGATTGGTGACAGACTATTTAATTTATAGGTTACGTTAAACGGTGTGAAGTTAGCCGCTGACGTCTCGCGCCGTACCAACCGCGATTAAAATCGCGTTAATTGAAATTAAGTAATAGCGTTGTTAATTTCGACAAAAGAGTATCTCTAAACCGCGATTAATTTGATGGCGCTATTAAATTGATTGCGCGATTAACTTAATTTCGAATTAAAAAATGTACTGTAAACCCACCCTTAGAGTGGGTTTACAGAAAGCAAATCAAATATTTGATTGCAACTAACTATTTGATTGCGATCAAAATTCGCGTTGCCTTGCCAACTAATATCAATCAACATGAAATCAAATAGTTAATTGCGATTGAGTTAACAGCGTTGTTAAGTCCGATTTGATTGCGATTAAACAAAAAATCGGTTTACAGAAGCTCGATTTGCATTTGATTGCGATTAACTTTTTGTTTAATTTGACGTTAACTTAATTGACGGCGCTACCTCAATTAAGTCCCTGATTAAAGTGAAAATGAAAAGAAAAACTTATAAACAACAAAAATTTGGCAAGTTATCAATTAATAAAAGGTAAGTAATTGATGAAACACGTATTTGTTATCCGAATATTGTTAGTACAGGCGTCATAAATTTATGTACATATGTATAAGGCAAGCCAAAGCATTCTTTGGCTGTGTAAAAATAAAGAAGTACAGGAACCTATTTCATAGCATCACAAGATGTTATTCAAATTTATTTAACAGCGGAAAAGGTAATTAATTCTAATGATATCGTCAAAATCAAACAAATTAATCTAAAACTGTGCAATACTGTACTACACTATAGTATATGACTAGTGCAAACATGCATTTAATACATACGTCATGGCACAGCATATCTCTGAACAAACGTTCTTGGACAATGATAAGGTCCAGTTAATTATATTAATAATTACTAACAAAAAAAACTACATAGGAACATATTGTTCCCACATGTATAAAAATTTTCCCGCATTAAAGAACATCCTCTTGATTCATTTGTATTATTTTATATAACCTTTTACAAAAGCAAACGCGCCAGCAGAGAACAGCAGATCGTTTAAATATCATCGACCGCCATACTATCAACACATGCGCACTTATTCGTGGAGACAGATTGGTGACAGACTATTTAATTTATAGGTTCTGTTAAACGGCGTGAAGTTAGCCGCTGACGTATCGCGCCGTACCAACCGCAATTAAAATCGCTTTAATTGAAATTAAGTAATAGCGTTGTTAATTTCGACAAAAGAGTATCTCTAAACCGCGATTAATTTGATGGCGCTATTAAATTGATTGCGCGATTAACTTAATTTCGAATTAAAAAATGTACTGTAAACCCACCCTTAAAGTAATTAATCAAACTGTTTTACCCTGAAAAACCCCCTCATTACATCTAAACCAGGCGATTAAACCCAAAAATCAATTTTTCTAAAGAGATTTTGAAAAATTTGAAAAATCTCAAAAACACCTCCCATTTTTTTCTTGTTCCTCATTTTTCTGACGTTCTTGAACGTCCAAACTTCAATTTTCATCGGGTCCAAGGCCGGCACGGGCAGTTTTTTTTGCGAAAAAAAAATGGGTATCCTGTAATTTTTTTGTGGATTTACCCATATATTTATTTAAACTAAATCTTTAAGTACAATTTAAAAAGTTTGACCAAAGTGCGTTTTGTTTTATAGCACACAAGAAATATTACTAAATATATGATTCGACACGTTTATTTCTGCTCTATCTATCGTATATTTGTATCATTATAGGTTACATCTTCTAATTGTTTTTATTCATAAATAATACCGACAGTCAACTCTTGATAAACTATTTTTTGGATTATCAGTTGAAGAAACCACCGAATATCAGTCGTATTTAAATTAACGTTTTCCGATTAAGGACCTATTTCACTAACTTTTTAACTAAATGGGGCACGTACTACAAAGAGTTGTTTAAATAAGTAATTAAAACTCAATTTTATAGATTTACTACCAGTTTTAATTGTCATATATTTAGGCTTTTCTGCTAATTTTGATTTTATTGAATTAAATATTTAATACATTTGCAACAAGTGAGGATTTCCATTTTTAATTTGTTATATTTATTTTTTGAGATAATAAAAAGGAAATACAAAGAACAAATAGGAGAGACAGGCATTGAAGGACAATTTGATTATTTTTTTAAACAACATACTATTTCTGAGGAACAAGAAAAATAACGATTAAAGATATTGAGAACATCAGAATTGTGGGCAGTAGATCTAAGGATGAACATTAAAGACAAAAAATATAAATGGAGAAAATATCTAAGCAACAAAAATATAGAGAACCATTACGAATACTAAGAAAAAATAAATGAAGTAAAGATAGAAGTCAAGAAAGGCGATACAAGAATCATGGATACAATTTGGAAAAAAGATGAATTAAAATTACACAATTAACCAAAAACTATTATTCGGGATAATTAAACAACTGAGACAAAAGTGTCCTAAATAGTGTAGCATTGCATGGGTATCTTTTTTATCCTTAAAGCTAGAGATATGGTTAAATGAGCAACATTGTGCAGTTTTATATGCTAGTTGAAATTATGTATTTTCAAAATTCCGAGTTTAGATAAAAAGAACTGAAAATCGCGATTTTCTAAAAAAATCGAATATCTAAAAATAAAGAAAAAAGTTTAAAATAAAAGTTACTTGGTTCAATTGCGCAAACATAACAATCAAGTCAAAATAAAATTCAAGATGGCGGTTTCCGAGATGTTAATACCAACTTTCTTATTTCAAATGGCTACATACAGTGCGAGTCTCTAACTTGGAATAAATTCAGTAAATCAAACAAAGTTTATTTTTCGGAAATAAGCTCGGACACGTCGATTAGTATTTTAAATTGCGCTCTTTTTGTTGTAATAAAATTTTATACAGCATGTCCCAAATTTGAGATATGACGTCATCGACTATTTTTTTCAATAGCAACCCTAATTTTTTTATCACTATTTTTAAAGAGTATATCAAGTTACACATGTGTGCCAAATTTCAAATTTTTATTTCCTGTCATTTAGAAGATATTTAACAAACATTATCAAATTTGTAGAATGAAGAAATCAAGTCACCTTGAATTTTTATGCATTTTAAAAGTGGAATGCCAAAACGTGCTGGTTTGTCATTTTTTTTTTCAAACTGACGTTTATCATTTTGACGTTTAGTTATAAAAACAAGTAAGAAGTGTAGCATCGCATTCCACGCATATTCGAGTGAGGAGAGTATTAGTCGTTCCATTGTTGTGTTGACTGTTGTTCACCGTTGGTCGAAAAATTATACTAACATGCCGTACTTAACTGAAACCCACAAAATCGAAATTTTAATGATGATTGGCTATGGAGATAGGACAAGAACACAAAATGAAGTTATTTATTTATTTAGAGAGAAGTATCCTGACTTACCAGCCATATCTCAAAGTACCGTAAGCAAGATTGAAAGTCAGTTTCGGGGAAATGGGCATTTAAGAAAAACGAATAATCATCGTCAGAATGCGCTGAGTGAAGAGGTCAAAATTGATGTACTTCTCTCTGTTCAGGAAAATCATCATGTCTCCTCTAGGCAGATGGCTAGGGAACTCAAAATTAGCCAGTCTTCAGTGTCAAGAATCCTTAGAAAGCAAACATTTCATCCTTATAAAATGACAATCCTCCAGGAACTCACCGAAGATGATCCGGATAGAAGACTTCAGTTTTGCGAAAAAATGATGGATCTACTAGATAGAAATGTTCTAAAAATAGAAAATATATTGTTTTCCGATGAATCAACGTTTATGTTAAATGGTGAGGTAAATCGTCAATATTGCCGTTATTGGGCAGACAAGAATCCACACTGGATGAGGGAAGGCCACACTTAATATCCAGAAAAAGTTAATGTTTGGGCAGGGATTGTTGGTGATCGAATTTTAGGACCAATTTTCTTTCCAAATAATCTCAATGGAGCGGGATATTTACAATTCTTGGAGGAAGAGCTAATTCCGAGTTTGGCTATTTTGTTTCCTTGCCCTGTAGAAGCTGACGTCCCGAATAGAAACATCTGGTTCCAACAGGACGGTGCGCCTCCTCATTTTGCAAGGCGTGTCCGTGAATACCTGGATAATGTATTTCCACGAAGATGGATTGGCACAAGAGGACCAGTTGAATGGCCACCCAGGTCTCCGGATTTAACACCTATGGACTTTTTCTTATGGGGGTACTTGAAAAGCAAAGTTTTTAAGACCAAACCGCCAAATCTTGAGGAGTTGAAAGAACGAATAAGACAGGAGTGTAGACTAATTTCCCCCGAAGTAATTAGAAATGTTCAAAACGAGTTTCAGTTCCGTTTAGGGTATTGTCAGTTAGAAAATGGACAACATTTTGAGCATTTATTGAAGAAAGACTATTAAGTTGAATTCATTTTTCAAATTTGATACTGTTTGTTAAATATCTTCTAAATGGCAGGAAATAAAAATTTGAAATTTGGCACACATGTGTAACTTGATATACTCTTTAAAAATAGTGATAAAAAAATTAGGGTTGCTATTAAAAAAAATAGTCGATGACGTCATATCTCAAATTTGGGACACGCTGTATAAAATTTTATTACAACAAAAAGAGCGCAATTTAAAATACTAATCGACGTGTCCGAGCATATTTCCGAAAAATAAACTTTGTTTGATTTACTGAATTTATTCCAAGTTAGAGACTCGCACTGTATATAATTTCTACATGCCTGATTCATCTTTTCAATGATGCATAACAACCTATGTCAAAATAAAAAAAATATGGGAAATATTAACTGCTTTAAGTTTAAAACAAGTAGGCATGAATTAAAATAAAACAAAATTTATTATAACGAGTGACTGTCATGTTGCATTGATAAATATGTTTTATTTGAAATGGCGATTTATCCAATACATGAACAATATCGCTCATTCCATGTCAAACTGGACACTGAATTTTAATCGAAGATTCCGATTTTTTTTAAATTTTACAAACGCAATCTACATATGAAATAATAGAAGTCATGTTTCGCAAAAAAAAATTGAGATATTTTTTGAAGAAGTTATGCACGGTGGTAAATTGCAAGGAATCACGAAAAACGTCGGTCGTGCGAACATTCAAACCACGGTATCATCAAACCCATTAGTCGTACAAAAAAATACAAGAGGTCAACTTTGAAGATCTTGCGGCATGAGGTTATAAGTTCTTTACATGAACTTACGCACTCGGGCGCCCGTGCAATGAGACGTCTCATAGCAGCACGTTGCGTGTGGCCGCGGATGAACCATGACGTTGCACAGTTCGTCAAATCCTGTTTAAGTTGCCAGAAGAACAAAATCCACCGACATACAGTGTCACCTGGGGCGAAATTTCCACACCCGGATGGCCGATTCACAGATGTCCACATCGACATTGTAGGCCCTTTGCCTATTTGCAACATATACAGATACCCTCTGGTCTGCATCGATCGCTTTACGCGTTGGCCAGAAGCAATTCCACTTACCGAAATAACAGCAGATTTCGTTTCCAAAGCATTTCTGACATATTGAATTGCACGCTTTGGAACGCCGCCGTCGACGGTCATCACTGACCGAGGCCGGAAGTTCCAGTCCAACATCTGAAAGGAATTCTGCGGAACTTTCGGTATACAACACAAAACCACAACAGCCTATCATCTGCAATGTAACGGTTTGGTAGAGCGGCTCAATAAACTAATCAAAGACTCGATCCGAATGAGCAACGATCCGAAGAACTGGGTAACTCAACTCCCACTAATTCTTTTTTCTGCAGCTGTCCCGAAAATAAAACTTTCGGCATGATTTATTAAATCGAAAGTGCCACTTTACATAAATCGTACCGAAAGTAGTTATTTTCTGGACGATTTTGTTTCACTTTCGGAACGATTTCTATACTTTCGGGACGCTTTTTGTTACTTTCGGGACGTTTTTCGTATATATGTAGGCGGCCTTGACAAAAACATGAACTTCGTATTTAATTATGACAGCGCTTGTTATATAACATTCGTGTGTGTTTTTCCTTTTTTAACATAAAAAGAAACGGCTGCAGAAAAAATATTGTACGTAACGTGTTCCAAAAATGATTTTATGTTCGTAAATAGTAACTTTGGCGGTTTGTTTTTAGGCTGAAATGTACGCCATTTCGTACTAGTCCCATAATTGATAAAGTAAATTGGAGTCTTATGTCAGTGTCAGAAATGACAGATTTTAATTTTGGTTAGAACACCTAATAAATACAATGCAAATTACTCATGCAAAAGAGAGATCAACTATGATAGTGGTTTATAGTGATAGTACTTACTATTATTCATTACACTTACTCCTGAAGAAGTTTGCAAGGTTTCGACGTTTACTGTGCAAATTAGATTTTTTAACCTAACCATCTATTCTCTATGAAATTTGCAATGACTGGCATTAGTGTGGCAGCAAATGCACACTATGATTAAAATATATATAAATAACTTCCAAGAAAGTGCTATATTGTGGACTTGTTACATAAATAGCTATTACGGGACTCGCAGAATTCCAGGATTCGCAGGATTCCAGGACTCGCCTACGGCTCGTCCCGGAAACTTTCTAAAAAAAAAAAGGACCTTTATTGGCATAAAAATAAAATACAAAATACATTAACTTCCTTTCCTTCTCCTCTCCTTTTCCCACCCCAACCTCGCCAGTGTCTTCACCCCGGTTCCGTCCTCTCTCATCCATTCGTTCACTCTTTTCCCCCCTCCCACCCATTCCTCATACACACACTCGCACTCCTCTGCCAAATGTCTCCAAGTATCCCTCCCCCATTCACATTCACACAATACACATCTCCCATACTCTTCACCCATCCATACTTTCCTCCCTCTCTCTCCTGATCCACACCTGGCTCTTGCCAGCGTCACCATTTCCTCCCTGCCCAGCCCCTTCTCACCCAGGTATCTCGGCAACCTCCCATGCACCTGCCACCTTTCATACATATCATTATACTCACTCTCCCTGATACATCCCTGCCTCTCCTGAATTTCCACTTCCTTCTCCTTCTCTTTCACCCACGCTGCCGCATTCCTTCCACTCTTTATCCAATCCTTCGCTTTGGCTTCCGACAACCCCACCCTCTCATACATTCTCTTTCGCTCCATTCTCCATTTGTACTCTCCTACACCCACACATGTTTCCCACACCTCTTTCACCAGTCTCTCCTCCTCTAATTCGCACAACCTCATCTCATATCTAACCACTCTCTTCATTGCCACCCTCTGCATATTCCCTCTATTTGTTTCCTGAAGCAGTATATACCCTGGCGTGGACTCTTCCACCCCCAACATACGCTTCAAGAACCACCGTTGCTCTCTCTCCACACATTCATACCCCTTTCTACTCATCCCGTAAAATATCACAATTAGGCATTCGGACGACTTTCAATTCATCCCTTTCCGCCACGACTGCAAGGTACATCTATGGCAAGACATTGTCGGGCGATTTTCTGTTTCCAAATTCCGCATCAAAAAACATTTCTTCAGGCTCAAAATTTATCGGTAGCCTGAGGGACAATTTGCGGATACTTGGTCCTGCTGTCGCTCGCACAACCACTCGGCAACAAATATGTATACATCCCAAATTGTCATCCTGTACTCACGTTTTCGTTCATAGGGAAAGAACCCTCTTTGTACTACTTACGACAGCCCTTTTAAAATTGTCAGTCGAAATTCAATTTTTTTTACAGTTGACATTAACGGAAAGATTATCACGGTTTCCATTGACCGCCTTAAGCCTGCAAATCTTCCTAAAATTTTAAACACCTCCTTTTCTCAACCTAGGGTTTCTTCTTCTCCTGTTCTGCCAATGCGTTCAATACTAAAACGCACGTAGAACGGGACGATCATATAAATGTGTTACCTTTTCTTCTTCTGTTTCCTTTTCTTCCCCTTTCTAGGCCTACTCCGCGGCCAGGGCGACGCCAACATTATATCAGGGCAGCGTAGGAATTGGGGAAAAGGAGACGATATAAACAGAAAAAAACATAATTATAAAAATTTATAAACGAGACACACAAAATTTCTGTAATCAAAATCCAAAATTGGAGAAAAATAAAGTGTAGCCTTTAAATTATACCATCACCGCCATCAACGCCACACTGGCAATCCTAGACATCCTCCAAAGGGCAAAGGCGCCCGACTATCTTTTGCGGATCATTCGAAGCTATCTGTCTTGCCACAGCCTGGTTTTTGCTGCGGAAGGTAGCAACATGGAGCAAACGGAGATAACCAGATACATTCCGCAGGGCTCCATCCTGGGTCCATTATTATAGAGCATCACATTCGATGCAGTGCTTCGCCTTCGGCTGCCGCCTACAAAATAGTGTTACCTGCATCTGCCACTAGAAGCCGCCAGACACCACCAGTATCCAGTAGCAACACCAAATGCCCGTGGAAAAAAAAGGATGGGTCTTTCGGCCACTTACTCTCTTAGCCAGAAATCCGGGACCAAATCTAACCATGACGTATCACCCAGTATAACACCATAAGGAGAGCCAGCCAGTATCACGATGGACCAGCCAACAGCCCGACAACGTAACCGACGTAAGAGGTCACCTGAAAGATGAAAGAGGCCGCCACCGGAGCCCTACCGAGGATCCCCATCTATATCCTAGGAACACCGCCTGGATTGCTACTAGGACCAGGAAGACCTTACCAAGGCCAGTCACCACGAAAGAGTAGTCTCCACAACCCAGACGAATAGGACATTCGCCAAGGTCACTTGCCAAAACCAACCGCCAAGGTCAACCGTCTTGTCCAGGAGGACCTTCTAAAGACCTTTAGCAAGGCCACTCACCAGGACCGAGCAGTCCCCACCACACGGATGAAAAGGATTTTCGCCAAGGTCACCCGCCAAGGTCAACCACCAGGACCAGGAGGATCTTATAAAGGCCTTTACAAAGGCTACTTACCAGGACTGAGCTACTCACCCTACCACCCGGATGAAGAGAGCCACTATCAAGGTCACTCACCGAGGACTAAAAGGACCACCGCCACTCACTCTGCCAAGGCCATTCACTCGGACCGACAGGTCCCTCAATACCAAGACCAGAAGAATCCGCTCAAGGCCACCAAAACCAGGGGGACACTCTAAAATGAACCACACCCAGACAAAGAGGACTCCTTCGAGGCTCCGACGAGGATACAATAGTGTCAATATCCATCAACTGTTGTGTCGCTCATCTGAATAAATCCATTGATCCTGTGCGCTTGTATAATTAAAGGGCTCACTTTAAACCAAATACCATGTGCCCCCATGTCACCCCCAGACGCCGGTGACAATAGGTATTGCCGGTGACCTACTCATGATTGTATGGGACCGGGAGAAAGATGAAGATGCTGTGAAAATAAAGGCGCAACAGGCCTCCGGACAATGGGGTTGAAACTGGACTCTCAGAAGAAAGGACCCGCGTCGCTACCTCGCGGAGGGGGAAACGCTGCAACTGAGCGGATGCGACATGGAATTCTCCTGGAAGCCAACAAATACCACATGCAGTGGCGGAAGCGGTGCGGACGGCGAGAACTATAGCGCATCTAATGGCCAACACCAGCGGGCCCGGAGAGGGGAAGAAGCATAGGCCTGGGAAGCGTATCTTGGCTCCCAAAGAAATGCAGACAGACTCCGAAAAGCCATCCTGTGAGCAGTGCTTAGGGTTAGCCGGGCGTACCGCACCATATCGACGGAGGCGGCAGAGGTACTAGCGCAGGGTGGTCGCAGCGGATATCGTGTTAGTCGAGAGGCGGTCGTCCGAGAAAAAGAGTAGATGGCAAAGGGTCGGAAGGCCAAGGCAAGGCAACTGGAGGCCTGGCAAGCCCGGATGGCTGCTTTCAGAGTTACCTCGTGATAGGGAAGGTGCGGAGACCGAAATATCTGCACTGCAGTGCAAGGAGAACAAGACACTCTTTGGGTGGTACTGGGGTTCCCTTGATAGAAAAAACGTTGGTCTGGATATCCGGAGTCTCCGGCCAGATGGGAGACGGACGCGTCGGTCGACAAAGCAGTCTTAGAGGGGGCAGACGATTCAGAAGGCAGGGCTATATACAGGCAGATAATTGGCGCAAGTAAGCCATTAGGTGAATAATGCACAAGTACTATACTTGAATCAATGGATCTTTGCGTGCACGTCATAGTTAGCTGAACCTATCTCCGACAACATTTTCATATGTTTACTCTCTCTATGATAAGTTAAATTCGACACAATAATATGTGTACGTATGTCGTCCATGGCGAGGACGTACGGCACTCGGTAAAACCATGCGTTGAACAAAGACAAAACCTTGGTCCGTAAGTCATTTCGTGATTCGTAATGCAGTGGCGGCGCTATAAGCAGTGTTTTCTGTTTTGTTCGTTTTTGCATATTTCTTCGATTTTACAACGTATACAGTACATTTTGTGTCGTAACGTAAACACGTCGTGATAAACATTGCTTCGTGATATATAAAAAACAGTTCTTTTTAGAACTTTTATAACAATCAGTGAAATCGCTTGGCCTAACCTCAAAATGCCGGGCAAACGTCTAAATTCTCAGTAGCGGAATCTCGTGGTCAATCTAATGGCCTATTTTACGGCAGAAAAGGAAAACAACGGTCCTTTAATGAATCACTGAATGCTGTTCAAGAGGTAATTTCTTTGTTTGTTGTCTAATTACCTGCTTATTAATATTACATCGTTTCATAGAGAGTTGCTGATGCTTTAAAAATAAGTTTACGGACTATCTCCAGTATTAAAATTGCGAGTGAAATCAGTCGCTTTCAACCCCTGGAAAATCTAGACCCCCGAAGAAATCGAAAACTCAAGACTTAGACGAGGGTGCTAAAATGGCAGTTCGTAATATGTTGAACAATTTATATGCAGCAAGTAAGTAAATTATTATTGGTGGAAATATTTAGGGAATGGTATAATTTACCATTATAAATAAATTGTTACGCACTTGCGCAACACTAATGCAGCTTTAGGCAGTATTAAGCAGATATTGTTTAATTTTAGGAAAACACGTGACGATTAATTTGTTAAAAGAAGAACTGCGTCAAGAATTGCCATTGAATTTTAGTTATGGTTCGCTACGAACGTTACTTTTGGATCTAGGATTTAAATTTGAGAAGGACGATAACCGAAGGGCGTTGATGGAGACACCCATAATAGCATCTACGAGAGCATCGTTTCTAAGATTGTACATGGACAATAAAAATTCAACATTTAGTCGTACTCCCGTGTTCATAGATGAAACATGGATTTTTTCAAAAGGAAGTCGTAGGAAGTCATGGCAGGACGCCAATGTTAAAAGTGTACGAAAACCTGGAGGATATGATGGAAAACGTTTCATTGTTCTTCATGCTGGATGCAGTGGTGGTTTCATAGAAAATGCAAGTTTAGTTTTTGCAACAAAATCGAAATTATTAGATTATCATGGAGATATGAATGCAGAATTATTCACTAAGTGGGTTGAAAGTAAGTTAATACCAAATTTAGAAGAGCCTTCGTTAATTATTATGGACAACGCATCATACCACAGCGTAGAAGTGGAAAGGCAGCCAACTTCTTCATGGAAAAAAGTGCAGATAGCTGAGTGGTTAGATAAAAATAATATTAATTATGAGAAATCAATGTTTAAAGTAGAACTGCTGAACTTAGCAAAGTTTCACAGAAAGCCGAAGAAATATAAAATAGACTGTTGCGAGAACATGGGCATGATGTTTTAAGATTGCCCCCTTACCACTGTCACTTCAACGCCATCGAAATGATCTGGGCACATGCAAAATCATATTACGACAAACACATCGGAGAAGACGGCCTCGGAGATGAGAAAGTGGTGCAAATGTGGAATAAAGCATTACAAAAATGTACACCAGAAGTGTGGCATGCAAATGTTTGTCATACCGAAAAAATAATTAAGGAATGGTATGATCGAGACAAAGTAATAGAGGATATTCCTGAAATTATTATTTATGTAGACAATGACAAGAGTGGCAGTGATACTGATTTCAGTTCAAGTGATTAGTTTTCAACAACATAGATATGTTTTTCTATATCGGGTGTGTATAAATTGGCGGATAATCTACATGTGACAATATTCTTCAAAAAATTCTTATCTTATCTTATCTTATATAGTTCTAAAATGTTTTAGAGGATTATATGAGATGTGGGCTGTGCGAGTGGGGGAAGGATACATGGAAGCACTTGGCGGAAGAATGTGAGGGGGTGAAAGAAGAATGGGTAGGAGTGAGAGGGAATAGAAGGGTGACGGAATGGATGAGAGAGGATGGGGCAGGAGTGAAGACGCTGGAGAAGGTGGGATGGGAGAAAGAGGGGAGAGGGAGGGAGGGGAGGGGTGGAAGGGGGGGGGGTGAGGGATGTAAAGAGTTAATTTGTTCTGTATATAGGGTTATGCCAATAAAGGTCCTTTTTTTTTTTTTTTTTTTTTTTTTTTTTTCTAAAATGTTGTACCATTCTTCGTGAAACTTCATGAGGTTCAGATGTTTAATATGGATTATTATACTGTATTAATTTACAGAAAACTCTGCAATTTCTGTAGTATGATTAGTTTAAAAGTTATTTGTCAGTGTGTGTGTTATATTTTCATCCCAAATGTGTATTTTTAACACTTCTTTACACTCGGCAATTTTGACTCCCGCTTATGTCACGTTTGACACAACGAATTCACTCAAACTTGCTAGTACCAATTTTGTGGTAATTCTGCTTTTCTTATTATTATCAGGTTTGTATTAGTGTCCGCGTTTCAGTATATTTGTGTTTCTGTGTTTGATTTGTTCAATTACAATGGATTTTTGGTTTAATGAGTACGCCGACATGTACATGATGTATGGTTTCTGTAATGAAAACGCACATATGGCAAAACTACAGTATTTTGTAGGTTTTCCAAATAAAAGGCATCCTTCTGCCAATGTATTTCGAAGACTAAATCAACGGCTATGTGAAACAGGTATATTTGTGCCTAGAAATCCAAACAATGGTCGGCCACAGCAGAGTCGCACAATCCAACTTGAAGAGCAAATCCCTTCGACAGTACCCGATTATATTAGATATGCCTAGTAACAAGACCGCTCATTTGGTCCTACAAGAAAACCATTATCCATTTCGTCTTATGAAGGTCCTGCCGCTCCATGAAAATGATAATATATACCGAATGAATGTTATCAACACCATTTTAAATAAAATTTGTGGCGATGGTGGATTCACGACATGTATTGTCTGGAATGATGAGAGTATGTTTACTAGAGATAGTTTTTAACATTTACAACAATCGCTATTGGTCTGAGGAAAACCTGCGCAGAGTTCAAGAAGGTTTTCTGTTGTGGGGACAGGACACTCCACTACAACAATCCAGTCGCTTCACCAACGCTTTCGTGGACAGCCCGCTCATCCAGATGACTTCCAAAATAGACTTCTCTCAACACTATTTACTCATAATCTTGCATATACATCTGTAAATAAACCCCGATCTATCTATCTATTACCTTCTACTCTAATCCCACATAATTAATCATGGGATTATTGAAAAACAGGACAGTACATGAATGCAATGTTGCCTAATGTATATTCCTTTTAAGTGGCTCCTGATGGCATATGTGGAATGATAGAACATTTTTTCATCGGCATTTTCTATTCAGAATTTTAAGAAGAATAACCGCCACTTGTAGATTATCGCCTATTTATACACCCGATTTATTGTATATTTTTAAATAAAATATATCAATTGTTTATTTCCCCTCTAACACGTTCGCAGACGTGATTGCTACAGCATTCACATCATCCTATTTGAAAAATTTAGTCTGTAACATCGTGGATGCTATAGCAGTCATTGCATATAACGGTTAATAGATATTTATGCATCATTCGTGTGACATATTTAGTGATACATACAAAATGTTTAAAACCAAACTGTTGGCAATATTTGCTCCTTCAAGTTCATTTTATTTATTTAATTAGGTAATTAATCAATTTGCAACAACCTGTTATGTTAAAGGTATACACATGTATAAATAGTTATTTATGCAACAAGTGAGTAAAGTAATACTTTTTTTCACGAGTAGGAAAGATTGCCGCATGAGCCGAAGGCGAGTGCGGCAATTCCTACAAGTGAAAAAAAGTTGCTTTACTCTCGAGTTTCATACAAAATTTTTTCTACGTCCGTAACTTTAAATACATTTATAAATTTGATAAAACCTTAATCAATTTTTATAAGTAATAATATTTGTTTTAAATAAAGAAAATAATAATAATCATCAAGTTGTCTTGATCGGAAACGAATGTTTGATATTTATCGGCGGAAGTCGCGGCGTGTTGTGAAGAGTTCATGACTAGTGATGGGATAATCGGATGATTTTAATAATCGGAATATTTGGATTTGGATGACGGAAATAATCGGATGATAATCGTAATCGGAGTATCTCTTGATAATCGGAAAAATAAAAAAATAATCGGAATTGGAAAAATAAACGAAATCGGAAAAAAATAATCGGAGAGTCGAAGAAAGCAAAAAAAGGCCTTCCCTTGAAAATTGTACCCCTACCGGTCATATTCGATATTTAAATCTCGTACTTCGTGACGGAGAATCCTAATCCTATTTCTAACAGTAGAGATATATTTTTTCGAATTGTAATTACTTAAATCTTCAGAAATAACAGAAACGCGCCGCTTTTTTCTCTACGTTTATTATTGACCCGACAAGACGCAATAAAACGAAATCCGAAGGACCATGATGCGCCCTAGTACCGCAAAAACACTGCGTCTACTGTCCATGAAGTGCCAAACTGTTGATATGCCACGCAAATCCGAATCCGAATATTAATCCGAATCGGAATAATATTCGGAATCCGAATACGAATCCGAATCGAAATACGAATACGAATCGGCATCCGAATCCAAATCGGAATACGAATACTAATCGGCAAACGAATGCGAATCGGCATACGAATCCGAATCGGAATACGAATTCGAATCGGCATACGAATCCGAATCGAAATACGATTCCGAAACGAAATACGATTCAGAATCGGAATACGAGTCCGAATCGGAATACGATTTCGAATCGGATTAAAAATAATCGCCACTCGACGATTATTTTAATAATCGGAGTCACCGATTATTTCAATAATCGGAGTCACCGATTATTTTTATCCGAATCGGCCCATCACTATTCATGACACACTTTGCGCAAACAATTTTATAGTAGCGTTAAAAAATGAACCGCTACGGCACTTTTTTTCACGCAAAAGAGTGAAAAAATGAACCGTTATGGCACTTTTTTTCACGCTACTTGAAGGGTTCAGGAATCACATATTTTATGAACGCAGATTAATGAAAAAAACTGTACATTTTATAACGGACGTAGAAAAATAGTATTTTGTATTGTTCACTTTAATTTCATTTAGAACTGTTCATAATTTTATTTAAATTAAGTTAATTAAGTCTAAACTATCTATAATTATTTTTAGTTTTTAATTCTATTAGAGTTATTTATTTTTTATTTGTTAATTGTAAAATTTCCCTGTAATTGAAATATTCTTTTGTTCTGTTGGGAAATAAACCTATTATTATTATTATTATTAAGGGAGATATGGAATGTTTTTCTCTCGAGGTTGACAGGGCATACCGAGGGCCTCTGGCCCGAGGTTTATAGTCAACCAATATCTCCCGTGATGCATACAATACTTTATTTTTTAGTTAAATATTAGTACTTCATAAAAATATTCAGTATGTTGATCTGCAATATGTATTTGCATGGTTGCTATGACTCTGTTTTAAATCAAACCGCCCGCATTACATGAATGATGATTATTTAATTTGATTTGATTTGACGTTAATGCTTTTATTTTTTAGTAGTATGATATTCACTATTATTGTCATGATTACAAGGCATGAAAATGTACTTATAACTCCCTCGGGAGTTATGAGATATCTCCCGTGGGAGTTATGAGGTCTGCTCATGTTTACCTGACAAATAGTATATACAATTTCCAAATTCTCCACTCAAGATGATGGTTGAAGATGGACAATCTGCGTCTGCTCATGACCAACTTTATAGCAAGACAGGAATTAAACTTTTCTCAGGTTTGTTCACTATTTTATTCACAACTGTACATTTGTTGTTAAAGCATTAACTTCAAATCAAATTAAATAAATATCAGTTGATGAAATGAAGGTGGTTTGATTTAAAACAAGCTCGTAGCAATCATCTAAATACATATTGCAGATCGATATACTGAATATTTTTACGAAATACTAATATTTAACTAAAAAATAAACTATTGTATGCACCACGGGAGACATTCCTGTTCTTCACCCTCGGTTGACTGGCCAGAGGCCCTCGGTTTGTAACTCCCTCGGAGTTATGAGTACGTTTTCATGCCTTGTATCCAGGACGATAATAGTAAATATCATACTAAAATAAAATATATTTTGACTATTCTTATAAAATATGTCTAATCAGATTTCGGATTTCACAACTAATTTAAAAAAAATTGCAGCTCACTGACATTTTTACAATTCGCGGACGTGTTAACATCACAATTACAATGCAACTATAACAATATCAGAGAGGACTTTCAAAATTAACTTGTGTATGGTCACTTTTATTTTTTATTTGGGGCTTCCGCTTATCTGCCCAGAGTTGGTACAAAATTGGAATAATATCACACAATAGTGAATAATTTGTCTTTTAATTTCGTAAGTGTGACATTAACCGGCGAAAGGCCATCTCGCCGAACGATCGGAAATTATTATTTTCCGCCAAACCTAAAGAGTAGACAAATGTGAATAAAAGGTATATTATTTTGCATTTTTAAATTTAATTTCAAGAAGGTGGGACCGATAGGTGGAGTTGTTCCCATATAATTTAGTGTTCATATTATATAATAGCCCGCGACGCAAACCATTACCTTTAAAACAGCAATATCAGATGTATACGCGAATATGCCTTTAGTGACGGAATACGAAACGCTTGGTCTGTCGGGCCGCATTTGGCCGGAAGATAAGCAAATCAAATTCTTTATGAGCCGAACATTTTAGATTCCATTACTTATAAACTAAATGCCGCTTCACAACAACCCGAGAACGGGCACCAAAAGTTAAATGATATGATTCGCGTGTTGACATACACAACTAATAACTAATTTCCGGTAACGGGAACGTAAAGCTGGGTATATTTTCGTTCCCGGGTTATGAAGCCGCCTGAAGAGGTTTCTAAGATCACGGTGTAGCTTGCGCTTCGCGCAACAACTCCGTTGAGATCTGTCCCTCCTCGCTCGCATACCGAAATTTACTGACGTTTAAAACGTCAAAATTATGAAGGAATGTTGGCTCATAATGAACGTGATTTGTTTACCTTCCGGCCAAATGCGGCCCGACAGACGCAAGCGTTGCGTATTCGGTCACTACAACGGCATATTTGCGTATACATCTCATTCGTACTGCTGTTTTAATCGATTACGTCGCGGTCTCAGACTAATTTCAATTTGTTGTTAATTTGTCTGATGCGCAATTTGTTTCGACTACGCCACTGGTGGAATCCATAGCGTTGATTGTACCAGACGACTATCGGTAGTGACGTGCACGCAAAGATCCATTGATCCAAGTATACCACTGATGCGACGGACCCAAAAGGATAGGATCCCATGGTGTTCAGCGGAACAACGGCCGAGTTTCTCATGCAAAAGAAAGTGGGAGGTGAATAGACCCGGCGGGTTGTCCGCTGAGGTCAAGCATCCTTAAGGGGCATGAAATCCTGACTGGGTCTAACCGGAATAATGGCGATAACGTCAGAACGGATAAGGGCAGTGCCTTCCAAGAATAAATTGATCTCAACAAGGAAGTTGAATTCCTGGGAAACTACTAGCAGTGGGGTATTTTCTATTTCCGAAAATGGTGGGTAGACTTTTTAATGGTCAATTGTATAAATTGTTTAAAAATTTAAGAAAATATTTTTTTAATTATTTCTGTATGAGCATAAATCTACGTAGAAAAAAACATTTTTTTTGTTTTAAATTAAAGTAAAAACGGATGAAATTACCGAATAATTATCATTAGGAAACTGAGTTTGAGATTCTTGTCCTTCCAGAAAATTTTGAAAACTTCGGAACGATGTGATTTTCGAAAGGTTGGTGCCTGGTTGGGCCAGGCATTTATCCGAATGTTTGTGACAGTTTCCAACATCTCCATAAATTCATAATCCCTGTCCTAGCAACGAATTTTTGGTACTCATTAAATCTTTTAAAAGAAGGTAAATATGCTAACAAAAAATATTTGTCCGTCAATTTCTTTTTCCTGTTCATTTTTCTCTGAAAATCACTAGTAAAGAATCTTCGTACGGATCTTTCGAGGAGCCTTATTGTGGCAACTCGATTTGTTAGTTGTCCATGCAGATGTACCGACATTGCTATCTTCCAACTCAGTTTCAATATTATCTTCATCTGCCAAAGTGTTTTTCTATCTTAGGCGAAATCAAGTAAGAATACGTATATGTTTAGCTTCAGAACCAGAAAGGGCGTTCTTCGGAGCTGTACATTCTCTTCTAAAACAAGTCCGTGGGTTCTTCCATTTATTTGGCAACTCCTCACTTAAAATGAATATAAATGAATATTAAATATTGATTATAAGTTGGCATCAGTGACATGCATGCGGTTAGCATGAAAAATGCAAAGAAATGCATATAGTCGGGCCGCTGAGAGCTGCCTGTGACTCATCGCTTAAAATCGCATGAATCAAGATTTAAGTAAACGTATGTCCGTAAGAAAATTTGGTACCGCGCTGATTTTCATTGGCGGGATATTTAAAAATTCTCACGCAAACTTTTTGCGGTTATGTTATTTGACGTAGCGCTCGCGTGTTTTGTATGTTTATATGAAAGGTACCAATGCGATGCAAGAGTCATGCGTGAGCTTAGACCTACGTTTTCGCTGCCCTATTCTTTAACACGCAGACACACGTTTCTTCTTTTATTTCATACTGTTTCATACATGATAAAAAAAGATAGATATAAAATGCAAAGCAATTCTTAGTATGAAAATGCATGAGTCACCGTCAGCTCTCAACGGATGAACTATACTTTTACTATAATAGAGGTTTTTATTTTTTTCAGGTACTTAGCATCAGGCAACAGCTTTGCATCACTTCATTACAAATTTTTACTTGAAGTTTCGACAATAAGAAACATTGATTGCCACTCTACATGCTAACAAAGAATTGTGATTCTTGGCTAGAAGTAAATAATTCTACGAAAAATCACAGTTTCCAAATTGCATAGGTGTGGTCTATTGAAAACATATAAGGATAAAGATAACTTATAGAACTGGATCCGATTTAAATTACAAGTCTTGTATGAAGTTCGCAATAAATTCAGCAATAGATTTTAAAAATTAATATCTCAGAGAACAGGAAAGCAAATCAAAAAAGTAAAGCATCTAATTAGGAAAGGTCTGATATATAACCCTGTTACGAACACTCAGTGCTCCAGTCTTATACGTGATTTTGTGGCGTAAACATCGGACTCGGTGTTATCTAGTCTTATCCGCCGATTGACCCGTTAGTGACCCCTCTAGCGCGATACCCTTATCCGCTAGTTGACCCCTGTCAGTAACCTCTGCCTCGACGTGGCGCTGGGGCTCAAGTAAGTACAACAACTGTGAAACTGTTTAATCGATTCCCAGGGTGCTAATCGACTAGGTGCGTTGCCGCGAGCACTTTGCCAGGGACCCCTGTGCCTCCCAATCAGCCTATCCACCCAAACGGCCCAGAAAGTAGCAGTGTTGCACTTAGTTGCCAAAGTCGGCCACAAGGTCACCTTGGCACGTGGGAGTCTTTCACTAATACCTGTGTTTCTCTGTTTTAGAACCCAATTGTTTACTACCCGTCTGAGCTACGCCGGTAACAGGTCTAAATTAATAACTCAAAAATTAATCCACAATTTTAACACAGCTTTCAAGAAAATTTTAAGATTTATTCTTGTTCGCAAAACTAGAACATTAGAGTGGTTCTTATTTTCGAAGTATGTGAAAATCAGCGGGACAACCCGGAAACTTGTTCGTATAGATAAAAAACTAATAACTGTAAATTTTGAGCCATATCGAACATTGCGTAACCGGGCCCTAGACCTCTAAAATTTGAAAAAGTCGTTTTTTTATTTTTATTTTTATTTTGGTTCATCCTAATATTAAACGGTCCACCTAAATGGCCAAAATATATATTTTGTGGATAAAGGACGTTAATATGTATCCAAAAAGTATTTATTTGTTGAAATTGGACAAAAATTGACGAAGTTATGAATTTTTTAATGCCCCTCATTGGAATTGCACTATAAGAAAGCCATAACTTTCACTTCAATTGGTAACCCCATCTTATTTCTATCTTTTGACATTTGGTAATATTAGTTTGATGCATTACAGCTCGCAAGAGATAATCCCTACGTGCCCTTATGTGCGTAATTTTGGGTGATTTTCTTGCGGCCTGTGGCGCAGATTAACATCTGGTTAATCTGGTTTGATGTTTTCGGCGGCATTTTGTAACGATAATATAGTTAGTTGCTTTCAAAATGAGTGGAAGAACCATATTTGCAGATGCAATTTATTTGATCGGAATACCGCATAAACAAATACTTTGCTCAAAACTATCATCTAGGAAGCAAGTGGTATCTTTGTTTTTCTCCAATCAGCGAGCACTTAATAAATTTACGCTCCAGTGAAACGCTAGTTGTAGAAGTATTGTCTGTTGGTCAAAGGCTCATATTCCGGTTCAACGCAAACAATGTCGCATCGATTAAATGTAGTTACGGCATAAAAATTGGCAAAATCTTAGTAAGCGTTCTTCTCGAGAAACTGCAGCACATATAAATAAAGAAAAATAATTTCTTAAAAGTTTCAATGATTTGTTCGTTTTTGCTTCTGAAAATGCATTGCAAATAATAACAATTGAAGAAGACAAACCATTTCTATTATTGCAGAGAGAGAATGGAAGATAAGGATCAATCAATGGCATTGAAAGTTTCGCAATGCAAGTGGAAAGACATTTGAAGCGGTCAGAAGTAGAGAAGGAAGAGAAAATCTGATCAGTCCAGCTGATTTGAATATTAATCCTACCTCAGATCTGGATCAGGACATAGAATCTCAACCACAACGAGGAAAAATTGCATTTATCAATAACAGGTTCTCATCTGCTTTAGACAAGTGTAAAATAAGTGATATATATGCCGTTCATCTTCTGATTACCGTCTCTGAAGGATTAGGTCACTATGTAAACGATTTAATTATTGTTACATATTATTATGAAATTTGAATCCAACATTTGGCCCCATTGTCAGGATTATATTGCCGGCAGTGAGATTCTTAACAAAATTCTTGTTGTGAATGACATTTTAGAATAAAAAGTCAAATTAATCGAAGAATGTAATACTCTATTAACTAATGACAAGGAACAAAAAAGTTTTCATTATTAAACTTTGAAGAGTATTTATGAAGGGATTTTAATAATAATGCATTAATTGGTAATATTTAAAAACATGAAATATCGAAATATACAAGTACGATGTAACTAAAAAATCATAACTCCATTAATTTTAGTCCGATTTCAAAAAATAAATTAATTTTGGATTCGTATTAACCTCCTCTGTTGACACAATATATAATTTCACCATAAGGGTGGACTGTTTAATTTTAGGGGGGACCAAAATAAAATAAAAATAAAAAACCGACTTTTTCAAATTTTAGAGGGCTAGGGCCTGGTTACGCAATGTTCGATATGGCTTAAAATGTACAGTTATTAGTTTTTTATCTATACGAACAAGTTTCCGGGTTGTCCCATTGATTTTCACATACTTCGAAACGCCACCATATATGCTAAAACCACTCTACTAGAACATACTAAGTAAAAATTCGTATTTTTATTAGGTACTAATACTTAACTCTAATGACCAAAAGTCACCGTATTTTCATTTTGTTAAAGTTGAGTCATGAATGATCGCAAACTTAAGAAAACAATGATTTCTTTACACAGGCCTGCAAATTTCATACCCAGAAACCGGAATATGTGTTTCCGAAGGATTGCCATGTTCTGAAACCTAATCCGTAATCCAAAGGAGGATGTTAAGAAACCCCGTTTTTTTTACCTAACGCCGCAACGGGAAAAACCTGTTTAATATGTATCCCTAACGCCTATGGATAATGAAAACATATGTTAGACCACGGGGAAAACTTTTGAGGTTCTATCAAAGATCAAAAATTCAGGATGGGTTATATCGATTTTCTCTGAAACTATCAATGATAAAACAAAAATGTTTCAAATAAAAGTTGAACGGTTTGGAGGGAAACATACGGTAGTTAAATAGTGACCTTGGTTTGACCTTGTAAGATCTACGTAAGGTCAGGTGAAATTAAAAGTGGCGCTGTATATCAAAAACTAATACAGGAATTAACATGAAACTTTAAACATAAGTTGTATTTGATAATCCCAAGAAAAGAAAAGCTTTTGGTAAAATTCGTATAGGGGATGTGGGTGTTTTCGTTTCTTCACGATAATTTTTTAAATATGAAAAATATTACAAAAATATTTAAACAAATATGAAAGATAAGAAAGAGATCGATAGCCACCCCTCTGGGTGCGCGCTTGATAGTAAGTAATTTCAAGTTTGTATGTATCTTCTGACCAAGAATTTTGTATTCATCATTTTGAATTTCAACATTTTGGCAGTAAATTTGTTGTTAGGCCGAGCCGTTCTATGCCAATTCATACAAAAAGGCCAAAGCGCCGGATTTTGACATTTGTTTCATTTGATAAAAATAAAGTTATTCTTACCATAAACGGTGTAACCAATCACACAATATGGTCAATTAACAAATTAAATAGTTTTTCATTTCCAGAAAGTTTGTATTTTTTCATTTAAATCCTTCTCCCACTCACCTATATAGTTCATGATGATACATAGTTTTTTTAAATTAATTTCCTATTTAATTTACATTGTAATGTTTAAAGGTAAAAATAAAGACAAATTAATTATGAAAAAAGGAATGATACATTTTGGCCTAAGTTCGAGTTAATTATTTCTTAATTATAATTATCATAATGGCCACAAGAACTGATTATACATGCATAATAATATGAATTCAAAATCATAATGTACAATGATATTGCAAAAAGTGCACTCATCCCGGCAACTCTTTTCTCCCCCATCCTCCCTCATACATCCGCTCCTCACCCCGACGTTACATAAAAATCCAATTTGGCCGAATGTCTGGCCGAATTAAATTACTGCCCTATACGGAGATATAATAGAGCGTAAGGGGGCATAAAAACATACAGCCTTAATAAATTAGTGCAAGATATAATCTCTGTCTAATATTGAAACTTCCCTTTTTATGTGACATTCGATAAAATAAAAATAATATTCCACCAGGCGACGTTTCCTGACTATCCCTCTCTTATATTATCAAACTGTTTCCACTAGTATACAATGGACCATAATTCAGCAATAACAATACTTTCGAAATGTTGCGCTTAAATGTTAATACAATGAGGGATATTAAATGAAAATTGTTTTGGCAGAACGAACTAAAGAAGCATTTTAAATGTGGTGATAAGATGCATCTGTTTTTTTTTATCATTCTATACTGTGTGTAGAATTAAAGAATCCTTAACTGATCTGAAGTAGTTAAACATTTTCAGAGCTTAAATCTATGAAAGTAAATCTTCTTAACGAGCAAAACCTAAATATTTAGTCATAATTCGCAAACAACTTGCTGCAGGTCCATTGCCTGACCACAAAATATTTAGTACAAATTCAATAATGTATTAATTTATAATTTGCTTGATTACGACGGTAACTCATAGAAACTTGTGCCATGATCTGGATATAGACTTATTTGGCTGATTGTAGGTGGTTCGTTCGGGTAGGGCTCGTTTTTTCTGGCAGCGGTCTTCAAAGTGAGGAGCACGAGACGTTATCAGGGGTGCTCCAGAAAATAAGAACATTTATTAAAGATGAGCAAATACTAACTTCTATTTTTACACGATCATAAACTTCTCGAATTTCATATAAAAGAAAAACTGAAGCAATAGCATTAATTATGAGATTGCACATACTATTTGGTTCTAGCTATCTTTGTGAAGTTTTATTTTCTGCGATGACAGGAATTAAAAATTAAATTTTAAACCGGATCTCTGCATCGCAATATCAGAAATCATCAAAAAAAAAACAGATTTATCGATATTATTAAACACATGTATGCATTTAGGTAAAAATTTAAAACAAATGAGCAGCACAACGCTGAAAGAATATATTGACGCTAATAATAACATGAGGAAGCCGCCTGCTTGCACTACAAGAACTGCTCGATGTGACGGCGCTGAACTGCGAAGAATGTTCTCATACACACGACCAACTCCTCCCCAACCCACCTTCATAATCCCCACTAGACAAGAGGTCATACACATCACCATCGCAAATGCGAACACAGCAAAGCAGATAGAGAACTGGCGCGTCCACCAAGACGTGTCTTTCTCGGATCACAGATGGATCTGCTTCAGTATAGGAGTTACGACCGTGGAACGAATCCTGGTTCGAAACCCAAGAAGAACGGAGACGGAACTGTTCAACAACTGCCTATCCAAACACCTAGAAGAAGATGTCTTTAGACATGACCCTGTAAACAGGGAGGCGGTTGAGAGACTGTCTCTGCAACTACAGACCAGCCTTTTAGACTCTTTTCACGAGGCCTGCCCCGCCAGGAAGGCCGGCACATCTGCCAAACCTCCTTGGTGGTGCCCAGAGCTTGACCAAAAAAGGTCAGACCCTTGTAAAGCTTTTAACAAAGCAAAGAACAAGACTTGAGGACGACTGGGCCACATTCAAGAGAACCCAAAGGTACTTTAAAATGACCCTTAAGAGAAACCAAAGGGCCTCATGGCGCAACTTTTGTGAGGGCATTAACTCAGTATCGAAAACAGCCCGCACCAAGAAAATACTATCTGGGTGCCGCAGTGCACAGCCAGGCATTTTCAAAAAAGAGGACGGCACCTATACTGCTGACCTCCGAGAATCCCTAAGTCTGCTTCTAAAGTCACACTTTCCTGACTCCAAAAGCGGATCTGATGCAAACCATCAAAATGACTCAGAATATTTCCCCACAGCGGAGGACTAGAACATGAGCATGGAAATCATCACCGAAAGCAAAACAGAATGGGCAATAAAATCATTCTCCCCTTTCAAATCGCCAGGACCGAACGGTGTGTATCCTGCCCTACTACAGTGGGGTCTGGTGCAGATACTGCCGCTACTGTGCAGACCGTTTCGGGCATGTATTGCAATGCAGTATGTACCGAGACCATAGAGGGAAGCCAAAGTGATTTTTATTCCCAAATTAGGCAAAACTGACTACACAGAAGCCAGATTGTTCAGACCAATCAGCCTTAGGTATTTTCTTCTAAAGACCTTAGAGAGGCTGTGCGACAATTATATCAAGGAGAAGTGTTGCTTGAACAGCAAACTGCACCCAAGCCAACACGCCTACAAGTTAGGTAAATCGACTGAGTCGGCCCTTCATCATGTGGTATGCAGGATTGAAGGATCGCTGGCAAACAAACAGTCAGCCCTAGGAGCCTTCATAGATATCGAGGGATCTTTTGATAAAGTCTCCTACGCTAATATAGAACAAGAATAGAACTGTAACCGCCTCAATAGGTAAAGAAAGCCAAACAGTAGCTGCCACAAAAGGATGTCCACAGGGCGGGGTGCTATCTCCGCTTCTGTGGAATGTCGTTGCGGACGGCTTACAACGGCAACTAAACAACGCAGGATACCATGTTGTGGGTTACGCAGATGACGTGGTAATCCTACTCAATGGAAAACACGAGAGTGTTCTGTCTAGCCTAATGCAGAACGCTCTCAAAATCATAGAGGAATGGTGCGAAAAAACGTCTCTCTCGGTTAACCCGAAGAAGACAGAATTAGTACTGTTCACAAGAAAAAGGAAGATCAACACAGATAGACTTCCCAAACTTTAACAACCAGTTATGCTTGGCAGACGAGGCGAAATACCTCGGATTTATGCTGGACTCCAAGCTTAACTGGAAGAACCACCTAGAACACAAGCTGAAAAAAGCCTGTGTCATCTTCTGGCAGTGCAGGAGCGCGCTAGGATCAACCTGGGGTTTTAAACCAAAGGTGGCCCGGTGGCTCTACACTGCAATTGTCAGACCAGCTCTGACATATGGAGCGATAACCTGGTGGCCGAGAACTAACCAATCAGTAACCAGGAAGAAGCTAAACCATCCTGGATTAAGGGACATTCAAATAATGAAGGGAACGATTGGGCCGATAGGCTAGCCAAGACAGCTGCCCTGAAAAGGAAAGGCTCTAAGGCTTTGCCACTGACACCACTCACTATCTCCCAAATACTTAAAGGAGACTCCCTTGAAGAACACAAAATGGAATGGCTACAAACTGACAAGTATGTGGTCGCCAAAAAATTCATCCAGTCACCAACACCCAAGCTGAGCAGGAAATACATCGAATTACCAAGAAGTAGTTTGCGGCTGCTAATCGGTACCCTTACTGGGCACTGCAATCTAAACAAGCACCTCCATAACATAGGGGTGGTAAAAGATTCTCTATGTCGGAAATGCGAGCAAGAAGAGGAGACCCTAAGACACATCCTGTGTGAATGTGAGTCACAACTCAGTGAGTCAACAACTCAGGTGGTCCGTATTCGGGGAGGAGTGGCCAGATTGGTCACAACTGGGTAACACCACACAGCCAACTACTTGACTTCACAAGAAGTTTGGGTTGGCTTGAGGATTAGGGCTCAGGAGGTGGCACAAAGGACTAACGAATGGTCTAAGTGCTGCGACCATTTGGTCGCCCTTCACAAACCATCACCATCACATGACCAAATACATGTAGTTTGCGCTGAATCACTTGCTGTTGCCAGAACTAGTGCAAGGAGATCTTCTTCCAACGCCTCGCAAATAATACTTTTCACGTGGCTTCACAGGAAGAAGTTGAGAGGCATTAAATCCGGCGATCGTGGTGGCCAGGGTGTTGGCCCCCCTCGACCTATCTACTTTTTTCTGAATGATCGGTTGAGATGTTGTCAGGCGTCACGCGAAAAGTGTGCTGGTGCGCCATAATATTGGAACCATATTTGCTGACAAATGTTCAATTGCACATTTTCCAAGAACCGCAGCAGTACAGGAGGTCAAGTACACTAGACTCGTTAGACGGCCTTAAAGAAAGGCCCAATCAGACGACCATCGATGATTTTAGCCCATACATTGATGTCCCAAAAAATTTCTTTATGGACAAATAGTGTTCAGAATGAGTTGTTAGACTTGAAAAACAATTGTTTTTAAATCGTTATTTAAGCGTTTCCAGCCGATTTAAGCACTATTTCGACAAAAGTCATTTTCCGTATCTCTGTTCCTGGAAGTTCCATAAAAAAAAATGTATAGACAAATTGTGTTTAGACTAAGTTGACTTGAAAAACAATGTTTAAATTTTTTATCGCTATTTCAGGGTTTCCAGTTGATTTAAGTAATTTTGCGTATCTCTGTTCTAGGAAGTCCCACGAAAAAATTCGACAGTTGAAAACAGTCTTTGCTGAAATGTACTTCATCCGTAAAAAGATTGCGCCGAGGAAAATGAGGAACGTCCACACAACGGTATAGAAACCACGTACCGAAATTGACACTAGACTCAATGTCTGTACCCTCTGGTGATTGTAAGGATGAAGTTGCTTTTCAAACAGGCCAGACGCTGCTTAGGGATACATTCATGACACGTGCGATAGTTTAAGTACTCGTCGACGGTTCCTCCTCAACTCGATGCAGCGAGTCCCTGGAGCACCGCAGTCGGCCCTGTTAACTGTGTGTTTCCTGCAGCCTTAGTTATAATCTGGCAAAAATGATATATGATAAAGTACTACATTCGACCACCTTGGACTTTTCGTTATAAAGACTGACTATAGACTCGGTGTTATGGTGACTCGAGCGCCGCACGTGTCAGCGAGCTTTATTAATCCAAGGCCAACTAATAACAGGAACAGATGTTCCATTGATTCCAAGCATCTAGACGAGGGACAGGAAACTTCTCAGTAACGTGGCCACTTGTCTTAGGGCCGGTATATTCATCTGTTCAGTAAAGTGTCTGTTAGTTACTTGTTCAGTAAATTTATAGGTCACCTGTAAGGCATTTGCGTATATTCATCCGAATTTATGTGTCACGTAACTACGGGACACTTACGACGTTTTAATTCGGATAGTACAGTTGAGAAGACAAGGTAAGGTATATATATTTCTATAAGAGAGAAAGAGATATTATGCATTTTCAGTAATACGGTTGGGAACACTGTTTCGTTATTGTTTGATGCTTGTCTAACTGCCTTCGGCGTCGTACCCCGAACTCGCCTCCGTGTGATATCGATGAAAACAATTCTGTCATTCTAACAATTTAAGGGCGCTTCACAACAACCCGGGAATGGTAACGAGTACCAAAAGTTAATTGATATGATTCGCATGTTAGTATACACAACTAATAACTAATTTCCGGTAACCGGAACAAAGAGGTTGGTACATTTTCGTCCCCGTTGCCGTTTACGGGTTATTGTGAAATGCCTTTTTAAATTGTTAGTAACGATTCTGGCTGTTATAAGGTCGCCGATTTATATATCACCAATCTCGTAATCAATTTCCTCTATCTCAAGCTTTATGTCATCTACAATGTCAATTTCACTTTTATAATAGCAATCTTTCTACACACGTCGGGATATTTTGAGGTTATAATCCTCTCTTTAAGCTCCTACTTGACACTCAAAGGGATCTGTAAGTTTATCTGTTCAGTAAACTAGATTTACTGAAAGGTTAGTGTTACAGGAAGATGAATATACGTTTATCTCGTCGGTAACGCTACTGAACACTTTACTGAAAGGTGAATATACTGGCCCTTAGACAAGAAGCATGCCCCGGCGTTAGAAATTATTTTTGTCATGTATACAAACGATTATGCGCCCAATGTTGATTGCATTTCTAAATTTCAACACTGGGTTCATATTCAGGAATTAAAAGAATATTAGATGCAACTTGCCCATTCGTTAATATTTCATATATTTTCTAATGTATTTATTTTAATGGTTAATTAATAGGTTATGCTTTTAAATTTTCTGATTGAATTTTAACTTTCTCCGAGTGGTTTTCTGTTTTGATAAAAGTTCTTTATATTTTTGAATAATTAAATAAGAAGTCGGTGTCAAAAATGACCGCCTTTTGCAAATAAGTATTTTTCATAAACTGTTTGTTTGAATAAACAATTTAAATTAACAATCGTTGTAAAAAATATCAAAACGAACAATTTGTCAAAAATATATTTTTTCCAAATCCATTTTGTCTCAAACATTTTTTCAATTTTTGTGTGTAAGTAAGTTTTTGGATTTAAATTTTACCTGAGACATATTTACAATGGTAATTTAATTAAGGCAGGGGCAGACGTCCAGTGAGAAAGGCAGGTGGCGAGGAGATACAGGTGGGGTAGTGGGGAAAGAAGGGTCGGTAACAATGGGGTTTGGGAACATAGCGGGAATAAAGTCAAAGGGCAAGGAGGGTAGGTGGAATAAGGACTTTGAGGATTTGGTGGCTGGGAAAGACGTAGTGGGGATAATAGAGACATGGATGGTGAAGGAGGAATGGGGAGAAGTGAAAAGATGGTTGCCGGGAGGTTTTAAATGGGAGATGAAGGAGGCAACAAGATGTGCGATGAAAGGGAGAGCGAAGGGGGGAATGTTAGTTGGAAGGAGAGGACAGGAAAGGTGGCACGATGGAGATTATGGAGGGAGGCGAAGGGCTGATGTGGTTGAAATGGCAACAGGGAAGATACCAGATTGATCTGGGAGCGGTTTACGTTAGTAAAAACTGGGGAGAGATTAAAAGGGAGATAGATAAGAGAGCTGGGGAAGGAGGAAGGTGGATGGTGGGGGGAGACTTCAATGCAAGGATAGGTGAGATGGGTGGAGGTATTGGGGAGGACGGGGCGATGAAGAAAAGAAATTCGCAAGATAAGCACATAAATGGAGATGGCAGAAGGATGAGGGAGTGGGCGATGGAGGAGGGATGGGAAATACTAAATGGATGCACAGAAGGGGATTGGGAAGGGAAGAGGACATACATCGGACCGAGGGGATCATCAGTGATTGACTATATAGCAATCAAAGGTATCTCGAGAGAAGAAGTGAGAAGAATGGAGGTGGAGGAAACCATGGGATCGGATCATTTGCCAATAAAAATGGAGATACGGATGGACAAGGGGGAAGGAGTGGAACAAGAACAGGAAGTTGTGAGAATAGAGAGCGGGATAAGTGCAATTATACAGAAAAGGTTGGAGAAGGTGCAGTGGAATGAAGTTGTATCAATGGAGGAAATGGAGGAGGTCACACTGGGATGTGGAAGAAGAGTGAAGGGAAAGAAGGTGAATGAGAGTACGTGGTTTGATGAAGAATGTCAGCTGGCAAAGTGGGAAGTGAGGGAGGCAATGAGAGAATGCTTATGGAGCGGAGGGGAAGAGAGGCGGGTGGTGGCAGCTAGAAAAAAGTATGATAGTATATGTGAAAGGAATAAGATAAAAGCATTGGAGAGAACAAGTGAGGAAATGAGAAAGTGTAAGAGTGAAGCAGAAATGTGGAATATCCTGAAAAGAGGTGAAAAGAAGAGGCAGATAGGGGTATCAATACAAGAGTGGTCAGAGAAGTGCAAAGGAAGTAGCGGACGATCGGAGAGTATAGGGGACGGAGGACTAAGGGAAGTGATGGAGGATTTCTCAGAGGAGGAGGTTGAGAAAGCGTTTGAGGAAGTGAAACGAGGGAAAGCAGCAGGAATGGATGGACTGAAGGCGGAGATGTGGAAGGAGATAGGAAAAGAGGGAAAGGATAAGTTCAGGGAGCTGTTAAATCAAATGTAGAGAGGGGAAGCAGACTTACCTGCATCATGGAGAGTAGGAGTGGTATGCCCAGTTCACAAAGGAGGAGAGCGCGATAAGGTGGACAAATATAGAGGGATAACAGTCATGGGCAGTGGCTATAAGACTGCCATGATTGTGGTGAAGAACAGGTTGGAGAAAGAAGTAGAAGAGAAGAGGCTGCTACCGGAGACGCAGGGGGGTTTTAGAAAAGGGAGGGGCACCAGAGATCAGATCTTCACCCTGGCAAGGTTGGTTGAAAGAGTAATGGAAGAGTAATGGAAGAAAGAGGAAGTGTATATGCAGTGTTCCTGGACCTAAAGGCAGCGTATGATAGTATACCGAGGGAGAGCCTGATAGAGTGTTTGAGAAGGAAAGGGGTGAGTGACGGGATGGTAGAGTGGATAAGAGGAATGTATGAGGAAACGTGGGCGGAAGCGAAAGTGGGAATGGAAGTGTCGGAGAAATTTAGAACGTGGATGGGGGTGAGACAGGGCTGCCCGTTGAGTCCTTTGCTGTTTAACTTGTATATGAGCGAGTTTGAAGAAGTGTTGAGGAAAGGACAAGCGGGTGGGATGGTTGTTGGAAGAAGCAAGGTATGGATGTTGGCGTATGCGGATGATATGGTATTAATGGCAGAGATTGGGAAGGGATGAGGGATATGTTGAAGAGAGCGGAGAGGTATATGGATAAGAGACGGCTGTGTGTGAATGTAGGGAAAACGAAGTGGATGAGATTTAGGAATAAAGGAAGGGAGGGAAGAGTGAGAGAAATAGAGTGGAAGGGTGAGAGAGTGGAGAGGGTTAAGGTGTTTAAATACCTGGGTTTCGTTTTTAAAGGTACGGGAGGGTATGTGGAACACTTAAAATGGATACAGGGTAAGGCAAGGAAAGCGTGGGGTATGGTTTGGGGGAAGTGGGGAAAATGGATGGAAAACAATTTTAGAATGGCATGTAAATTGTGGGACGCATGTGTGAGAACGATCTTAATGTATGGTGTGGAAGTATGGGGGACGAAGGGGTATGAATGTGTAGAGAGAGCAGCGGGGGTTCTTGAAGCGTATGTTGGGGGTGGAAGAGTCCACGCCAGGGTATATACTGCTTCAGGAAACAAATAGAGGGAATATGCAGAGTGTGGCAATGGAGGAGTGGTTAGATATGAGATGAGGTTGTGCGAATTAGAGGAGGAGAGACTGGTGAAAGAGGTGTGGGAAACATGTGTAGGTGTAGGAGAGTATAAATGGAGAATGGAGCGAAAGAGAATGTATGAGAGGGTGGGGTTGTCGGAAGCCAAAGCGAAGGATTGGATAAAGAGTGGAAGGAATGCGGCAGCGTGGGTGAAAGAGAAGGAGAAGGAAGTGGAAATTCAGGAGAGGCAGGGATGTATCAGGGAGAGTGAGTATAATGATATGTATGAAAGGTGGCAGGTGCATGGGAGGTTGCCGAGATACCTGGGTGAGAAGGGGCTGGGCAGGGAGGAAATGGTGACGCTGGCAAGAGCCAGGTGTGGATCAGGAGAGAGAGGGAGGAAAGTATGGATGGGTATAGAGTATGGGAGATGTGTATTGTGTGAATGGGGGAGGGATACTTGGAGACATTTGGCAGAGGAGTGCGAGGGTGTGTGTGACGAATGGGTGGGAGGGACGGAACCGGGGTGAAGACACTGGCGAGGTTGGGGTGGGAAAAGGAGAGGAGAAGGAAATGAAGTTAATTATTTGTATGCCAATAAAGGTCTTTTTTTTGGTAATTTAATTAATTATTCCTTCTATTGTATGAAATGTTACTAATATAAATATAGTAGAAGCCAGTTAAAGCGCGAGTTATAATTGACAAACCATTTTTCTACAGTTAGTCAGTCAGGCAATTTGCAGAAATATCAAAATTCATTTTATTTCCAGACAAAACATTAGCAGATAAACTTAATTTGGAGATTTTTGAGTGGCTGAATTTGTAAGATATAGAAAAGCAATTAATCCAGTTCTATATCTAAACAAAAATTTGTCGATTTAAGAAAAGACTTAAAAACAATTGAAAATGATCAACAGTTGGACGTTTTTTCAAAAGTATGCAGAGGAGCAAATAATAATAAGTAATGTTAATACTTTACAAATTTCATTGATTGGTATGATATTAGCAAGGGAAATAGTTGTTTCAATAAAATATATTATTATATTTTTTGGTCTTTGTAAGACCTATTCATTCATTCATTTAGACTACTGAATTTTTTGATTTTATATCTTATATTAAATATTTTATATTGTATATTTTATATGAACTCTACTGTCCGTGATAATTTTTGTTATTAATATATACTTTTCTTAAATTATTTAAAAATTAATTAACACGTTCACTGCGGCTATGGTTTTTGTGTAACTTCTTACTAGATGGTACGGATCAAAGAAAACCCGTTCTTAGAAAATCTTGTTACTGCAAGCCGAATGGATTAATCTGTACGAAAAACTTTTATTTCAGTCAAAGTACGACGAAGTTACAACCTCCCGCCCGTAGGAAAGTTCGATCCTCCAAATACGGTAGCGCGACGGGACATATGCGTTTTTTTATAGATGCACCATATGGATTTACATGTTAAAATTTGTATGTCTGTTAATGGTTTTCCTATTGCGAATTTCAGTATAAATTTTGGTATGCTGGAAGTTTGCATTGTGTTTAATAACTTTTAATAGTTTTTATAATAAAAAAATCTTAAATTTGAAAGAAATTAAAGAAAATATGTGACTAGTTTTGTTTTTAAATATTATTTTAGTTTTATCAGTAGGCGTGTTTGTTGTCGATAGAGAACAAACAACTGCCATAGTTAGAATTGGTTAGACATTTCGCACATATGTACGTATAATTTATAAGTGTACATAGTAAAAATTGTTACAATGTCTATTTATACCACCGATGTAAAAGTGTTTATTATCACAGCGTATATTAGAGGTAACTCCAGTAGAGTGGTATGTGATCATTTTGCGGTGAATTATCCCGACCGGCCGATCCCAAATAAAACAATTGTTTTGAGGTTACAGTTAGGCAATGGCAAAACGTGAAAAGACATTACTGTTCAGCTTATTACGGCAAACAATTTGAATATTTATTATGAAGTGAATAAATTTAAATATTTTCCAGAGCAATTTTTATAACGTTGCATTTCATATTCTAATTCATATTGTCAACAAACGCGCCTACTATTAAAACAAATAATAATTAAGCACCGAAAAATCTTTTTTTTGTTTTTTTTTTAAATTTGCGATTTTTTATTATAAAAACTATTAGAAGTTATTAAAGACAATGCAAACTTAGAGTGTACCAAAAATGATACTGAAATTCGCAATAGGAAATCCATTAACAGGCATACAAAATTTAACATGCAGATCCCTATGGTGCATCTATAAAAAAACGCACTGTATGACGCCCCGTAACGCAGTCAACTTAAATGTTTTGCCTCATTTAAATTTTGGAATGAAATGGTACTGCAGGTGAGGAGCCCAAAGTTATCGAATGGAGCGACCAGCCAGCCTGGACGCCAGTTCGTTGCACTACTCGTCTAAAAATCCACAAAATGGGTAGGCAACAAAACTATTGTATACCTCGGAAACAACCAGTGATAAACAGTTATCAAACTTCTATAGTTTTCATCCGATTGACTTGAGACATAAATTAATATAATCAGAGAAATTCCATCTAGAGAGCGCAAAACTTGCGACATTATTGCAATTAAAAACAGTTTAATTTAGCCGTTTACCAACCAATTTAACTCAAATTTTGTCAAGATCTGAATTAATATTGTTGTTTTAACAGGGCAAAATTTCATTATATTTTGTCCTAAATTAGGCCGATGTTGAGCAATAATCTATTTTCTTTGTTATTAAATATTTAAAAAAATACTGTCAAAATGGGATTCGCCCGCAAATAGAAGTAATATTACACTAACAAATTAAACTTTTACTTGAATAATGGTTTAAATCACATACATCTCTAAAAAAAGCATGGGTATAGTACAATCGCGCAGAGGTGACAGTGACTCATTGCTCCATGTTGCCTGAATTAAGTTTCTAGTAAACGTATGTCCATAAAATAATTCGATTCAATCTAGGCGGAAAATTTAAAAATTCTCGAGCGTGCAAATACTTTCCCGACGAAACTGCGAGTGCAGTTTTCGGCAATCGGTAAAGACAACTGGAAATTTGTCATTAAATTTAACCTTTTTTATTAATGAAATGGATACAATCAATTCTGCTCTTAACTAAATCGAAATCGGAGACGGTCAAACCCAGATACAAGCATGTTTATTTTTGAGGTTAGAATAGATAGAATGAGAAAAGACATACGTTGCACTTAGCCCTTGAATTTACATATCGACATACGTTTCGTATTTCATTTAGTTTTTCTTACGCATGCGAAAGAGTATAGATATTTATCCAGACGCGATTATTAGATCGAAAAAGCATGAATCACTGTCACCTCTGCGCGATTGTACTATACCCTGCCCTTAAGCAGCTCAACCATTACGTCCAGCTTCGTCGTAAATTAACATCTCGGTGTACTCAGCAAACGTGTATTCAACCATCCTGCACTGCAACGTCTTTCTTCACGACTGAATGGTAGGTGACGTGCTATGCGAAGCAGTACATCAGACTATGAAAAGAACACACTTGACATTAGGTGACTGCCGACGGTGCCCGTAATAAACGGAACAAACACACAAAGAAATAAGAAAATACAAAATACCATGCCGTGATGGGGAGATGCAAAATTAATTCGACCTTGTCATCATTGTAGCATCAAAATGGTATGTTTCCGGACATGGGTTCCTATACAAAATGTTATCTACTCTAAATTATCTCTACAACCCGTATAATTCTGTATAATCCTGTATGTAAATTTCTTCTATCTAGGGCGTGCGGTCAAAAGAATGTGTCTAAAGCGCGGTCCAGACGCAACGTTTTATCGTACGATAAAACGGTCATGCAAGTCGCTCGACAAAAATGAAAAGTGAAAATGAAGATGACCTCGACACATCGTTTGCAAGTGGAGAGACCGCTATAGAAGTGAATACTGAGACCGAGGTGAAATATTTAAAATATTTGTTAAAATCCAAGGACATGATCATTCAAAACCTTCAAAATAATGTTAGTTTCCTTCAAGAACAAATAAAATCCCTTAATCAGCTGACGATAATTCAGGGCACAACAATACAGTCCTCAATAGCCCCAAAAGAGGTCACCACTACCGCCTCCAAAAACAAAATAATGCAAGCGAAGGCGACCAAAGAGATAAAACCTCGGCAGAGAGACCCGCAAAAAATCTGTCTCAAGGAATCACCAAAAAAGGCCATTAAAAATAACGCAGCTGCAGAAATAAATAGTTCAACGAACCACAACAGAAACACAATATTAGAACAAGATATCCCAATGACCACCAATCAACTGGCAGAAATATCACTTACGCAACCAAATACTGACAACTCTGTAAATGGAAAGAGGCACGATGAGATAGTTTATCAACCCCAAAAGAAAAAATGGTACCATATTGGTAAATACAAAATAGATTACACAAAGGAGAAATTTATTACAGCACTTGAAGCAAAATCCCCAAATATTCAGTTCAAAGTGGAAACGCTAGAGTACGAAGACAGGAACACTTCTGAGAAATACAAATGCTTTAAGGTCGGCGTGCCCGAGGAATCTGCGCACACATTTGCAGAGTCAAACTTTTGGCCAGAAGGCATTACTGCAAGTGAATTCAAGTTTTTTCGGAAGTCTGCCTACAGAGAAAGATCCCAATCCCACAGAAACAAGTAAGAATTTAAAACGCAACAACAATAACAATGATCGTAACCTAGTAAAAATCTTACATCAAAATATACGAAGTATCTATAATAAAACAGAAATACTATCTGTCGCGTTAAATAACGATAAACCAAATATCATTTGCCTAACAGAAACCTGGTGCAAGAAAAATAACCTAAAATTTGTCCACCTAAACGGATATCGATTAATCTCTAATTTCACCCGAGCTCATCGGGAGCATGGCGGGTGCATGATTTTCGTCGATGAAAAAAACAATTATCATAAAATAATAAACACTGCCCAATATTGTGTGGAAATGGATATAGAATGTGCAGGATGTACAATAAAAGCTAATAATGATAAAACTGCAGTTGTATGTGTTTATCGTCCACCCTCAGGTAATCTCAATATTTTTTTTGAGCGTCTGAAAGACTTATTGGTAAATCTAAAGACAACGCACTCTAACCTTATATTATGCGGAGACCTTAATATAGACTATATGACAAATTCGGCGGCAAAACAGCAACTTAATGATCTTTTTAAGTCATTCAAATTCAACAACAAATTGAATGAGCCAACAAGAAGTCAGTCGACTGGTAATTCTTACTCATCGACACAGATCGACTATATTGTAACAACTATCCCCGAGAACAACTGGTCATGCAATAACCTTAATCTAAATATATCTGATCATCAAGCGCAACTAGCCAGCGTACAACTTGATCCAGAAAACACCAATAAATATATACCCAAACGTACTTTTCACAGGCAAATGAAGGATAGCAATATCTGGGAGTTCAAAAGCTACTTAAACAAAATAGACTGGCAATATATCAAAAATGACGATGTAAATACAAGCTTTGAGCTATTCCTTAATGAATTTCTATACTACTATAACCTTGCATGCCCTACTAAAATGAAAAAATGGTGATGTGGCCATCATGTTACTTTCTCCGACTTGATGGTATCATTTATATTTACGCTTCCATGGTTTATTTTCAATTTAAATCATATTTTAAGTGTGCATCGAACGTTTTGTAGACTCGGATAAAGCTGACGTTTAAAACGTCAAAATTATGAAAGATGGAAAAAATGTACTTCAAATTAAAAAACTCAAAGAGATTTCGAAAAAAACTTATTCTTCATAAATTGTTCATTTTGGCATTCTCTACAATTATTATTAACATAAGTTTGCTGTAACTATTAGCGTTTCATAATTGTATACCAAAAATGAAAAAAAAAAAAGAAAATAATTTTTTTTCTCGAATAGCAATGATTTTATGAAAAATGTTTTCAAACAAAATAATTGAATTTCTTTATTGTCTTCAATATTTGTTAAAATATTTTTGTGATATTTTTCATATTTAAGAAAATATTGGCAAAAAACAAAAAACAGTTAAGGTAAACATCCACTTCCGGTGTACGAAATTTTACCAAAAGCTTTTCAGTTGTTCGGATTATCAAATAAAACTTATGTTCAAAGTTTCATTTCAATAGGTCTATTAGTTTTAGAGATACAGCGCGCACAGACACACACACACACAGACACACACACACACACACAGGCACAAAATTTTTTTTTCCAGAAATTGTTGAAATGGCATCTAGGGACCCCAAAACGGATATTTCCTTAAAAAAAAATTTTGAAAAAAAAATCACGATCACAATACTTTCTCGTACTTCGTAACGGAGAAAGTAAAAAAAGAATAAAAACAAAAACAATTCGACATGGATAAACGAGGCCGTAAGAATGTCATGTAATAACCTAAAACTGACATACCGCCTTATGATGGAAGCACCATCTGCCAAAATAAGAGCAAAATACCATAAGGACAAAAAGGACCATAAGAGGCTTATAAAAGATACTAAACGCAATCATTAGTTTCTTGGAAACTAATACACCAAGAAATACATGGCATGGAAAAAGACAACACGTACACTATCACTAACGAAGACGGTAATACAACCACTAACACATATGAAGTGGCAAATGCATTTGCTAAACACTACTCCTGTATAACAGACATAAAGCTAGGTGAGCACTTCGGTGAGGTCAAAGGAATGTACTGCCTCAAAATACGAGATGCACTCGATGTTCCTTTCACCAGTAACACATGCAGAAATCTATAACACGATTCTGCAAATAAAAAATAACGAAAGCTGTGGACAAGATGGCGTGCCTATCAAAATTATTAAGGGCGTCGTAATGGAAATCTTAGAGCCGTTACACTACTTAATTAATTTAATTATAAAGTCCGGAGCCTTCCCAGAAGCCTTGAAGACATCCAAAATTATACCAATCCACAAAAATGGACCAAGAACTGACGTCAACAACTACCGACCCATCTCCCTCCTCGATTCATTCTCTAAAATCATTGAAAAAATTTTAGTCACAAGACTCGTAAACTTCACTGATACCTTCCATCTTCTCAAAGACGCACAACACGGATTCAGGAAACACCGTTCAACCGAAACAGCAAATGTAGTTCTCCTTGAAGAAGTAACAAAAAATGTTGATATGCGAAAATGTGTGGCCGGGTTATTCTACGACTTTTCGAGAGCTTTCGACACAATCGATATAAAATTTGTGCGGGTTAAGTTAAACGCGCTTGGTATTCGTGGCAATGTGGCGGATCTCGTAGTGTCATTTTTAACAGGTCGGAAACTATTTGTCCAGATTGAAAACAGTGCCTCCTCAAAAATGGATATAAATAAAGGGGTAGTGCAGGGATCCACTCTAGGACCCCTAATGTTTTTGTTATTTATAAACGATTTAACTGAACACATCTCTGCGGGTCGGGTGATCAACTTTGCAGATGATACTGCAATTGTGGTTTCAGCTGACCAAGAGGAACTACTCATAAAAATCGAGACAACCAATAAAGAAATGCTCGAGTGGTGCAACAAAAACTGTTTATTACTAAACGCAGGGAAAACCAACACTCTCCAATTCTATAACAGGAAACGTCCTGATACCACAATTGCAGGTCTAAATAAATATGTAAAACATCTAGGTTCCTATATCGAGGAAAATCTCAACTGGGATATGCAAATTGACCATGTAGCCTCCCGGTTAAGTAGCGCATATTATGCAATACTAAAATTGAAATCCAAAATTGATCACTTATCCCTGATGAATGTATACTATGCTATGGCTCACTCCCACATATCGTACAACATTATGATCTGGGGTAGAGCTTATGTCACACGTGTATTTACAATGCAAAAACGAATTGTAAGGCTAATTTACGCCCTACAAAGAACTGAAACTTGCCGAAGTACTTTTATTAACAATAACATGCTGACTGTGCCTTGTGTCTATATATACAAATGTGCGATGTACGCATATAACGATATTAAATTATTCCAAAAGAACAACGCTTACCATGAATATGATACAAGGCACAGCGCAAACATCCGCGTAGCATCCCACAAATCGACTCTTTACGAGAAATCTGCAATATACATGTGCATGCTAATTTATAATAAACTCCCTAAAGAAATGAAAAAATGTAAAAGGATTCTACAGTTTAAACTAAAGCTAAGAGAATATCTGGTTAAAGAATGTTTTTACAAATTATCCGATTTTTTATTACACTAAAGGGACAAACGTACACAGTAAGTTGTTATAATTAACTACTCGCTGAATGTATATGATAACATGTATGTATGTATCTATATACCATATTATTTAAAATGTTCATTTTACCTAATATGTTACTTTATTTTATTTTATTTTAATTATTTATTTACTTATTATGTACTATTATTTTTAACCACTACATTTTACTTTATATGTATAATATGACGTTCACATCCACCGCAAAGCATGTGCTCCTTTGATGTATCTTGTTCTGTATATGATGGCCTACGTGAAATAAATGATATTATTATATTATTATTATTAAAAGGTACAGAAATTACCGCGTCCACACGTTTCCGATTTATCGGTCAAATTTCAGTTTCGTGACGTTTGTCTAAACATGGAGGAAGTGTTTCTTTGGTCACTTTATGCTGTTTGCATTGGAATAAGAAGTAAAAATAAACGTAAGAATAAAAGATTGAGATGGTGCAGGGAATGGTTGTTAAAAAGACATGAATTTTCTCATGTCAGATTATTACGTGAACTTCATAATGAAGCAGATGATTGGCGTAATTACCTGAGGATGGACGCTGAAACTTACAAGCATTTGTTAAATTCTGTTACTCCCCACATTAGGAAGCAAAACACCTGCATGAGAAAAGCTATTTCAGCTCATGAGAGACTCAGTGCCACGTTAAGATTTCTTGCAACAGGAAGAAGCTACAAAGATTTGGAGTTCACGACCATCATGTCCAAGCAATCATTGAGTGCAATTATACCGGAAACTTGCGATGCTATCTATAGGGTTTTAAAAAAGACTACTTTAAGGTAAGTTTTAGATAATAGTTTTATTAGAAATAATCGAAGCATTGGCATTGTACAAAAAAAAATTGAAACATGTTTTATAATCAGTAAACACTATAATTTAGCGACAACACGTTTATTACATATTTAAATACCTTAATTGGATTTAAATTTTGAAATATATTCATGAAGATTAGAAGGATTAGAATCTGTGTCATTCTGTGAAAGTAGGGTACGGTCGTTTGATAACTGCTTTGAAGAGTGTTGTTGCTGGCCAATTTTAAGTGAGGAATGCTGCTCTTGTTGACTCCCCTGCTGTGAAAATTGCGAATTTGGTGTAATATTGGGAATAGCTGTTGTTGCTTGCAAAGAGATGCTGCTTGATGGTATTTGCTGCTGCTTGTAGAATGAAGTGAAGCACAGATTATTTTGGATATTGGAAGGAATAAAATTTGTGTTGGCAAGTTCCGGAGATGTGGTTGTATGGTTGAATATTTGTAGCTTCAGTGCATGTTGTTGTTGGCCGATTTCCGCTGTATAATTGCCTTGTTGGCACCCTTGCCTTGTAATTTGCCCTTTCGGTCTGGTATGCTGAATGTATTGTGTTGTACTATGTTGTGTGGATTCTGGTAGATGCCGTTGAGGAGGATTTTGTTGCATTTCACCAGTCACAATTTTGGAATGTTTATTCAAGGATAATATATCCTCTTCAAATAAAGTATCAGAGATAAGTTTCATAGCAAACTTGAGTTGATCAGGATGGACTGCTCTAAGCCTATCAGCGACATGTTTTCCAAATCGGTCATGTGAATCTTCCTGTAATAATTCTAATTTTTTACTAATTTTAGACATAAGTTTGGTCATTTCATTGTTATTTGAAGGAATTTTCTTCTTGCGATTTAAATTGCTTAAACCGGTGGTGAGACTGGAACTCGTTTCACTATTCGGAGTGGACGGTGCAGCGGTAGATGGTGTAGTAGGAAAACTTTGATCTAAGTAATGCTGAAACAATGATATGTTAAAAATTAACAAAATGTATTTGATGCTAAAAGTAAGAATTATTTTTATAATTTTTTTTTGTTTTAGTTTCCAGAAAGCGAACAGGAGTGGTTACAAATCGCAGCCGAATTTGAAAGAAAATGGCAATTTCCGCATTGTTTGGGCAGTATTGATGGCAAACATATCAGAATTATTCCGAAAGGAAGCGGATCGTATTATTTTAACTACAAAAAAACGCACAGCATAGTTCTTATGGCAATATGTAATGCGAACTGTGAGTTTATCTACTGCGATGTTGGCACAAATGGGAGAATCTCTGATGGTGGTGTAATTGCTAATACCAGATTTTATGAAAAACTGGTCAATAACGATCTAAAAATTCCAAAACCAGAATATATGCTCAATTCCAACGAAATTATTGGATATACGTTTGTTGGTGATGAGGCCTTTGCAATGCGTCCCGATCTTATCAAGCCATATAGTAGGGAAGCACTCAATAGAGAACGAAGAATTTTTAATTACCGGTTATCCAGAGCCAGACGAACTATTGAAAATACTTTTGGCATTTTAGCGTCACGATTTCGAATTTTCCACACTGCTATCAATTTGCAAATAGAAAACATTGATAAGATCGTTTTAACATGTTGTGTATTACATAATTTTCTCCGCAAGAAATGTCCACAAAATTACACACCTGCAGAAAGTACGGACAAGGAAAATATTATAGATTGTTCTGTTGATTTAGGAGACAGATGTGACCCTAATTTGATGCATGACCTTCAAAGAGGAACGAGAGGACAAATTTTCAATAATGCAAAAATGGTTAGAGAAAAATTCTGTAGCTATTTTAATAATGAGGGCTCAGTCCCGTGGCAAGATAACTTAGTTTTTGGGTAACTTATACTTGGTATTATTATACAAACCGTATTACATATTTTTGACAATAAAATGCTTTAAAAACCTTAAATTTTCCTTTATTAATAAATAACTACTAAAACTTCACTTACCTCTTGTTGATTTTCCTCATATGTCTCACCATCGATGGTGTTTGTCGACTTTCTTACTTATCTTGGTCACCTAAAAACTCAAGCAGATGAAAGTACCATAACGTCGGCTTATAAATATTATCTTCACCAGCACCACTTTTAGTAGATTTAATTATTTTGGCCCTTTCTTTTTGAAAACGGTACGCAACGAGTTAAATTTTTTTGTAACTGTCTCCTTGTTAGCAGTTTCATCAATTTCCTTGAATTTTGCAATCATGACTTCATATGCCTGTGACTTCTTATTCCGGTCACTATACTCGTCATTTTTAACTTGCCACAAGCAAGGAAACGTGTGGTAGAGTTCAATAAATTCAGTCAAAAATTGTCGAGAACACTGACGAAGATCAGACATATTATAGATTTACAAAAAGCAGAATGAAATGCACGGACATGAGGCAACAGAATAGTACGACACTAAGAACATATACTGTAAAACGTTCCGATAAAACGTACGTTTGTTCACACGCTCCAACTTGTCGAATCAGTTCTCACAAAATGATGCCTCGCCGCTCAGATTTTCGACTTATCGCACCAACCTATTTCGATCATGCAAGACGTACGTTTTGTGGTCTACACGCTCCGTTTTACTTGATACGACTTGTCTGATTCGACAAGTCGTTCGATAAAACGTTGCGTCTGGACCGCGCTTTAGGGGTACGTGTTTTTATTATATCTTTACAATTTAAACTGATCTATGTGAAAAGAAATGTTTTGTAGCACCAGTTAATTATTATTATTAGGTTGTTTATTGGGAAATTAATGTTTCGCGCTCATGTGGTTTACAAGCAACATAATTTATTTCTCAAATTTGAATGAATTTTTATTTAGACAGTCATTAATACACTTGTATTACAAGTGACCATTTGAACGATACATTCCGTAACAACTAATTATAAGACACTTTTGCTGGGCCGACTGCGGTGCACCACAGACGCGCAATATCTTGCATTGAGTTGAATAGAACTCTCTTGTCTCTCTTGTTCTATAATGTAGACTCGTGTGAGACATTCCTAAGCAACAAGTGCGTAGTTTTTTTTTGTGTGAGGAGAGGAAATCTTTTATAGACACCTCTATAGTGGGGTAGTGTTGGATTCACCGGGTTCACGCCTGCAAACTAAAACCTCCCCTCGTATGCTTGGTGCTAGGGTTAGTCTGGCCAGCGGCCTATTCTAGCGTGTGGTTTTACTATATGAAGTGAGTAGCCAGCGGTAGTCCGGGCCCAGCCGCTCTCGTGAAGTGAGAGGGTAGTGGGTGTAACATTATAGTCGCGATACAATTTTAATTAATTATTAATGTGAAAATTGCCATTTCTAAGTTTTACCTTAGGATATCTTTGGGGGTGGAGTATTTATTGCTACACTTGGCCGGCATGTCGTACTTTGGGATTATAATTCCCAAAGATGGGCTATTGCAGTGATGGGGAAACTACGGCCCGCGGGCCAAGTCCGGCCCGCGGAAAGGTTTAATCCGGCCCGTTTAAGAGTGCCGTCGTGAGAATGTTTGAACGCGTTCTTACTTCGTAATGTGACGACCCGCATAAAAACTACCTGCGGCGATATTCAAAACACAATAGTATTCTGGACAAATCCATCCCACCTAAACAGATGACTCATCTTCGCTCGAAACTTCCAGACACTCTCGCAGGTAGGTATAAATACAAGCGAGGCCGCCCGAAGATCAGTTAGTTAGCGACTTAGTCAGTCATCTGCAAGGACCCGCTGTGACTCGAGTAATTAATAATAATAATAATAATAATATAATAATAATAATAATAATAATATCTTTATTGGTGCAATAACATAAACTAGTTTAACACAAGTCAGTAAAATGTTACATAAAGCGAAACAGGGCGAGACAAGGCTAATTTAGAAATTATTAAAAACGACAGATTGATGAGCTGACAATACAAATGAAACAATAATTGAAGCATTAATACAAAAACCATAAATAAAGCAATAGTATAAAACATAAGATGATCTAAGTAGTTTAAAATAGATACAAAACACGTTCAAAATTTAAGGGATATAATCCTCTGTTTAAAGTTAAAAAACTCAGATATAAAATAGAGCGAATTGTCTTTAAACGAATACATTACATATTACATATAATTAAAAGTAGGTTGTAGGGATACCACAAGACTACATAGCTTTTAACCAGGAGCAACTAGGCCACTGAAGCGACTAGTAAGACATTCTTCGATATTGTAAAAACATTGCCGAATTAGGTACGATTTGATTAATTTACGAAACTGTAAGTTGGGTAATTCTTTAATCGAGTCGGGCAAAATATTTAATAATTTTGGCCCGTAAAAATTTACACCATTCTGCGATTTATTTAAACGGAGACGGTTGGGGTATAATAGATCACTTGTTCTGGTATTGTGTTGGTGATACTGACTGTGTGTTTTGTACAGAGTAATATTTTTCCGCATGTATGTTAAACACTCTAGGATATAGAGGCAGGGCAGTGTTAATAATAATAATAATAAAGTTTATTTACGGTAACCACCTTTGTATACATAAAATACAAAATATATAATAACAAAATAAAGTATGTGAAACATTTCAACTTAATGAGTACATCCATTACAAAGAAACAACATATAAATGGTAGAGATCAAAATTGACATAAAAGTTATATAATGCTTAAGTTATATAATATTAAAATCGTGAAAGTAAAGAATACCAAAAATAAATACAAATTTCATTATCTAAATTTCAAGTTTCTTTTAAAACGATTAAATTAATTGTCAAATAAATCAAACCAGTCAGGGCAATTAAATTCATTTCCAAGTGTAGTTAGCCGAGAAATCGAATTGTTGTGACCAGATACAGTATTGTGGGTGTTTTGGTAGAAAAGAGTAGTTGATCGAGTTCTTCTATTAGGAGTATGAAACAAAAACATTTTTAAAATATTTGGGGAGTCGATCTTTCCGTGAACCAAACGGTGTAGTAAGCATAAGTCCGCGTCAATGCGACGATCCGCCAGTGTCTTCATGCTTAGGACGTCCAATATTGCCTGGTAATCACCTCGAATATGATGACGACCTAGTTTGAACTCCATGCTTCTTAGGTATTTCTTTTGGACAAGTTCAAGTCGCATAATATTGGTGGTAGTAAATGGAGTCCAAATGGGTGAGTTATATTCTAAAATTGATCTAACAAGAGAGCAATATAAAACTTTCAAACTTGCAGCATTCATGTCTTTACTTATGGACCACACATACCCCCACATTTTTAATGCATTATTAGTAATATTAGCAATATGGTTGTTGAAAGTGAATCTGGTATCGAAAGTAATGCCCAAGTCTTTCATAGTGGTAACCTGTTTTATGCTAACTGAGTTGATAGTGTAAGTATGCATGATTGGATTATTACAACGATATGTAGACATTGAAAAACATTTTGTGACATTCAGAGACAAACGATTTCTGACACACCACATATTTATACGATCCAGGTCAGCCTGAACCTCAGCACAGTCTTCAGGTGTATGGATGACTTTAAAGATCTTTAAGTCATCGGCATACAATGAAGAGTTACAGTTTACAATTGATTCAAGTAAATCGTTGATAAATAATAGGAAGAGGATTGGGCCGCAATGAGACCCCTGGGGTACCCCCGAAGTAACTGTAATTGCATTAGATGTAAAGTTACCGATCTTAACAAACTGTACCCTGTTATTGAGAAAGGAGGATATCCATAACAAAACTTCGGCACGTAAACCCAACGAACTCAACTTATCCAGCAAAAGAATAATGTCAATTCTATCAAACGCCTTGGTAAAGTCAGTGTAGATAGTGTCTATCTGATACCGACTATCCAAAGCATTCGAGACGAATTCCTTGTATTCCAGAAGGTTAGATAGAGTGGACCTACCAGCAATAAATCCATGCTGGTTGGGAGAAATAATAGACTTAGTACACCAAGCCAACAGATCTGCAACCATTTTATCCAACATTTTAGGGATCGTGGATTGTATACATACGCCCCTGTAGTTTTTCACGTCCGCTCTCGAGCCAGATTTATGTAACGGGACAATGAAGCTATTTTTCCATAACTCCGGTACTACGCCTTGATTCAATGATCTAGCAAACATGATATAAATAGGACGACACAAGGAGTAAATGCAATTTTGCAGGAAATAACTAGATAATTGATCAGGACCGTATGTATGCGATGGTTTTAAGTTAGAAATGGCACTAAACACATCTTGAATATTTAAAACTAGTTTAACATCCTGAACCTCAGAGGAACCAGAATAAGGTTGATGGGATGAATTAGATGAAGTGGTGTAGACAGTCCTAAAGTATTCCGAGAATAAATTAACTATATCAAGACCATTATCAGCGGAGATATCATTATAAATCATTTCATTCGGATAACCAGCTTCCTTTTTTAACTCTTTGGCATATTTCCAGAAATAACGCGGGTTCGATTTAATAAATGATTGCACATCATTGAGATACTTGTTGTAGCAGGATTCAGATAAGCTCTTGCAATCCTTCCTAAGTTGCGAAAATAAATGGTAGTCCTCAACCCGACCAGAAAGTTTATAGGATGCATGCGCTTCTTTCTTTTTCTTAATTAGTGAAATTAAATGTTTGGACATCCATCTAGGGTAACTATTCGTGTAATGCTGCGTATATTTATAAGGTATAAATGATATCGTAGAATTCACTAATCGCGACATCGAAGTCATCAGTCGAAGTCAGGAAATCCCAGTTGATAGAATTGAGGTAAGAGTTAATCAGGTTGAAATCAGCAAAATTATAAAGAAATTGTTTTTCACATGTCACAATGTTGTGGTTAAACTCAATTGAGAGCTTCGCAAAGTACGCATAATGATGTAATATGTTTAGTTTTATAAATGAGTCTCGACAATCAGCTCGATAGTTCAGTGAAGTTAGGACTCTTACTGCCCTTCGTTGAAGGCTGAAAAGCCTGTTTGCAATCCCGGTGTGGCCCCAAGACAAAATGCTATAGCTAATATGGCTCTGACAAAGTGCAAAATATGCCGTTTTTAATGCAATCTCGGGAAGAGAATTCTTGAGTTGCCTCAGCAGATAAATATTTTTACATAATTTAGCTGACATGACTTGCTCTTGCTGGTTCCATGACAGTCTCGAATCTAAGTGGATCCCTAGAAATTTAGCACTGTTTATATTAATATCTTTCTTCATTGAGAACACAACATTGGCTGATTTGTCAGGATTAACAGTAAGTTTGTTAGTAGCAAACCATTCAGCCGCATTAGATACTGCATTATCATTCATCTGAGTAGCGGTCACTTTGTCGGACGAGTGACTTATTAGGGTTGTGTCATCAGCGAAAAGAATGGTGGAAGTGTTGTTAATTGTTTGTGTAATCCCCCAAACTCCCAGTGCCTCAACAAACTCCTGCGTAAGAGCATTAGTTAGCAGTAAGCTTTCGTCAATTGCGTTTCTGTGTGTTGTTCTCCGTAGTAGGTAACGTCTAAAATGGATGTTAAAAAAAGAAAAGTGGATTCAGAATGTCGAGTTTTTAAAGAAGAATGAACGTGGAAATATTTCTTTACTTTATTTAAAGAAAAACCTGTGTGCTTACTTTGCAATACAACTGTTGCAGTTTTAAAAGAATATAACATTCAACGCCATTTCAAGAGCAAACATGAAAACCACTCCTACTCATCGTTAAGTGAAGAGGTGAAAAAAATTAAATCGAAAGATTTAATAAAAAATTTATCAAGTCAACTACAATTATTTCAGAGAGCTAATCATTCTCAAAGATGCGCTACGAAAGCCAGTTATGTGTTGGCTTATAATATTGCTAAATCTAATCAAGCATTTTCAGATGGTGAATTTATAAAGCAGTGCATAATAGATGTGTGCGATATTATGTGCCTTGACAAGAAAAAGGATTTCCAGTCACTGTCTCTCTCAAGAAGAACAATCACCAAGAGAATTGAAAATATTGATAAAAATCTAATTTCACAACTGACTACAAAAACTCAAAAATTTATTTTTTATTCAATTACCATGGATGAAAGTACAGATATCAGCGATACTGCGCAGTTACTCATATTTGTAAGAGGAATCAACGCCCACTTTGAAATTACAGAAGAACTTGCAGGGCTGCAGTCAATGAAAGGAACAGCGACTGGTGCCGATATATTTTGTGAATTTGAAAATTGCATCGATAAACTTCGTTTACCTATTGACAAGCTATGTAATGTAACTACAGATGGTGCTCCTAATATGGTTGGAATGAATCAAGGATTTGTTGGGAAATTTAATTCTAAGTATCCGGAAAATGATGTTGTTTTTTTGCATTGCCTTATACATCAGGATGCTCTCTGTAAATCGGCTTTAGATATTGACCATATACTTAATATTGTTGTAAAACTAGTAAATATGATTCGTTCCAGAGGATTATTACATCGCCAGTTTCAACAGTTTTTGGAGTCCGTACATGCTGAGCATTCCGATATCCTGTATTATTCAAAAGTTCGTTGGTTAAGTGCTGGAAAAGTATTTGAAAGAATTTGGGATTTAAAAGACGATATTGTGAATTTTCTTCTTGATAAAGACATTTATAATCAATTTGACGTCTTAGAAAACGAAACGTGGCTTTCTGATTTCGCTTTTTTCACAGACCTCCTCGTACACATGAATAAACTTAATCTCAAATTGCAAGGAAAAAATCAGTTTCTTCACGATATTTGCCAATACCTGAAAAGTTTCAAATTACAGTTATTATTATTTGCTAATCAGATCTCTAAATCTGATTTTTCTCATTTTCCAAGAATACAATCTTTAAAATTCACTATATCAAACAATAAGATTAAAAAATACGAAATTAATTTGAGAAAACTATCTACAGAATTTGAAAGGAGATTTCAGGACTTTAGAAAAATGGAACCAGAGTTTAGTATTTTTGCGACCCTATTCAATGTTAATTACGAAGAAGTTGATGCAAAATTTCAACTTGAGTTAATAGAACTGAACTGTAATACTCCCCTGAAACAAACTTTTCATACAGTACCATTACTAGAATTTTATAAAAATTTAAGTCCAGATAATTTCCCAAATCTAATTACTCATGCAATGAAGATAATGACAGTGTTCGGCTCATCTTATATATGCGAACAAATCTTTTCAACAATGAAGCTTAGGAAAACTTCTTTAAGAAACAGAATTACAGATGAGCACCTTTCATCAGTTTTAAGAATTTCTGCTTCGCAAATGGAACCGGACTATGATGAAATTTTGATGAAACAGTCTCAATTTCATTTTTCTCATGCACCATCAACCACTAATGACACCAGAAAATAAAGTGATAATACTTCACATCAAGAACTACACTAAATTCATTTTATATTTTGTGCTTATAGTTTTGTTACCTTTTGCTTTTTTACTATTAAAATAATAAGTGTATGTAATAATATATGTATATGTTTATAGAACACATAAATTAGTTAACGATTAAGCATTATTCTTTGGCCCGCTACGATTGTCTAGTTATTACAAATGGCCCGTCTTAAAAAAAGTTTCCCCACCACTGGGCTATTGTCTAGCCTTTCGAAAAAGTTTGGATCTTATTGAGCACAGATGGAGAGCTGTAACCAAAGGCTTCAGATGCCTAGAGCATCTGAGGTCTCCGGATGAGTTTATATAGGTTTACCCTGTTCTTGTGGAACAATCTGGGCTTTTTTTATTATAGGAAACAGGCTGGCCAGTGCAGCTTCCGCTTTATTAACAGCGGTTTTAACGTGTTTAGACCAGTTTAATTTCTTGTCAAGTATACATCCCAGATACTTATCGTGATCGTGGAGTGCTATCGGGGACTCGCCATAGGTAAATTCAAAGGGAGGGATCGGGATTTTAGGGCGTGACCGTGTGAAATGTACAGCCACGCTCTTGCTCGGATTAATCGCTATTCGCCACTTGTTAGTCAACTTGTTAGTCAATTCCTCGCAGGCGTTAATAGCGGTTGGAGCGAGCTCCATATAGTTACGAAGGCTACAGAATGGGGTAATTTGAGTATTGAGCGGTCATGACCGGAGTGAAACTCGACAAGTCTTACTAAGTACTCAGGTAGTGGAGAAATCATGTTATATACTACGCCGTCATCCCAGGTCAAAAGCTATGGCACAATAAAAGAACACCGCAGTGTCTTTCCTATGAGTAAATCTATTCGAAATGAACTCAGCGACTCTCACTAGCTGATGAGTGGTGGAGAGGCCTTTACGAAAACCGAACTGAGAATTCGAGATGATCTTATTGTCCTCCGTGAAATCATGGAGGCGTTTGAGAATTATTTTTTCGGCAAGTTTTCACAGAGTACTGAGAAGACTGATGGGTCTATAGTTCTGAGGGATGGTAGGAAACTTCCCTTGCATCAAGATGCTGACTATGTTAGCCAGCTTCCAGGAGCTTGGAAAATGTTCTATCCTCATTGGCGCATTCGACTCTGCCCTTCCGGCCGATCTTACGAACCATGACGGTGGTGATGCCGTCATGGCCCGAAGCCTTCTTTTGCGGGAGAATCATTTCCAAGCTAAAACTAATATTTCGTTGAAAAAAAAATTAAAAATTTAATTAAGAGTTAAATATTCTTTGACTGAATAATATAATTTAAATGCAGTTTTCACTTTCTCCGTTACGAAGTACGAGAAAGTATTGTGAACGTGATTTTTTTTTCAATTTTTTTTTACGGAAATATCCGTTTTGGGATAAATTTCTGGAGAAAAAAAAATTGTGTCTGCTGTGTGTGTGTGTCTGTCTGTGCGCGCTGTATCTCAAAAACTAATAAAGCAATTGATATGCAACTGTGAACATAAGTCTTATTTGATAATCTGAAGAACTGAAAAGCTTTTGGTAAAATTTCGTACACCGGAAGTGGGTGTTTACCTTAACTGTTTTTTTTTTGTTTTTTGCCAATATTTTCTTAAATATGAAAAATATCACAAAAACATTTGAACAAACATTGAAGACAAAAAATAAATGAACATCTTTTACTTGAAAACATTTTTCATAAAATCATTTTTATTCGAGAAAAAAATTTATTATTTTTTTTTAAATTTTTGGTTTATAATTATAAAACGATAATAGTTACCGTAAATTTATGTCAATAATAATTGTAGAGAATGCTAAAATGAACAACTTATGAGGAATAAGTTTTTTTCTAAATCCCTTTAGTTTTTCAGTAAACTGAGTTTTTGAATTTGAAGTATAATTTTTCCATCTTTCATAATTTTGACGTTTTAAACGTCAGTTTCATCCGAGTTTACACAACGCTCGATGTACATTTATAATATGATTTCAAATGAAAATAAACCATGAAAACGTTAATATAAATAGCTATGATCAAGTCGGAGAAAGTAACATGATGCCCACATCACCATTTTTATTCAATTTTTAAATATTTGTACATTCGTCATATTTTTTAAAATTAAAAGAGGGTTTGTTGAACACTTTAGGGCCTATAATTTTACAAGAGGATCTTCTAATGTTGGGCACAATGTAGTCTATATACAGAGTACCCGTTTTTCGATCGGCATTATAGGGATCTCCGTTATCTTAAGCGATACGAGGTTGGTTAAATTAGGGGAATGTTTTGTATATAACGAAATTTGACACAGCTTTCATTTTTATGTTTTATGACAAAACTATTAATACTACCCATTTTGAACTAGAACAATATAAGAGCACTTTCTATTGAGACTCTAAATATGTTAATCTTTGACTATATACTATTGGACTTCTAGCGCCTCTTCATGTGTGTCTCCAACCAACGGTGGCGCGGCGGGACCCTAAATGGTTGAGGTATGTTACTAAATTGGTAGCTATGTTGTGTCTATGACATATGACTCTATGAGCTCGCATTGCATATTGTGATAACCTGCAATTTATTCACACCTTTGAATATATAAACATTTATATTGTCAAATATTCAAACTATGTCAAAATATTGCTATGCGAAAGGCTGCAATACGTCCACGTATATATGCCAACGCGGTTATAATACTCGTCAGCTGATGTACACGTCAGTTGACTTTTGACTTATAACCTAAAATTCTGAATTAGATTTCCATCAAATCCGGAACTTCGCAAATTATGGGTTGATGCTTTGCTTGTAAATAAAAGGCAGGAAAGTGGACCCGAGTTGCCGAAATATGCCCGCATTTGCATTCTCCACGTTGCTGTTGAATACATCGAGAAATATTTTTTTTGCTTTCCGGTTTTTAAATTACGCTCCATTTTCGGCTCCGGGGCGGAACTTATATCGGGCTCCAGCTCGTGGACAACTTTTGGAGCAATGATCATATGGGAAATGGAGGGGGAATAGCAGTCCATTAGTATATAGTCAAAGATGTTAATAGATTCATTGTAGTTATTAAGGTGGCGGAAAACCAATAAGCACCTTTTATTTTCCTTGCGGCCGCCATATTCGATTTTTGCATTTTTTTATTCCGATGATGTATAAAATATTATGGTATAATTTTACATTTGCGCTAAAATGATAAATTTATCATTTTAATAAAAGGTGCCATGGAAACAATCAATACTTTTTTTTAAATTCAATCTTTTTATTCTTATCAATAAGGGAGGGGACCCACCGACGACGGTTGCGTAAGGGCTTGATATTTATAGCTTTGCCAGTGTTCCGCATCCTCATTATAATTACGCCACTGATCGAAACGTAAGAAACATATAAAACATACAAAAAACGTAAGTCAATGCGAAGAGGGAGTCAAGAAATAGGTGGGTTTTTAAGGGAAAGAGATTTGGAATAAAGAAGTGCCGAAGAACTAGCAAAGGCAGAGTAGGGTGGAAAGAATGGGTTAAAATACATTAAAATTATTTTAATACCATCATATAATTTTCTTTATTTCATAAAAAGCTCTAATTACATCCTGTATTCAATACTAGCTGGAAGTTTGGACCGTCCATTGAAACAAACCGCGTAAATTGATATCTTAACTTCATTCTTGTTAACCGAATCATCAACCACGGCACTAGTTTGGGACGGACTAAACACCTTCGATTTAACAGCGCCATCAACGCAAATCTCATACCCCATAACTTTCTTATTCTTGGGCGCTTTCCATTTCAATAAAATACTTTCTGGGGATGTCCTGGTAATTTCAGTGATTTTCAAAGGAGTGGGATCGATAATATTGTATTCATCCAAATTCTCGGGTATAGTAATAAACATAGATGACGGAGGTGGTTTACCAGAGTTGATTTTATTTGGGGAAGAATTAGTCGGTAAATTTGCTTTACCTGTAAAAATGTTTTGAATCCTTTTTTCCTTAGTGATGGTTTTGCTTCTAGAATGCAATTCTTCTTTAAGTATTTCCATGAGTTTAGTTTGCTTTTTAGATTTTTCTTTTAATGCGCGTAACGTTGTTTCTAGGTTTAATGCCCTTCCTTTTTTGCATGTATTTTTGATTTGCTTCATTAGTTCACTTAGTTGATTATCATAATCTGTTGTTGAATAATGGCTCGTATTTACTAATTTTACCTTTGATTTGGATTGACGTGTACCTTTAGGATTATTTTCTTCCTCAATACACACATTTTCTAGCGTTGGTGGTTTTGTAATATCTTCAACTTTATGATTTGACATTTTTGTGGATTTTAGGGCATTGATACCTTTTTGTGGAGTATGTAATTTTGATAGTTACTAATAGTTTAAAAAAATGTAATGACGTGTTAATCAAATGTATACTTTGACATAAATATAAATGTCGGATTGTTTAAAAAATACTAACTGTGATCAATTAGAGTTCCATCGCGTTATAAGTGAGCGTATGCGTTGCTTGTATCATATCTGAAGTATCAAGGCAATTTCAAATAACTGCAAATTCTTTTACGCGGTTTCGTATTTTATGAAATCTGCTATATTAGCTATGTGTAAGTATATCAAGGAGGCAAAGTACATGTTTGTCGATTGAAATCGGCAAAAAAGCTTTGCGCTCGAAATTACACACAATATGTTGTAACTACGACTGTTGCAGAAAACCCCAAACTCAATTCATAAATACCGGGTGACCCAGGGATCTGTAAAAGCCCCATAACTTATTTGTTATTTGAGATATCGACTTCTAGTTTTCTTGAACTGGTACCCGTACTTATTCTACATATTTTAAAAATATGAATGTTTTTGTACAGGGTGTCCCAATATACATAACAGACCAAAGTTATGTTTTTTTTAAATGGAACACCCTATATTTTATACTTTATTTTCAACCCTCTTGAGAAGCTGTAAAAAATAGTACCAGATACCATGGGTCTATTATGGATGGTTGGTTAGTTATGGGCAAATTTGTGGCAAAAACAAGGACACATTGAAAAAATTGCAAAAGTGCTCCTAGCAAAGCTAGCGTCATTTTTTATACACTAAAGAATTTTTCACATCATGAAGAATAATACAAATCGGCTTTGGTTCTTTTTTGTTCATACTGCTATCCAGGGTGTCAACATACGCAAAACAATGGATAACTATTTTTTTTCAAATGGAACACCCTATATATCTTACCACCAATGCATGGCATTTTTAATAAGCTTTCCAATGATGTACAATTTGTATAAAGAAATATTAAGGATTCTTGAGATTTTTCCATAAAAACATTTTTCTTTTGTCACCTCCTGCTCATTTTTGGATTTTCAGCTAAAAATATCAATTTTCTGAAAAAGTAATTGGAAACCAAAGTTGTAGAGCGGAAAATTTTCGATCGATATTGGTCTTTCGACTTTTCCAATAATTCGTGCATTGCCCGCCAGAGCGCGCAAAATCGTGACCGTATATGCATTTTAGCGTTTTTTTAATTAATTAATTGCACTATACTTTATTTTTATGCCCTCTAGCGGAAAAACGGGTAATTGTAGAATAATTCAAATGACCTACATCGATTGAAAATATTCCGCTCTGCAACTCTTAAAAGAAGCATTTTTTGGCCAAAATGCATAGTTTTCGCTAAAAATGCAAAAAACCATTAAAACACGTAAAAATTGATACATACATTTTCAATTTGCATTTTTTGCGAAAACTATGCATTTTGGGCAAAAATTGCTTCTATTAAGAGTTGTAGAGCGGAACATTTTCAATCGATATTGGTCATTTGAATTTCCCTATAATTTCCCGTTTTTCCGCTAGAGGGTACGGAAAATAAAGTATCGTGCAATTTATCAATCAAAAATTTGAAAGAAAACGCTACAATGCATATACGGTCACGATTTTGCGCGCTCTGGCGGGCAATGCACGCATTATCTTAAAAGTTGAAAGACCTATATCGATCGGAAGTTTTTCGCTCTACAACTTTGGTCTCTTATAATTTTTCCTGAAAATGCATAGTTTTGGCTGAAAATCCAAAAATTAGCGGAAGGTGGCAAAAGAAATATGTTTTTATTGATAAATCTCAAGAATCCTTAATATTTTGTTATACAAACTGTATATCATTAGAAAGCTGATTAAAAATGCCATAGATTGGTGGCGACGTATATAGGGTGTTTCATTTAAAAATAAATAGTTATCCATTGTTTTGCGTATGTTGACACCCTGTATACCAGTATGAACAAAAAAGAATCAAAGCCGATGTGTATTATTCTTCATGATGTGGAAAATTTTTCAGTGTGTAAAAAATGACGCTATCTTTGCTAGGAACGCTACTACAATGTTTTCAATGTGTCCATGTTTTTGCCACAAATTTGCCCATAACTAACCAACCGTCCATAATAGACCCATAATATCTTATACTATTTTTATCAGCTTCTCAAGAAGGTTGAAAATAAAGTATAAAATATAGGGTGTTCCATTTAAAAAAACATAACTTTGTTCTGTTATGTATATTGGGACACCCTGTACAAAAACATACATATTTTTAAAATATGTAGAATAAGTGTGGGTACCAGTTTAAGAAAACTAGAAGTCGATATCTCAAATAGCAAATAAGTTATGGGGCTTTTACAGAACCCTGGGTCACCCGGTATGTGTAACTAATATACATAAATATCAACTACATGCTATTATTTTCGCTTAATCATGAGGAGGCTCTCGTATCTAGAGGATGGGTAAATAGAAACAAAACTGACGTTTATGATACAAGGTGCGGCAAAACAGACAGTGCAGTTTTGAAGGGCTATTAAAAAAAACGGCGCAACTTAAAGAAAAGGGGTTTATTTTATCTTAATCGGTACATCATGCCGTTTTATGCATTAAGTCCTGAAGATGATATCAGCGAAGATGATGACTCCCAGCAGCGATACATTGATGAAGGCGATTTCTGAAATTTTCGGCCGCATTTTGGCACATCTCGATGGGTATAGCGGCGATTTCCTCCCGAATTCGATCATTCAGTTCTTCCAAGGTGCGAGGTCGATGCCTAAAAACCTTTTCCTTCAGGTAGCCCTACAGGAAGAAGTCTCAAATGGTCAGATCAGAGGAGCGTGCGGGCCACTCCACATCACATCTCAAAGAAACGAGACGCCCAGGGAACACCTGTCGCAGTTTCGTCATTGAAATTCGAGCAGTATGGGCCGTAGTCCCGGATGAAACTGGATGTCTCCCAGATCTGCTTCCACCATCAGTTCTTCCAATCGAGGTTGAAAAAAAATTTCCAACATGAAAGCATAACGTTGAGCATTGACGGTTACGGTTCATCCGTCCTCTTCAAAAAAATAAGGCCCTGTCACCCCAAATTTGGAAATCGCACACAACACGGTGACTTTTGGGGAGTGAAGTGGTCTCTCGTGAAGTTGCCTTGGGTTATTTACAGCCCAGTATCGAAAACTTTGTTTATTCACCCCTCCACAGAGATGCAAGTGGGCCTCGTCACTATTGAAAAAGTTGACCTCGCATGGATCCGGTTTAAGATTTCTTGGGAGCGATTCATGCGGTTTTCATAATCAGGTGACATTAACGTTTGAACAATCATCATCTTGTAAGGGTGGAATGAGTCTTCATGCAATATCTGTCTTAGAGAGCGGTCAGCAATGGCCAATGCAGTTGCATGCTTCCGGGCAGAGCGCGTAGGTGACCGTTCGATAGCTTCTCTTACTTTCGCTACATTTTCGGGTGTTCTTACTGTTCTGGGTCTTTCTAAGCCCCTACGTCTTTGTGTGGAACCAGTTTCTTCTAATGTACGCACCCAACTCGCGATTAAATTACGGCGAGGAACGGAATCACGACGCGCAAGATTGAAATGCAGCCGAAAGGCCCGCTGAGTGACGACGGCAGAAGGGCCATTTTCAAGAAACGTGCGGACGGCGAAGGCCCGATGTTCTCCAGACCAAACTATAGTAACGACTAGAGGTGAGCAGACAGTTCAGGAAAGGGTTCTTAGCGAAGAGCGCTCAGGAACCGGTTCGCACAAAAGACCGCGGTTCCTCTGCTTTTTAATATATAATTGGATTTTTCTTCAAGAGTGAAAACCGGACCCGTACCCGGCAGAAGGGCCATTTTCAAGAAACGTGCGGACGGCGAAGCCCCGATATTCTCCACACCAAACTATGGTAACGACTAGAGGTGAGCAGACAGTTCAGAAACCGGTTCTTAGCAAAGAGCGCTCAGGGGTGGGATTCCGAATGCAGTCGGTACCGACTAAACCGACTGGAGTCGTGAGCGAGGAATTCCCAACTCTCAACCGACTCACGAAATGCTTCAAGGTCAGTCGGTTACAACGTACCTGCCGACCGTAAGTGTGTCTCTCTCAGATTTGAATTCTCTCTCTCTATCTATTACCCTAAACTGAGCTATTTAAACAGAAAACATCTTTCCACGTAAGGTGAGTAGAAATTTTAATAGTTTAAGGTAGTTTAAGAACTTTTTTTTGTATATCTGCTTGTATTTAAGTATAATGTTTAATTTAAACTTTGCTACGTCACTATAAATGATATAAATAGTTGTATTATATTGTAAAATGCAGTGTTTCATTTTACATCATTACATCTACGTAGAGTTTTCAAGCAATTGCATTTGTGTGTGGGGATCATCTTTTCATAATAATTGAAAATTAAACTATTTCAAGCAGGTTAAACATGTTAAAATATGCCTTCAACAGTTCATCGATGAATTAATTTATCATAACTTTCGAGATTTATCTCTCATCAATGCAGCTTTGCTTTATATATTTCGTCTTTATTAATTGTATAATAAGGTACATTTAACTGTACAATTAACTTTCAATTGTACTTTAGAATGAATCCAAAAATGAAGGATGTAATTGTTACATTCATGGAAGAACATCTAGAGTTTGCGAGAGGAAGACTAACTTGTCGGGATGGAAAGAAGACGCAGGAGTTATGGCAGGAATTGGCGCAACTTCTAAAAGTGAAAGGCCATGGAGAAAAAGAGGTTGGAAAATTGCAAAAAGTAAGATATATGTATATATACAATGATTAAGTGAAATGTACTGTTAATAAAATTAATAAGATTTCTAATTAATTTTTCTGTATTATCAGTTATATTATTTGCCTAGTTGATAAAATATTTAATAAGTTTCATGTGGAACCCATTTTTGAACTCATCAATTAGCCAATATCAATCTTATAAATAATTTTATTTTATATTGATGCCATATTTGTTTAGTTATGGTCAGATTGGAAACAACGTGTAAAAAAGCACAGTTCAAGTTTAAGAATTGAACATTCAGCAACAGGAGGAGGGCCCTGCAAAGTTCCTCCGTTGGATGAGATTGAACTCCGGATTGTAGAAATCATGGGGATGGCGGCCATAACTGGCAATGAAATTCCGGAAATAGGTTTTGACTCATGTACCAGAGAGGCAGTACCTTTAATTGGAAAGAGGAAACGAACTGAACCTGGTACTATATTTTTCATTCATTTTTATTGTACAGTAATGAGATAAAAGGTCTTGTAATATTGATTTTTTTAATATAATTTCAGTGGAAATGAATTTAATGAACCTGTGTATACAAAGTGATTTAGAATGTATTTAATCACATGCCTTTCTAAGTGTAATTTTAATTGAGAGCAATTTAAAAAAGATATTGAAATGTTTTTTTTGCCGCAATAATATTTTTCACATCAAATTTGTACTAACAGGAATAATAAATGTCTTGAGCTACAATATGTAGGGAAATAATTTACAATACAAATTTATATTAGGTATGTGGTATGATAACCACACTGGACATATTGTTTAAACTAAACCAAAAGAAAATTTGTTAAAGAATGCATCCATGTCTAACTGGATATTATGTAAGAAAGTTGGAAAATAATGTTTTGTACTTCCAGTTATTTGTTTAATTTTATTTTACCGTAAAATTTGTAGTAAGTTATGAAAGCATTACCGTGACTATGCGTATTGTTTATTTTACTATATCATTATAAATCATATGTAAAAATGATTCTACTAACTTGTAAAACTTTTACAAGTTAATATACTAACTTGTAAAAGATTTACAAGTTAGTAACGGCATAGCAATGTGAAAATATAAACTTTCTGGATTAATACTGTGTTTTGATAAATTGCCGTTTACAAATAAGAGACAAATAAACAAAATTTCAACTCTTGTCAAAATTTTTAAATTTCAGAAACATCAACTGGTGAAGGGTCGAGGACAGGCACCCAAGGAAAAAAAAATCGGCTCAGCGTGGAATTAATGGAAATGCACGAAGAACATATGGAGGAGATGAGAAAACAGACATCACTCTTAGGAGAAATAAAAGATCTTTTGAAAGAATTTTCTGATAATCTAATATAATTAATAATTAATATGTTTATATATAATAATCTTGTATTATTCTTTGTCTTACATGTTGTCCCTCAATCCTGGCATTTGCTCCGACTATAATATCATCAATGTCATTCACATCATTAATATTAATATTTAATTCAATCCCATCAGCGAGGGCCATATTATGTAAAGCAGCACATACATTTGTAATAATACCTACTTTTGCTGGTTCATATCTACTAACATTTTCTTTCAGTAGACATCTAAATCTATTTTTTAAGACACCTATACATCTCTCGACACAATTTCTTGCAGATGAATGTGCTGTGTTGTATCTATCTTCAGGTGAATTTTGAAGTGCCCCGACTATTGGAGTCATCAAAAATGGCTGCAACGGATATCCACTGTCTCCAATCAACCAAAATCTTTCTCCTTGGGTATGTTGTTGCAAATATTGTTTAATATTTGAATTCCTCCAGATGAATGCGTCATGAGTACTCCCAGGATAACGAGCATTTATATTTAAAATTCTTAATGTTGAATCACAAATAATTTGCACATTAATTGAATAGTAACCTTTTCTATTTAAATATAAATGCTCATTTTCTCTGGGTTTCAAAATAGCCACATGTGTGCCATCTATAGCACCTACACATCCCGGAAATCCTTGATTCATGAACCCTTCTTGTGTTCTTAAAATGTCCCCATCGTTCTGTGGGAATATGACCCATTCAGCACATATTATTTCTGAAAGGACTGCAGTTACATCAGCAATTACTCGGCAAACTGATGTTTGACTCAGGCCAAATAAATAATCCTATAAACATATTTCATCAATATAAACAATTACAATTTTTACTAATTCACTTACTTGTCCTATAGTTCGCTGATAAGAACCAGTAGCGAAGTACCTTAATGCAGCACAAACTTTTAATTGCATTGGAATTGCAGTGCAATATTTCGTTAGGGGTAAGTAATCTCTTATCGAATTAATCAAGTAATGCACCCCATCCTTCGAGAGTCTAAACAATTCAACAAACCGCTCTTCTGGTAGTGAAAATGGTTCACTTGCATCTCTAAGAGTCCTCCTTGCTATTTTTAGAAAATTTCGTTCCTCTTCTTCATATAACCCCAACACATTTGGTAAAGAGCCATTTCTAATTTGTTTTCGAGTTGTCCGTTGGTGAATTGCGCCAATATATACGATGTTGCCGATGTGTAATTATATTAGTTGTAAAACTATCCACCTTTCGAGAAATATTACATATTTATGCGTATTTCTTCTATCTAACGGTAATGGTTACTATCATTTTAATTTTTTTGATACCTCCAACATTCTTTATCTACATAATTATTAAAATATTAAACTATTCGGACAAATGAACATTTTGCATTACAGTCTGACAACGGTGTTAGGCTTCGTCGTGCCGACATTCGGCCGAACTGCTTTGAAATCCACTCGTTGGCTGTTGGGAATTCCGACCTGGGTCGCTATCGTTTTTTTACCTCCGACTCGCAGTCGACCTCACTAGTCATTCGGAATCCCACCCCAGGAACCGGTTCGCACAAAAAGAACCGCGGTTCCTCTGCTTTTTAATATATAATTGGCTTTTTCTTCAAGAGTGAAAACCGGACCCGTACCCCTACCTGTAGAACTGTATGTAGTCACCTGCGAAATCTTCATGCGGTTCCAAGAGAAGTTAACTGCGAAAATTTCTTGCGGTTCACTCCACTATCTGCACGAGCTTCATGCGGTTCCTGGAATGAACCGTATGAAGTTTCCGTAGATAACTTCAAGAGGTTCACACCTCGAAACGCATGGAGTTTCCTCGGTAGCTTCATGCGGTTCCCATGCGGACCCGTATGAAGTTCGTGCAGGTGGCGGTCCCGTTGAGAACCGCTTGAAGTTATCTGCGGAAACTTCATGCGGGTCTCGTGAATTTCTTTTAGTCCAGAATTAAATTTTGCAACATTTTTCCAGGGTCTTAAGTCAGGGCTTTAAGTCAAGATTAGTTTTTTTTATGTTGTTACCAAGTCAAATTTTCACATTCATTAGTCTTTTAACTTTAATTCAATTTGACATTTTTTTTAGAAACTTAGCGACTTTAAGTCAAAATTAGTCGTTTTTGACGTTTGACAATTTCAAGTCAAATTTCGACATTTGTTTGAACAAGTCTTATAACTTTAATTCAATTTGGCATACTTTCTAGAAGATTAACGACTTTTAGTCAAAATTAGACTTTTCTCTTGACGCTTGCTGACTTTAAGTCAAATTTACACATTAATTTGGACATAAAGTCTTTTAACTTTAATTAAATTTGACACTTTTTTTAGAGGTTTAATGGCTTTAAATCAAAAATAGTCTTTTTTCTTACCGCTTGTTGACTTAAGTCAAATTTATACAATAATTTAAACATAAAGTCGTTTAATTCTAGAGAATCTTCTAGAAACTCAACAACTTTAAGTCAAAATTAGTCATTTTTCTTGATGTTTATTGACTAAGTCAAATTTAGAAGTCTGTTCATTCTACCCAAATTTGACATTTTTTCTAGAGGCTTAAGGGTTTAAGTCAAAATTAGTTTTGTTATCTTAACGCTTCTCAACTTTAAGTCAAATTTCGACAGTAATTTGGACGCAAAGTCTCTTAATTTTAATTAAATTTGACATTTTTTCGAGAGGCTTAAAAAATTCAATTGAGACAACTTCACTTATTGCAGATTTATTAAATACAAATAATAAAGACGAAAAAAAACCTGAATATATGAGAGATGCTTAATGCATTTAAAGTCAAAATTAGTCTTTTTGGACCCTTATCGACTTTAAGTCAAATTTCGACATTAATTTGCACATGAAGTCTCTTAACTTTACCCAAATATGACATTTTTCTAGAGGCTTAACGTCTTTAAGTCAAAATTAGTCTATATTTTGACACTTGCCATTAATTTGACATAAGGTTTTTTAACTTAAATTAAATTTTTCATTTTTTCTATAGGCTGGCTTTACGTCAAAATTAGTAATTATTTCTTAACGCTTGCTGACGTTAAGTCAAATTTCGACATTAATTACTCATAAAGTATTTTAATTTGAATCAAATTTTACATTGTTTCTAGAAACTTAACGACTTTAAGTCAAAATTAGTCGTTTTTCTTGAAGTTTGTTGACTAAGTCAAATTTCGACATTAATTTGCACATAACGTCTCTTAATTCTACCTAAATTTGACAATTCTTCTAGAAGCTTAAGGGTTTAAGTCAAAATTAGTCTTGCTTTCTTAACACTTCTCAACTTTAAGTCAAATTTCGACAGTAATTTGGACATAAAGTCTCTTAACTGTACCTAAAGTTGATGTTTTTTCTAGAGGCTTAACGCCTTTAAAGTCAAAATTAGTCTTTTTGACGCTTATCGACTTTAAGTCAAATTTCGACATTAATTTGCACATAAAGTCTCTTAACTCTACCTAAATTTGACATTTTTCTAGAGGCTTAACGTCTTTAACGTAAAATGAATCTATATTTTGACACTTGTCATTAATTTGTCATAAGGTTTTTTAATTTGAATTCAATTTGTCATTTTTTCTAGAGGCTGGCTTTAAGTCAAAATTAGTATTTTTTTCTTAATGCTTGTTAGGTTAAATTTCGACATTAATTACTCATAAAGAATTAAATTTGACATTGTTACAAATTACAAAAATTACAAAATTACTTTTCTTGGTGTTTGTTAACTTTAAGGCAAATTTCGACATTATTTTTTTGTAATGCCCTTATTTTATGGGCCAGCTGCGGATTTCCGTTATATGTTAAATAATAATATAAGAAAAAATCGTCACGGCTTTTTGACAGCTTGTAATTGTTAACTGTAATTGCAGGAAGGCATTGGGAAAATAACATATTTTTTTGCAATGCCCTTTTTGAGCTACGATTTTTTTAAACACCACCCGTGGATTAATGAGCTGTTAGATGTTTCTATTTTATTTTTGTGGCTTTTTGACAGTTTGTGTTTGCTAAATACACCCGCAGAAAGGGACTGCATGAATAAAATTTAGAAATCGCACAATTTTTATGGCAAACTTATATCGAGTGTCTGGGATAAGGGGCGAACATAGGGATTTAACATGTAAAATTAAATATATCTAATTATTAGCTTCCCTATTCATTTTAGAGAAAAATCGCAAAGGAATATTTTTTGGAGAATTAAAAATTGTAAATTAATCATCCATTCTAAAGAGTTACGTTTGTACCAGAATTTACCTCAGAAATAATAAAAATAAGTTGAACAATGTACCATTTAAAAAAAAACCCTTGCCATGAGTTTGACAAATGTCATGTCATAGTGAAAATAATTTTGTTAGTCAAATATCAATTCAAGCATTGTAATTACTATAAACAATAACGTTTGGTTCGTTGTAAAGTATGAACAAGCATTCTTCAACAAATTAGAAACAACTTTACTTGTTGCAGAAAGCATTAGGTAAATACAAGAAAACAAAATGTAGCCTGAATATATGAATATTCAACCTGTTCGTAACTCTGCAAGCAAAATGAAGTCTTACTAAGACTATAAACAAATAACTTATTGAAACAACTACTTCCCTGGCTAGTGCCACGCCGGATATTGAATGATACAAAAGAAATTTGCATGTTATTAGTAGTACTACTAGATAATAACATTGGTTTAAGATCATTTATTTCTACATACAAGACTAAAATGATTCTAAAATGAAATGTGAAACTTTAAACAGTAAATGTTATTATTAAAATGAAAAAACCAGAAAACATTTTGACAAGGACACACAGTGCTAAACTTATCTAGTGTTACTAGATGAAACAAATTTGATAATAACTAAAAATACCACTGAATTAAAAAAATATATGAAAATTAAGTAATTGGCCATCTGCAGACGCGTTTCGAGATTTATCTCTCATCAGTGCAGCTTCGCATTTAAATTGAATGTTAAATAATAAAATACACTTACGTGAAGGTGATCGTGAACGTGAAGACGTCGTAAACGACTGAGGAGATTATGGAAGGTTTGAACGGGTTTTATACCTGATTTTGAGGTGATTAATGAAAGTACAGATGCGAAGAAATAAATGATCTTGTTTTCGTTGGAACCGAATACACGATTAAATAATAAACAAATTAGAAACAACTTTACTTGTTGCAGAAAGCATTAGATAAATACAAGAAAACGAAATGTAGCCTGAATATATGAATATTCAACCTGTTCGTTAATCTGTATTTATTTAAAATCTTTATTGACAAAGTAGTTATAACTTATTATAATACATAAACAAGTAAATATATGGAGTTCCTTTTTCCTCATGTAATTGGCTATCGACCGAAGGTCTTTCTGCCAGGTATTTAATGGTCAATGAGTAGGAATAAACGAATAATGGGGAAATAGTAGATGTTAATTGTTTGGGTGAAATGATGAAATGATTTTTTACAAGGTAGATGCAGAATGATTAAATTTTCGGGCAACATTTGGATTAAGACGAATACAGAATTGGGAAAGGAAGTGGAAGTTAGAGGGGTTTCTTGCAAATTTCTCTGCGGGATAAAACAGACGATTTTCTAAAGTTTGTTGTAGAGTAAAGGAGATGGTTTAAGGCAGTGATGGGGAAACTACGGCCCGCGGGCCAAGTCCGGCCCGCGGAAAGGTTTAATCCGGCCCGTTTAAGAGTGCCGTCGTGAGAATGTTTAACCGCGTTCTTACTTCGTAATGTGACGACCCGCATAAAAACTACCTGCGGCGATATTATACACAATAGTATTCTGGACACATCCATCCGACCTAAACAGATGACTCATCTTCCCTCGAAACTTCCAGACACTCTCGCAGGTAGGTATAAATACAAGCGAGGCCGCCCGAAGATCAGTTATGCAGTTCAGTCGAGCAGCGACAACCGACCTGATCAGACGTGCAACAGCCAACCATCATTCCACAACATCAACAGCGACAAGGGATAATACCGAAGAAATTTCCGAAGAATAACGGAGCAATCATCGGGCCACAACCCAACGCGCAATATGGAGCAGGTCATCTCCAAAAAGGACCACTCCGCCGCCGCAATGGAGGTGACGGAAACCATAAACCCAAGAGAAGTACCTCTACCAGAGGACAGAAGACCTAAAAGAAAATCAACAGAACCGCTAGCATACAAATGCAAAACCCAAAATCGGTTCGAACCCCTATCCAGTGACGAGGACTCCGACGAGGAAGGCCCCCACGAAAATACCCAGACAACAAACAACACCACACAGCCTGGGACAACACCAACCAACGATCTACATCTATACTACTAAACAAACGTAAATGGCAAAAACAATCAATGCAATCTGCGAGAGCAAATGCACAATAAAAATCAACTCCAAATATATGACGGCAAAAACAACCAACCAGGAGGACAACAAAAATATCATCAGAAGATTGCTGTCGGATGACATAGAATTCTTCACTTACGGAACGACCAGCAGCAAACCGGTGAAAATCCTAATCAAAAACCTACCACGCGATGTCACCAATGAAGAAATCACAAAGCAACTACTGGACCTTCAAGTGAAAGTATAAACAGACAAAAACCTGAATTTACTAACTACCTTACTAAAAACAACATAGACATAGCCCTAATCCAAGAGACCAGACTTAAAAACACAGAACACTTTAAAATACCAAATTACAAAACATATCTTACAAACACACGTCCAGCCACACAACACAACCAACAACACGGCGGCACTGCTATTCTGATTAAGGCCTCAATAGATCACAAACACATACCACACATACAATCAACGACAGAAAACACCATAATACAAATTACGCACAACAACACCATTCTTACCATCATCAGCATCTACAGACCTCCCAAAAAACAACTCCCTCCGCTTACCTTACACAAAATCACCAGCTTCCCGGGGCAAGTAATTGCCGCCGGCGACTTCAACGCACATCACACACATTGGAATCACACCAAAAATAACGCAACAGGAAACACACTAATTAAACACACCATCAAATACCCAGAATTTAACATCACCGCCCCCTCAAATCCCACACACACATACATAAGTCACGACACACATTGCTCCAACACACTAGACATTATACTACACAAAAATATACCAATACACTCATGTTACACAGAACCTGCCCTCTCATCAGACCACCTACCCGTCATATTCACTGTCCCCCTCAATATATCAACAAATCATACACCACACAAAATCACAAGATACACAGAAAAAAACACAAATTGGACACTATTCAAACACCTCACACTACACACCGAACACATAATTACACCTAACACAACACAAGAAATAAACACAGCAGCTGAACAGATAACCGAAACAATTACAAAGGCACTACAAAAAAGTCTGCTACACACACACAACAACCAAAACACATACGCACATAACACACCACTACCTCCACATATCATAAACACAATCAAACAAAAAAAATCACCAATACAAACTCTACCTCCAAACCCGTGACCCACAATACTTATCCAATAAAAAATCCCTCCAAAAAAATATCCAACAAGAAATCCGCGAATTTAAATCCGAACAATGGGAAGAAGCCATTAAAAAAAGCGAAACCGATAACCCATGGAAATACCCTAACATATTCCTAAAAGCCAAATACCCCATGCCATCCCTAAAATCCAACCAAACATTTGCATCCACAGACCTAGAAAAAGCCAACCTGCTCGCCCAAACCTACCTAAACACATTCACACCAAATCCCCTAGACAATGAAACACTACACACAGTAAACAACGCAATCGAACAAATAAACTCCACTCCCGTCACATCAACCGAAAACATCACAAAAAACGACATCATTTCCATCATAAAAACCCTTAAAAATAAAAAATCCCCAGGCATCCACAACATTCCAAACATAGCCCTAAAAAACCTACACCCCAATATCCTTGACAAACTAGCAGTAATATACACCAAATGTATAAATCACCACACCTTCCTCGAAACCTGGAAAACCTCAGTAATCATACCTATTCACAAAAAAAACAAAAATCCAGAAATACCCAATAATTATCGACCCATAAACCTCCTCCCCACCTTAGGCAAACTCCTCGAAAAAATAATCCAAAAAAAAATCACTGACCACCTCCTAACAAACAATACCATAATCAACCAACAGTTCGGATTCCGAACTGAACACTCCACCACCCTTCAACTCCTTCGAGTCGTCGATAAAATTCAGCACGGATGGGCAACGAAGCACAACACCGCCATGGTCACCATTGACCTGGAAAAAGCTTTTGACAAAGTGAGACATGACGTGCTGATTTATCGACTGACTCAAGCCCAAATTCCCATATACCTCATCAAAATCCTACAATCCTACCTAAAAAATCGCAAATTCACAGTCCGAGTAAACACATCACAATCCAACATCACACCACAATCCTGCGGGGTCCCCCAAGGTAGCGCCCTAGGCCCTACCCTCTTTAACATATTCCTCAACAAAATTCCCATCAACAAAGATCCCAGAGTCACAACAGCCCTATTCTCCGACGACACAGCCATCCTAGCCACTTCCAAATCAACAAACACCTTAAACATCCTCTTACAAGACACACTAGACACCATCACATACCACTTAGAACGCTGGGGCCTTAATCTGAATACAGATAAAACAGAAGGAATCATATTCCAAAAACCCAAAATACCACACAAATACCACATACACATAGACAACATTACACACAACAACACAAACATACCATGGAATCAGGAAATCAAATACCTGGGAGTTACACTAGACGAGACACTCTCATTTAACACACACTCACAGAACAAAAGACAACAAGCATACACAAAAACAAAAGACATAACATTAATCACAAAAAATCTTACACACAAAACAAACACACTACTTTACACATCCATAATAAGACCAACACTCACATACGCATGCCAAGTCTGGTCTCTGTCCCGTCCCAGCATGCTAAAATTCCTACAAATAACAGAAAACAACATACTCCGAACAATACATAGAACACCTATACTAACAACAACCCAAACACTGCATGAAACATCCCAACTTAAGGAAACAATCACGGAACATGTCACTAAATTAAACTCAAAATTCACAACCACAGCCGACCTCTCTGATAATCCCGAGATTAATTTTACAATGCTAGAAAAATCTCACAAAAATACCACTGTAAATTTACTAACACTTAGCAAGTAAGAAAAACTGTAAAAAATACAAGGGCCAAATCAGAAAAAAACCATAGGCTAAGACTATTATGTATATTATGTATATAAAACTGTAAATAAATGTAAGAAGCAAACACCACAACAAGAAACACAGCAGTAGGGTCGCTCCGCGACGAACTGCAGTTGTCTCTCGGCCAACTTGAGAGAATCAACACAACAGATCGTGGAAGATCAGTTAGTTAGCGACTTAGTCAGTCATCTGCAACGACCCGCTGTGACTCGAGTAATTGTTTGTGTAATCCCCCAAACTCCCAGTGCCTCAACAAACTCCCGCGTAAGAGCATTAGTTGTCAGTAAGCTTTCGTCAATTGCGTTTCTGTGTGTTGTTCTCCGTAGTAGGTAACTTCTAAAAAAAAGAAAAGGGGATTCAGAATGTCGAGTTTTTAAAGAAGAATGGACGTGGAAATATTTATTTACTTTATTTAAAGAAAAACCTGTGTGCTTACTCTGCAATACAACTGTTAAACAACAATTATTTCAGACAGCTAATCATTCTCAAAGATGCGCTACGAAAGCCAGTTATGTGTTAGCTTATAATATTGCTAAATCTAATAAAGCATTTTCGGATGGTGAATTTATAAAGCAGTGCATGATAGATGTGTGCGATATTATGTGCCCTGACAAGAAAAAGGATTTTCAGTCACTGTCTCTCTCAAGAAGAACAATCACCGAGAGAATTGAAAATATTGATAAAAATCTAATTTCACAACTGACTACAAAAACTCAAAAATTTATTTTTTATTCAATTACCATGGATGAAAGTACAGATATCAGCGATACTGCGCAGTTATTCATATTTGTAAGAGGAATCAACGCCCACTTTGAAATTACAGAAGAACTTGCAGGGCTGCAGTCAATGAAAGGAACAAGGACTGGTGCCGATATATTTTGTGAATTTGAAAATTGCATCGATAAACTTCGTTTACCTATTGACAAGCTATGTAATGTAACTACAGATGGTGCTCCTAATATGGGTGGAATCAATCAAGGATTTGTTGAGAAATTTAATTCTAAGTATCCGGAAAATGATGTTGTTTTTTTGCATTGCCTTATACATCAGGATGCTCTCTGTAAATCGGCTTTAGATATTGACCATATACTTAATATTGTTGTAAAACTAGTAAATATGATTCGTTCCAGAGGATTATTACATCGCCAGTTTCAACAGTTTTTGAAGTCCGTACATGCTGAGCATTCCGATATCCTGTATTATTCAATAGTTCGTTGGTTAAGTGCTGGAAAAGTATTTGAAAGAATTTGGGATTTAAAAGACGATATTGTGAATTTTCTTCTTGATAAAGACATTTATAATCAATTTGACGTCTTAGAAAACGAAACGTGGCTTTCTGATTTCGCTTTTTTCACAGACCTCCTCGTACACATGAGTAAACTTAATCTCAAATTGCAAGGAAAAAATCAGTTTCTTCACGATATTTGGCAATACCTGAAAAGTTTCAAATTACAGTTATTATTATTTGCTAATCAGATCTCTAAATCTGATTTTTCTCATTTTCCAAGAATACAATCTTTAAAATTCACTATATCAAACAATAAGATTAAAAAATACGAAATTAATTTGAGAAAACTATCTACAGAATTTGAAAGGAGATTTCAGGACTTTAGAAAAATGGAACCAGAGTTTAGTATTTTTGCGACCCCATTCAATGTTAATTACGAAGAAGTTGATGCAAAATTTCAACTTGAGTTAATAGAACTGAACTGTAATACTCTCCTGAAACAAACTTTTCATACAGTACCATTACTAGAATTTTATAAAAATTTAAGTCCAGATAATTTCCCAAATCTAATTACTCATGCAATGAAGATAATGACAATGTTCGGCTCATCTTATATATGCGAACAAATCTTTTCAACAATGAAGCTTAGGAAAACTTCTTTAAGAAACAGAATTACAGATGAGCACCTTTCATCAGTTTTAAGAATTTCTGCTTCGCAAATGGAACCGGACTATGATGAAATTTTGATGAAACAGTCTCAATTTCATTTTTCTCATGCACCATCAACCAGTAATGACACCTGAAAATAAAGTGATAATACTTCACATCAAGAACTACACTAAATTCATTTCATATTTTGTGCTTATAATTTTGTTACCATTTGCTTTTTTACTATTAAAATAATAAGTGTATGTAATAATATATGTATATGTTTATAGAACACATAAATTAGTTAACGATTAAGCTTTATTCTTTGGCCCGCTACGATTGTCTAGTTATTACAAATGGCCCGTCTTAAAAAAAGTTTCCCCACCACTGGTTTAAGGGGTTGAACAGGGGATGGCGTATTTTAGTGAGTGCTCTAAGGGATTTACGTTCACTTACTTGAATGGATTTTATAGTGGGGTTTGATGATTGGAAGAAAAGGAGGGATGCATAATACCCTGCGTTCAACATTGTTTGATAGGCATTTGAATTTGGCGCGTTGTTTTTCAAATTGCAATGTTGGTACCTTCAAGCGAGAGTGTCAAATCGATCATTAGCGCCCGCAGAATGAACTGTCAGTGCGATCGTGTGTGCTTTATAGATATTTAGTTTTATATTTACGTTTTAAACCATCTCATCTTACTGCAGATATTTTATTGGTAAGTTAAAAAAATAACCACATTAACACATGCAAATATTAATTATGAAATGTGATTTAGGGTTAAGAATGCCGTTCGAAGATCACCACAACAGGTTTATCCTTGAAGTACATTTTCGAACAGGGACACGCAACGCAGAAGGGAGTTGGAATTATTCCTATCAAAATTGCGAGGAACAATTTCATGAGCAGTTTCCTGATGTTGAGTTTGGTCACAATTACTTTGTGCAATATGTTCGCCGTATTGTTACCAGATTCCATGAAACCGGCAGCATTTCCAAAGGAAAATCTACAGGCCGACCTACTATCCTTACGGAAGCAGTTGTTGAAGATATTCAACAAAGACTAGATGTGAGTCCGAAGAAATCGCTCCGATGTTTGTCTGCTCAGACAAATTTATCGCTCGGTACATGTCAGAAGGCTTGCAAAAAAATGTTACATTTACATCCGTACAAGGTAACTGCAACTCAACAGTTGCTGCCGCCCGATTATCCTCGCCGAATGCAGTATTGCAATTGGTTTAACGAGTTCCTGAATGATGACGATTTGTTAGATTTAACGTTCTACAAGTGATGAAGCTTGGTTTCACCTTAGCGGCTATGTGAACTCGCAAAACCATCGAGTGTGGGCTGCAGAAAACCCCCATATATTTGTTGAGGTCCCGTTACATCCTCAGAAGGTTGGTGTATGGCTGGCAATGTCCCGAAGGAGAATCTATGGCCCCATTTTTTTAATGACAATATTAACGCAGCTCGCTATCGGGAATTACTCTTGAATCCTTTTATCGAACAACTTCATGATGATGAATTGCAGCAAGGATACTTTCAGCAGGACGGACCTACTGCGCATACTGCAAATACAACGTTAAATCACCTGCGGCAGTTCTTCGGAGGTTAATTAGCAAAGATCTGTGGCCACTTCGGTCACCAGATTTGACACCGCTGGACTATTTTATGTTCGGATATTTAAAAAATAAAGTGTATACTGATCGACTCCACACTTTACAAGAACTGCGCAATCCTATAACAGAAGCGGTGCACAATGTTACACCTGAAATTTTACAAAATGTCTTCAACAACATGAAACGCCGGGTAAATTTGTGTTTGGATCAAAACTTTGAACATATGTTATAGTTTAGTTCAAAATAAATTCCCTAATAGTCCTGCCACTGGTAAGTACCAACATTAAAAGTTGTTTTAGGAGCGGGAAATTCAAACAGCTATCAAACAATAACGAACACACGGTATAATAGAGGGCGGCATATCATTTGATATATTCGGGTAGCGGTTTTACTGGAAATTCCCTTATTTTTAAACGTTAAACACCTAAAAGAGTTTTTACGGGTACTCGCTTGGAATTATATAAATCAGGGCATTCTAAAAGATTTTCACCATAAAAGTTATGAGGAATATTAGGGATATTTACCCCTCTACCTAGGTACTTGTAACTGTACCTTTCACTGCAAAGAAACGCTTAATTAGTCTCACAGGACGGAAATTATTTTCGATGTCACTAAATAATCCAATTAATTACACACTATTTATTTTATTTAACTGCAAGTAACAGGTTTACTGCATCTGTGAAACCAGCTGAATATATCTATACTCTGTTCACAGAGAAGACGCAGTCGCTGGAAACAATGCCAGCTGTGTGAGAGCTTAAGAGCCGCGTGATCACTTCAATAGACGCATACGATTGGTCCATTCAGTGATGCGAATTTCGCGTCATCACGTCGAATTCAGTTTGTATTTTGTGCCCGTCGACTGCAATGCATTTTGTACGTACATTTTTCGCGGCAATGCAATCGTACCACTCACGTGATTGAGTTTACACCGACTGCATCTTTTCTCTGAACAAACTATAGTATTTTTCATGTAACGATTAATTTTTTAAGCGTGGGCACTAAATATATAATTATTATTTGTTCAGAAAAAGTTAAATTTAATGCCTATCGGCGAAAATTTCCATGTCATCGTATTTTATAATAGGTAATATAGAAGTTCATGATCCAGATTTATTGGAAACTAACCAGATTCCCATTTGATTTGGCACCAGGCACAATTAATAGTCGATAACATCTGTGGTCGCAATAATAAATTGGTCATCCCTCCACAACAATACGTACAGGGTGGCCGGATGAATAGTGGACTAGAGCACGCGTGCACAATAAATGTCCCCTGTATTTAATAACACCCTATTAACTCGCCTGATGGCCAATTAGCCAATTTATTTATGGCCTCGACACGGTTTCCCTGTGTATTCACTGAGCTATGTCCCCAACGAAAAAAAAAAATCATGGAAACGCTGAAAATTTCAGAGGGCGGAAGGTACGGTCCCGCATTACGTATTCCATTTCCGTGATTATTCTTTAAAATGCGGATGTGGAAAAAGGTCGCATGCAGATAAAGCAGAGTCACCTCTCTAAGCTTTACCCCTATACGGAGACCTTCCCTGATTTCCCAGAGGCTGTATAAACTTCGATTTAAAAAGGTATTGAGATTCGTGTCACTGCTCGAGGGCGGATTGCTCGGCAGACCGTTCCACTTCCCGGCCCTGCCCAACACCGACGACATTGGATAAAAGACTTGAATTCTTAATAAGGGTTAATTTAAGTTTTATGGGAGTTGCAACTTTTAAAACTTGTACCCAGTGCAGTTGAATCAATATCAGAAAAGTGTACAAATACGTAAATAATGGAATAATTAAATAACCAATTTAGATATATCAACCTAGTGAAAGATTAATACAGGTATAACTAACTTGGTATCGGTAGACTGACACCGCATTCATATATAGGCACGGGGGAAGAGGACACATAATTTAAAATTACCTACTTTTTAATATGACCGAAATTCTCTTAAGGATTTTTTTTTAAATAAAGTTTTAGTGTATTAAATATCTCCAATAATTTGAAAAACATAAATTGAATATATTTTTGATAAATACCACTAATTACAATAGAGTTGTTTTGTCAGCAAATAAATACTCTTACGAACATCGCTATCACTGACTTATGTGTGTGTATTATCATCTTGATTTCTCTAACATTTAATCGCGACCACCCAATATTATTATATATGGATGGATTTGGTATTTAATATACTTTTTCCGCTACCGACAACGTAAATACGCATTGCATGCAGGGTTACAGGTACCGTAAGTGGCTGATAACATTCGTGGTGTTTGTTGTCCTTGACAACGGAACTTAATTTTTACTTACGGACCTAGGAAAATAATAAACAGAAACGTAACGCTCCAACATATAGGCGAGCAACACATTTTCGTCTATACCTACAGAATCGGCATCCTTTTTACATAACCACTGCTTAAAAAGAGTCGTAACAGGACACATACCTTTTTAGATTTTGTCGGTAACACATTCTAACACGCAATATTCGCAGCTTCGTTTGCATCCGTGCCCGCAAAAACTGTCACTGGATTGACACAAACAAACAAAATACGACATTGTTTTCTCCGTTGCTGGGTTGCCATAGGACGCATAGAACGCATAGGTGACTATAAAAATTTGAACCCCAAAAGTTACAAGCCGTATTTTAGAATATTTTCTGATCATTTTTAAGTATTATATTTCCGGTAGCGGAAAAAAATTAATAAGCAACACGGAACGTAATGACAATTAACATTTTCGGCAGGCGACGAGCCTCGGCTCCGCCTCGGTTCGTATTCGCCTACCTCAAATGTTAATACGTCCTTACGTTCCTTGTTGCTTAAATAACTATTAATTTTGAGCTAACAAGAACTTACTAATTTGCAAAGGTAATGAAGGAGTGGGAGAGGGTGGGGTAAATTTTGCATTTCCGCAAAATTTGAATATATCGAAGCAAAGAGAATAAAATACTCTTTTATAAAAAAAAACAACATTTTTTCATATGTCTCGTACTTTAGGAGAAATTTGCTAAATAGGAAAATTGTCGTTTTTCTTTGAGGAGTGGTTTCACCCCCTCAGACTGAAATTGGGCAGAAACAGAAAATGATTTTGTGCTACGGATGAACTACTTTACTTCCACACAACCATTTTTTTGAATTTACGGGTTCTCTATTTTCCAAGAAAAAATATCTTTTGACCGTCGTTTAAAAGATATTATTTTGAAGGGTTCTGATTCAAATAAATTATGTTTGTATATTTGTACATTTTTTAACCTCAGTGGTTCCGATCTGTACAAAAGCGGAGAAAAGTTCGTTTTCTTAAAGTTGTTGCGCCTATGTAGCATTATAGGGATGGATACGTACTTGGGTCATCTTTTCCCAGAATTTGAGGTCATTACGGCGACATACCTGCTTTCAATGCCTGCGTAAATCCAAGCAGTTTATGCAGTGTGCTTTAATATAATAGAAGTGAGTTTGGTATCACTACCTTGTTCAGTGCTGGTGGTCAGGGGTGGCTCGTTTTATAGAGCCAAGGAGCCATGGCACTACGTGTAGTTTCAAGCTCAGCAAGAATTTTTAATTAGTTCTTAAAACACTTTTTCACCAGTTACTTTGGTCTAGGAAGATAAATAGTTCTTTCTTTCTTCAAAAAAGTCGGGGGGAGGGTATATTGTAAAGGGACATAACAATTTTGTTTATTTAATTCCGTTTTAAAAAGTCAAACTTTACTTCAATATCTGACGTTATGAAACGTCAAATTTTTCATAACTGTCATTATAGAGTTAAGTAAAGTAGTAAAGTAGTTATGTAAAGTCTTAACGTAACTAGTGATGTTTGTAATCTGCTCACATTCAAAAGCTTAATAGGAAACTTTATTTGTAGTCAAAATTATTAACAATAAGCAATTAACATGTAACTTCAGGCAGTTTTAAGATTTATAAATATTAAAAACGAAATTATTATACACACAATTGGTTAAATTTACTCCAGATTCAGGAGAAATAGTATCAATAACTTTCGTGATATTTATTTCTTCTGAAACATAAAGGCTTTCTCCTGAACTTTCACCCAGAATCTTGTCAGCTGTTCTTTTTTATTCATGAGTGAATTTTCCACATATCTCTCTGCAACGCTAGCGGATTTCCAACCACCATGTTATTTAATTCATAATATATCTGCCCCTGAGTCAGCTAGGAGTGAAGCTGAGGAACGCCTAAAGCAGTGTCCTTTGAATTCTCCTATGCATGGTAGGCCAAAATACTGTGCGAACAATGTTGGTAGTTTCGCGAAGGTATTTATAACAGGTTGGACTGTACAGGTCTCGTTGTGATATCTTACAAAAAATCTATCGTGCTTTGTTGTAAGGGGCCTCATGTTTATATATTTTGTGACAAGTTCGACCATATTGACACCAGAAATATTTCCCGCGGAAACGATAAATTCTCGAAAAACGCGAGTTTTGGTTTCGAGGATAGTAATTTAAAAAAAGTGCCCTCATCTGATACCTCACCTACTCGTAGAAACGTCAATTCTGCTTTTCTACAAGCACCAGCGATTCCAATTAACATTGCGACCTAAGAGAATAGTATAAATTACATAAAGAAGGTATACGCATAAATTAAAGCATACCTTTGTAAATAGAAATTGTTTGTCTTCAGCTTCTTTTAAAAAAGATTCAACATTTTCTTTTGTGAAAACTCTCGATTTCTTAGCATGATATCCAACGGATCGCCTCCTCAATAGTGCTACTAGCATGGTATATTCTTTCAAATTAATATTTTTGCTTCCAAAGATTTGACGACTTTAATGCGTTCAAATTTTCAAAATAAGCAAGCATTATCTTTTCATTGATTGTTTTTACTTGCTTAAGGTTGCACCATCCTTCAAATTTTTCGTATGCTGTATCATACCTCGCTTTTGATTTTTGAGGTATTAAGGGGGTAAATTCCTCGCTGCAGAGTTAGACCAGAATGGTCTAATAGAAAATGATACTCGCCACAATATTGGGCCTGAAATTTTACCGAATAAGTAAATTTGTTTGTACACGCCTCCAGGATTGTTACAAAATGTTTCATGCAGGTGGCGTTCATTACAACGGCGAAAACGAAGCAAATTCGTGTTTGTAGAGGTGCAGCTCTTACGTTTTTGCGACTTTATTTGATAACTAATGACAATTTTATTACGTACATATTGTTTTCAAAGATATAAACTATTTTTCTGTAGCATTACATTTTTAGTTCTTTGCAGAGAAAAGCTTCAGATATGCATCCAATATTGGTAATTTTCAGGATAAATTATACAGTTTATCTGATGATTTAAAAAAAATCAAATTTTATAGACGAATAGTTTAACCCTTTCTCTCTAAATGTGCAAAATATAATTTCTTAATATTTGATATTAACTTCAGAATTATGTATATGCTGACCATCAAAAATGCATCGATTTTCGGCGCGGAACTTACCCCCCTAAACTAGACATGGCAGAATTTGCAGACTCTTCGATATCGGAGGGTAGGTTATCACTTGAAGACATTATAATAAGTCATTGTAATTATAATATGTAAACAGGTACGTGAATTATTTTCGTCTGACGTTTATTTATTTGAATAAAATCTTGTTGCTATGGTATCGATGTCCATAAGCCCATATGATTTTGTGCTCTAATTTAAGGAGGGCGCTCCTCAATCAAAAAGTGAATACAAATATTATATTCTGACGGAATTAAATAAAGTTTTGTACGCAATACGTTATGAAATATGCTATATTGTTTGACTCGTGCATTTGCCAAAATATTGCACTCGTCAAACAATATCGCACTTTTCGTAACTAATTACGTAAATAACTATTTATAATACGGAACATAACCTACAAACTTTTATATGATCCCTCAATGTCAAAACGTCAGTGAAGGCTTACATTTTTATCATGGCAAAGTTCACGAACCAGCAACGTTTCGAAATCGTTAAAACTTACTACCGAATTTTGAGTCGCAACTTAAGAGCGCTGACTTCAATTTTTGGTCGCAATAATCGTTCCACCAGACAAGCTGTGCGTGCGATGGTGAATAAATTTGAATCAACATATTCACTATTGAATGTTCCTGTGCCAGTGAGACAACGCACCAATTGAAGTACTGAAAATATTGCAGCTGTAAGCTTTACTTCAAAATGAACCAAACAAATCGATTCCACGTCGTTCAGAGAATTGGGAATTTCTCAGTCCACATTATGGCGAATTTTGCGTAAAGATTTCCAGCTACACCCTTACAAGATCAAATTAATGAAACGTCAGGATCATTTAAAGCACCCAAACTTATCCGATTTTGTTCTGCAAAAGTTTAGAGCAAATCCTAACTTTTCATCGAAAAATTATTATTTTTGGCCGAATGGCTTTGTGAATAGAATTGAAATTGAATTGGATGGACTTGACATCAACGATATGTAGTTCCAGCGAGATGATGCCACAAACTGGTCAAACAATTGATTTATTGAAAGGAAAATTTGGTAATCGTTTAATCTCGAGAAATGGTCCAGTCGAATGGCCATCGCGCTCAAGCGATTTGACGCCATTGGATTTGTTATTATGGAATTATCTTAAGTCGAAAGTTTTTGCCAACAATTCAACAACGTTAGAGGAGCGTCTATCGAACGCGAAATTGACAACATTGAAAATTGGATCCAAAGAGTCGATCACTGCTGTCGTGCTCGTGCTCGTGCTCGTGGTTGTCATATGAACGATGTCGAATACCATATATTTGTAACATATGTACTACACCTGGACTAAATTTCAGCCCGATATCTAATTTATTCTGTGTTTTATGTAAATACAAAATTGTTATGTGCTTATTGAAAAACCCTTTATAGGTGGCTATACCATCAACATGTTCCACGAGCCGCCACTGCTAGTGGTTAATATTTTGTATGCTATTTTGGTGAAATATATATTGGAAATTTTATTCAGGTAAGCTCCCGCATTGTTTCTCAGTCAAACTTCATGTAGACCTACAGAAAATCTCCGCTAGTCCCCGCTAGTGATGCAGATTTCCGTTACTTTACGGTACTTGTAACTAATCGGTAGTTTTAGGTACATTACTCGTTACTTTGTATTCGTTACTGAGTACTTATAGAAGTCTGAATCCGTACGGGTATCCTAAGAGGTAGCATCAATGCAGTATTTCTTCGGAATTTGTACTCGAGTGATCAGGGGAAATTATTTTAACACGGCAAACTGATGTATATTTTTGGATGATGTAAATTAATTGTGGTTTCAGGAAAAAAATACATTAATCAAAAAATGTATTAAATAAAGTTATTTAAAAATATCATAATCATAACCGAGTGCGGTGTAAACGGCCATAAGTCAGCGATATTAAATTGTATTTACTGAATTACATTTTCAGGCTACCTACTTCTCACCTATTTTTGATACAAGTAAATGATTAAATAAAACTTAAATTTGACAATGTATTTCACAAAATCACTTTTTTTATGCGACGCTTGTTGGAACAACCATATAATACTCGAGTTTCCACCTATAAAATACTTGTTAAATTACCTCAATCTAAGGAAAAAATGCCCCACTCGATAGGATACGTATCGTTTGAGAGGTTTCGAGTCCCCCTGCTGCTCGTATGTGGAATCGAAATAGTATAAGAACTTATAGCGATCGGCGCTCCGCACAACTAGAACGGAGTGAACTACCTATAATAACCAATCACGAAAAATCTTGATATTCGTTATTTCGGATCACTTCGGATCTCGTCGTGTACTGGGTACTCCAGTACCCTACATCACTAGTTCCCGCTAACGAAAAATATCAAAGAAATAGATTGAAGAATCAAACATTTTCGTGGCCCCACTTGTCGATGTAAAAAAAAATTGAGTCTGCAAGAATATACAGGGTGTTTCAGAGCTCTGGGAACGTTCAAGCCCGTGCTTATTTGTCAAAATTTCAAACAATGTTTTATATAAAAGTTGTGCAGAATAGTGAAAATCATGTCAACCAATTCTTCTTGTGAGAAATTCATAATTATAAACTGAGATCACAACTTAAATGGTTCGATCTATTTTTGAGACTAATATAATAATTACTGTCATCTGTCTTTTTTTGTTTGTTTATTTGAAATGATTGGTAACAAGATTTTAAAACTAATAATAAAAACATGCAAATTACGAACGAATTTTGAAATATTAGAGTAACCATCAACTTCAGATATACGAAACCTTATATAAAACGAAAGCTTACTCAATGGACTTTTAAATTATGAAAAAATATATAGGGTGTTCCATTTGAAAAAATTAAGAAATTGTCCAGTTTGCGAATAACTATCACCCTGTATAATACGCTGAGTTATGTTTTGGATGATATAGTAATTTTGAAGACTAAAGTTCAACTAAACTTTACCACTAAATTAGAATGAATTATCTTTATTAGTTTCAGGGGAGCACTTTAACAATTTTGTTCAAATTTTTGTATAAACAACTGAATAACACGAAAACGGCCCGGTTTCAATCGCCGAAACCTAAGTCATTTTAATCTCCAAGTAACGAGGAATCCAAAAATGTTAAAATATACAGGGTATTCCGTTAAAAAAAACATAAGTTTGGTCTGTAACATTGTTATGAGACACCCTGTATAAATTTAAATATTTTTAGGGCGTGCTGCTCCCTATTCTGCACAACTTTTATATAAAACATTTTTCAACATTTTGACAAATAAGCACGTGATTGACCGATCCCAGAGCTCTGAAACACCCTGTATATTGAATGTGATATGCATGGCATGAAATCACTAACAATTAATCATTAATAATGTTACCAATAACGTTAATAATAGTAATAATAATAATATTTTACATTTTAGGAAATTCAACCTTCATTGAAGAAGTTAACGAGAAGGCAACTTTTCATCATTTTGCGACAGAAATTTGGGGAAAACCGCAATACTCAAAATGAGCATCTACTCAACTACTTAGTTCAATACTTTGAATTAGAAGAAAATATTGACGAACAGCGACGTCTTCAGAAGGAGTGTAGTCGTTTTTGCAGTAAAGTTTTTGCAAAATTTGAAGATTGCTCAAGCTTAAAAAAGTAGATCCTTCTGCAGAGCCATAACCAAGTACATCAATTGATCGTAAAAAAAAAGTTTTTAGAAAAAAAGGGAAAAGCGAAGAGAAAGAGGGTGGCAAATATGGAAGCTAACTTCCACTGCCAAAAAAGTCTGAAAGAAAAGGGTTAACAGGCAGCTTCTAAACTGATGTCAGAAGCTGTGTTTACAACTCCTACTAGTGCACAAAAGATCAGATCGTCATGGCTCGAAACTAGACAATGAAATTATACCATACAATGAAGATTAATTGTTTCACTTATTATCGAAAACAAATTGCCAAAGCACCTGCATTTACTATTAGGCGTGATGAAAAAAAAACATAACGATGATGTTTATCCCGCTTATCATAAGTTCTGGAGGCTAAGAGGGGGAAAGAAGCATTGACTATTACGGAAACTTTGGCAGAAGTTCAGCTTCAATATATTTTAGATCACACTGCAAATTGTATGCTCCAATTACAGGCACCTGTTCTATTTAGTTTGACTGAAGAAGGATTTCATATTACTGATTAAATGGGGTTGCGATGGTTGTACTGGACGTTCTGGTATAAACAACGATACTCAGAAATAGATAAGGTGATGGCGATTTATTTTTAACATCTCTGGAACCACTTCAACTGCATTCTCAGCAACAACCAGATGAAGAAAAACGAATTTTATAGCAAAAGATTTTGTCGACCGATTCAGTCTCAGAAGACAACCACACAACTTTCTTTGGCAGAAATGTAATACGTTGAGGCGCAAATATCAGAACTTCAGCCAACTAATTGTAAAGTTTAGGATCGAGATATCACAATCAAATATATTTGCATAAAGTCAATGATAGAAGGAAATGTTTGTGACTCCCTTACTGGCACACTTTCGGCTCAGATCTGCGATTTATGTAAAGCAATAACATTGATTTATAAATGGAGACAGACAAACAATCTTTTAAATTTGGTTTATCAACCAAAGTGGAATAACAAACGAGGGAAATACAGGAAAATCCAGCTCAACCGGCTTCCATAACTAGCATTTGTTACCGGCGTAGCTCAGCAGAGTAGCAAATGGGAGATGGTACGACTCTGTGAACAAACCAAATATTAATGACTAGCACGTGTGAGGTGGCCTCCGTGACCTCGTTAGCAAGTAAGGAGCGCATGTCGGACTTTCTGGACCACTGAGTGGATAGAGAGTTGGGGCAAGGGTGCACCGATTAACAACCGTCGATTAGAACTCAGTGGGTCGATTAATCAGTTTTGGACATTGCGCTTCCTACCTGAGCTCCAGTACCACGACAAGGTGAGGCACTGAACACTGGAGTCAACCGGCGGATAACGGTATCCGCCGGAGGGTTCCAAGACCGAGTGAAGAGGTGATGTTTTCGGCAGCCACTTTAACACTGGGCACTGTGGTGAGCGTTCCTGTGTTGTATTCACGAGACACTTAGGCACTGTTCCAAAAAAATCCACGTGGCTGGGCAGTGTCTCAGAACGATTAAGAGCCGTGCCAAGGTCTCGCAACATTGTATTACAATGTAACACATTGCCGAAGAAATAAGTAGAAGGTCCGGCGTTGCATTATCTGCTTTATCTTAAAGATACGAGATTTGTTACAGCCTCTTCCTTAATTGCATAGAAATCCAATTTGTGCATGCAACTATTATAAAATTATAATTCCAAGTGGACGTGTCCCTGAACATTTTTGGGTACAATCAAGACAAATTCATTTAGGGTAGTTGCGTGCACAATGGAATGCCATTTTGTTTATTAGTATTTATGAGTGTAATATGTCGTTAGTGTCGGGATTTAGTTAAGCTTATCAATCACATTTATGGACCTACCATAAAGGGCTAAGAATGCGAATTTCGCCGATTCCAAGAAAATACTCAGAAGAGGGTATTTTCTGTTTTAGAGGTCACCCTTGGCACAGGGCTTGAGAAGGAGAAACCGCGGTCTAGCTGGCCAACCAGAACCCTTCGCGGTTCCACCCCCCCATGAGTGCAAGATACCCCACCACCAAAGGAATGCGCGTCCTTTGGGAATTTCTAAATAGTTTATGATTCCAACACTAGGTTTAATGTAAGCAGTTGTGCAGGTAATATACATTATTATTATTATTAAATTGCTATTTATTGAACGGTCCTTCAAGAGTTAACAAGATTAATTGTGGGATTTTTCACTACATAGTGCAAATGGCTAGACTGTTCATGGCAAAGTATCCATGGTATTACATGCCGTCGTCAATTCATAAAATTCTGCTTCACGAATCTGCAATAAAAAAAAACTTTACTACTACCCATTGGACAACTATCTGAGGAAACCCAGGAATTTCATACCAGAAAGTCTTCGAGGGTATCTACGAATGAAACTTATTAAATAGGCAACGAATTTCGTCGGATCCATTAATATCATCTTCAAGAGAATTGCCAAAAAGACACTTTCATCTTTTAGTTCAGAAGATATTGGCCTGTTGAGAAGTGAACTAGAAGTTAAGCTGGTAAAAACGCTTTCTGCAGTGACTATGGAAGAAGGTCCTGTAGGTGAAACCGAAACGACCACAGATATATCAACCACAGATGACGAAAGTGAAAGTGAATGGTGGGTGATGGGGGTAAACTTTCATATTCGGATTCAGGAGGTCATTTTATATAAGACTAAGCAGGAATGATATCAGGGCTGATTTTAATGCCGACCGGTATCGGTAATAAAGAAAACTGCTTACAGAAAGATTTTCGTTGAAAACTTCTTTCTTTCAAACTTCCATTATGTGTCAACTTTAAATTAATGATGGATAAAGAAAGCAATACAAGTGAAGAAATTACTGAAACCTATCAGAACCATCTTAAACATGCTGGGACATCATGTACAGAAAAAAGGAATGATAAGAATTTTGCTTCCGGAAGTTTCGATTTGTTTGGAAAAGCTCTTACCAACAGAATGGGGTTTCAATTTACAAAGTGGACGTATAATTTGACGTTTCTTTTTTCCATAACGGAAAAGAACAGTACGCCTCTCTGTTATATCTAGGATAAGACCATAGCAGAACGTGGAGGTCAAGAAATAGCATCTTGGATGTTTAATTATAACGACCTGCGAAAAATTATAGAAGAAATAATTTTTTTGCGATACTTATCCTGGACAAAACTGCAATATTTATGCAGCAGTAATGCTCCCCTTTTATATGACACAGCTACCTAAGGACATCGATCTAAAATTTTATGGAACAGGGACACTCCCATATGAAGGCAAATTCTATTCATGGGTTAATAGAACGGGAAAGGAATGAAAATTAAGGTCCCAAGAGATTGAGCGAATTTCACCAGTTCGTGGGAAAACGAAATATGAAGGTTAATGAAATAAAAATTTAGGACTTCTTTGCCTTCAAACCGCTTCCAAGCAAGCAATTTATGCACAAAAAGGACAATCTTGAAAAAGGAAAGGTCCCATGGCTAAAAATAAAGTGGTTCAAAAATTTGCTATTACAAAAAGTAGATTTGAATTTTGCTGCAAGAACAACAAATGTCACACTTACTTCTAGAATCGGAAGTAAAAAAAAATAGGCAATATGGCAAGAAATCCGGGTGATCAAGTAAGCGTGAACCTGTATTAACGCAGGTCAAATTCAAGAGAAAAACTTTGAAACTAGCAAAATTGACATTGGTTATTCTGGTGTTCAAGGTACAGATATATCGTGTGTGTATAAATTAGCGGATAATATACAAGTGTCGATATTCTTCCTAAAATTATGAATCGAAAATGTCAGTGCAAAAATGTTGTATAGGCCATCAGGAGCCATTTAAAAGAAATATACATTCGGCAACAGTCACGAGGTGTCCTGGTTTTCAATAACCTCATGATTAATTAAGTGGGTTGGGTCAGAATAAAAGAGTAATAATGATAGAGGGGGGTTTATTTACAGATGTATATGTAAGGTAATAAAACAGATTATGAGTAAATAGTGTCGAGCGAAGTCTATTTTGACACGTGGGAACTAATACAAACCGATAATAACGAGGAAAGCAGAATTGACATTAAATTGGAACTAGCACGTTTGAATTAATTCGTTGTATGCATTGTCGGCTCTACTTTTTATGAAAATAAGCTAATTACGAAGTGTTAAAAATACATGTTTGAGATAGAAAGATTGCACACACTGACAAATAATTTTCAAACTGGTTATACAACTGAAATTGCAAGGTCTTCAAAAAATTAATATGGAATAATAACCCACATTGAATGACTGGGTGTTCAAAGTTTGGGGACCTCATGAAGGCTCAGGAAGCATGGTACAATATTTTAGAATTAAGATATACTACTTAGAATTTCTGGAAGAATATCGCCACGTGTAGATTATCCGCCAATTTATATACACCCAATATAAATAACTATTGCATCATCAAATCGGAGAATGTCAGTACAACCATGAATTATGCGCCGATAGAGCGACCGGATTTTGATTTAAAAAATGGTGATGTGGCCATCATGTTACTTTCTCCGACTTTATATTTACGTTTTCATGGGTTTATTTTCAATTGAAATCATATTTTAAATGTACATCGAGCGTTGCGTAAACTCGGATGAAACTGACGTCTAAAACGTCAAAATCATGAATGATAGAAAAATTATGCTTCAAATTCAAAAACTAGGTTTACTCGAAAACTAACAAGATTTCGTAAAAAACTTATTCTTTAGAAGTTGTTCATTTTGGCATTCTCTACAATTATTATTCATATAAAATTGCTGTAACTATTATCGTTTCATAATTATAAACCAAAAATTAAAAAAAATTAATAAATTTTTTTCTCGAATAGCAATGATTTTATGAAAAATATTTTCAAGCAAAAGCTATTCATTTCTTTGTTTTCTTCGATGTTTGTTTAAATGTTTTTGTGTTTTTTTTTTATTTAAGAATATATTGGCAAAAAACAAAAAACAGTTAAGGTAAACACCCACTTCCGGTGTACGAAATTTTACCAAAAGCTTTTCAGTTCTTCGGATTATCAAATAAGACGGATGTTTAAAGTTTCATATCAATTGCTCTATTGGTTTTTGAGATACAGCGCACACAGACAGACACACACACACACACAGCACACACACACACACACACACACACAGACACACACACAGACACAAAAATTTTTTTTCCAGAAATTGTTGAAATGACATCTAGGGACCCCAAAACGGATATTTCCGTAAAAAAAATTTTTGAAAAAAAAATCACGATCACAATACTTTCTCGTACTTCGTAACGGAGAAAGTAAAAATGGTGATGTGGCCATCATGTTACTTTCTCCGACTTTATATTTACGTTTTCATGGGTTTATTTTCAAATAAAATCATATTTTAAATGTACATCGAGCGTTGCGTAAACTCGGATGAAACTGACGTTTAAAACGTCAAAATCATGAAAGATGTAAAAATTATACTTCAAATTCAAAAACTCGGTTTACTCAAGAACTAACGAGATTTCGAAAAAAACTTATTCTTTAGAAATTGTTCATTTTGGCATTCTGTACAATTATTATTCACATAATTTTTCCGTAACTATTATCGTTTTATAATTATAAACCAAAAATTAAAAAAATAATAATAAATTTTTTTCTCGAATAAAAATGATTTTATGAAAAATGTTTTCAAGCAAAAGCTGTTCATTTCTTTGTTGTCTTCAAAGTTTGTTTGAATGTTATTGTGATATTTTTCATATTTAAGAAAATATTGGCAAAAACCAAAAAACAGTTAAGGTAAACGCCCACTTCCGGTGTACGAAATTTTACCAAAAGCTTTTCAGTTCTTCAGATTATCAAATAAGATGGATTTTCAAAGTTTCATATCAATTGCTCTATTAGTTTTTGAGATACAGCGCACACAGACAGACACACACACACACACACACACAGACACACACACACACACACACACACACACACAGACACAAAAAATTTTTTTCCAAAAATTGTTGAAATGGCATCTAGGGACCCCAAAACGGATATTTCCGTAAAAAAAATTTTTGAAAAAAAAATTACGATCACAATACTTTCTCGTACTTCGTAACGGAGAAAGTAAAAATGGTGATGTGGCCATCATGTTACTTTCTCCGACTTTATATTTACGTTTTCATGGGTTTATTTTCAATTGAAATCATATTTTAAATGTACATCGAGCGTAAACTCGGATGAAACTGACGTTTAAAACGTCAAAATCATGAAAGATGGAAAAATTATACTTCAAATTCAAAAACTCGATTTACTCAAAAACTAACGAGATTTCGAAAAAACTTATTCTTTAGAAGTTGTTCATTTTGGCATTATCTACTATTATTGACATAAATTTGCTGTAACTATTATCGTTTCATAATTATAAACCAAAAATTAAAAAAAAATAATATTTTTTTTTCTCGAATAGCAATGATTTTATGAAAAATATTTTCAAGCAAAAGATGTTCATTTCTTTGTTGTCTTCGATGTTTATTTAAATGTTTTTGTCATATTTTTTATATTTAAGAAAATATTGGCAAAAAACAAAAAACAGTTAAGGTAAACACCCACTTCCGGTGTACTAAATTTTACCAAAAGCTTTTCAGTTCTTCAGATTATTAAATAAGACGTATGTTCAAAGTTTCATATCAATTGCTCTATTAGTTTTTGAGATACAGCGCACACAGACAGACACACACACACAGACACACACATACACACACAGACGCAAACAAATTTTTTCCAGAAATTGTTGAAATGGCATCTAGGGACTCCAAAACGGATTTTTCCGTAAAAAAAATTTTTGAAAAAAAAATCACGATCACAATACTTTCTCGTACTTCGTAACGGAGAAAGTAAAAATATCATGAAGAAAATTTAGAAATTTTTTTTCTGAAAAAAATCCTTTGAAAAGTTCTTAAGAAAGTCCCGAAAACGTTTGGAGAAAAAATTCCTGAAAGAAATCATGTTAATAAAATTTTGAAAAGAAATCCTGAAGATAAAGTTCCCGAAAGAAAAAAAAAGTCCTAAAAATAAATCTTGAAAAAAATTTCTTAAAAAGTCCTAAAAAAGAATCCTCAATGAAAAAAAAGTCTTCAAAAAGACCTAAAAAAATTCTGAAAACATTGTCCAGAAGTCCCAAAAAGGCTAAAAGAACAAAAAGCTGTTAAGGTAAATATTCGGAAATACGAAATTTTAGCAAAAGCTTTCCAGTTCTTCGGATTCTGAAATAACACTTATGTTCAAAGTGTCATGGTCATTTCTGTATTACTTTTTGAGATACTGCGCGGACAGACAGTTATCTAGAGAAAAAATGGTGATGTGGCCATCATGTTACTTTCTCCGACTTGATGGTATCATTTATATTTACGTTTTCATGGTTAATTTTCAATTGAAATCATATTTTAAATGTACATCGAGCGTTGCGTAAACTTGGATGAAACTGACGTTTAAAACGTCAAAATTATGAAACGGAAAAAATATACTTCAAATTCAAAAACTCGGTTTACTCAAAAACTAACTAGATTTCGAAAAAAAACTTATTCTTAAGAAGTTGTTCATTTTGCTATTCTCTACAATTATTATACACACAAATTTGCTGTAACTATCATCGTTTCATAATTATAAACCAAAAGTTAAAAAAAAAAATTAATAAATTTTTTTCTCGAATAGCAATGATTTTATGAAAAATATTTTCAAGCAAAAGATGTTCATTTCTTTGTTGTCTTCAATGTTTGTTTAAATGTTTTTGTGATATTTTTCATATTTAAGAAAATATTGGCAAAAAACAAAAAATAGTTAAGGTAAACATCCACTTCTGGTGTACGAAATTTTACCAAAAGCTTTTCAGTTCTTCAGATTATCAAATAAGACGTATGTTGAAAGTTTCATATCAATAGCTCTATTAGTTACAGCGCACACAGACAGACAAACACACACACACACAGACAGACAGACACACACGCATACACACACACACAGACACAATTTTTTTTTTCCAGAAATTGTTGAAATGGCATCTAGGGATCCCAAAACGGATATTTCCGTAAAAAAATTTTTTGAAAAAAAAATCACGATCACAATACTTTCTCGTACTTCGTAACGGAGAAAGTAAAAATGGTGATGTGGCCATCATGTTACTTTCTCCGACAAGATAATATCATTTATATTTATGCTTTCATGGTTTATTTCAATTGAAATCATATTTTAAATGTACATCGAGCGTTTATTAGACTCACATGAAACTGACGTTTAAAACGTCAAAATTGTGAAAGATGAAAAAATTATACTTCAAATTCAAAAACTCGGTTTACACAAAAACTAACGAGATTTCGAAGAAAACTTATTCTTTATAAGTTGTTCATTTTGGCATTCTCTACAATTATTATTCTCATAAATTTGCTGTAACTATGATCGTTTCATAATTATAAACCAAAAATTAAATAAACATTAATACATTTTTTTCTCGAATAGCAATGATTTTATGGAAAATATTTTCAAGCAAAAGATGTTCATTTATTTGTTGTCTTCAATATTAGTTTAAATGTTTTTGTGATATTTTTCATATTTAAGAAAATATTGGCAAAAAACAAAAAACTGTTAAGGTAAACACCCACTTCCGGTGTACGAAATTTTACCAAAAGCTTTTCAGTTCTTCGGATTATCAAATAAGACGTCTGTTAAAAGTTTCATATCAATTGCTCTATTAGTTTTTGAGATACAGCGCACACAGACAGACACACACACACACACACACACACACACAGACACATTTTTTTTTTCCAGAAATTGTTGAAATAGCATCTAGGGACCCCAAAACGGATATTTCCGTAAAAAAATTTTTTGGAAAAAAAATCACGATCACAATACTTTCTCGTACTTCGTAACGGAGAAAGTAAAAAAAACGAGGAGCACACCCTTCCAAGTCGATTCTTCCCTTAGTTTGGATCCTTAGGAGACACCTCAAGTCAATGAACCAAGGAAAACGCACTGCTAGAATAGTTTTTCAACCTTTTTTGTCGAAAAAACAACATTTTTCGGATTATTCAATGTTTTCACATGTATTTAATGGATTCTTTTATTATGGCGGCAGTCTCCTGAGCAGAGCAGGAGTTTACGACTGGATCTCCGTGCAATTAAAACTCCTGAGAAATTACTTTGCATAATTGGAGGGATTTTTTTTAATTCCTGGAAGAATGGCGTCGTTACATTGTTCTTTCAATGTGTATGCCTAGTATATTTTTGGGGGAGTTAGTTGGTTGTCTGTTTTGAGAGTTATTTCAGTAGTGTCGTAGTATTTTTGGCAAGAATCCGACATTTTCAAGTGAAGGCTCCGAAAAATCTTCCTCCATTTTCACTAAAAGCAAAGTTATAAAGTTATTTCAGTTAAGTTTTTTCAACTAGTACAGAAAGTTCTTGCTCCCCCTTACAGAACTTCAAACAAATCATAGAGACTGGTTTTTGGCCATTTAGCCGCCTCTAGATTTGGTCCATAACATTTTGGGGTGTATAATTGAGGAGCAATCAAGCAAAACCAGATAAATCCACTTTTGGGCAAAAACGAGTTAATTATTGATTCCTAATTCTTTTGGTCAAATAAATCCAATGGTAAACTCAGATTCAACCTAACTGTGTTAAGTCCCCTTTAAAATCGACCTTAAAGTCAAACAATTCAATCAAAACCAGATAAATCCACAAAATAAAATTGCATAGGCATTTTTCACGCAAAAAAGGACAAATCCGTCTGCGAATGTATTATTTTGATATTCCTATCCGTGATATTTTGCACACATTTTTACTAGTCAATCTATTTTCGGCTTTCACTGTCCAAGGTCAACAAGAAGAAATTCGGGCATGGGAAATAATGCTTTCGGCTTCAGTGTAGTTTGTTATTCCAGTCAGTGTGGTCGATGTGCGAGAAATATTATTATTATTTTCGGAGATTAGTGACAGATAATGGACTAGCATGATGATGGTGTTGATGGCGAGTTTGACGTATCTGTTAAAGAAGGTAATTCAATTTGTATTGAGTTTTTTAATTTGTTTCTAAGAGTGATTTTTTAGGCAATACTGGGACCCGCACTAGAAAGTCGAAAGCTCCCGAGAAACAAAGATTGCGCAAGCAACAAAAATATGTTGATAAGGATCCTGAACTACTAAGATTTATGAGACCATACAATCATAACACTACTAGTTATAAATGCAATACTGTTACCTTGCGTGATATCAAACTCATTCGAAAAAAGTTTTATTATATGCTGTTCCGGAGAAAATTTCACAGGACATTAAGTTATGTCATATGCTGGGTGTTTGTGGAAAAGCAAGGAATCGGACCAAGAAAGAAAATCCAAGAAATCACCTTTTTTATATTACGTATCATCTTCAGTCACATCAAAAGAAATCCATGAGTGTGTCAAGATTTTTTTACTGGAAGTTTGGGTGTAGCAAAAAATCGAGTCAATACAGTTGCAAAAACTATTCACGAAGGAAGAGTGCCAAAGGAATCTCGCGGTGGCGATCATATAGAAGATAAAAAAAATAAAATAAGAGAATTTATTAGAGATTTAAGGGGTACCGAAAGTCATTACACTAGAAAAAAATCTGTGAGATTATACTTGCCAGCTAATTTGAGTATTGCAAAATTGCATAAGATTTATAATAATTCAGAGCAGGCTGCACAATATAAATCATGTTTATGCTTTCAAGGATTTTTTGTGGAGAGTTTAATATCGGGTTTTCATCACCCACGTCAGACTGTTGTACTCTATGCATACGTCTTAAGGACAATATAAGAAAAGAAAAAGATCAAAAGAAAAAATCTGACTTGATGATCGAACGTCGACTACATATAAAAAGGTCAGACGCTTTCTACAAACTTGCAAAGGAAGATCCTCCAAATTCAATAAGTTTTTGCTTCGATCTACAGCAAGTACAACCATTGCACTCCAATTTCGGATGCTTTTTACTCTCACCAAGTTAGCCTCTACGTATTTTGCTGAGCAGAATGGATTCAAGGCGTCCTACCTTCTACACCTGGTACAAGCTGGACGTGGTTCAATTCAGATAGGTTCTGCTCATTATCTGAATTCAGTGGAACTCGAAAATATTGAAGTATTGAGACTATTCTGTGATGGCTGCGGGGGCCAAAACAAGAACTCTCATATTGTACATGCTCTTTATTTGTGGCTCCAAAATAAGCCCCCTGGTGTTTTAAAAGAAATCCAGCTGACATTTCCAGTTCGAGGCCATAGCTTCCTCCCAGCGGACTGGATTTTTGGTCGTATGGAAAAATGTTTACGAGCAAACACAACAATAATAAGCAAGCAAGAATACTTCCAAATATATTCTCAGTTTGGAACAGTAAAACAACTTGGCGTTGACTGGAAACTGTACAATATTAAAAACCTGCAAAATTGTTTCCAGAAAATCACAGGTATTTCCGACATTAAGCGAATTCTTATCAAGAAATCTCATAATAAAAAAGGAGGAGGTATCGTAAAAGTATAGTGTCATCAGAATTTCAGATTGTCGTTGTTAAATGAGATACCCCGACAGATTCTTAAAGCACGAAGAGAAGTTCCAAAGGTATTAGAAGAAATTCTTTTAATGCGATCTTTGCCTGAGAAAAAGAAAACATCCCTAGCTCATTTGCTGGCTCAACAGTTTGGTCCAACCTGGAAAAATGATAACAGGCTAGCGTGGTATAATAGTATATTGTACAACGAGCATATAATGACGGCTATTAATCACGAGAACGATGTTTGCGGAACGAGCTGTAGGCGAGTGGAGCAAATCGTTTGAGTGATTAATAGCCATTATATGCGAGTTGTACACTATACTTTGTTCACGAAAATTAAAATCAAAATCAAAATAAAAAAAAAACAAAAACAAAATCAAATTCAAAATTTAAATCGAAATTAAAGTTGTAATTACAACTACAATTGAAAAAAAAAAATTAATCAATATTAAACAGGGTAAAAAAATATTATCATAAATCGCTTTCTGTGAATTAAAGCGCGAATTAGCGTGTTTAATAACCATATTAAACACGCAAATGCGTGTTTAAGAAATTGAGTGTTAAATTTACCCCATTAATGCTGCCCGTAGAATTAAATAATGCGCACATTATAACATTTTCGTGAACAAAAATATATTGAGTGAAGCTTCGCTTGAAACTATTGCTAAAGCTGTGGAAACCGAAATCGAAGGACAAGATCAAAACGAAGTTTGCGATTGCATCGAGGATGACATAGGGATGTATATTTGAATCGTTCCAATTTGTTACTTTTTGAATTTGTGAATTTAAAAATGAACGTTTTTTCCTTTTTTTTAAACTTGTGAATTTAGAAATAATAAATCTGTCTTATTTGAAAATGTATTAAAAAGTTTATTATATATAGAGAGCGAATTTCTATGCGCTAAAAAATGTCAATATAAATTTTTCTTATGTGGTTAAAATTGATCAATATATGCACTAACGTTTTTCAAAAATGGGTAAATATGCGGGTATGTTAAAAATATATGCTGTAAACAATATGTTTTATTCACAATTTTCATAAACACTGTCATATATTATATTTCATATATTACTTTGGATTAGAGAAAAATAATGAAAAAATTATAATATTATTTTATTCATCTGAATTACAATAAATAAATAACAATTTATAGATATTATCCATAGTAAAATTATGTCGTTTATCCGTAATAATATGTCTGTACATTGAAAAAGAACGTTCAACATCACACGAGGTAATAGGTGCACATTTCATGGACGAAATGTCAGTGGGGTTTATATCAATATCTTGACAGTTGTCATTTTGCCCTCCCAAAATACCACAAATTATTTTGATTTGATTATATCCGGGATTTCTATTTAATACCTTATCAAATTTTGTTAATAGTTGACTGCCAATGTCGCCTGGAACAAATTTTAAATTTTTGTATACGTTTTCCAAAATTTTAAATGAATCCACTAAGGGCATTTGGGCGGCTTCCAAATTTTTAATTGCTTCTATTAGCATAGAAAAATGTGCTTTAATAAAAGCCAACTGATGCATTATTCTTTTATCGGAAACACATTCCTTGCATCCTTTTACCGCAGCCGATTCATCGCCAAATTCTAGAAAACACTCCTTCAATTTTTGAAAATTATCGGCATAGAATATGGCAGCTTCCAACCAAGTACCCCATCTAGTTATAACCGGTTCAGGTGGTAACGGCAAATCTGGCACCAATTCGCGGTAACGCTGCACTCTCAATGGGGATTTTAAAAATGCCTTCTTGCCATTGTTAATTAATTTATTTACAATAGGGTACTCCAAACGAATGAATTCCGCTAATCAATTAATTCCGTGAGCCATGCAGGTAAAATGTATCATTTTGGGATAAAATATTTGTAGAGCCTGTCCTGCTTTAATCAAATATGCTGCTGCATCGAACAACATTAATTTTATATTTTCTGATTTTATTGGGTTTGGAGAAAATAAAAGTGTCAAGCTATCATTCACAAATCGAGCGACTGTTGAGTGATTGGTTTTCTCCAAAGCTGACGAATTTATTAAGTACGACTTTGGAGGTTCATGCTCGTTCAATATACCAACGAGCATGTTTGCAACGTAAAGTCCACGAGCGTCTGTCGTTTCGTCCACCATAATATAAATATTTTTATCAACGAGTTTATTTTTAATTGTAGTTAGACGTTTTTCATAGCATTTTGTTAAATAGTTTTTTCGAAGGGTAGATTCGTTCGGTATGTGTTATATTTTATAATCCGAAAAGCTGGATGACCTATTTTTTACCAGGGCATATTGACCATGGCCATCATATTGCACAAATCAAAACAGAATTCGTTATTGGGGCCACCATGCATGGCATCTTTGGCATCCTCTGTTGTATTTATAAATGATTGTTTGCGAATTACAGATCGATTTTCGGACTCCTTATGGAGCTTTGTGGATAAATGCTGATCAATTTGGTATTTTTGATTGGATGTGACCTAAAAAAATCAGCGATTGAAATGTTTCCCAGGTCAGAAAATATAAAATCACCTGGAGTTAATTCAAAAAGTTGCCGGATTTGAGTAAAATTTCATCAACTAAATTTGAGTTTTGAATATCATTAAATTCATTAATATAATTGAAATGGGAAAATCAAATATACAGGGTGTATTTGAATGAATGAACAGGCTTTAAAGTAGCTATACAAAAAGTTCAAATAAATCCACTTCCGTAATATAAAACTCAAAACAAGAACTTTTTGGGAACCTGTACACATCTGCGTTCTCGTGGGTGATATTCGAGTGTTTATTTACAATAACGGTAAGACGCATACATCGCATCGCGTCTGGGATAATTGAATAATAAAAATATTCATAATATGGTCAATTGTGTCAGCTGTTAAGCTTACTTGTTGTCTCAGTATTTCCGCAACGTAAATTTCACGTTTAAAGTATCCTCAGAGAAAAATAATTAAGGGGACTTTATGTTAGCAGCTTTTGAAAATATAGGAATTACATGAGCAAGGGACTAATGGGTACGATCAGCGACGGATGGGGTGTCTTATACCGGCGCTAGATATCCAATCTGCCGGCGCCAAAAAACTGAAATTTATATTTTTATGCAGTAAAAAAAAAATAACATAATCTTCGACGCCAAATTGACTCAAATCTATGGGTGCCGCGCACCGAGAATTTTCCCGAACTTTCTTATGGACCATCCGCCCCTGCTTTTGACAGATATAAAAATAACACAGATACCACTATCGAAAGTTATTATTCGACAATACAAATAAACCATAACACTAGATAAAAATTACAAGTATTTGACCTACTATTTTTTTATTCCTTGAGTGTTCATTTACCAGTGAACACAAACATGTAGTTCATTTTTAATAATAATTAGTTGCGGGATACCTATTAAAAGTAGGAACAGTTCAATTTCAGAAATCATTATTTTTGTCCCGGCTCATATGGGGAGAGAGCCTATTCATTCGAACACAGACACCGTGTATTCATATTATTATTTTTCAGTTCACTACACATTGTTTGCAAAAATCACAATAACGTAAAAAAAAACAACCTACCTGCTTCGAACAAGCGTTGCAGAAAACAACCTGTTGTCAAATATTTTGACCATTCAATCCACTTCCTGAGTAGGCTAATCTCACTTTCGGCATTTTAGCTTGTTAACGTTATTAACTTAATTCACTTAAACTTTACCCGTAGAAAGTTATGGGCGTTATGGGAGTAAGTGCGTAAAATGCGTCGATCGATACTAGTTAGGGAAATCCCCTTTCTTGTAAAATTATGCATGCTCTTACGTTTTCGCGCACTTCAGATAGTTATTTTTTTATGAATTTATGCTATTATATTGTATTATATGCGGTTATATTGGATTATATGCGGTTATATTGGATTATATGCGGTTATATTGGATTATATGCACTTATAAGGTATATGCGGTAAAATCATAAAATATTAAGTTATATGCAAAATAAAACCAGAGATTTCGGTTGTTTCCTAGAGAAACGTATAGATACAAATCGCCAGCTTCGTATGAATTAACAAACAAAACATGTAAAAACATAGAAATCCGCTCTCTAATTATATATATTAACAAAAAAAATTAGATACATTGTTTTTAACTTAAAAAAGTTAGTAAGGAGGTAATGTATCACAAAGTAATGGCTTAAACAATCAATTATATTAAAAAAGTTAGTCAAAACATATCTACATTGAAATAAACAATTTTATATCATAAAATATTTTTTTTTAATTCTCAGCTCAAGCAAAAACAGATAAATCCTTTTTGTAATTGTTAATATTTTTTTTGTTAGTTATGAAATTGAAACGTGAATAATGTGTAAGAGCTCTATAATATCATACCTTTCACGTACGCTATATTTTTTTGGTTACATTTAAAAACCTGCTAATGGCACGTTTTTTGCGATTATCTTGAAACTTAAATAGATTTATCTGGATTTGCTTGGTTGCTCCTCAATTGTTCTCTTCTTTATCACACGCGCTATTTTAAACCTCTTCACTCGAAATCGCTAGGCCAGAAAACCCAACAGAGCCCCGGCATCACAAATGGCCCTTTTCTGTCAAATCTGTAAATTCTTTCAGTGGGCCCACATGGTTCGAGTCATTCAAATTGTGCTTTCCTGACACTCCCTGTTTCGCAACACTTCCGAATTGTTAAAAACCGCCTCAACACGGCAGAGAGGACAAGATGGTCCAAGATGGCCATTTGCGTCTTTTTAATTTGGCCAAATGTGAGGGGTCAATATTTCGACATTTTGTGGCTCCTTAAGCCATTAAGGATCTATACAGCTAGCCTTCAATGCGAAAAATCAATGATCAGTCTTTGGTCGAAAATGGCGATTTTCTACCAGGTGGCCAAATTTTGCTTCCGTTCTCACTTGAAGAAAACTCCTGCTCTGCTCTAGAGACTGTCCCCATAATAAATAAAAGAGTCCGTTAAATACATGTGGAAACATTGAATAACCCGAAAAATGTCGGTTTTTGGACAAAAAAAGCTGAAAAAACTATTCTAGCAATGCGTTTTCCTTGGTTCATTGGCTTAAGGTGTCTCCTAAGGATCCAAACTAAGGAAAGAATCGACTTGGAAGGGTGTGCTCCTCGTTTTTTTTAATCAAAATCCGGTCGCTCTATCGGCGCATGGATTTGCTGATGTACATGATGGCCACATCCCATTTTTTGAGAGTTTGCATTTAACTTCTTACGGCCTCTAAAGTTTTTATTCCGGCTCTCGGTACCATTGACTTGCATATTTGTTGAATCTCCTTATTCCAGTAGTGTTTTATTGTATGTGTGTATTTTGAATAATTTGTAAATATTGTTGCTTTTACTGTGGTAAATAGATTTCTGCTCGTCATACATATTTAAAGAGTCAATACATCTGAGATAATAAATGTCACGTGATGATACATGTACCGAAACAAAATAATCCCATCCCATCCCATGCGATCCCGTCAACTTGCGTGTGATTCAATTTAGATGGTGCGTGTCCTCTCTCTTTTTCTCATCCCTCTCCCCCTTACTAGTAGCGTAGGGGTGCACATATATCCTATTAAACCTCGATAAAACTGAAATCAAAACAGATGTTTGCATGTATCTTAGTCCCCGATGTTCCCGATGTTCCGATGGGATAATACAGATAAATGTGAGCAGCGCGATATCATACACACAGACACACACATTGGAGAGGGCGCAGAAACAATACCCCCGTACCCATGACAAATTGTCTCCTATTCCCTTATCCGATTAATTCGATACACTCAACGTACTGCATAATGGCCTAAACGGAACCGACTTGCGCTTAATAGAAAATCAATTCTAATTCTTATCGTGATTTATTGCATATTTATTAATGATTTCGTTTATTGGGGACTTTTATCGATTCCTTTCTATCCGGGAAAAAGTTCTTATTGGAGATAAGAAATTTCATAAGTTTAATATTATTCATGGCCCATTCGAAATATATTATTTTTATGAACGTTGACTGTCCGTAAAAAGGTTATTGGGGAGAGATGAATGGCGGCTATCAAATTTAGGGGCTACTATTTTATGTTTATAGAGTTGTAAACAATTCCGCTAGTATTTTACTTTTTTAATCAAATTAATAGTGAAGGGATCATTCTATGCCTAGAGCTCTTGCGCGCCTTCCGGCTGATCATCAAGCCCACATCAGTGCCCACTCCACCCTGTGGGTAGGGTTCAATCGATACTAGATAATATCGATACTAATACTCATTAGAAGTATCGATTGAAAGTATCGATACCTGAATATCAATCAAAACCGGTAAGTATCGATACTATTACTCACAAGAAGTATTGATTGAAAGTATCGATACCTCTAAAATATCGAATTAAAAGTATCGATACCTACTTGTATCGATTAAATTTTTATTGACAAATAACGGGATAATGTCAATCATTATGAATATTTTGTTATGACGACGCCAAATTACGTGATACAGTGTAAATATACTGTATAATAATAAACATTAATTAATTAGGGAGAATGAAGTTTGTTTTTTTTGTTTTTTTCTTTTTTTTTGGGTTGGAATAGAATGTAATGTATTGTGAAATACCGGTTTATGTGTGTAAAAATGATGCCAAATAAAGGTTTTTTTTTTTATAAACGCCCAAATTAATAAAACATTATACTGAAAATATTAACTTTTATTAAATTTTTAGCGACATGTTATTGTACTAAGGTGAAAAACAAAACAAATAAAAAATACAAAATCCTATAACAAATATTTATCAACAATAAATATAATTAACTTGTCACAAAAGTCAAGTAATAACTAAATATATTTAATATACAATGCTATTGCTATTCAAAAAATTCTTCCTTAGAAAGAGAACCGAGAAATAGAAGTTTTTCTAAATAATTACTAGAGAGCCTGTTTCGACTTTGGCTCATAGTAGACCCAGCCTTCGAAAAAGCCGTTCACAGGGAACTGACGATCCAACAACAAGTAAAAATGCCGTCGCCTGTTTATACAGTAATGGGTAAACTGATTTCATATCCTCCCATTGCTCTAGTGGCTGTGCATTTAAATGGGATACAGGCTGGTTCAAAAAGGAAGAAAGCTCGTCACCTTTTTGAGTTTTCTTTCTCTTTTGTCCATGGGCTAATTCTTTATGATGTTGCCAAAAATCATACCGCGCCTTACATAAACCATCTTCTTCAGAGTCTTCGCTACCAGAACTTAAATCAGTATGGATTAATAGACGCAATTCCTCAATTGCGTTCTCACAGGCGTTTGGGTCTCGAAAATGTAGATTTTTAAACCTGGGATCTAATAAGGTTGCTAAAGCCATGTGGGTATTGTGTTCAATTTGTCCAAAACGTTTTTTTAATTCATTTAGAATGGATTGCTTTATTGTAGTAATTAAATTTATTTTAGTTTCAAATTTTTCAATTTGAGAGTAAACGCAACTTATCATGGGAATTATTTTGGAGACGGTTACATAATTTTCTCCCGAGATCTCTCGAGTAACAAATTCAAATGGTTTCAATATTTGTACCAATTGTCTCAGAGTGTCTAGATCTTGTGCAGAAGGCATTTCAGGAGAACTACTATCCTCTATAAGAATCTCCGAACAAATTTTTACCATCTCAATAAAACGTTCTATCTTATAATATACAGAATTCCATCTTGTTTTCACATCCAGAATGAATTTTTTTGTACAGTTTTCTCGTATCCCCTTAGTAATTTGAAGTTTTCTAAGTTTATCTGAGTTTATTACACTATTTTTGAACCAGTTTACAATGTTTCTTACCTTACTTATATTGCTCTTCACATTATCACACTTTAAAACGTTTTCAACTACTAAATTAACTGTATGAGCGAAACAAGGTAGATGATTTTTATCACCTACCACTAATTTGACTGCTGAAACTATATTTGCGCCATTGTCAGATATTATACATTTGATTTTATCAACGGAAATATTCCACTCATCAAAGACTGCCTTTAAAATGTTAGATATATATTCCTTGGTGTGATTTTTAAATAACTCGCGAACTGCAATATTGTTATTTACAAGTTTTGTGCCCTCAATGAAATGAATCGTTACCCCAAAAAAACTTTTTTCATTCATAGTCTCTGTCCATATGTCTACCGTTATACAAACATAAAGAGCATTTTGGATTCTCTTTTTATACGCATTTACTGTAACTTCGTATTTTTCGGTTAGTTTTTTTTTATAAATGGTGTTGATGGTATTTTGAAAGATGGTGCTAGTTCCGACATCAGTTTTCTGAATCCTTCGCCTTCCAGAATATGAAATGGACGCATGTCCTTACTAATGAAGTAGAGAAGGCACAATATAATTGCATTGTGTTTAGATCCACCCACTATAACAAAAATATATATGTATAATTTATTTCATATTTAAAAAAGTTGTTATGTACTTTTCTGTGATGAAACTTTTTCAAAGGCTTCCAAAATTGACTGTTGGGTTTGACTTGCACTGGCAGACGAAGACATACTAGAGGTCGATGGTCGATTTAACTCCATTACTACTGAGTCGCATTCTATTGGGCTAGACATAATTTAGCATAAGTTAGAAAAAATAATGTTAAGGTATGAAGGCATACTCGCAATATATTTTATATTAAAAAAATCATGGACATTAAAATAATTCTACGGTTATACACAAATCTGTTTTAGTTTTTTAGATAGTTAAATATACAGGAATGTAATGCAGAATTAAGCCTTATATAATAGCGTTTTTAGTTTATATTAAAAAATGAGTTGCCTACTAGTTATTTTTATTATTAAAGATGAAGAAAAGGGAAAGAAAAAGTTTTCATAATTTTACGATTAACAAAATGCAATAATTGCAATTTTGATACTTTTTTGCGTACGTTTTACGTCGGCGTTCCTTTCTTCTTATCGGCGCGTGTTTTTGAGTGGCTTGGCTCGGTCGATGAACTGTGGTGATGCATTTGCGTTTTGTCCATGGGATTCCCCTGACGTCAGCGGTTCCCTCGTACTTCAAGCACGTTTGGTTTTTCTGTGTTTTGATGCCGCACTTGATAAAAACTTTCGGTCGGATCCATGAACTTATTAATTATACCAAAACATGAAGTGGCAAGATATTTATTCTAAATCGCTTTCTTTCTTCACTTTTTTCAAAAAATGATTTTTATGCGTGCCTCCCAATGCTCATTAAAAGTTATAAGCTTTTTTTTTCAGAAAACTAAAAATGCTGTTAACTAGTAAGGCATTTAATTCGCTTATTAATCATTATATCTGTAATATCTTTCATATTCAAAAAACATCAGGAAAAACGGATAAGAAGTAAATCGCTCGTATTTCCACCATTATTAAAACATTTTTCGGAAGGAAAGTAAGATTTCACTGACTCGATAGAGTAAAAGCCAAACTACTATTATATTTATTCCAATCTACTATTATATATTTTAAATTGAAATAAAAAAATTACAGATGACAACTTGAAAATTATTAAACATTGACATGTAATACTTTAAATTCTGCCTCGTCGGGTAAAGCTTTCTTGACTTTTCTGTAATTATCTATTAAATATACTTACTCGGTTTCTCGCTTGTTAGATTTTTCTTTATCCTTGACATCGGCAGCCGAGAAGCTGATACCGTGTCCAGCTAAATGCTTATGCAAATTGCTGGTATTCCCACTGTACTTAATTAACTTCAAACACTTTTTGCACGTGGCTGTCTTTTGATCAATTTTCGTGAAATAAATCCACGCTTTGGCCATCGGACGAGGCATAATTTAAAAAGATTTTCTACACCGACGAAACACTACTAACGACACACTTTAGGAAAAGGCAGCCACACGTCTCGCAAATTTGAAACAACAGTCAGCACTAACGAAACTGACTTCAAAGAGCAAAAATGATAAGTAAAACTGCCCTATCTCACTTAGTTTCAACGGAGAATGCAGCTACGGGTAGGCAGTGTTGCCAACCTGTGTTTAGTAATTGTCGGTTGAATTTTCAACGAAATGTCGGTAGATGTCGGTAGTTTTTAAATAGACAGACGGAAATTCTTTACTATTTTGGACAAAATTATTTGATCCGTTATCCTTGTTATTGAAAATTAAGGGCGATACCAAGAAAGTGAATTATTTTTATTCGAATTATATTCAAGGTCGTATGGTCCCGCACCCCACCCCGCCGGGCTGCATGTAAACCCCTCTCACCCCCGACCCCCCCGTTTTTCGCCTATTACAGCGCTTCATGCGGTACAGTGCTTAATGAATAATGCTGTAAATGTTTTGTACATGGAGTGGGCTATCTATATTAGTTATCTAGAATGCCACGACGCGAGGCCGGTGAATTCGCGAATGGTACCTGCGCTTGCACAGAGAACGAGGGGATTCACCGACTTACGGATTTGCGATTTTGTTTCGATTGGTGATAAGTATGTGAAAGCAAATTCAAATTTTACCAATCAACATTTACGGTTGATTTGTCAGTGATCTGAGTGAAAATCAGTAGATCGGTAGAATATCGTAGAAAGGTATAAATTGTCGGTAGATCTACCGACATATCGGTAGGGTTGGCAACACTGCGTGTAGGACGCGGTGATAAAATTCAGAGCGGTGGGGGTGGCATTGCGTAAAATCGGCCGCGTGAACCATAACTCGAATAAATGTCAGCAGTTTTTTTTCTCACATTCATTCCATTCGATACAAGTACTTTTGATACGATACAAGTAGTTTTCATTCGATACCTATTTGGTATCGAAAAATTACTTGCTATCGAATAAAATGTAACTGCGATACCTACTCGGTATCGAATAAAAAGTATCGATACCAAAAGTACTCAGTTTCAAGCAAAAGTATCGATACTTTACTTGTATTTACTTGTATCGATTCTTTACTTGTATTTACTTGTATCGATTGAACCCTACCTGTGGGTACTTTTAGTTTTAAGTACTTTTTGTTAATATAATGTAACCTTAAACTAGCGCCAATCGAATAAACTTTCCGAATTTAATGTGCATAATTATTACGACTGAACATTCTTCAAGGCATTAGCTGGCACCAAGTCGAGCACATACGAAAGGGAAGTATTAAGTCCTTAGAATAAAAAAATGGTGATGTGGACATCATGTTACTTTCTCCGATTTTGATTGCATAACAGTTATTTATATTAATACTTCAATGGTTTATTTTCATTTTAGATCAGATGATACTGACGTTTAAAACGTTAAAATTATGAAAGATAATAACAAATCTTAATAAACTCTTGAAAAAAGTCCTAAAAACAAATCTTAAAAAAACCTGAAAAAAACCCTGAAAAAGATTTCTGAAAAGGCCTTGAAAAAGATTTCTGAAAACGCCCTGAAAAAGATTTCTGAAAACGCCCTGAAAGAGTTCTGGTTATAAAGTTCCAAACAGAATACCCGAAAAAGTCTTGAATAAACAATCCTGAAAAAAACTGATTAAAAAGTCGTGATAAAAAGTCCAGAAAAGAGTCCAGAAAAAGGTCCTAACAGAAGTCATGAAAAAAGCCTTAGAAAAGAACTGATAAAAGGCATTAAAAAAGTCTTAATAAAATAATCCTGATAAAAAATCCTGAAAAAACGTCTTGAAAAAATAATCCTGATAAAAACTTCCTGAATAAGATCCTAGAAAAGGTCCTCATAAAACGGCCAGAAGAAAAGTACTGAAAAAGCATACAAAAAAGTCAGAATAAAGACCTTAAAGAGGCCTGAATAAAGCCTGTGAAATAGTCCCGAAAAAAGTCCTAAAAAAGAGTCCTGAAAGAAATTTCTGAAAAAGTCCTGCAAAGAGTGCTTAAGAAGGTCCCGAAAAAATTCCAGAAAATAGTCCTCACAAATGCCTTAGAAGAGATCTGATAAAAGGTATTAAATAACCCTGATAAAAAAGGCCCTAAAAAAGTCCTGAACATAATAGTTTTTAAATAATCTTAAAAAAAGGGCCCTGAAAAAATTCGAAAAAGATAGGTTCCGAAACAAAAGTCCTGAAAAAACGTCGTGAAAACGGGCCTCAACAAAGAGTTCTGAAAATAAAGTCTTGAAAAAAGTTCTGAAAAAAGTCGTATCAAAAGTTTTGAAAACATTGTCCTGCAAAAAAATGCCAAAAAGAGTCTTGCAAAAAGCCTAAGAAAAGACCTGAAAGAAGGCATTAAAAAAGTTCCAGAAAAATAATCCAGATTAAAAATCCTAAAAAAAGTCCCAAAAAAAAACACCAAACAAAAACTTTTTAAAATAAGGTCTTAAAAAAAGATTCCTGGAAAAAATTTCTGCAAAAGAAAAGTCCTGAAAAAACATCGTTAAAGATGATTCCTGAAAATATAGTCTTGAAGAAAAGTCCTGCAAAATGGGTTCTAGAGAAAAGTTCTTAAAAAAGACAGACCTGAAAGAAGAAATGAAAAAATCCTGAAAATAAGGTCTTACAAAAAATACTTGAAAAAAGTGGTGAAGAAAGTCCTGAAAAAGTTGAACGTGTTGTAGTATTAGTTAATTCTGACGTTTGAAACGTCAAATTTGTGAAAGATGGAAATGAAAAATGATACTTCAAATTCTAATAATCTTTACTCAAAAAGTAATGAGATTTCCAAAAGAACTTATCCTTTATAAGTTATTAATTTTAGCATTACCTACCAATATTATTAATATAAATTTGATTAATTATAATAGTTTCCTAATTATAAACCAAAAATGACTAAAAAAAAAATTATCATTTTATTTTTTTCATAAAACGTAAGTTTAAAAAAAAATTGAAACAAAGGATGCTCATTTCTTTGTTTCCTTTTGTTACCTTCAAGATTTGTTTTTTGTTTTTGCAATATTTTTCATATTGAAAAAATTATCGGAGAAAAACAAAAAACCGCTAAGGTTAACGCCTACTTGACATTTATGAAATTTTACCAAAAGCTTTTCAGTTCTTCAGATTACTAAATGAGGCTTATGTTCCATGTTAATTCATGTCGTAGTTTTTGAGATACGGCGCGCACAGACTGACAAACATACATCTCAATAGGAATGCATATCGAAAAATTGTGATGTGGCCATCATGTTACTTTCTCCGACTTATGGTATCATTTATATTTACGCTTTCATGGTTTATTTTCAATTTAAATCATATTTTAAATGTACATCGAGCGTTTTGTAGACTCGGATGAAACTGACGTTTAAAACGTCAAAATTATAAAAGATGGAAAAATTATACTTCAAATTTAAAAACTCAGTTTACTCAAAAACAAAAAAGATTTCGACAAAAATTTATTCTTTATAAGTTGTTCATTTTGGTATTCTCTGCAATTATTATTAACATAAATTTTCTGTAACTATTATCGTTTCATAATTATAAACCAAAAATAAGAAAATAATAATTTTTTTTTTCTCGAATAACAATGATTTTATGAAAAATGTTTTCAAACAAAATAAGCTCATTTTTTTGTTGTCTTCAATATTTGTTTAAATGTTTTTGTGATACTTTTCATATTTAAGAAAATATTGGCAAAAAACAAAAAATAATTAAGGTAAACACCCACTTCCGGTGTACGAAATTTTACCGAAAGCTTTTCAGTTCTCCGGATTATCATCAAATAAGACGAATATTCAAAGTTTCATAACAATTGCTCTATTAGTTTTTGAGATACAGCGCGTACAGACACACACACACACACACACACATAAACAAAAAAAATCCAGAAATTGTTGGAATGTCATCTAGGCACCCCAAAACGGATATTTCCGTAAAAAAATGTTTGAAAAAAAAATCACGATCACAATACTTTCTCGTACTCTCCGTAACGGAGAGAGTAAAAATGGTGATGTGGCCATTGTTGTCGGACGCTCTGGGGCTCGATTCTGCTAATCGGTGACTCTTGTCACCGGTGAGTTTTGCCACCGATTTTAATTGCACGGTTTTTTGACATTTCTGGTGAGATGGTATTCTCGTCGCATGGTGAGATGCGAAAAGTCACCGATGGCTTTTGTCACCGAAACTAAACGGTGACGTTGATTTCTTGTTAATGGCGGCCAACAAACCGCCAAATTCAAATTTATTTGCTATGGAATAAAAGACTTAGCACACAAAAACCACGATAAAGTGCGTTTTTAGGGCAAATATTTTTTATTTTCACTTTTAATTTACGTATTTAGAATGAAACGATGGGATAATTACGCATGTAACAAGCGTCTGTAAAATTGCACAAATTTAGTAATTCCTTTACTAGAGAGAATTATTTAATGTTGTGGAGCGAGATAACTGCTACGTTGAATGGTATGGTTGGTCCCCATAAAGAGTGGAAGTTTAAATAAATCTTTATTTGAAAAATTAAAATAACTTTTACACCCCATGCTCTGAGAATGCGCTAAATATAACAGATTTCACACAATATTTTTTCGACAACTGTTAAAATAAGAATAATATACCTAAGTTTTGAAAATTTGAGTACATTTTTCAGTCAAATATTTGTTTCAGTAAAAATATGTAAGTACGCAGAAAAAAAATTTAATTTATTGACATGGGAACTGCCGATTTTTTGACATGTTAAAAATGGCAAACTTCGCAGTTTGATAGTGATGCGCCTTTTCAGATGATTATTGAAATAAAAATTTTCTCATTGATAGTAATTTATAGGAATACTTCAAGTTTGCTGTATTTTAAAAGTATTGAAGTAATATATATCTAGTGTAGTAGTTTACAAAATGTTTTGATTGAATGTAAACACAGATTTGAATATGTTGGCTGCCATATAAGAGATAACGTGTAACCTGCATTCTGGTCCAGTAAGCTGACGACGAGTTATCTCGTAGTTCATTTACTTACCATTTTTGAGCAATATTAAGTATATTCCTGGAATCAGTGGAAATAAGTATAGATGGGTTGTAGAAAGAGAAAACAATCAAGTTTGGCTTACATGAATAGAACATTTATTCATAAATAAACAGAAAATATATCCATAATATTATATTATTATTCTTGTTTAAAAAGTCCCTCAGCTTGAGCCTACTTTATGTTTTAAAGAAGATACCCGCAGATTCTAATTTACCAAGCTGCTCAACTTTACGTGAACAGGGTCCAAGCACTGCTCCTGGAGAAATTGTTGCTGCGCCCAAACGGATTGTCCATCCGAAAGCAGGCAGGCGGGCACGAACTTCATCTAGCAGTGCTTACCGGGAGCATGGGAAATACCTATAAAGAAAAAAAGCTAACATTCCTATTATTTATGTTTACTTACCTCTCTCTGGTATGTTGTTCCTGTACATTTCGTGGAAATTTAACAAATCTATTAAATATATCCGGTTCGTTAAATGCCTGCGTAACCTCAGTTATGGAACGGCTTACACTACTCTGAGATATGCCAACAAACCAGTTGCAGCCAACATCATGCTGATAGCTACTATCTGTGATAAGTTATAGTATATTATTCCGAAGATAAAAAGCAACATGTTAATACAGTACACAAAACACTTACACGTATTGGAATGTCTAAAAAATCATCACGCCTGGGGGGCCTCAGAAATGGTGTTAGGATTTCCACAATAAAATGGAACAACTCTTTCGTCAACCGAAATAAAGGAAGAAATTGCCGGTCATTTAATGCAATTAAAGGATTACCCTTTTTGCCATGTTTGCTCTTGAAGGGCTTCATTTTCTTCCTCTTGTAACTCGTTTAATATGGGCATAAAATCGTCCCTAATTAATAACCCAACCTATAAAATGCAAACCGTTAATAAGACTAAAACGCTACTGCATAATCATCGTACCGATTATATTACTTACCACTTACAATAAAACAGTCGACAGTCAACTAAAATAGTTTATAAAAGGAATTGAAAATTTCAGGTGGATCACGAAACACAAACTCACGCGAACTGTCACTTTGTCACCACCTACATAGCACTCGTAAAAAGCCACCGATTTTTGGTGAGTTTTGTCATCGATGGCAAAACTCATATGTTAGCAGAATACGGTCGCACGCAATTTACGTCATTTCGGTGACAAAAAGCACCGGTGACAAGAGTCACCGATTAGCAGAATCGAGCCCCTGGTGTTCTTCTGGTTCAAGGGAACACGTCCGCTGTTTATGCTGCTCACGCGAAATTTGCGACAACTTGTTTTAGTTGTTCGATCCGCGTGAATAAAATTGTCACACTTGTGATCAATTAAAATAGACTTTTAACAATAGAAATAGTATATTGAGCACAACGTAATTTACAAAAGATCGAGATGAACTGACTGGATATTTACAAATTTACAAAACCTAAAAATATTTACAATAAGTGGGGGCGCATTGGTGGTGGTAACTTGTAAGGGAAGGCGAGATATCGCGGTCCCTTTTCTTGGGACTAAAAATTCCCGAATTTGCCAAATTCCAAGAATACCAGATGGTCATCTTCCTGGCGCAAAACCGATTACCAGTAATCCTACAAACTAACGCGAACGCACGCACCGCCCATTTGTCGGATTATTTAATATGAGGCGCACAATGGGAGTACCATTAGAAAATATGCTAATTTAAGGAATATTGAATTGTGGTACATCCCAAATGTAATGAAAAATTAAAATACAAAGCAAATTACATTTTGCATCGCAAACAGTCATCATGTTAGTTTTTCCGACTTGATATAATTACGCCTTCATGGTTTATTTTCAATTGAAATCATATTTTAAATGTAGATCCAGCGTTGTGTAAACTCGGATGAAACTGACGTTTAAAACGTCAAAATTATGAAAGATGGAAAAATTATACTTCAAATTCAAAAACTCAGTTTACTCAAAAACTAAAGGGATTTAGAAAAAAACTTATTCTTTATAAGTTGTTCATTTTGGCATTCTCTACAATTATTACTCACATAAATTTGCTGTAACTATTATAGTTCTATAATTAAAAACCAAAAATTTAAAGAAAATAAATTGTTTTCTCGAATAAAAATGATTTTATAAAAAATGTTTTTAAGCAAAAGATGTTCATTTATTTGTTGTCTCGAAAGTTTGTTTAAATGTTTTTGTGATATTTTTCATATTTAAGAATATATTGGCAAAAAACAAAAAAATGTTAAGGTAAACGCCCACTTCCGGTGTACGAAATTTTACCAAAAGCTTTTCAGTTCTTCAGATTATCAAATAAGACGGATGTTCAAAGTTTCATATCAATTTCTCTATTAGTTTTTGAGATACAGCGCGCACAGACAGACACACACAGACACACACACACACACACGCACACACAGACACACACACACACACACACACACACACACAGACACACACACACACACACACAGACACACACACACGCACACAGACACAAAAAAAAATCCAGAAATTGTTGAAGTGGCATCTGGGGACCCCAAAACGGACATTTCCGTAGAAAAAACTTTTGAAAAAAAATCACGATCACAACACTTTCTCTTTTTTCAAAAATATAGTTAGTCTCCTTTTTTTAGGTAGACACACTTACTCCAACGCAGTTCAAGTTTGATAGTATAATAAGATTTCTCAAACTCATCAAAACAGGCAGTTATTCTATTGATCAGTCTTCATTTGGAGTAAATCTGTTTCCTCCGATCCAGTTCAAGTTTCGAAACTAATAGAAATCATCAGGAGCAAAATCTGCAATTCGTAACCCGCAGTTTTACCTTTCCAATTAATAACGTGTGGGTTGGTGCATCGTCATGATGAAGCAGTATTTTTCTGTTTAAATGTAGTCCTTTTCCTTAAATGAAGCATTTTTGCACAGAATATCCCTGTTATTTGTTTTTCTCACTGACGATACTCGATGAACACTATTTTTTTTTGTTTAGTGTAAATCAATGTCTATTTACTCTATACATTGACATTGACATTTAATGGATGGGCATTAACGCCTAATTTACATGAATGAATACTAGATTACAGTGGCATCTTACTTTTTTTTTGTTCGCAATTGTACATTACGGAATGAATGCCTTTGAGTAACTGAAATTAATAACAAAGTAAAATAGTTTTATATAATGAAAAATACTGTCAGAGTCTTCTTATCAGATAGCGCAGTATATAACTCTAATCACAGTAATGCGAAAGTAACAAAACAGATGAAACAGATCAGAACTCTGCAAAAAACTAAAATATCTCGCACGAAAGTTATATAAAAAGAATGCGAAATCGACAAAATCGAAACAAATCAATAATTGGGCGGCGATATATATTGTTCCCATAAACATCTGTAGAAGCTTTCTCTAGCTCAATGGTTCTCAACCGGTGCTCCGAGGAATACTTGTTGCACGTGCTCAGCGAAATTATGAAAACCGAAATTTAATGTTGGCTCATCTACTGATACAAAAGCTATCCTCATCGTTGTTGAAGGTTACCCCCTTTATTTGATAGGGAGCTGAAAAGGTGGTAAGTACGGCGGATGTTGAAGAACCTCCCATTCGAGTTGTTGAAAAGCGGCTTTGATGACTTTTGCAAAGTGGGGACTGGCTTTATCGTGAAGCAGTATGACTTGGCCTTGCCGATCGGGTCTTTTCAAATACAATACAATAAGTGGTCGTATTCATGCCGGAAATTTTTGTCAATCAGTTAAATAGTAGCTTTTGCAACGACAATCTATTTTTCTAAAGGCAAAAGCTACGAATTAATCTGACTGACAAAAATTACCAAAAGAGTCCGACCACAAATTATATTTGGCTAGATAATCAACAGTAATATAACGAGTGCCTATGATTTTGCCGGCAATTATTAGCGGCAGGATCACGATTTTCTAGAAGCAACAAGCAATAGTGATCCAGACGCTAAAAATCAGTCACGAGTTAGATTCGAGAAGACAATTGGCCGAACAGAAAGTTCACACTTCTTAATTTGAAAAATTAAATTTAGTGACATGTGTCAGATCTGCGCCACAATAATTGTAGTAAAAATGAGCTTACCAAGATTTTGAAAAATGCCCATGAATACTATTACTTATGAAAGCACTAACACTTCACCCGAAAATACAAACAGATCGAATTCAGGAGCAAACTGCTTAAAAGTCCGGCAATAACTGACGTTTTATATGTTATAGAAAATGAACCAACGCGTTGCTAGGCAATATCAACATGATGGATTATCTAATTAGATACCACCCAGGGTGATTGCCATGCATAACATGCAGCGTGGTCTGTTACGCATCGTAATTAGAATTTTATTGGATCATGTCATCAACGTTATTCGATTTCATTGGTTAATAAGTAAATGAAGACAATTGTCAACAGTAATATAACGAGTGCCTATGATTTTGCCGGCAATTATTAGCGACAGGATCACGATTGCTTATTGCGACGAAAATCGGCACGACTGCGAAGCAGGACTGCCGATTTTCTAGAAGCAACAAGCAAGAGTGATCCAGACGCTAATAATTGCCTAGGAAAAATCAGTCACGAGTTAGATTCGAGAAGACAATTGGCCGAATAGAAAGTTCACACTTCTTAATTTGAAAAATTAAATTTAGTGACACCAAGTGTCAGACGTGTATTAATCTGCGCCACAATAATTGTAGTAAAAATGAGCTTACCAAGATTTTGAGAAATGCCTATGAATACTATTACTTATGAAAGCACTAACACTTCACCCGAAAATACAAACAGATCGAATTTAGGAGCAAACTGCTTAAAAGTCCGGCAATAACTGACGTTTTATACGTTATAGAAAATGAACCAACGCGTTGCTAGGCAATACCAACATGAGAGATTATCTGATTAGATACCACCCAGGGTTAATTTCCATGCATTAGAATTTTATTGGATCATCTCATCAACGTTATTCGATTTCATTGGTTAATAAGTAAATGAGGGCAATTGTCAGTTGAATAAACTTGTTCATACGGTGTGGTTCGGCTAAATAGAAGTGCTTGTTAACCGTACTGGTTTTCTCGAGCATCTCTCAGTGCAGCAGATCCTCCTAGTACCACCAAAAGCAGATCATTGCTTTTTGGGATGGAGATCTTGCTTTACTCTGACGAATATTTAAATTTCGGTTTTACTTACATGAGGAAGAATATCACATTCCACAATGTATTGTATGTGGAGAAAGATTGAATCACCACTTTACTACAATGCACGCCAATCTTGCTACAAAAACTGAAGATCGTTTTAAACGATTGTTGGATATGCAAGCTAAACAAGTTAAATATTTTGAAAATCTATAAAAATTTCCGATAAGGTACAACTGGTATCATACAAGGTTTCTGAATTGACTACTGTTCAGTTAAAACCACATATTATAGCAAAGTCTCTAAGTTTTACCCGTATGTTGTGAAATAGTTAAAATTATGTTTGGCAATGAAGCAATATATGAAATAAAGAAAATTTCTCGTTCAGATGATACAATAAAAAAATTGAATTAAAAATATATTGGATGATAACGAGAAAACAGCGACAAGCTTTTCAACCGGCAATTTGCTTTCCTTATTGAGTCCATTAACATTAACGACAAAGCACATATGTTTGGGTTTGTTAGTTTCATTAATGAAAACGAAATAGTGAATCAATTTTTATGCTGCAAAGAGCTTACTTAGCGTTTGACAGATCAATACATCGCACTCCGGCGAGAACAGTGTCACAACTAAAAAAATACGAATTCTGAGCTTATAACAGCAATGAATGCGTATTTTGTATCCTCACGTGCACGAAAAACGACACATCTCTAAGTCCCAATCTATCCGCTAGGAGGCAGTTGTGTCAGTTTTACTCTTAGGCTAATTCACGTTCATCACTGCAAGAACAGTGTCACTTCAGTGTTGTTACAAGAAAGTGTGCATGTTTTCGGTTAAGAAAAGCGTAACATTTCGAGTTGTGACAGTTTTCGTGCAGTAAGGTAAGTGAAATATAATTTTTGATATTGTCATAAGCATAAAAGTGTCAGTTTTCTTGAATCAATTATCCCTAAATCTATTTTCTTGTTCCGTTGTATTTCGATTTGTGCCACTTTTCTTGATTGAAAGTGTTAGTGTTTTGTGTTATGTCACTTTTCTTGAATCAATTATCACTATATCTATTGATTTGTACCGTTTTATTTCGATTTGTGCCACTTTTCCTGATGGAGACGGTCAGTGTTTGGTGTTGTATCACTTTTCTTGAATGAATTATCTCTAAATATATGTTATTGTATTGTTTTATTTCGACTTGTCTCACTTTTCCTGACTTAAAATATCGGTATTTTGTGTTGTCACTTTTCTTAATTCAAAAGTACGTCTTACATTGTAGTCACCTAACCTTGTAATTTCGAATAATATTACTCTAGGAAATAAACATCAATAATGTAGCTTGAAATTTATTTGTTGTAGATTCGTTATGAACCCAGAGCAAGGATACCGAGGTAGAAAAATGCTAGCAGCTGCTATTTCTGACATGGAAGTCGAAGAAACCTGCTTGATTGGTGAAGTGGAGAACACTTTAGAAAGCGTGAAACCTAACAGAGACCTCGGTGAAAAAAGGCTGCAAACTGAGACAAACGACGACGAAAGTCAGATTTATGAAGGGAATAATATAATAATAAGAAAGCGAAGGACAAGAAAATGTGATTGAAGTGCCGGAGTTTTCCAAAGTGATAGTACAGGAAGATCAAACGACACATTTTAGACCAAAGTACGGCGAAGAAGAAACCACAGAACAAGAAAGTGCCACGAAAGAGACGGAATTGAACAACGACACAGTACCAGAAGATCAAGGATCACATTCTAAATGGCAGTGTGTTGAAAATCTGCATACAATGCGATTGAGGCTCCAACGGGTTAAACCAAGTCCACAACAAAAAGAATCATTAGATGAAAGTGCAGATGATTCAGACATAGATCCAGATTTTCATTATACATCATTTCCCAATTCTGAAAACACGTCCGAGTCATCAGGATTGGAAGAGAATGAAAATATTATTACTAACAAGACAGAAGGTGCCGAATCAGACAATACCCAAACAGATAATAAGCGAAAAGGTAAGAAAAGGAAAGCCAATCCAGTTGAGTGGAAGAAGACTAAAGCAAAATTTCTCCGAAATGCTGGAAAACCTTATACATCATCATCAATTCGCAAAACAGAAATGCAGGCAAGAAAGGTACGGCCAGCGTGTGGTGAAAAATGTAAGCTAAAATGTTCAAGCAAAATAGAAGAAAATAAAAGGCTCGAAATATTTGAAAATTACTGGTCACTCGAAAGTCTGAAATCCCAACGAGAATTTATCTGTAGAAGTATGACCGCCGTTAGACCTCAGTATCAGTACAAAAAAGAAGGAAGTAGGCGCCAATGTAACCATGCATTCCATTTCGTAATCAACAAAGTAAACGTACGTGTTTGCAAATTTTTCTTTATGGCCACGCTGGACATCAACAACCGAGTTATTAGAACTGTAGTAACCAAATTAAACGAAGGATTTCTTCAAGAAGATCTAAGAGGTAAACACGGACACCACTTTAAAGTAGATTCTGCAATAAAAGATGGTGTTGTTGCTCATATTAATACTATCCCAAGAATTGACAGTCATTACCTGCGCGCGCAAACTACTCGGGAGTTCATAGAGGGTGGAAAAAGCCTGGCTGATTTACACCGTGACTACAAAAACGAGTGCATTGAAAAAACCTTCCGTTTGCAAATCTGACGATGTATTCCCGAATTTTCAATACCAATTTTAACATCTCTTTTTTCACCCCCAAAAAAGATCAGTGCGACTTATGCAGCTCGTATAACAACGCAAAGGTAGAAGAAAGAGAAGCGATACAAGAGAAATATGATAAACATTTGAAGGAGAAAGTTTTGTCAAGAGCAGAAAAAGAAGAGGACAAAAAGAAGGCAAAAGAAAGCGAAGGAAAAATTATAGTCGCCACTTACGATCTCCAAGCGGTGCTGCCAGCACCAAAAGGAGATACGTCTACCTTTTATTATAAAAGCAAAATCAACAGCTACAACTTAACTATAAATGAACTTCAGTCAGATAAAGTCGAGTGTTTTTTTTGGCATGAGGGTCAAGGAAATCGAGGTGCCATAGAAATCGGCACTTGCATTCTGAAATACTTAAAAGAAAAAGCTAACACCAGAAACGACGATAACCTTGAAATTGTTTTCTACTCCGATAATTGTTGTGGCCAGCAAAATAACAAATTCATAATGGGCATGTACCTATACGCTGTGCAAATTTAAAATCAAATCGATCACACATAAATTTTTGATCAGGGGACACACACAAAATGAAGGAGACAATGTGCACTCTGTCATAGAGAAGTCAATTAAAAGAACTCTTAAATCGGGTCCCATCTATATTCCTACTGATTACGTCAGATTAATTCGGTCTGCGAGGAAAACTGGAAATCTGTATAAAGTAACAGAATTGAGTTACGAGGATTTTGTCGACTTAAAAAAACTCTCTGAACAGATAGGATCAAATTTTAACAAAACATCAAACAACGAACAAATAAAAACTAGCGAATTAAAAGTATTTAAAGTGCAGAAGACTGATCCCGGCATTATTTTTGTGAAAACTACATACGAACAAAAAGATTATGGGCAGATCAATGTCAATAATACCAGGAGAAGGCAAGAGAGCATCTCTACAATAAAGTGCGTTCCGGCATATAAGAAAAATATGGAGATTTCTGCCATAAAGAAAGCTCATATTAAATCACTTATCTCAGCAAAAAGTATTTCCACGTTGTATAAGCCCATTTATGACTCGATGTTTGTATAAATTGTGTACTACTTTATTGTCATGTAATTTTTTTGTATTTTAAATAAGCAAATAAAGCACTTAATTTAAACTTCCTTTTTTTATTCTAATTAAGTGGGCTTGGAAAGTGACATAAGTATTACTCAAGGGGTCACAACAAAGAACAACTGATTTTAGAAAAGCAAGAAAAGTGACATAACTCAGAGACCTGACCTAACCTGACTTGGTAACACCACATATTTAACAAAAACTGATTTACAGGTCCATGATATTATTTTATAGATTATAATTGAATTTACTACCAAAAATAACTACTTGAAATTTTAAAGGAGCTTATACTATTTCAATATGAGTTTTGTAGTTTTCTTTTATTTTTTTTTTCTCAAATACTGCATTTTTGAGTTGTGTCACTGTTCTTGCCGGGGTGCGACATAGTAAGCAAAAAAAAGTGGTTTTGTATTCTCATATATCTTTTCTTAATTTGTACCGTTTTTTTTGGCCCACTGTGTATATCTTTTGTTTCCATTTCGTCATTTTTGGAACAATTTAAAATATTATGAGAGTTATATGTAAGAATTTGTCCGGACGATGTTCCACATCTAATTTTATACTGTTTATACTGTTTTTGCACAGAGAATCTTTAGTTTCCAAAACATTACCACCATTATTATAACCTATACTAGACAACATTAAATTGAGACCTTTAGAAACACTCGTTTTGAAAAAACTGCATATCTATGAAAGCCAAGTATGAATGTTTGCTTTTGCAGGTAAGTTTTTTATCAACCGTCATTCCTAGGAATTTAAATTCTTCTAGTATGGGGATTCTACTTTCATTCAACGTTAATTCCAGGTTATTGTGTGGTTTTCGTAGACGGCAAAAATGCATCGCTATTGTTTTATTGGATGATAACTTGAAACCTCTCGCACCTGTTTCTTTAGATATAATATCCACGTCGTTCTGTATAGTATTTGCCATTTTTGTTATGTCATGTCCCGTGTAGATTATTGCCAGGTCATCTACGTAGCACATCGGCTGATAAGTCCCCGGTCTAACAAACAGATGGCGTCACAAATGCAGAATTAATATTTTGTTTAGTAAGTACTAACCTTCAAAACGTAGCTGTAAAAATTTTATGAGGATTTGACGTTTTGTTCAAAAGTTACGGTGACTTCAGTGAAACAATTTTCTTTATTTTCAAAAAAATTGAAAAATCAGAATTTCGTGCTTTTAATGGAAAAAATAACTTTCAAACGAAAGCATGGCTTGATAAGTGTTATCCGGAATCTGCACTAGGAAAATCGACCATTAATTGACTGGTTTGCTGATTTTAAACGTGGTCGCACGAATACCGATGATACGCCTCGCTCAGGTCGTCGAAAAGTGGTGGTTATACCGGAATACATTAAAAAAGTCCACAAAATCGTTTTGACAAACCGTAAAGTAAAGTTGCACTCTCAATATATCAAAAGAACGTGTGGGCTTCATTTTGCATGAACATTTGTCGATGAGAAAACTGTTTTCCAAGTGGGTGCCGCGTGTGCTTACAGTAGACCAAAAACACCAAAGAGTAGATGATTCCCAGAGCTATTTGGACCTATTTCGGCGAAATAAAAAAGACTTTTTACGTCGATATGTAACGATGGACGAAACATGGATTCACTATTACACGCCAGAGTCAAAACGACAGTCAGCTGAGTACACAGCAGCCGGTGATCCTCGCCCTAAGCGGCCAAAAGCGCAACGAAGTGCTGGAAAGGTTATGGCGTCCGTATTTTCGGATGCGTATGGTATTTTATTTATCGACTACCTTGACAAAGGTAAGACAGTCAATAGCGATCACTACATGGCCCAATTGGATCGTTTGAACGAGGAAATTTCAACGAAACTGCCCCATAGGCAAAAAAAGAAAGTGATCTTTCATCAAGACAATGCACCGTGTCACAAGTCTTTGGCTACGATGGCAAAATTGCATGAAATGCGCTTTGAATTGCTTCCGCACCCACCCTATTCTCCAGATTTGCGCCCCAGCGAATTTTACCTGTTCGCAGATCTAAAAAAAATATTGCCGGAAAGAGATTTGGCTCAAATGAAGAAGTAATCGTCGAAACAAACGCTTATTTTGAGGCCAAAGACAAATCGTTCTTCAAGAAATGTATAGCTCTTGAAGGAGATTATGTTGATGAATAAAACAGAATTTGACCGAAAAAAATGTATTTTCTTCATTAGACCGGAATGTTATAGCAGTTTTTTTTTGTTTCTGGATTTATGTTGTCCGCTATTATTAATTGCAATCAAGAACAGAGATACTCTTAATACTGAACCTTGGGGAATTCCATTTGTTTGTTTGAATATGTTTGAAAATGTTTAACACAAACATTTCTCTGTTCAAGGAAACTTTTAATGAATAAGGGTAGGTTTCCTTTCAGTTCCAATGATTTAAGTTTCTCAAGTATAAAATGTCTCCACGTTGTATCGTATGCTTTCTCGATATCGAAAAATATACCCAAAGAATGCTTAGATTTTGAGAATCCTTCATTGATGAGATAGTCTAAGTAAATTATCTGGTCGGTGGTAGAGTGTCCCTTACGGAAACCTGCTTAATATGTACTAATTCTATTTTCTTTTTCTAGGACAGATATTAGTCTGCAATTTGTCATAGTTTCGAGTTTCTTGCTGACACAGAACGTCAGTGAGATTGGTCAATAGTTCTCTGGTTTTGATCCATCTTTTCTACTTTTTGAAAAGGCTACTACAACGAATGAACACCAGTTTTTAGGGTAAGTACAAGTTTTCCATATCTCGTTATGATTTGATAGTAATATTTCTTCCATTTCAGGTGGTAAGTTTTGTATCATACTGTTGGTGATATGGTCCGGTCCCAGTGTTGATTCTTTAGTGTTTTATTTATTTATTTTATTACTATTATTATTATTATTATTATTGGCCTTGAGATGTGCCGATGATCTCACCATCCTTATAAGTGGGCAGTTTGAGCCAAATATATCTAACTTAATGCAGCGTGCATTAAATTCCGTTGAAAGGTGGTGTAAAAAAGAGGATCTTTCGGTAAATCTAGTCAAAACGGCAAACGTCCATTTCACAAGGCTGCGAGAAACTAATGACATTAAGCCACATAAGATGTGTGTAGTTAATCTCCCGATGGAAAACGAGGTGAAATATCTGAGACTAACTAGTTAACTGATTAAATTTTAGTGAAATCCGATGTCCCGCAAGGCTTCCATATGGGTCCTATTTTATTTCTAATTTTCGATATTGTCTCAAACTTAAAATTTTGTTATAACATATATGATAGCAAGGTCACTTTTATCTCTCATATTCGTCATATTGTAAACCGTGGCTTAACGCTGCTTAGTTTTATTTCTAGAATGGGTCTTTTACTTAATGCGATTCGTTGCCTATACCAATCATTAGTGCGATCTGGTTTGAAATATGCTTCTTGTGTCTGGTCTTCTTACCAGCACTATTCAATAAAACTTTCTCAGAATAGCAGCCTTTTGGCTTCATATTCCATGCCTTAATTTAAATTATTTATTTTATCCTATAACGTTAATATGCCAGTAACACCTTAGCAACGAGTAACGTTAGGGTACCTTTAACAACACTATTGTTGTTATCAAATTCTTAACAATACTAGTGTTGTTATATTATCTTAACGCAACGCGTTGCTATGAAGATATTGGCAAACAAACATGATTTCACTTTTTGACGGTTTTCATTAAACATTTTTTTTAAATTTAAGAAATAGAAAAAGGATCAAATAAATCGTGTTACGACACACGTAACGTTATTTGCATTAGATTACTCGAGAATTTCAAACTTTTCTCTCGTAATGTAAAAGCCTTCATAACGTTACTTGTATCGTAAATTACTAAAACAACTCGGTTGCCAGTCAATGATTCCCTTATTACAGGAAAGACGCATCATAGATGATTTAATTTTTTTATTTAAAGTAGTAAATGGTCTGATTGACAGCCCAATAATGCTTCATTTTATTACAATTAATGTTAGGTGTGCCAGTGCTAGGACCCGCAGTAATATTACATTTAACTTATCCACTCATTGAACTAATTATGGTTACAATGAACCTATTTCTCGAATGATGCGTATCGCAAATTCAATACAGGATAAAAGTAATATTACATTATTTTGTAATAAAACTTTCATAAAGCGTTTACGAATATTGGATCTTAACTCTTTGCGGGCATTTTAAATGTAAATTATCAATGCACGGTATTTTTTATGTGTTTTTGTTTGTTTATGTGCTTAAATATATGTATATTTATCCTTTTATATAATATGTATTTTTTCATTCATTTTGATTATTCTTTAATCTTACGGTTACGATTGTTTATTTTTATATCATTTTTATATTGACACTTTAGTTGTAAGAATTTATATTACATTATTGTATCAAGAGGGATGTACCCGTTAAATAAATAAATAAATATAAAGATCTTCAAATCTCATCTAGACAACAGTATAAAAAAGGCCACGCGGGCGCTGTTTGCAACAACAAAATGGTCGTCCGCACGTGGGAACAGAAACCCAAAATGACCAAATGGGTTTGCACTATTGTGATAAGACCCATCCTCACATACGGCTTTCTGGTATGCGAAAAAAACCACTACCAAGAGTACAAAGGCTGGCATGTCTGCTGATAACAGAAGCGATGAGCAATACTTTCGTTACCATCACTACACTTGGTCGATATGATGGAAGCAATAAAAGTGGCATATAGGTTGCAGATTAATGAACATGTTTCAACTCCCGGGACTCGCAGACGGAAATATTTAATGTTTTGCATGAAGACGATCCTAACTTCATGAAAGGGCATCACAATTCAAAGAGATTCAAGGTTATAATGCCACCTAGAACTGAGTGGATGAATAAAACATATCCAGGAGCAATCACCGGAACCACCTGGTACACAGATGGGGCCAAAAATGAATTCTATTTATTTCGTCCTCATGTAGATGACTCCTAATCGGCTAGACGCTATTTTTTATTATATTTGTTTCTCAGCAGCCTTCTGATTCCTATTTTCTTTTCATGTTCTGTCTTCATCTTGAACATTCTTTTTGATTACTTCCTGCTCGAGGAAACCAGTTCTTCGAATCACGCAACTGGTCCATTTCTTCCTCTAAGACAGAGGTCACCAAAGTGGTCTATATAGACCCCCAGGCATCTATTTACCAAATTTAGGGGTCGATCTGAGCCAGAGGGTCGAATGGGGGTCGATCCGAATCGAGGGGGTCAAAGGAAAAACAAGTGTAAAAAAATTGAAAAAAATATAAGTGATATAAACCTGAATTTTTGCTAGTGAACATGAAACCTTTTTTGGTAGAAAGGTTTTATTTAGAGGAAATTTATATATATCGGGTTCTTCCTAAAATTTTGAATAGGAAATGTCGATGAAATAATGTTCTACCATACCTCATACGCCATTAGGAGCCATTTAAAAGAAATGTACATTTGGCAACATAGCATTCACGAGCTGCCCTGTTTATCAATAATCTCATGGTTCAGAGTAGAAGGTAATAGATAGATAGAGCGGGGTTTATTTACAGATGCAAGGTATAACAGATTATGAGTAAATAGTAAAATCCAATTGAACAAAACAAAACGAAAATAATACAAAAACACAAATACACTGAAGCCGGGGCACTAAAACAAACTGATAATAATGAGAAAAGGAGAATTGGCACAAACTTGGAACTAGCAAGTGTGAATGAATTATTTGTGTCAAAGTGACATAAGCGGGTGTCACGTTGCCGAACGTATTTCTAATAAAAATAAGCTAATTAAGAAGTGTTAAAAATACAAGTTTGAGATGGATAGATGGCACACACTGACAAATAATTTTCAAACTAGTCATACTATCGAAATTGCAGGGTTTTCTGTAAATTAATAACGAATAAAAACGCATATTTAACGACTGGATATTCAAACTTTGAGGACCTCATGAAGATCCAGGAAGCATGGTACAACATTTTAGAATTAAGAGTCCTGGATACCATGCATATATCAAAAACTCAGATTTTTCACTTACGAATTTATAAAATGCAAATCTGTTTTTACAGTTATTTCTAAAATTATTATACCGAGGGCATTCTAGAGCTATATTTTTTTGTTTTTTTGTTAATAACAAAGTAAAAATTAAAAATAAATAAATTTAAAAAAAATAACTCTGGGTTGCCCTTTTTACCTTTACTTGGAATATATTTTCCCAGTAATCTTTTTTTCTAAAATGTATAATAGATGGAAAAAGTGCGATCGCGTTTCTAGAAATTAGTGATCCGTAATAATCTGCCACCAAGCGGCGAAACGAATAACCCTCGAATATCGAAGCATAGGGGCGTGACTATGTCAAGTTATTAACTTGAGTTTCATAAAAAGTACCCATGGACATAAGGTGGTAATGGCAGTATTGTTTAATTTTATTAATATTTGGGTAGTAAGTAAATGTTTCGGATTGAAAAGTAATAATGTTTCCTAATTAAATTCTGTAAACGTCATTCTCATGGAAATTAGCGAAATCTGATTTTTGGGACGTTTTCGTCACGCCTTTTACGAGTACCTCGGAGGGAAAAATCGCGCGGATGTGTTGTATTGTCAAGACCTGATGCCGCAGCCTCAGGTGCTCGGACCGTAAGAATTTGTCTGCAAGCCCTCCGGCGGCCCACCCCATAGGGTGCTAATCAACACTTACCCATATCGAATTTCAAGAATATCAAAAAAGGGAAATTTATGACTGAAGGAGTGTTGGGTCTGTTTACCTGCAACACCATTGAGGAGTGTATATGTAATAATTTAAATAATTGCAATACTGACTATAATTATTTTCTTAAATAATTAATAATTATTAGTAAACACTAAAGATAAAGTTCCGCACAAAATTCATAGTTGCACTATTAAATGTTTTTAAAAATCGCTCGGACTGGTCGATTTTTGTTCATTATTGCACACTTTTTGGCGTGCTAAAAAATATTGCGACGTCACTAGTGTTTGACGTGTTACGTCATCGGCATTTTTTTTAAATGGAATTCGTTTTTTTTTTATTTGGCAACTTTTGTAGAGCTGTTACTATGGATCTTGAAATTGGAACTCTTTCGGGGTGTTATTGATTGAACAATGATTATGATTCTTATTATGATTCTTCATAACATCTTAGCCGATAGTCATATTCAATCATTTTATATTTTTATAATCAATTTATATTATATTCATATTATACCTTTTTTATTCTCGTTCAGTCAAATGCACCATTTTTAGTTTTTAGGAGAAATAATGATTTTTTAATTTAAGTATCAAATAAACATGTCAAATGTTAACATGTCAAATATTAAATAAATCAATAAATTTCGAGTTGACTTACTTTTTATTAATGCTTTATTGTGTAAGGTTGTGAAAATAAATTTAAAAAAAATGGATTGTCTTTTCAAGCTTTTTCACAATTAGATATTAAATAATCCAAATTATGAATTTGTGCCAAGTTTTATGATCATTTTTGTACTTTCCATAAAAAAAATGGCTGTAAAGAGAATCACAAGCTCTACAAAGTTTTTAGATCAAACGATACGTATTTAAAAACAATGTGACTGTAAAGAGAATTAAGAGTTTGCCAAGGTTGCCAAATGAAAAAAATCAAATTCAATTTTGAAAAATTGCCGATGACATCATACGTCAAACATTACATAATTTGAATTATTGGAGACGTCACAATATTTTTCAGCACGCCAAAAAGTGCGCAGTAATTAACAAAAATCGCTCAGTCCGAGCAATTTTTTTGAAAACATTCAATAGAGCAATTATGAATTTTGTATAGAACTTTATCACCACTCTGAATAATATCCCTGATGCGTTAAATATTATATGAAAATATCATTTCTTGTGTGCATTTTTGCATAGCACAATCGGCACGAGTCAAAGACTATCTATCACAAAAATGCACGAAAAAAATGATCCTGGGAATGTTTAATGCATGTGGGATATTTGGAAGAATATCACTCAATTTTAAAAGAATGTAAAGGAAATAGTATTTATGAAATTTAAAAATTCTGTTTTAAAGAAGTAAGCTGTGTTACTATGACAACCACAAAGAAATGTCAAATAATTTTGTACCTAATAATTTATTATTACAATGTCGCAACGTTTTGGCAAAAATTCGGTTGCCAAACTAATAGAAGAGAGAAGAGATTTCGAAAAATACTTATTCTTTATAAGTTCTTCATTTTTGGCATTCTCTGCAATTATTATTGAAATAAATTTGCTGTAACTATTATCGTTTCATAATTATACACCAAAAATGTCAACAACACCATGAATAACTATAATTTTTCAAAAACCAGACATTTTACGAAAAATATTTTCAAACAAAAGATGTTAATCTCTTTGTTGTCTTCAAGTCTTGTTCAAGTGCTTTTATAGTATTTTTCATATTTAAAAAAATATCGGAGAAAAACGGTTAAGGTTTTTCCAAAAGCTTTTCAGTTCTTTGGATTATCAAATAAGCCTTATATTCAAAGTTTGATGTTAATTTATGTAGTAGTTTTTGAGATACAGCGAAAATTAGTTTGTTTATTAGAAAACAATTAATGTTCCATAACTAACTCAAGCCAACTATAAGACGAAAGTGAGAAAATATATTGAATGTTTCAAAAATAATAATTTTTAAGAGATTTTAATGAAATTACAGATACAACCCCCACATGCTATATATCGTTGAAAAGAGAAAAAACTAACCGAATAAAATAGGTCAAAGCCAACTTTGGGTTGTATTTAAAAAAACATAACTTTATGTTATAACTTTCATATTAATGAAGATATCGGAATTCTGTTAAGCTTATTTTATTCTTTTCAAAAAAGTGCCTCAACAACATATAACTTTCATTATTGTCAAATGATAAACAACTGAGATATTTCAATATATCGAAAATGGAATAAATTGACTTTTTGGTTATAACTCGAAAACAAAAGAAGATAAATAAATTTAGTTTCCATCATTGAGTTTTTCTCGAAAAAAGAGATCGAGGATGCGCCATCCGTTTTTCTCTATCTATTGTAGTTATCGAGATCCCCTATACAAACATCGAATTTTGCCCACTCTGTACACTAGGGTTCTTCTACTTTCGGCAATTAACATAAAATAGGAAACATATCTCTTATTTAACAATCCAAACAACTGAAAAACAGATAACCGGAAGTGGCTTAACCGTCTTTTGTTTTTTTTTTCATTTTTTTTTATATTACAAATATTACAAAAACCTTAAAAAAATGAAGATAACTAAGCAATGAACAACTTTTGTTTAAAAAAATCTTTTGTAATGTCATTGTTCAAAAAAGTAATATTTTTTATTTTTCGTTTTTGGTTTCTAATTATGAAACGATAACAGTTACATCAAATTTATGTTAATATTAATTGCAGAGAATGCTAAAATAAACAACTTATAAAGAATAAGTTTTTTTCGAAATCCCTTTAGTTTTTGAGTAAACTGAGTTTTTGAATTTGCAGTATAATTTTTCCATTTTGAAAAAGTCAGTTTCATCCGAATTTACATAACGCTCGATGTACATTTAAAATATGATTTCAATTGAAAATAAACCATGAAAATGTAAATATAAATGGCTATGATACCATCAAGTCGGAGAACGTAACATGATGGCCACTTCAATTTTTTTTATAATTTTTTTGCGGTTTCGAATGCAGCTTATGTATTTATTTTTACTTTTATAATTATTTTAAGTTGCTGTTTACATTATTAAGTTATACTCAGTTACTGTACAAATGAGATGGAGTAATAAAAGCAATTATTATTATTAAAATAATTTAACATAGAATTTCATTTTATCACCCTATCTAAATCTATTGGAACATTGGTTCAAGATTAATCCTCAAACTATCGAAAACAATTGAATATCGAATTTCGGTTATACACTGTACACCATACATATTATTTTTCATAGTTGCAATTTATTAATATTAAAATATTTTCGTAAAATCGCTTGAAGTAAATTTAAAGTTCCCTGCGAATCCACCATATAATCCATCCATTAATGAGTCATTTCCATCTTTCACAATTTTGACGTTTTAAACGTCAGTATCATCCGACCCTGCAAAACGCTCGATGTACATTTAAATAGTTATTTGTTTAACAAGGCAATAAAGTGACAGATTTACGGGCGCGGCTGGAGTTTCACCGCCGAGCGAGATTGCGAGCGAGGCTGTAAATCCAGTCAAGTCAGGAAATCTGCTTTATTGCCGAGTTAAACATATAATTTTTTCGCGGGTTGTTTGGGAGAAATTAATAATAACTTAATAATTAATATATTTAATTCTATCAACACATCACTTTGTAAAAATTTTGTAGGTACCCAAGTAAAACAAAAATTGACATTTATAATAGACATTGTCGTGTTCGCATTTTGATGGTGTGTGTGGTGTAATCATTTGTAATCATAATGATCATCATTTCGTAAGTGACATGCAATGAATATTTAAATCGGACGGACCGTATAATTATTACGAGTAAAACTCTTCAATACATTTCTCTACTGATATGGTTGATGGTGAAAGCCATTACTTTGTGATACATTTTGATTCAGGAATTCAGGAACTTTTCAAGAAAGTGCACTTTCTTGGTATTACACACATGTCCATATTATTATTGTTCAATGATTAAATTGAAATAAAACTTACATAATACGTAACCTCCAAATCCTTTTCGATCATTTTTCCGATTGCTGCTCGGGTTCAATTACGTGGGAAAGTTAGGCAAACACACGGTACTCGGGAAAACTTACGCGGGGTTGTTAATACTTCGCAGAAGCCGTTATTGAGCTTCTTCCGCAGGCAATATATGAAGGAAAGTCTCTCGTTTTACTGTGCCGAGAAGTAAGTGCGCCGGCCGACGACGTTTAAACGTCAAATGCCGGGCCACTCGGCGACTCGATTTCCCTATAAGTTAGGGACTCGCATGGAGGTAGGCGAAAACACACGCGGTGTTATTAAAACTTCGGGGAACCTGTTTTTAGCCCTTTTGGCACGGGAAATTCGAAGGCAACTCTCAATTAAGCGAAAAATACATGGTAATGTCAAACAAATTTCCGGGCGGCTTCTATTGGTCGAAGCGGTGTCTCATCTGATTGGCGAAATAACATGACGTAGCCTCACTTGATTGGCCCATTACTTTTACAGCCTAGGCATAAATACGCATTTTTAAAGCCTAGTCCGCAAAAGTGATATTTCATGGCCTAAAAGCGGTCCGAAAAATCTTACATTTTATATCAATCCGCGAAAAATATCATTTAGTGCCTTCCAATAAGGTATTCATCGGCATAATCCGTTTACAAGAGTGCTGGAATGTCAGACAAAAAAATCTTGGGGATGTTTTAATGTAGAATTTAGTCAAAAACCCCATCCCATTTAACGTTACGCCAACGTGCACTATTGTGACCTTGAACGGATTGATTCGGGACTTGAACGCCATCATGAAAAAAACTATATTTTGTCATTTTCATCTTTCATAATTTTGACGTTTCAGAATCAGTCAAACCTGCAACACGTTCAATGTACATTTAAAATACTTAAATTGAAGAAAAACCATAAAAGTATAAATATAAATAATTATCATACAATAAAAACGAAGAAAGTAAGCATTTAATTAATATACCATATTAATAATCTTAATTTTAATATCTGATCTCTGATGATTCGAATTTAAAATCTGCATCAGTTGTTCCTAATCTTTTTAGATTATTCTCCAATTCTATTCTATTGAAAAAATAGAGTTGAAAAAATAAAATACAATTTATGAAATCCCAGATGTAAGCAAAGATCTCTAGAGAAAACAAATCAATCAATTCTTAATGATATTGCTACTAGTTAAACAGTGGTAGTTACCTAAAAATAAATTAAATATCAAACGAGTGATGGACCACGTGATTAATAGCCCATTCAGAAATGAACATTTTGTCGATATTCATTTATATTACAATACCAACAGATAAAGCAGAATTAAAACCATTTAGTATTAAGAATATGGAAAAAAATCATCCAGAATTGTAGCAGTATAAGGTGGAATCAATAATATGAAATCATGGTATTCATTTTTCCAGTATCCTCCTAAAATATAATTTAATTAAAGGATCCTTAATTAAATCTCAGCCCTCTCGCTCGCTCGCTCTTTCTCGCTTCTCCTGCCTTGGATCCACGTCTGGGCGCATTTAATGCCAGTCGACATGTAATAACAACGGCATAAGGACCGGCACAGGGTAAAACCACCCCTATGAGCACCCCGGATAGAGGGTTAAGGGTGGAGTCACCAATCACTGCTCCTTTTACCGCAGCCAACCAACACGGTGATAAACGGAACACACTCCACCTACTTCCATTCCGAAACCCTTCGAACACCCGGACTCTGACTCTCTCTCCTCCGGGACACAAAAATTTTTACTCACATTTTCGACGTCGCCGGTCGGATACTGTAAGAACATTTCGTCGCATTCTTCATCGTTTTGTTATGGACGTGTGAATTGCATTCGCGTACCGGTTTTTTGTCGTTTTGTGTTTTTGTGATTTTTGTTGAACGATGGAGAATTTTAAGATGTACCACCAGAATCAGGAGCAGAAGAATTCGGTGGTATTAGATGGACTACCGCCGCACTACAATTTGCACCAAAATAGGCAGAACTCGCCGCCGCAGTCACCTAATACCACCTCACAACAATATATCAAAGGTAAGTTATTGTTAACTATAGTAGTAATCTTGTAACTATTGAATGGTGTCATAGCCCCTCAATTCATTTTCATTGAATCTGTTTAATACTTATCCGATCTTACTGTAGGAAACACCCTGTGTGAATATAAATAGATTTTTGTTGTGGACTCCAGCAAACATGTATTATTTGTTTGTATAAGGTTGCGTTAGAATTTTTACTTTCTCCGTTGTGTGCATGGGCGTCCGCAGGTGGGGGCAAGGGCGGGCAGCTCCTCCTGGAAAATGAATTTATTAAATTAAAATAATATTTTATATACTAAACTTGTATGTACTCGTAGTCGGTAATTGTATACTTTAACAATCACATCAAAATTAAAAATTATAACAAAAAGTGCGTTCCACGTTATATTCGATGAATCCTGAAAAAGTTGACGTACAACGACGAGCGGGCACGGTTCCACCCGACGCGTATAATACAGTGCGATCGAATAAAAGTTAGTAAAAGTTAGCCATAAGCCAAAATTCCTAAACTTATTGGCAAGTGTTAAGCTGACGTATATTGATATTTTCAAATTTAGGAACTAAGAAAATACATGCAGTATTTTGTTCATGACCTGCTTATTATTTTTTATACGATCTCGCTGTATAATTACTCCACATTTAAGCAGTGGCGGCTCGTGGAACATGTTGATGGTAGAGCCATTCATACAATATACCTCGCCCCCCTCCTTTTCGAAGAAAGAAAGAACGATTTATCTTCCTAGACCAAAGTAACTGGCGAAAAAGTGTTTTAAGAATAAATTAAAAAATCTTAATCATGATGATGGTTGCGACCGTTACTTCGTGGTAATTTATTATATAATCACTGAATAAAACACTTTCTATGTTTTTTACCACAATTTATTTAATTCTTGCTGAGCTTGAAACTCCAGGTAGTGCCATAGCTCCTTGGCTCTATATAACGAGCCGCCCCTGCATTTAAGTAGAAATTAACAATTTTTGACAGTTGTAAATTGTTATTTTTGGCAGTTGAAAATTTCCTTTTTACTGCCAACATGCCATTTGTGATGATTGAAATGTGCGATTTTTGACAGTTGTCATTTTTAGCAGTTTCTTTTTTCTTTTAATATAAAAAATGCCATTTTTGATTGTAAAAATCCACAATTTTTGGATGCTACTAATTTCTTTATTTACTGTTGAATCGTATCGTTTGTGGTGGCAGAAATGCAGAATTTTTGACAATTTGTAATTGTTGCTTTTGACCATTGGAAATTTCCCTTTTTTAATATTGAAAAATGCTGATAGTGATAGTAGAAATGCTCAAATTTTGACAGTTAAAACATTTTGGCATTTGGATTTTTTCTTTCTATTTTTGAAATGAAATCGTTTTCAGTAATGAGCAATTTTTGACAGTCCTGAATAGTTATTTTTGGCAGTTGAAATTTCCTTTTTACTGTCAACGTGCGATTTGTGATGGTAGATATGTGCGATTTTTGACAGTTTGATTTTTGAAATTGTTGTTTTTAGCAGTTGAAATTTTCTTTTTTTTATTATCAAAAAATACATTGATAGTAAAATTCCACAATTTTCGGCAGCTGCTAATTTCCTTATTTACCACTGAATTGTGCCGTTTGTGGTGGCAGAAATGCAGAATTTTTGACAATTCAAAATAGTCATTTTTGACGGTTAAAAATGTATCTTTTTACTATTGAAAAATGCCGTTGGAAATTTCCCTTTTTACTTTCTCCGTTACGAAGTACGAGAAAGTATTGTGATCGTGATTTTTTTTCAAAATTTTTTTTACGGAAATATCCGTTTTGGGGTCACTAGATGCCATTTCAACAATTTCTGGAAAAAAAATTGTGTCTGTGTGTGTGTGTGTGTGATGGTGTGTGTGTGTGTGTGTGTGTCTGTGCGCGCTGTATCTCAAAAACTAATAGAGCAATTGATGTGAAACTTTGAGCATCCGTCTTATTTGATAATCTAAGGAACTGAAAAGCTTTTGATAAAATTTCGTACACCGGAAGTGGGCGTTTACCTTAACTTTTTTTTTGTTTTTTGCCAATATTTTCTTTAATATGAAAAATATCACAAAAACATTTAAACAAACTTTGAAGACAACAAAGAAATGAACATCTTTTGCTTGAAAACATTTTTCATAAAATCATTTTTATTCGAGAATTTTTTTTTTTTTAATTTTTGATTTATAATTATAAAACGATAATAGTTACAGCAATCTTGTGTTAATAATAATTGTAGAGAATGCTCAAATCAACAACTTATAAAGAATAAGTTTTTTTCGAAATCCCTTTAGTTTTTGAGTAAAGTGAGTTTTTGAATTTGAAGTATAATTTTTCCATCTTTCATAATTTTGACGTTTTAAACGTCAGTTTCATGCGAGTCTACAAAACGCTCGATGTGCATTTAAAATATAATTTAAATTTAGAATAAACCATGAAAGCGTAAATATAAACGATACCATCAAGTCGGATAAAGTAACACATCACCATTTTTTAATATTGATAAATGCTGATAGTGATAGGAGAAATGTTTAAATTTCGACAGTCTAAAATTTTTGGCTTTTGGAAATTTTCTTTTTATTGTTGAAACATGCCGTCTTCATTAATGAGCAATTTTTGACTGTATTGAATAGTTATTTTCTGCAATTGAAATTTTCCTTTTTACTGCTAAGTGCCATTTGTGATAGTAGTGCTATTTTTGATCATTTTAAATTGTCATTTTCTTTTTTTATTTATAAAAAAATGCCGTTTTTGATAGTAAAAATCTACAATTTTTGATAGCTGCAAATTTCTTTATATGCCGTTTGCGGTGGCAAAAATGCACAATTTTTGACAATTCAAAATTGTCATTTTTGATGGTTAATTATTCAAAATTTCTGTATGAAAGTTTCTTTTTCAATTTTGGTTTATAATTATTAAATGATAATAGTTACGTCAAAGTTATATAAATAATAATAATCAAGAATACTAAAATGAACAACTTATAAAGAATAAGTTTTTTATTTCTCTTTAGTTTTCGAGTAAACTAACGGTAAACATTATTAGAATTTGAAGTATAATTTGTCATTTTCATCTTTAATAATTTTGACGTTTTGAACATCAGTTTCATGCTAGTCTACAAAACGCTTGATGTACATATAAAATATGATTTAAATTAAGAATAAACCATGAAAGCGTAAAAATAAATAACAATGATTCCATCAAATCGGGGAAACTAACATCACCATTTTTTTAACCACATGTAATGTAACCGTAGGCGACGGTAATAGTTTAATAATAATAATAATAATGATAATAATAATAATAATAATAAATTTATCGTAGTTTGAGCCTATTAAGGATATTACATAGTCAGTACATATGGAACGCTAGTTGGACATTAAAAATTGTATTAATTATAAGGCGTTAATTATTTTCTGCTAAAGACCAATACCGAAACATTTATGACACCACCGATCCCAACGCGATTAGTTATAAAAAATACATTATCTAATAAACAGTTGTAAATATTTTGCAACAATACTAGATCATCAAGTATCAAGTACGGGACAGTATTGTGATCGTGAATTTTTTGTGAAAAATGTGTCTGTGTACGTGTGGCTGTGCACGTGTGACTGTGTGTCTGTATTTGTGCTCTTTATTTCATACAGGAATTAACATAAAACTTTGAAGCCTTATTTGGCAATTCCAAGAACTGAAAGCCACTGGAAGTGGGTGTATACCTTAACAGATTTTTTGTTTGTTTTTTCCTATTATTTTTTAATTACGAAAAATACTACAAATTTATTTAAACCAGTGATTCCCTAAGTGGTTTATATCGACCCCCAGCGGTCGACGACCAGGAAGGGGTCCATGTCAGCGAAAAAAAAATCGGGGAAATGAAAATAGGGGTCAACAATAGTGGATCTCATATAAGCAAGTCGTGACTTTCATTTTGGCATTTCATGAATAGAACAATCCACATACACGGATAGTACCTATTTACTTACATAGTCCTACCTTATAGTATAAAGATATATACAATATATCTATCTACATAAAGTATAAAAGTACCAATGAAGTAAAAAATTTAAAATCATGAAGAATTATAGTAAAATTTATATTTTAGGTATATTGTCTGATATATGAAACTGTTTAAGAATTATTATAAACTAGCAGTTGCCCCCCAGATCGGCCCGCATACGTTTTCATTTTCTCTGCGTAAGTTTTTATTTTGTAAAAAAAGGATTTTGCGCTGTAAATTTTAGCCAGTGTGGGCAGGGGGTCTACTCAAAACCGAAAACGTGGCAAGTAATCTACGAGAGAAAAAAGTTTTGGGACCTCTGATTTAAACAGATATTAGCGATCGCAGATAAAAGAACATCTTTTGTTTAAAAATATGTTTCATAAAATCTTTTTTTTTACTTTCTCCATTACGAAGTATGAGAAAGTATTGTGATCGTGATTTTTTTTTCAAACATTTTTTTTTACGGAAATATCCGTTTTGGGGTCCCTAGATACCATTTCAACAATTTCTGGAAAAAAAAATCGTGTCTGTGTGTGTATGTCTGTGTGTGTGTCTGTGCGCGCTGTATCTTAAAAACTAATAGAGCAATTGATATAAAACTTTTAACATACGTCTTATTTGATATTCTGAAGAACTGAAAAGCTTTTGGTAAAATTCAGTACACCGGAAGTGGGTGTTTACCTTAACTGTTTTTTGTTTTTTGCCAATATGCTCTTAAATATAAAAAAAAATCTCAAAAACATTTAAACAAATATTGAAGACAATAAAGAAATGAACACCTTTGGTTTCAAAATATTTTTCATACAATCATTGTTATTCGAGAAAAAAATGTACTATTATTTTTTTCATTTTTGGTTTATAATTATAAAACGCTAATAGTTACAGCAAATTTATAGTAATTGCAGAGAATGCCAAAATAAACAATTTATAAAGAATAAGTTTTTTTCGAAATCTCTTTAGTTTTTGAGTAAACTGAGTTTTTGAATTTGAAGTATAATTTTTCCATCTTATAATTTTGACGTTTTAAACGTCAGTTTCATGCGAGTCTACAAAACGCTCCATGTACATTTAAAATATTATTTAAATAGAAAATAAACCATGAAAGCGTAAATATAAATGACTATCATCAAGTCGCAGAAAGTAACTTGATGGTCACATCACCATTTTTTAAGAAAAGAAATCACTTGTAAATGTTTGTCATTTTTGGTTTATAATCAAATTTATATGAATAATAAATGTAGAGAATCCTGAAGTGAACCACTTATAAAGAATACGTTTTTTCGAAATCTCAATAGTTTTTGGGTAAACATTTTGATATGTGGTACTCTTGCCTTTATTTACGCATGCTTTTAATTTATTGTCACGTTCTTATTAATATTGTATACGCTATATTTATTTGCATAAATTTGTTTTGCAATTATGTTATTTTTAACATTCATACTTACTTTTTATACACTAATTTTTATTACTTTTTATCCGTTACGAAGTACGAGAAAGTATTGTGATCATTTTTCTTTACAAAAAAATTTTTTTGCGCAAATATCCGTTTTGGGGTCCCCAGATACCATTTCAACAATTTCTGGAAAAAAAATGGTGTCGTGTGTTTGTCTGTATTTGCGCGCTGTATCTCAAAAATTAATAGAGCAATTGATATGAAACTTTGAAAATCCGTCTTATTTGATAATCTGAAGAACTGAAAAGCTTTTGGTAAAATTTCGTTCACCGGAAGTGGGCGTTTACCTTAACTGTTTTTTTGTTTTTTGCCCATATTTTCTTAAATATGAAAAATATCACAAAAACATTTAAACAAACTTTGAAGACAACAAAAAAGTGAACATATTTTGCTTGAAAACATTTTTCATAAAATCATTTTTATTCGAGAAAAAAAATTATTATTTATTTATTTTATTTTTATTTTTATAATTATAAAACGATAATAGTTAAAACAAATTTATGTTAATAATAATTGTAGATAATGCTAAAATAAACAACTTATAAAGAATAAGTTTTTTTCGAAATCTCTTTAGTTTTTAAGTAAACTGAGTTTTTGAATTTGAAGTATAATTTTTCCATCTTTCATAATTTTGACGTTTTAAACGTCAGTTTCATACGAGTTTACAAAACGCTTAAACATCACCATTTTTAATTTTAACAAGTTATAATGTTGCTTTAATTTATACATGCTTTTAATTTGTTAAAACTAAAAAGGGACTTCGAAAAAAACTTATTCTTTATAAGTTGTTCATTTTAGCATTCTATACAATTATTATTAACATAAATTTGCTGTAACTATTATCGTTTTATAATTATAAACCAAAAATTAAAAAAATAATAATAAATTTTTTTCTCGAATAAAAATGATTTTATGAAAAATGTTTTCAAGCAAGAGATGTTCATTTCTTTGTTGTCTTCAAAGTTTGTTTAAATGTTTTTGTAATATTTTTTATATTTAAGAAAATATTCGCAAAAACAAAAAACGGTTAAGGTAAACGCCCACTTCCGGTGTACGAAATTTTACCAAAATCTTTTCAGTTCTTCAGATTATTAAATAAGACATATGTTAAAAGTTTCCTATTAATTGCTCTATTAGTTTTTGAGATATCTCAATAGTTATTAAAGATGCGGAAAAAAGTTTAAAATAAAAATTACTTGGTTCAATTGTGCCAACATAAGAATCAAGTCAAAATAAAATTCAAGATGGTTTCCGAGCTTTGGCTACCAACTTTCTTACTTCAAGTAGCCGGCATATTTGATTTTTGCACGCATTTTTACAGAACTATAATTATGAATTAATTTTGGGTGATTCTGGCAAATTTCAAGTGTTTTTGTATTATTTTCTATATATTCTAAAATTGTTACATTTGTACCGTTTATCCTTTTTTTAAATAAAACTGCCACTTGACAAGGTAATTAATAGTATATTACATACCAAGTCGGGATAAACATCATTACGTGTTCCCGCGAGGTAGGTATGTATACTATTTTACTCACAATCACGAAATATAACGATAAAAGTAACATTGTTTGATTTGGGTACATTGATACATATGTACATATATCTATTTCAATGTCGGACATCTTTAATTCGTAAGACAACTGTCAAACAGGCCCTCAGTTTCTCCACTGATACTTAACTAGATTAAATCGATTTAAAAAATAAGACGTTCTTAAAGTGGTACACCAATAATAAATCGGGCCCTAAAATCGTAAGGTCGTACATGTAACAAGTTAAAAAGACAATCGAATTGTAACCTAAAAATGGTAATGTGTTTGCGGGTGATAATTCCATAGTCTTGGTAGAATAGTTGTGAAAGTTACAGAAGCACAAATAAATGCATTAATACTAAATAATATCCTTGTCTCTCTGCCCCATTAGAATATTCAAATGAAAAGAGAGAGTTATTTTTACTTTCTCCGTTACGAAGTACGAGAAAGTATTGTGATCGTGATTTTTTTCTCAAAAATTTTTTTTACGGAAATATCCGTTTTGGGGTCCCTAGATGCCATTTCAACAATTTCTGGAAAAAAAAATTGTGTCTGTGTGTGTGTGTGTGTGTGTGTGTCTGTGCGCGCTGTATCTCAAAAACTAATAGAGCAATTGATATGAAACTTTCAACATATGCCTTATTTGATAATCCGAAGAACTGAAAAGCTTTTGGTAAAATTTCGTACACCGGAAGTGGGTGTTTACCTTAACTGTTTTTTGTTTTTTGCCAATATTTTCTTAAATATGAAAAATATCACAAAAATATTTAAACAAATATTGAAGACAACAAAGAAATTAACATCTTTTGCTTGAAAATATTTTTTATAAAATCATTTTTATTCAAGAAAAAAAATTGTTATTTTTTTTCTAATTTTTGGTTTATAATTATAAAACGATAATAGTTACAGCAAATTTATGTTAATAATAATTGTAGAGAATCCTAAAATGAACAACTTATAAAGAATAAGTTTTTTTTCGAAATCCCTTTGGTTTTTGAGTAAACTGAGTTTTTTTAATTTGAAGTATAATATTTCCATCTTTCATAATTTTGACGTTTTAAACGTCAGTATCATCCGAGTTTACACAACGCTCGATGTACATCTAAAATATAATTTAAATTGAAAATAAACCATGAAAGCGTAAATATAAATGATATCATCAAGTCGGAGAAAGTAACATGATGGCCACATCACCATTTTTAGAATTTTTAACTTTTGAAAATGCATAACTTTTATTTTAAATTGGTATTTCTGTAAGCTGTCTAATTGTAAGTCAATAAATAGACGCAAATAAATCTATTTGCATTTATAACAATAATTTACAGCTTTGAATTGTTTGGAAAATTTTTATTCCATCTTGACATTGAACCTTGCTTAGGGATGGACGACTTTGAAATTATGCAATCTGTGCTTATAACTAAAAAAATATGCATTTTATATAAAAAAAGATTTGTGTAAAAACTTCTTAGGATTAACAAATATAAAAATATACAGGGTGTTCTATTTGAAAAAGGAAAGGTTACCAAATTTCGCTAATAAAATGAACACCTTGTATATTAAAAATACATTTAAACGATAGCTTGTTTACATCTAAGAAACTTTTGCATGAATGTTTTTTTAAATTTGGAGTTGGAGAATTATGTAGGTGTTCCGGTAATTTTGACTAACCCTGCATAATTAATTATTAACAATTTCGGGTACACTAAAATAATAGAAATGGAGACCTTCTGAATCGTCCAAGGACTGTTTCCCACCACTTAGTTTGGGATAATCGTTTAACTTTTTAGAATTTTATGGACTGTTTGCTACGAGTTAGCGAAACACCAACACCTAGAATATGCAAAATTGCTCGACGAAACTAATTTGTTCACGTCAAGTTCTTAGCATCTAGAAACCATCAACGAAGATAACTTTTTCTAAAAAAAAGGGTAAACAAGTATTAATAATAATAATAATAATAATAATAATAATAACACACTTTATTGCAACTCTGCGAGTTACGAACGGCTATATACGAGTCGGACTAATATTATTTTCCATTGAATATAAAATGTTTGGTGGGTACTGTAGTACACATCTATCACAGGTAAAACTTCCGTTTCCTTCTAGACAATTTTAGAAGAGAGGACATTGCGTTAAGTTGTCCACTTAAACAACCCTCGCTAAGTAGGCGCCGCGCCTGGGGGATGCTGCATTAATATTACAGTCGGTTTTTATTGTTCTTAAGTAGTTCCTGTTCACGTGGGACATTCAAATTATCCCTTAATTTAATGGACATAAACATGTGTCTGTGGCTTCGGCCCCTTTTTAATTACAGCTATATCAGTAAGTAAAGATGTAACCACTTGAAACGGCATCATTCCCTGTCTCTTTAGTCTAGACATTAGACTTCCTCACTTTATCTTGGTACTAATTATATCATTTTGTAAGTTTTCTAGCATGTAGTATCTGTTCGGAAAAAATAATTAATAGTCTAATTATGTATTGCTCACTTATCCCGCATTAATTTACACTACAAATCCATATTAGGGCGGCCCGTTGGTGTAGTGGGTACAGGCGAGCGTTTGTGCCGGTTGCACCGCGGCCGTGTGGGTTCGATTCCCATCCCAGGCGGAAGATTTTTCTGTCGAGAAGTATTCGTTCGGGTCCGTGGTTGTTTGTATACGTCTTTCATTATTCATTTGATCATTTATTCATTTAATTTATAACTTAAAACATATATAACATAGATGATGGCTAATGGTCAAGTACCAAAGCCAGGCATAACGCCGGAAAAAAAAAATCCATATTGCTCGGAAGTTTACATAAAGCAGATTACTTGATAATTTTTAAATCTATTGGCTATCGGCCCAAGATATTTCTGTTAGGTCCCGCATTAATATAACCGATAAACGTGTTATTTATTTCATTAATAAATAACACGTGATTAAGAATAGTAATATAAAATAGATATTAACACTACCAAATAAAAAGGCAGTTTAGAGCCGGAATATTTAAAATTCTCGACTAGATTCGCTTTATCAAGACATTTTCAAGAGAATTTTGAAATGAATTTATTGATACAAAAGAAATTAGCTATAATTTGAGAATATGAACGAAATCAATAACAATTAACACCTGAAAAATATAAAACTGATTAATGAATGGAACAAAAACTATATCGAAAAACATTCACGAAAGTAACTCGAAACGAATAGAAAAACATTCATTGAATTGGTTAATCAATAAAAATCAAGACGAAATGTTTAATCATTTTCTAGTAAATTAAAAAATGAAGAATATAATAAATATGTTCGCTCATTCAATAATTGCATCTAATGAACTCTTGTATGTAAATTAATTTCAATTGTTTCTAGAATATCACATTTTTTGCTATTTGTCTCAATTCGGAAAAGGATTGTGCTCTTCTAAAAGATGATTTAAGAATGTATTATAATATTTGTTCAGTTGAAATGCTTTGAATTGTTCAAAGTATCTTGTGTTTATAAGGTTAGAGTAGTTCAAATTCGATGTTTTCGTTGGCTTTCTCGCTAACTTCGAGAGTTAGAACAAAATCTGATATACACGATATGACCTCTTTTTCTGAAATAACAAGAACATTAAAAGATTATGGCTAACTAGATTAGTTTGGGAGATATCCGGTGATTTTTGGCCATTTTAAAATACCGATAAGGTATGACGAGGAGTTTATTATGTCGGTTAGTGTTATAACCAATATTTTGTAGTCCGACATCTAAATGTCACTGTCAGTTTTGATATTTAAAGACGAATGGACGAATGAAGAAGGACTTACCTGTCGTTAATTATAATTGGTATATAATATAAAAGTATATAAATTGCGAAAAATAAGTAATAATTTTGATTTTTGCAACGCGCAAACGGAGTTTGATATTATAACTCTCAAAAGCTGTACACATGGAAAACTGTAAACTTTTTTGCAAAATTCCTGATGTTATCAGTATCATTTTCTCTGTTGTGGTCAAAAGTGTAGGAACCAAGAGACACATTTTATTTTCGCAAGTTGATAACTCTGAAATACATTAGCGGATTTTGACAACTCTGACATGGTGCAAGTGGGCCTTAAAATTTAAGTCTGTAAACATAACTTTCAATTCGCTCCGTCGGCGGTCCCTTGTGACAGATTTTTATGCACAATAAATTATTTTAAATAATAAGGCCCACTTGCACCATTGTAATTAAGCTATGCTTAAAGCATTCTTAAAATTTAAGCAACATTTAAGTGTGTATTTTGCTTGCACCATACTTTAAGCACAGCTTAAGCAAGACTTTAAATAAGTCGTCGTCATAGACCGCTTAAAATTTAAGTCTGCATACATAACCTTCAATTCGTTCTGTCAGTGGTCCCTTGTGACAGATATTTATGCACAATACATTATTTTCAATAACAAAACTCCTAGTATATTTAAAATGGCACTTGAAGAATTAAACTTTGGAGTGGACTATATTTTTGAAGACGATTTAGACCTCATGGATATTATTAATTTCATTTATCCACTAGTTTGGAAGAGAGCCGATCATTTTCATGTTTTGGACGAATTGTCGTTCTTTCGGTGTTTTCGTGTCCGGAAATAAACTTTGTTAAAATTACTTGGCCTGACTCAAAATACTGGCTAATAATGACATAACCTCTATTTTTACGCACCGAGATTTCTTTACGCGTGCATTTGCCTTCAAAAATATTTAATTGAGCAAAGATTTTACGATGTTGCAACACTTTGAGCTTGCTTACTAAAGCAATTGTATTAATACCAATGGTGCATGACGCTTCCATTTAAGCATGACTTAAAATATAAGTCTTACTTTACAAAGTTAGACTTAACGAAAAAGTGGTGCAAGTGGGCCTTAGACCTCATGGATATTATTAATTTCAGTTATCCCAGGCAACTAGTTTGAAACAGGGCTGATCATTCTCATGATTTGGACGAATTGTCGTTCTTTCGGTATTTTCTTGTCCGCAAATAAACTTTGTTAAAATTACTTGGCCTGACTCAAGATACTGGCTAATAATGACATAACCTCTCTTTTTTACGCACCGAGATTTCTCTACGCGTGCATTTGCCTTCAAACATATTTAATTGAGCATTGAATTTTCAATAATTATGGCGAGTTTCACTATTTCCCTGTCCATACAGCAACGATGTTCGCACGCACTTTATGTCAAAATCAGCTGAGAAAAGGACATGAAAGGACAACTATGTTGCCAAATTTAAAAAGTGAAAATCGCACTATTTTACGATGCTGCAACCCTTCGAGCTTGCTTACTAAAGCAATTGTATTAATTCCTATAGCGCCTGACGCTTCCATTTAAGCATGACTCAAAATATAAGTCCTACTTGACAAAATTAGACTTTTTAGACCGAAAAAATGGTGCAAGTGGGCCTAAATGTCAAATGATGCACAAAGTAATTTTCTTTATTAAACAGTTTTTTAGAAATGCAACTAGAAATTATCAAAAGTAGCATTTTATTTGTTTTGAACATATCAAGAGATAATTTGAATTTTTGCAATTATTTGTAATGGCGGATTTTGACATTCCAAAATTTTTTTAATTTAAATTACTGGTGTCAAAAGCATATTTTTTTTTCTGTTTTGGACAAAAGTACAGAATCCAAGAAACAATTTTGAATTTAATAACACCGAAACACGTTATCGGATTTCAGAAATCAAGAAACAATTGTGAATTTTGCAAGTTTCCAAAACAAGTTATTGGATTTTAACAATTGAAATGTTTAAAGATACATAAACTGATTGTCAAATAGGTTTTAGAAAAGTTTGTTTGCAAAAGAATGAAAATATGTTAAAGGTAGCATTTGTTTTAGACGCAATTTTGAGAATTTTGAGTTTTAAAAGCCGACAACTCCGAAACAAATTTTGAGAACTTTAATGTCAAAAGGTGCACAAAAATTATTTCATCAAAATGTTGTGGCAGTTATTAGCAAAGTAACTAGAAAGTGTCAAAAGTAAAATTGTATTTGTTTTTAAGACATCATGTGACAATATTAATTTTTGCAAGTTTTGAATGTCAAATAACTTGAAAAAGTGTTAAAATTATTTATTCGCAAAAGGACTAAAAGATCACAAATTAACATTTAATCTGTTTAGGACACAAGAAATAATTTTGTTCCTTGGTATATAACTCTTAGACGAGTAGATGTCAAAAATCGCATTTTCTTTTAATCAAAATTGAAAACCCTCACTTGTTGCAGAAGTATTAAATAATTTGAATCTCATCTATTTAATTAAAGATTAGATTGGTTTTTAACACATCAAGTGATAATATAAATTTTTATTGAACGAGCGGCGGATTTTGACATTTGAAATCGTAAAAGGTGCACACATGTATGCGCTTTGGAAAATTGTTTTTACGTAGCAATGAAGAATGTCTCATTTTCTTTGTTTTCTGCACAGATGCAGGCACTAGGAGACAATTTTCATTTTTGCAAGTTAATAACTCAAAAAATAATAAATTTAAAATTTTGGCCCAAATGTAAAATTAAAACATAATGTGTGATATATCATCGTAAACAGAAAAAAATCTTGCATTAGAAAATGTAAAAATTAAATATGGCGGCCATAAGAAAAACAAAAGTTGTCTATTGTTTCTCCGCGATCTTGAAAGTTACAATAAATCTAATAACATATTTAGATCCTCCATTAAAAAAGGCTCTAATAATGTCTTAGTGTAAAATGCGCAATAGTAATAGTTTTCGAATAAAAAAGTAAAAATGAAAATTGAATTTTTTTTATTTTTTCGCGATTTTTTGAAAATAAAAAAAGGTAACTCCAATTTATCAACAGATTATTAATCAACGTTATAATACACAACTCTGCCCTAATTTAACCAACCTCGTATCTCTTAAGATAACTGAAAGTATATCGTTAAAAGATAAATGTCAACATATAAATAGTAAATGCTCGGGAAACTACTAAAAGTAGGAGTTTAAATTAGTGACACAGTGGTACAAGAAAGGTGAGAAAATCAAGCATTTTCAACACGAACATTTGCATGAAGGATTGTGTACGTTAATTGGTGTTTTAGTTAATAACAATTAATAACCTAATTCGCAACGTGGTTAACCTCAAAATACCAAAACATTTTCAAAAAATAAAATTTGAAAAAAAGTGTGTGTAGCCCGGGTCTGGGACTTGAACCGCCGACCCTCGTGTCCGCTTTCGGGCGTTTACCGAGTGCGCTATTGCCATATGCTCAAATGGTTGTAATAAAGTGTAATTGCTGTAAGAAAGTCGTTGAAGAACATTTAGCTCTACTATGTTGTGTGTGCAAGAACACATTTAAGAACACATGTGTGGACGTATCTGCTTCTGAAGTAAGGACAATTCACTCAAAGAGATCCATCAGTTGGACTTGCAATGGCTGCAAAGAAGTTGGCGACGATATTAACTCACTGCGAGCTGCTATTGTGGAACTACGCAAGGAAATAAAAGATCTTAAGTCTACAGAAAATTTAAACTTACACCACGAACAGGCGCCAATTAATATGGAGGAAGTAATTGCCGAAATCTCAGATCGACAATTTCGAAAAAAAAACTTAATAATATTTAATATGGATGAACAACCTAAAGATCTAAATAAAAATGAACGAATTAAAGCAGACATTGCAAAAGTCACTGAAGTATGTTCACTCGTAGATGATGAAGTAGACATAAATGCGTGTAAAATTATTCGTTTGGGAAACTACCATGATTATAAGAAGAGACCAATAAAAATTATACTTGAAAGAGAACATGATGTTCATAGGTTGTTAAAAAATGCCATGAAGCTCAATGATCATACAGCCTTTAAGAAACTTGCTATTAGTACGGATAGAACACCAGCACAAATCAAATATTTTCAAGAGGTGAAAGCAAAATTGGAGGAGAGAAGAGGAAGTGGAGAAGTGGATTTAAAGATCAAATATATTCGCGGAATACCCACAATTATGTCAGCTACCAATAGGCCGCCTCCTTTAAACATGTAAAGTCCAACAGTGCGTCTCCAGAAACTAACAATATATCACTTTACTACCAAAACGTAAGAAGCGTAAAAAATAAAACCGAGATGGTATATGTTGCCTCCTCAGACTGTGAATATGACATTGTATGCTTCACTGAAACTTGGCTGGTACCTGATATATCTTCCTCGGAGCTGTTTTCGTCAAATTACATTGTACATAGATGTGATAGAAATCTAGAGGCTACGCAACTTAAAACTGGAGGAGGAGCACTAATAGCAATAAAAACCCATTTCACATATACACTAATTGATTTTTCCCCATTGCTAAATGTAATATCATCCATTGATATACTGGGTTGTAAATTAGGTTACAATAATGTGTCATTTTACTGTATAGTTTGTTACATTCCCCCAAATGTATCGGTGCAAGTATTTGAACAATTTTTCGATTTGTTGAGTTCTATGGATATACTTTACGATAAAAATGTGTTATTTATTGGTGATTTCAACGTTCCCACTTATGTGGTTGGTACGGCAGATGGTAAGAAAAAGATCTTGGAAAATTTTAAAGAGTTTTATGATTTAGAACAGTTTAACAGTATTAGAAATATAAATGGAAGGCTTCTTGATCTTGTTTTCTCGAATATTTCATGTGAAATTGAAGGCGATTGTATTCCATTATCGAACGTAGACACACAGCATCCTCCCTTTGTAGTAAATTTTATGTTGCTGTCTTCACAGCATAAAAATGTTCCGTATATAACTGTTAATAAGGCATTCAACTTTAAAAAGGCAGACTTTGTAAATTTATATCATCAGCTAATGGGGACCGATTGGTCATTTCTTACAGACATAGAGAATGTAGACTTGCAATGTGAAGCTTTTTATAAAACGCTATATGAAATTTTTGATCTATACGTTCCTTTAAAGAAAACTCAACAAAACTATATTTCCTATCCTATCTGGTATACCAGAGAAATTAAGCAAAATTTACGAACTAAAAAAAATATGCGCAAAAAATATAAAAACACTAAAAACCCCTTTTATTTGGAACAGTTTAAGTCATTAAGAAGACTAACAAAAAAGCAAATTAATGCAGCTTATCAGAATTACACATTTACCGCGCAAAATTCAATAATAGATGACCCAACTAAATTCTGGTCTTACACCCAAACTAAAAAGGGAACTTCGAGAATACCAGGCTCAATGCACTTCGAAGACACCTGCTATGAAGATCCTCAGCAAATCATAAATGGGTTTGCAAATTATTTTTCAAATGTATATATAGCATCAAATGAGAATGTAAATATCCAATACGAGAACATTTTATCTGAAAACGTTGAAATAACATCAATGTCAGAAACAACTATCCTAAACGCTATTAAAAAATTAAAGAACAAATTTACAGCTGGCACTGATGGTATACCATCATTTATCGTTAAGGATTGCAAAAATATTTTTGTTAATCCACTATTTATTATTTTCAACCAAATATTGAAATCAAGCCAATTTCCAAAATTATGGAAACATTCTAGAATTACACCGATTTACAAATCAGGCGATAAAACAAATTTGCTTAGTTATAGAGGTATCTCAATTTTATGCAATTTTTCAAAAGTATTCGAAATATCTCTGCATACCCTACTACAGAATCAACTTAAAAATTGTATATCGGACCAACAACACGGATTTGTTAATAAGAAATCAACAACCACGAATTTAGCTTCTTTTACACAATATGCCACCGAAGTTATAGATAAGAAAGGGCAAGTTGACGTCATTTATACAGATATACAGAAAGCCTTTGATCAAATTGACCATTTCATTCTATTAGAAAAATTGAAAAGTATAGGCTTATCGGGAAACTTAATTAAGTTATTTGAAAATTACTTAACTGGAAGACTTAACTTTGTCTATTATAATGGGTACTCATCAAATACATTTATCTCAACATCTGGTGTTCCTCAGGGGTCAAACTTAGGACCCTTATTATTTTTGATATTCATTAACGACTTATCATTAAGTTTAACTTGCCCTCATCTACTTTTCGCCGACGACTTGAAAGTTTATATAAAGGTTGACACTGAAATCGACTCTATATTCCTTCAAAGACAATTGGATTTTATCAACAACTGGTGCATACAAAATAGACTGCATCTAAACGTATCTAAGTGTAAAGTTGTCACGTACACCAGAAAGAAGGTGGTTTCAATTTATCCTTATCAATTGAATAACATTGAACTCGAAAGATGTACATCTATTAAAGACCTTGGTGTATATTTTGATCAAGGTTTGTAGAACAGGTAACAAAATCAGCACATAGGATGATGGGATTTATTATTAGAAACTGTCGAGGCTTTACGGATATTCAATGCCACAAGGTTTTGTACTTCTCGCTGGTGCGGTCGAAAATGGAATACTGCTGTCTGATTTGGTATCCTATATACATGATTCATATCAATGCACTAGAAAATATACAGCGAAAGTTTTTTAAGTACTTATCATTTAGAGTTGAAGGCGTATACCTGCCACAAGGCTATAATCACTCTGCACTGCTCAGTAGATTCAATATCATCCCGTTAGTAAATAGAAGAATGATCATATCTACAATATTTTTAAGCAATTTGCTCCACAACAAAATTAATTGTCCATTCTTGTTGCAGTGCCTCAATTTTTATGTACCAAGACTTCATACTAGAAATATCTTAACTTTTTATTGTCAATTTGCCCGAACAAGCGTACTGATGAGATCACCAATAAACATAATGTGTAATAACTTTAATAAAATCTCATCAACTTGTGATGTCAACTTCACCTCTCATCATGAGATGATACATATAATTCGATTGCTAAGTGTGGATAATATGACTTAAAAATGCATGTTTAAATTACCCATTATTTTCCGTTTAAATTTCTTTTTACGTTTATATTTTGTAATAATGTATTATCTAGTAATGTTTAATTTCTTACTTCTAAGTAACTAATTTGTTTAAATAATTAGCTTAAGTTTATATATTAAAATATGTTAATTTAGTTAAGTTGTCCGGTAAATGGTTTATGTACTGTTGGACGTTAATAAATAAATAAATAAATAAATAAATAAATAAATAAATAAATAAATAAATAAATAAATAAATAAATAAATCCCCATGGTGCCGCTCGAAAAACGGGTACCCTGTATAATATCGCGTAACACATAAGTTGTAATCAAATTACAACTTATGTGTTACATTTTACATTTATATATGCTCTTAACAGTATGTTTTTTTATCGTGGGATTTTACATGCTAAAAATTATACCTTGTGTTAATATATATTTTATCATATAATTTTAAAACAAATTTTAGTTGGTAATATAAATCAATTATTTTTCTACATGATGCGCTTAATTAGAATAAATTAAACATGTTTTATTCCATTAAAAGGGCTTTTGCTCGGAACCGGACGATCGGGATACGGTGTAGAAAAGTTTTCAACTATTTCCCTAAAATAAAAATTCCCCGACTTCTTGTAGAAACAGAGAACTATTTCCCTGATGCACAAACCTCTTATAAATGCCGTTACAAATTCTACCCGTTCTTCAATAGTACAAATGGACATTTTCGAGAATAAAATTCGTTTGATTACTTACCTCACTAATCAATCTGACATTTCGTAAATTCAAGGTACTTTCATTATTTTTGCCCAGTTATTTATATTAAATAATTTCATTTTTTAATGGAATAAAGAATGTTTAAGTTATTCTAGTGCAGCGCATCATATAGAAAAATAATTGATTTATTACCAACTAAAATTTCCTTCAAAATTTTATGATAAAATATACATTAAAACAAGGTATAATTTTTAGCATGTAAAATCCTATGGCCCACGATAAAAAAAATATACTGTATATATCATACCATAAGATCAAAATGTTGAAAATAGTTGGCAGCCCTTAAAACATAACCTAACTAGCAGAAGTTCAGTGGCATTACTAAGAATAGGAATTTTGGCACGAAAAACCCTGAAATTTAAATAAAACAGCTAGATTATAATAATAATAATAATAATAATTTGATGCCATTACCATAAGTTTACATAAGTCAGAAAAGAACTACAGCCTGGGCTGTATATAATAATATTTATATGAATACAATGCTAATAAAGTATAATGTATACAGTATAGATGAATTTAAAGAGCAAACGACAAAAAAGAGAAGTATGCACTGATTGGGGAGAAAAAGTTAGAGTATACATAACATTCATATTAAAACATAATTAATGAAAATAAGCAATTAAAAATATTAAAAAATATTAGCAACTAGAGCGCATTTAAATGCTAAAATGGAAATTTAAAATCTAAAACACGAGTGTAAAATCTAAAATTTAAAATCTAAAACACGAGTGTAAAATCTAAAATTTAAAATCTAAAACGCGAGTGTAAAATCTAAAATTTAAAATCTAAAATCTAAAACACGAGTGTAAAATCTAAAATTTAAAATCTAAAATTTTAAAATTCGGAACCCAAAATTCATAAAAGATAAAATTATGAATATGAGTTTGTAATACCCGCAAAGTTGCTCGACAGACAAGCATCTATGCTATAGAAAGCTTGCTGAATTAGATAGCCTTTAATGGTTGTTTTGAAGCGACTTACATTGAGAGATTTCACAGATGTTGGTAGTGCGTTAAAGAACTTAGGCCCGTAATAGGTGACACCATTTTTCGCCTTAGATAGTCGAGTGTACTTAGGTTGTATACAACCAGCGATCCGTGTCTCATAGCCATGAGTTTGATTATGAGTGGTATACAAATCCTGATTTCCATGAACATATAAAAGGCACTCTAAAATGAAAATACAGGGTAATGTCAAGATTTTCAATTTCTTGAAAGAATCCTGACAATCATCCCTGTAGTTTACGGAGTCAAGGACTCTGATTGCTCTTCGCTGAAGTCGAAACAGTTGAACTAATACGCAGGTATGTCCCCATGTCATAATTGCATAAGTTAAATGGCTCTGACATAATGCAAAATAAACTGACCTAGTAGATTCAGCAGGTAGTGAGGGTTTTAATGTTCTTAAAAGATATATGCTACGATTTATTTTTTTAGAGACAGTTTCCTCGTGCTTACGCCAGGACAGTTTGGAATCGATAGTTACTCCTAGGAATTTAACACTGTTATCCTGTGTGTTTGGCTTTAATGAGAATATGATTTTATTCGATTTATCCGGATTTACACAGAGCATATTTGATGTGAACCATTCGGATGCTATGTTAATAGCGGCCGCATTCTTGATAACCGCATCGTCCACCTTGACTGCGGAATCCAAAATTGTGGTGTCATCCGCAAACAAGGTTATGGACGAATTACATTTGAGAAGGAAGGTCATTTATGTAAAGGAGGAACAGCAAAGGGCCAATAATTGATCCTTGAGGTACCCCGTGATTAATTTTATTATCCTGCGATGAAACATTTTTAAATATAACCCTTTGACGCCGATTGCTTAAATAGGATTGCAAGATTCGACAACTCTTTGGGTGAAAATTATGATAGTATAATTTTTGCAGAAGTAACTCATGCGAAACGCAATCAAACGCCTTACTAAGGTCCATGAAAGTAGCTACTGAATGTTTTCCGGCTTCGAAGCCTTCATAAATCTTTTGCGCAAATGCGATGATTGCGTCTCGTGTTGATTTACTTCTTCGGAAGCCAAATTGATAAGGATTAATAGCTTCGTGCGTATCCAAAAAGACAACTATTTGATCGAAAAGTATCTTTTCCAAAACTTTTGATATTATTGGTAGTAGCGATATCGGTCTGAAATTGTTTACATCGGACAAGCTTCCCTTTTTGTGTAAAGGATTTACTAATGCGTGTTGGAGGCAATCTGGAAATATTAAATTTGTTATACACAAGTTTATTAATTTAGTTAAAGGTGTAATGATGTTATTAATTACACTCTTTAAAAGACGCGTGCTCATTCCGTATATATCGCGACTACTTGACGTTTTCAGATTTCGCACCGCGGTGCGAACAACAACTTCACTAACTTCTGTGAAGACAAAGTAATTATCATCCGTTTTTAAATTCATCTTAGCTATTAAATTACTAGGTTTTGTTGTTAAATTTGGTAATGTGCTTATCAGGGTGTCAGCAATACCTGAAAAGAATGTATTAAAATCATTTGCATCAATGTCACAGTCCCTATCATAATTGGGGTTTTGTTTGACATTAACTAGAGACCACATTGCTCTGGGATTATTACCAGAATTTTTTATGTGATTTGTGTACGCATTTCTTTTTGCTTCACTTAGAGCTTTATTATAATTATGTTTGAATGATTTATACTGGTGGATCATGTCAGGATGTTTGTCGCTAGCTTCCTTTAATAAGCATAAGGTTTCGCGCATGATTTTTAAATCGTTTGTATACCACTGAATATTATGCTTACCGGTGTCGTACTTTATTGTTTTTTCGGGAAATGATTTATACAGATGCTGTTGTATGATGTCCATAAACTTTTTGAATTTGAGGGCAACATTTTCGTCATAATTGTTTATGAAAGACCAGTCCGTTTTGTCCAGCAGTGTAAAAAATTGAAAACGACCCCGTTCATTATGAATCCTCAATGTATTATTAATAGTGATGATCAGTTCTAGAAATAACTGCTAGTGTTTAGAATAGGCAAAATCGGCAGATAAAAACATACAAAATTATTTTTAAAAGAAGTAACCTTAAAAAATCACAAGACGTCAAAATTAACAAAATGTTCACTGCACTGCATTGGAGATTTCCAGACAGCCAAAATAATTTTACTTGAATTATTATAGGGATTTTCAGAAAAAGTGCTGCCTACTATTTTCGACTTTCTGATCTCACAGTATTCGTAGTGGGTCGCTTACGATTGATGAAAACAGTTCGTAATTTATAAATTACAAAGTGAGAGTAGGTATCAATATGTTGTTGTTTCTACAAGATTAAAGCTTGTCATATGTTATTTGAAAAGTTTATATCGATGGCACTTGTTTGTTTAATACTTACTAGGAACTAAATGATTGCTATTTTTAATAACTTTACACTCTGGCATATGAATTATCCTAGTAATAGAATATGTGTAGGTTTTTATGAAATCAATTTCGAATATATTCTGACTGGCATTAAAAAGCTTTTGGTCGATGGAATTTCTTAGTCTCCAAAATTATTTTGTTCGATAACTCGTCAGAATGTGAGTCTATATCCATAGCACCCAGTCAGTGAAAGTTCCTCTTTCGCTTATATTACTTTCGCTCGCCGCTTTTCGCTCACTGTCTTTCACACAAAATGGTCTGTCATTGTGTACATTTTTCCAATTCTTACTGATAATGTAATTTTGATTTTTTGCGCAACATTTGGTAACTTGCGGCATTTGCGACTTCGAGGACATCATTAGGATCATCTACAGGAACATATAACTCTTCTTCATCCATTTACACAAGTTCTACAATATGCACGTAATCAGTTTATTGACTTTATAGAACTTTGTTTATTTTGTTTTTGTTTTTTCATAACAACTCACTCCGAACATGTGATTTATTTTTATTTAAAATTTTGAATACAAAGTTACAGACTTCCTGTGGAGGTATCGAACAGAACCAAATACAGCACTCGAGAGTAAGGCCACTTCCGTTCACTTGAATTGCGTCGAACGTACACGCAATTCGCGTAAACGAAAGCTTCACCTTCCTCACTCTTACTGTAAATAACAAAAAACATTCAACTTTTATTTTGTTAAAACGAAATTATTCAAAAATTTACCTTTTTCTTTTTAGTTGCTTACGGAAACGAAATTTTGCATTCAAATTTAAGAGTTTAAACTGGATTAAACTGATCACATGCAGCTATTCGAAAATTTAGCAATAAAGTGTATGTAACTTTACCAGAAATCGATCCAGTAAATAAATTAAGTGGTTTTTTAATGTTTATACTCGATGAAACATGTTATTATATTTTTGTTCAAAATTTTCATGGTAAATATAAATCGTTTTAATACCATATCAAAATATTAATTAAACTCACCACAACTAACCAACCAAAACAACAGAGGGTACCCTTTTACTTATTTTTTTAAGGTACCGGCGCCGTTCGAGATTTCCTGCTCTGGTTTGACATATGCAGGGCCGATCCTACCGGGGGGCTAGAGCGTGCATGGCACGTGGGCGGCGGTTAGTGAGGCGGCGAAACCGAGGAAGCCTGCGGACCGCCAATAGAGGGTTCGCGGTGTCCGAAATCTGTAAGATTAATTCGCCGAAATAACGGCCGGTCGCCTGGACCCCTGCCTGAAGCGCATCCGATTTCTAACGGGGTAATGATTTTGCCAAACATTATGCGATGAAAGTGTTTTGGATCCTAGGAAAAAAATTAGAATTGACTTTTATTTTAAAATTTTGGGCATCCCTGCTCCTTATTTAAATTTTTGCTAGTATTTCATTCGAATATCTAAGAAAATGTTGTATGGATTTAGATATAAAATGACAGGTAACCGAAAACGGAAAATTGACAAAAGATTTAGAAGGAATGGAACTCCTAAAAGAATTGTTATCTTTTAGAGAACTATTTTCTAATCATTCCCAATTAAAACCATAAGACATTTTAAATCATTTAATTAGCCAAGACTTACAAGGAAACTAACCCAAGTGTTCCCCTCCGATTTGAATGAAATTTGGTATATTTGCAGATGGGGCCAAAATATTCGATACATGTTTTTTTTTGTTTTGGCTTTGTGTAGGGGGTGAACTCGCCCCTCGAAAATCAACCAAATTTTTGTTTTTTTGCTATAACCTTTAAACAAATCATGATAGCGCAATTTTGAAAATGTAGAAAATTTCAAAGCCTATCCTCTGGTGTAATAAAAAATGAAAACAAATATAAGTAGTTATAAAACTCAATTTTCGTATTTTCCGCTAGTGAACATAAAACTTTTTTTAGTAGAAAAGTTTTATTTAGAGGAAATATATGAATAAATATTTGGATTCCACGTTTGAAAAATATTATTAAACTAGTTTTGGTCATCGTCGGTTATGATTTTTTTTAACGAATATCATTATTGCAGCAATTACAAGCCATACACACATTTTTTTTACACGAATTTGAAATGTTGTACATTTACAAAATTTGTTCAGAAGTTATAACCAAAAAATGGTGATGTGGCCATCATGTTACTTTCTCCGACTTGATGGTATCATTTATATTTACGCTTCCATGGTTTATTTTCAATTTAAATCATATTTTAAATGTGCATCGAACGTTTCGTAGACTCGGATAAAACTGACGTTTAAAACGTCAAAATTATGAAAGATGAAAAAATGTACTTCAAATTCAAAAACTCAGTTTACTCAAAAACTAAAGAGATTTCGAAAAAAACTTATTCTTCGTAAATTGTTCATTTTGATATTCTCTACAATTATTATTAACATAAATTTGCTGTAACTATTAGCGTTTCATAATTGTATACCAAAAATAAAAAAAAATTAATAAATTTTTTTCTCGAATAACAATGATTTTATGAAAAATGTTTTCGAACAAAATAATCGCATTTCTTTATTTTCTTCAATATTTGTTTAAATGTTTTTGTGATATTTTTCATATTTAAGAAAATATTGGCAAAAAACAAAAAACAGTTAAGGTAAACACCCACTTCCGGTGTACGAAATTTTACCAAAAGCTTTTCAGTTCTTCGCATTATTAAATAAAACTTCTGTTCAAAGTTTCATATCAATTGGTCTAGTTTTTGAAATACAGCGCGCACAGACACACACACACACACACACACACACACAGACACAAAATTTTTTTTTCCAGAAATTGTTGAAATGGCATCTAGGGACCCCAAAACGGATATTTCCGTAAAAAAAAAATTTGAAAAAAAAATCACGATCACAATACTTTCTCGTACTTCGTAACGGAGAAAGTAAAAAACAAAAATATGGCTGATTTTTGAGGCGCGAGTTCAACCCCTTTAACCGAATTAAAAAAAAATACGTATCGCATATTTTACAAATCCACCAAATTTTATTAAAATCGGGGAGGAACACTTGGGTTAGTTCCCTTGTTAGTTCCTTGTTTTCCAAATTTCAGTATTAGTCTAAGAATATTTTTAACATTACCGATAGCTGTAGCATACCGCGAAAGGAGTTTTTCTAAATTAAAATTAATTACAAATTATTTACGGTCAACTATATCAAAAGAGCGATTTGCTAATTTAGATATAATTTCTTTTAAAAATGAGATCGGTGAAAGAGATATTTCAATTGTAATTGATGAATTTGCAACAAAAAAATCGCGAAAAGTATTGTTTTAGAATTTAGATTAACTCTGAATAGCGTTCGAATAGTCGATTTTCTTGCCACTGAATTGAAGGTTTGATCATAATCTACTCTTCTTTGCGAAAAACTTTTGATAATATGGCCTTGAATTTGCCGATCGATCCATAGCGTTTGTTTTTACTTTGTGGCGTCGTTGCAGGCGTCTGGTTCCTCGAAGGTCGTTGGGATGAGCATCACATAATACTGAAAATACTGTGGAGCTGTAATATCCACTTGGTTGCCTAGTTTTCGCGTAGTCTCACCAGCATTATCTTCTTTATTGACTTCCGGCATTTCTAAAATTGTCCAATTACTGTCACTGTCATCGGGTTTCCAGAATTCTATTTTCTCCTCTTTTTTTAATCATTCAGGTCAGTAGGAGGCTTCGCCTCTTCAACTTCGTTACTTCCTGGGGGTATAATAACTTTAATTTTTCTTCGAAGATGACGTCCTTGAATCTGTAGAGCTTGTTGTCCTCTTCACTATAGATCCTGTATCCGTCGTCGTTATTTTAGCAGATTAGGATTCTTTTAGAGGTACAGTCTACATTGCATAGAAAAAAAGGTGATTTTCGGTATTTTTTTTAGACGACTAATAAAGTTTTTAACTTGAATGTTTTTCCAAGATATTTAATAAGCCTTTAAGTACAAATTGTGATTTTTATATAAAAATTAAATATTTTGTCACATCGTCGAAGTTGGGATGTCTCACTGGTGGAAATTCCTCGGTCCACATAAATAATGTGAAATCAAAAAACGACATAACGTGTTAAAGTTTATTACATTTGCCGGTGTTATGTAGCATTGAATTAGAAAATTCTGAAAAACATCAAAATGGAAAAAAAGTTCATTTTTTAACTTTTTTGCGGCTCGTTTTTTTGCAATATAAAATGAATAAATATTTTTTTTAATTCATGCTACATAACGTTGAGGGTATGTCCTTTAGAGTATTTGAGAAAAATTTCAGATTGATTGCTGCCATCCGTCTGCGCGCACTTCCATCAATTAAAAAAAAACGCGTTTGAAAATCCCCGCCACGCGGTGTTGCTTTGTACGTGGCGCGCTTAGGCCCGCCGTTTATAAGGATTTCCATTTGAAATATCAACTTGCCGTTTAGACACAATATTCTATATACCTACAGCTTCAAAAAAATGCAAAATAAAATAAAATTGTTTGTAGTAGGTAATCCATGTTTATCAGGTGATTCTTCAGCAGTATAACTACTACACAAGTGAGTCGAAACTAGTACAGTAAATAAAATAAAAATAGATATCAAGAAGTACTACAGTCTATTTCTCATATAAAATAAAATATTTTTTGAAGCCAACAAAGTAGACGATACCCTTAATAGCCTCCGGATCCATGTTCATCTTTTGCTCCTTCGATATGAATAGACATGAGTTTGAGATGAGTTTAAACCAATGTTTCAAACCATGCCATAACTCGAAAGGTGATTTTCCTTTGGCCTGTCCTGTTAAGGATGTAGGTACCTGTTTGTATTAGCTCAGCCCAAAGTACCTGAGGAATGTTTCCATGCGCATGCATAATTGCTCTAGCAGTTTACACTACCGTGCGATTTTCCTTCTCACTGGACTCGTTTTGTTCCGGAGTGTAGGGCATTATAAAACGTTGAACAGTACCTTTCTTTTTTTTGTCAAACTCCTTGCCATTATCACTGGGCAGCTCCCGACTGTCTCTGCCTCAACTAGGAACTGGCTCAGTTTTAAGAAATTTTGGATTTTTGTCCTGTCCTGAATTTTGTGTAATCGTCCTTGAAAGTACAAAATAACGACTGGACCTCGATTTTTGAAATGGACTGCAGACATCCGTGTGAATTCGCAACCTTCACATAGTTCACTATGCATTTCTACGTTCATATCAAGCTTCCTGCTCAGAAGCGATTTCACATAACGCTTGTTCTGATGTCCGAATCGTTCATAGCACAACCAACTTGAACAGTCCTCCATGACGAGTTCCCTCTAATTGTTGGCTAGGAAGTTGCAGACTTCAGCTGATGAATCGTTCATGGCGCAACCGCAACAGGTTTCCCTTACTCATTTGATAGGGTTTAAACTTCTCACGGGTGATTACACAGTCTTCTATGACGAGCTTCCTCCAATTGTTGACTAAGAAGTTTCAGACTTCAGCTGATCAGATGAATTGGCTGTACTTATTCTGGCCTCCAAGCACGGAGAACAGATTCCTCTTGATTCGGCGCACACACCAAACTTCAGCCAAGGTAATTTTGTACCATTTCTGCCCCCAACTTCTACACGTATTCCGATGGTGATGTTCTCACTATTTGCAGTCACTGTGTGTTTTGCAGTCACTGTGTGTTCAGTTGAAAAAGACTCGAACGTTCTAAAGCAAATCTGATCACTTAAAATGTGGCTTGTCGCGCCATGTCATCCCTGCATCTCGACGACTCGATATGTGTTTTAGTTGAGCTAACAGTGATGAGTATCATATTTGTGTCGGACTCCAGTTTATTAGGCGTTGTAGGACGACCGTCAGCAATTCATTTCCTGCACACTTTAACCATGTGATTGGGCTTCCTGCAGTAGTTGCATATCAGATGTTTTTTTTTATTTTTCTTCGCATGGACTAAACTTCGTTGCTGTGATAACTTCATCGATGATTGCAGGTGAGAGCTTCCTGCTTGGTGGATTCAGCTCCCTTTGTCCGTAAGGCCCTTTTATACAGGCATAGTTGCTTGACTTGATTAAGCTATCCACCGTTAATTTTTTGCCCAACGCATCCAACTGGATTAAAAAAAAATACTCTGGCAATGTATTCAGAATTGTACAATGCAAAAATACATGTGACAGTCCCGGATTACTTGGAGATTCTTTAGTCATTTCTTCTTTCAATTCAGACCAAACATATTTAAAATTTGAAATATGTGTATACGCTCTGACATGATATTTTTCTGATTTAAAACTTTAAAAAATATTACTTATCTTGATTTAGTCTTAAATAATGTTACGTTTCCCTGTAATTGGATATACGTCTGTTGGGTAATAAATAAGTATTATTATTATAACAGAAGATAAAAAAAATTGGAATTAAAAAAATAAAAGCCCCAAGAAATGTTTTACTACACGTGAGGGGGCGGCCAACTCATCATTTGCACGCGGGCGGCCAAGGGTCCAGGATCGGCCCTGGACATATGCCATCCACCCCTGGTTATTATTACCAGTAATACTGGAGTAATGCAATATAGGGAGCATGATACAACATTCTAGAGTAGGCTTTTTCCGTTCAGAATTTTGCAAAGAATATCAACACATCTTTTTAGCCAAAAACCCACATAAGAAAAGAATGTTTTCAAAACCTCTCAGACAGCAGAGTGGCGCAATGGTAGCGCCCTGGGCTTGCGACCCAGAGGTACGTGGATCGAAACCACGCTCTGCTAAATTTTTGCGAAGCATACTTACTTTATTCGCGGATTTTTTAGACACCTAATAGTTAAAATAAGGTTTTGTCAACTCGTTTGGCAGACCTTTGGGGGATACATTGGTAGTTACCTCGACAATTCCCCTCCGACTATAAAACCCGACCTGATTTTGTAATGGTGGGTGTAAATTAAGTTTTCCAAATTGATTTATTATCAGTAATATAATTGATATATCTGTACAGGATGCATGAAACAAGGTTCTTAAAGTAATTTAATTAAGTGCAAGGCAGTGACAGTTCGCGGGTTTTTTTTCTGGTACGGCCGAGGAATAAGAGGTAGTAATACAGATAGGTAGGGTCAGTTGCAGAGACGGCTGGCTGCGTGACCGCACCTATCTGTATTACCACCTCTTGTTCCTCGGCCGTACCAGAAAAAAACCCGCGAACCGTGACTGGTGCAAGGTGTGCTTCTGTTGTTATGAGTGTTGTATAATCCCGAAGATAAATTTGGAGTCGTTGCCTGCTTTTTCTGTGAGAAAGAAAGTGTCCAGCGGATAACCCTGCAAGCCATATTGAGCCTGCGAGAAGAACTTCAGGACCTAACAGATTAGATTTTGCAACAAGAGAAAGTTATTAAGCAAAAGTAGTCACAATTGATAACCTAACCGTAAATTATGTACCGCCAAAATAATGTATATAAAGCAATTGTCAATTACAGTTTGTCCGCACAACATTTAAGAAGAAATCTACACAGAACCGATCCGCAGATATATTGCCGTCCAGAGTATAGTTCAAAACCAACACATTACTCAGGCGAGCGCTAGTTCTTAAAAATCTCAACAGAACGAGCAGCCGAGACGCGGTTGACAAGAAGATGAAAATGGATGTTCTCCGTAAAGGCCGTAAGGGGTAGAGTAGAAATTCCGCGCATTTTAATGGTTGCTCTGCAAAAAAAGACGAATCTATTATAAGATTGATGCAAACACGATTGGACTATTTCAATCATACTTCTCGGACCGATAGGAATATGACAAGTCAAACAATACTACTCAAATACACTACCAATAAATCGAGGTGCCCTGCAGGGATGTGGGCTAGGGCCCCTTCTATTTATCATTTACATAAATGCTATTGACTACCACATGAACACTTCAAACTTACTATTTTTTTTTTGTGCACTGCACTAAATAATTCAAAACACCCTGATCAGCACCTATTAAAAACAAATACTGTCAAATCTGAAATAAAACAGTGGTTTACGGATAATTAACTGGCTCTAAACGATTCAAAAACACAAACAATAATTCTCGGAACTCGAAACCTAGATAAAGTCTACAAAGAAAAAAGGGAAACTACTAGGCATCTATTTTGAGCCAAATCTTACATGGTTCGACCACTGCAAGGCAAGAGACTTGCTAAACGGTTATCATCGCTCCTATTCTTGAACACTTTCGCATCCACGAAAGTATTGACTAATGCTTACCCTGCATTATTCCACTCCAAAATGAGCTATGGAATAATAATCTGGGGTCACTCAATGTCGGCAAATCGAATTTTTGGTTTACAAAGTAAACTTTTACGCTAATTGCTAGAGCACAATACAAAGCAGACACCAAACCAATTTTTGAAAAATACTGCATATTAACATTGCTTGCTATATACCGAGTGTCCCGTTTCAAGACGCATCATAGGGAATTCCCATGTAAACTTTCCAATTTCAGTATTTATCTCTATTATTGAAATTAAAAGGTCAGAATAAAATTAGAATGATTCCTGTACCTATCAGCATTATTTTCAAACTTTTTTTTTGTTTTCTCTTTTTGCTAATTTACTTAATAAATTTTAAAAACAATATTTTTCAACTAGGACATTTATATTAGAACAAAAAAAAAATGTTCAATACCTCGCCAGAAAGTGAGTCTGTATCCATAGTTACCAGTGAGTGAAAGTTCCACTTCCACGTGCAATTGACGTTACAGAACTTTGTTTATCTTGTTTTTGTTTTTCGTAACAACTCACTCCGAGCATGTGATTTATTATTTATTTAAAATTTTGAATACAAAGTTACAAACTTTCTGTGGAGGTATCGAACAAAACCAAATACAGCACTCGAGTTTAAGGCCGAATCGCAATTCGAGAGAACGAAAACTTTGCCTTTCTCACTCTTACTGTAAATAACTATTTCTCGAATAACAATGATTTTATGAAAAATATTTTCAAACAATAGATGTTCATTTCTTTGTTGTCTTCAATATTTGTTTAAATGTTTTTGTGATATTTTTTTCAAATAAGTTTTAATTTCAAAGTTTCATATCAATTGCTCTTTTGGTTATTGAGGTACAGAGCGCACAGACACACACAGACACAAAAAAAAATATGAGAAATCTTGAAAATCGCCTTTAGTGACCTCAAAACTGATATTTCGAAAAAAAATTGAAAAAGAATTCACGATCACTATACTTTCTCGTACTCCGTAATGGAGAAAGTAAAAATAGTACATTCTGTAATAACCACGATGCTCGTGGTTCCTCGCGCTCGCCTAGCGGCTCGCGCTCTGAATATTCCACTCGCATCGAATTTCCATTCTAACCGAGTTGCAGACTATACTTTCTCCTCGACCAGAAAAGTAGACTAATAAAATAATGAACACAAATAACTTACCTTTTTATTATCACGTTAGTGGTTATGTTTATAGTATTTTGACAATTGTGATATCCAAGGCTAATTGTTTTATTCGAAACGGTGTGAGAATATTCATTCTATACCTTGTTATGGAATGAATAACATGCAAAACGCATAAACGCAGAGTGTTTTGTTCCATAACAAGAGCGACAATGTGTATGTTCTATGATCAAAATTGATTTCAGAATGCTTAAATTTTATAATGGTCGTGGAGAATAGTATATTCTGTAACAAGGTTAGAATGGAAATTCGATGCGAGTGGAATATTTCGAGCGCGAGCCGCGAGGCGAGCGCGAGGAACCACGAGCATCAGAATTTCCATTCTTACCGAGTAGCAGACTATACTTTCTCCTCGACCAGATAAAATAGACTAATAAAGTAATGAACACAAGGAACTTACGTTTTATTATTACGTTTGTGGTTATGTTTATAGTATTTTGACAATTGTGATATCCAAGGCTAATTGTTTTATTCGGAACGGTGTGAGAATATTCATTCTATCCCTTGTTATGGAATGAATTACATGCAAAACGCATAAGCGCATAGTGTTTTGTTCGATAACAAGAGTGAGAATGTGAACGTTCAATGATCAAAATTGATTGCAGAATGCATAAATTCTACAGTGGTCGTGGAGAAACATTGTTCCGCTGTTTAGCCTGAATAACATGTTTCCCATCAATGGCTCCTATGCAATTAGGAAAGTTCCACATTTCCAAATAATTATTTACGATATGTTTCCACATTTCCTTTGTCGGAGTAGGCATTAACTTGTTCTTCAGTTGTTTATAAATGATCTTGCACGTTTCTCTTACGATTTTGTAAACTGCGTTATGTCCCATACGATAGCTAAACGAAATTATCTTAAGTACATCACCACCCATCGCCAAATGCCCGAAAAGAAGAAAACAGAAAGGATAAATAAAAACATTTCAATTAAACATTTTTATTTGTTCGTGTTTCAGAGACTTCATGTAAAACAAAGTGATGTAATGTTAGACAACTACAGGAAATCTTTGAAGAAAAATAAAACTACCAGTGGCCAAAGTGCAAAAACAGTAAAGCCGTACAAATATTTTGAGCAGTTAAGCTTTGTGAAGAAATTCTTTGAGCCCAGAGAGACCATGTGACGTTGAAACATGCGAAAATGAAGAAAACACTCAAGACAATTCTGATTAGTCAGTTACTGATTCTGTAACCGTTGAATTGTCAAGTGACACTTCGTCCAATTCAATACAAAGAGGTTCGTCATATACTTGTTTCTCATTCATCACTTGGTGAAACATTATGGTAATATAGGTTTAAAAATTAAAATTCACTTGGTTTGTTTCACGTTTAAATTGTTTTATTTTCAACTAGTTTCGGCCTAGTGCCATTTTCAAGAATGATGTACAAACGAAATTTTGTGGATTATATACATTAGGTGACAGTCGGTCAGGTAATAAGGGCATCTAGGCATGCACCAACTTCATGCAAATTTTCTAGCGCGTCAGATTTTATTCAAGCCAAACTTTTTGACTTGCGCAAACCTCATGCATTCGTTTACACGCAACGCAAATTTGCTTATACAAGCCAATTGGCGCAAATTGCATGAGCATGTAGACGGGTCCCATTATTAAAAAAATGCCGCTGACATGTTCATGCCTCTCAAATGACGTCAATATGCTAATGTCGAATTTGCGAATCCGCGCCGAAATGCGATTTGTGGGAATCGTGCGGGAAAGTGCTGCTTTTAATGAAATAAATATTAATAAACAAAACAACAGTTACAGTACGCCAGTAAGATTTAATCAAATATTACCGATCATTTTTGCGAATGGGTACGTGTCGAAGACGAGGGCTGTTTGCAATCGCACCAATCGTATGCGTCGAATGGCTTGGCTTTGATAGAAGTGAAAATTTGCACTGGTGCGTATATCCGTCAATTTTTAACGTTGCATAATTACCACTAAATCGTACGCACAAATGTTGCACACTTTGTTAATAATAACCAAAATTAAAAGCTGAAAATATTCACTTACTTTTAAATAATACATTATAATAAAAAACTATAATAGTACATTATTATACAACTTTAATGAGAGGGTATATTATGGCACGAGTGGGATTGGAACACTACTTGCGCAGCGAGGAGTGCTCCAATGTAACGAGTGCCCCACAATGCCTCTTATTAAACAAGTATAATATACTATTTTTTTCTACTTTGGTTTTAGTTAAGCATTTATTTCTAAAATAAAATATATACTTACGCATAGTGAGTTTTATCTTTTAACATGTGGCAGCACTGAAAACATTTGATCCTTTCGAACGAATTTAATATTTTTTGCAACACCATATCCTTAAGTTGTCATTATTTGATAGTTTTCAGCCTCTAAAATATATCATTTTTTCATAGTGCAAAATAACTATGCAATAAAAAAATAACTATGAAATAAAAAAATAACTATGAAATTAAAAAGTAACTATTCATAAATCTTACGAGATTTGGAGGGCAACAACTCCAAACTCGCCGCTTCCGCCGCTTCTCTTAACTCCGGTGGAGTTCCGCACATTTCCTCATCACTACTAATCAAGTTTTCACTCATTGAACTGAACTGAACAAATTAAATTAGAAGTAGTTTGACACAGAGACAAGTTTGACATAAAAAGCCGACTGTGGCGTGTTTTTTGTTTCGATTAAATCGAAATGTATAATCGCAGCGTTCACTAGCGACATTTCAAGGCCCAGGACAGAGAAATTCAACTTAAGAATATGGTGTTGCAAAAAATTATGTATACAACTGGTGGCTAAACAGTGCTTTATTTTACGCGTGAGCCGTTTAGAGTACGAGCGACAGCGAGTTTAGCCACACGTTGTATAAAATACTATAACATACGTATTTCTACGGCGATTTCAATAGTTAATTTTAAAACATATTAAATCAAGAATATTACTTACACACCTCCAGAAATATCGGAAGTTGCTAAGGATGCGATAAACAAACTATTTCCAAGTAAGTTGCAACCAATTTAAGCTTATAGAGTAATGCAACGTACCTAAATGTTTACCGAAATTTAAGGTTATGTTTACATTTGTTTCTCGTTTCTCGTGTCGGGCATCGATCGACGCTAATTCAAAATCCACACCGAATTAACACACCGACTGAATCGGCTGTTTTTTCGACGCGAATAAAACATACATTATACTCTCGCTGTTTCTTCCGTGATATTCGTTTTGCAAACAAAGTGATAATATAATAAATTACAACCTTTTCTCTGTGTATGTTGTGTTGCCGTGAAACGTCGTCGCCGATCGCTGTGTGAATCATGCGTCCGGCCGTTTTATTGTCACCGAGGTTTCCACGCTGGTAAAAAGTGAACAATATGACGCCTCCGTTTTCTTTAACCTTAGTGGCACTAGTGGCGGACTCCCCAATATGCATTATCAAACATTTTCAGTAGTAACGCACTGGATGATTCCAATTATCCTATGAATTAACGGAAATTTTACATTTTGATGTCGACATATGTCACGTTTAAGTACTGCCAATCGCAACAACTAAAATGTTACCACAAATATTTTAATAATGAGCAGAAACAGTAAAATAAAAAATCTCATTATTAAACTATTTTTGATACAACAAATGGTCGATTATTAAACCAAAGTAGAAAAAAAAATTATTTACATAAATACAGGGTGTTCAATTTAAGTGAAGTCATTGAAATATCTCAAAAACTACACATCGAATAAAAAAAAATATAATTAAAATTTGTTCGCCTCGGAGGGGGAAATCTAATGATACGAAACTCGACCCACTACCCTCAACCCCCTAGGGCAGTGGTCGGCAAACTTATTAGCCAAAGAGCCAAATATGAACATTACATCAATTTAAAAAAAAATGGGAGCCAAATCTGCTTGTTTAGTAAACTTTTATTACACTAAATAAGTAGTACACTAAATAAAACTAAATTTCATACTTAATAATAAATATTCATTAATGCGAACAATGTGCTTGCATTTCCTTGGAAAGTTGGAGTAAGTCAGGTTTGTATGTTGTTGTTTTTAATTTTAGGCATGATTCCAAGTTCTCATCAAGCAGACGACTTCTCAGTTTACTCTTGATAATGTTCATGCTTGAAAAAGATTGTTCGCATATATATGTAGAATCGAAAAGGAAAAGAACAGCAAACGCGAGCTTTTTCAGCTGATCGTAAGAGTCAGGAATACTATTCCAAGCGTTGAAAATGATCATGTCTTCCTTCTCCAGGTCATTCAATCCAGCAATTGTATTTCAAAGCTGCCAATGTCAATTTCAAAAGCAGAAAATTTCAACTCGGTTATCGTAGCATTAAGAGGATTTTTGACAAATGCTAAAGTTGCTCTGCTGTTTTTAAATTCCTGAAACCTGGTGAGAAATGCTTCCCTTATATTTAAAATTATTGTTTTAAAATAGTGTTTATCAATAGAGGAATTATTTTCTTGGTGATGCTTCAGCAGGCTCGGAAAGTGAAACAATGTTTCCCTTTCAAAATCCTGAGTAAAAATGGATAATTTGTTTTCGAATGTCTTATAACATCGAAAAAATTAAGTTTCCTTTCCCTTGTAGTTTACGATTATACTGATTTAGATGAGAAGTAACGTCTACCATGAAATAAAAGTTTTGGATCCACTGATCGTCTGTTAGTTCTGGATAGTGAACGCCCTTCTCAAGGAGAAATGCTTTAATTTCCGGAAAAAGGGATGTGAAACGTTTTAAAGCGATCCCTCTTAATAACCAACGTACCTTGTTATGAAGCAGAAGATCAGCGTACTTACTCTCCATTTTAAATAACAATTCTTTGAATTGGCGATGATTAAGAGCTTTAGCTAAAATAGAGTTGATAATGGTAATCACTAATTTCATAACTTTACAAATTTCATCCAGACATGTTTGCGCGCAAAGCGTTTCTTGGTGAATGATACATTGGTAAACAAGTATCTCGTGATTATTTTTTTCTTTCAAAATAGCAACAAACCCTTTTCTTACGCCGGTCATACTTTTGGCCCCATCTGTTGAAGTCGACACAATTTTATCGAGGGGAATATGATGTTTATCCAAACACTCTATTACAGCATTTCCAAAATCTTCTCAACGCGTCTGACCTTTGAGTGGCAATAATCCTAAAAGTTCTTCTTTAGGGCCTGCATGAGACATAAATCTTACAAAAAGTGAAACTTGCGCTGTATCATTTATGTCACAAGACTCGTCAACTGCTATTGATAAAGCCGAAACCAATTTCAGATCTTCGATATGCTGGGTGGTTATATTCGAACACATTTTAATTGTTCTATCTTTAATGGTTTTGGCAGACAATGGTAACTCTTTAATTCTTTTCAGAATATCTGCTTGGTTCTTAAAATCCCGAAATAGCTCTTCGGATGCATTTATAAAACATTTTTTTATGTATTCGCCGTCTGTGTACGGTTTCCCTCTCTTAGCAATCTCTTGGCTACAAACAAAACTTGCCATATTAATATTGCTGGAAGATTGCATCCAGTTATTAAACACATAAGTTGACGACTCTTGACTCTTCTGAAGTTCCTCAAATGCTTTCTTCCTTTCTTTACCGGTAGGATATTTAGCATCTTGTAAAGGGTCTCTCTAAATTTGACTTCTTGTTATGCGCGAATTCCTCCTTACAAATAAGATATGTCGATAGTCCATTCCAATTTTGAATGAACGCAAAATTCTCGGTACAATCAACTTTAAATTCGCAGTTTTCTTCTTCCGTTTATCTTTGCTTTTTTTGGTAGCCATGTTAATTGGGGTGCCTATAAAAATATTCTAAATATATTTTTTTCTAAAGTCACCAGTACAAAATTAGTAGTGTGGAGAGTAGATTTGAACTTGGAGTTTTTAGGAGGGGAAGTGGATATATTAGTGTTGTCTTAGGTTAGTCAGAAGAATTTTAATTTATCAAAATAAGATTTTAAGAATTAAGAAGTTTTTTTATGAAAATATTATTGCGCCTTCCGTGGATATTTGTGCCAGAGCAGCACTTAAGGAGCCAAAGAGCCACATGCGGCTCTGGAGCCGCACTTTGCCGACCACTGACCTAGGGGATAGGGGGTGAGAAATAGAAAAGTTAAATAGGAACCCCCATTTTTATGTACGGATTTGAATACTCCGGGAAAAAATAAGAAAGTTTTATTTGAATTTTTTTTTATTCGAGACAGAGGACGCTTTAATCGACAAAATTCAAAATTGGCAAAAATCGTTGAAAAATGGGGATTCGTAAAATAAGGCGACGTGCTGGGAGAAATGTAAAACACTGTGTTATACTGTCAAATCTCCCTCTCTCTATTCCCTCCTCTCCCGCCACTCTACATCGTTATATTTTAAAAATACATATAATTCTGTAAAAGGTTTGAAATATAAATACTAGATTGTCGTGAAATAGAATTTTATTAAATAAAATAAATTTACTATTTAAAAAAGTATAATAACTTGCACAAAATAAATATTTTTCATTAATTTATATAATGTTTAACGGGTCATCTTTGGCAGGTCATTTTTATCCTTTAATTCAATTAAAATTTAACCCAATGTAGCGATTTTATTTTTAAAGAAAAATCAATGTACAGTTTTCCGCAAGTAGAATTTTTGCTGCTTTCATTGTACTCGTAGATATCTTCGGTCGCTGGACGTCTTTCAAGACGTTTAGGACTTGTTACTGCCCCAATCTCCTTACACAACCTAATTGTGTGGAACTTTGTACTTCTAGCCAATCCTGTTTATGATTTGATTCCATATTGCAATTACTTGCGCCGCACTTACCTAATGAATCGACTATTTTGTGTACGACGGCACAACTGTTGTATTAAAGCTTTATATAAGATAATTGTTATGTACGGACGCGTGCTAACTTCCTGGTTCGACGGAAGACGTCCGTTGTTTATTTTGTCGATGCACATGTGTTAGCTGGTTACTGTAACAGCTTGGTTACATCTAGTTGAAGCTTTATGATTGAATACCTTTAGGTGTTGTAAATGAGAATTCAACGTAACACAACGAGTTTTTACTTTAATTAACAAACGACTTAGGGTTTAATGCTTGCGCGGTAGGTTTTTCGAATGGACACCCAATCTCCTAATGACTATTTCTAAGAATAGCAGACGTCAGGTTTATCCAATAATAAACTAGGAAAAACGATATACCCAAATAACTGCATGTTTTGCATAATTACGGCTAGTGTCAGCTTATTTCTAGATTAAATAAACAGAATACAAAACGCAATAATTGCCATAAAATGTAAATTAGCTAAATATAAGAATTACTACTCTAAACTCGGTATTACAATTTACAACATGCCAATAAATGAATTAAACAGTTTGGTTCGTGCTGTTAAGAACCCAAATCGTCGCAGGTATTAACTGCCAGGAAACTGAGTTTAATTATATAAGCATGGCCGCATAAATGCACAATAATAATAAAACATGTAAATAACGTCACAAATATATTTTGCGATACAATTGCAAACAATAATTTTGGATTGTTTTTCCTCGAACGTTAATGCTCTAAAATCCAACCATTTCTGTTTCTTGGGGATGGAAATTGCCCCACTATGTATCCATGGTTAGAAATAAAATAACTCTAAGAAAATCACGGGATGAGAAGAATCGATTCTTACACTATCAACGGAAGAAATAATTGGCTAAAAACACAAAAACTATTTGGTGGGACAGAAGTAACGGTGATAGATCAGCTGATCATAACAACGGCCATTACTGTTTTAAGCAATTTGTGCCTGTGTAAAAACGGCTCCCGTTTGGCCAATCACAATAACGTATTTTCGTGGCTATAATTCGATTTAGTCAGCCTGGTTATTAAATGAGATGTAGTTGAATCTGCATCACGATTTCAACTTCAAAATATTTTAATAATAATCATACCATTTGTTATATTGTGGCTGATAATAAATTAGACTTGAAACACGAAATGAAATAAAAAATCGTATGCAACATGGAGATCAAGCAACGTTTAAATCTTCGGAGATTTCTCCTCAGATTTAATCTGCCGCTTGATCTCCTAGTTACATAATATTTACTATGGGCAGCTTTAAACAAAACGCTATACGGCACTTGTGATGAAACGAATTTCGCTCACTTGTGTACCGTTTACAACAGGTTCACGCGTGAACGAAATTCGTGCTTTTATCACTTGTACTGTAATATACAGAGTCCGCCAGAAAAATGTATACACTCTTTGTCGGACTGTATCGGGATATTGATATTGTCAATTAATGTGAATTTCGAGTATGTTGTAGTACGATCTTTTGCCTAACAGATACCGGTACTTTCATCATCACGAGAGAGAAAACAAAATGTCTAGAGCACGCTTAATGTTTAGGCAGCAAAAAGGCATTTTGAAGTGGTTTACCACAGGTTTGAAGGTGGAAGCGGAAGTTTGAAACAGAAACCACAATCCGTCTCACAATTAAAAGTATTATTGACAAGTTTTAGCCGCATGTAGCGATTTGTGAAATTCGTATAGGAATATCGGGAAGAGCGCGTACAGCTACAAGTCCTGCTTCGTCGACTTTCTAGTAGGAAAGGTTTGTTACTTCTCCACAGAAATCTGCTACGCAATGTGCAGGTGAAGTATATATTAGCAGTACATATGTTCTGAAAAGTTTGCAGCGATCTCCATTGAAAAAATGACCGTTCATCGTTCTTTTAGATGTCTGGCCACCAACCCGCGGACATTTTGAACATCTACAGTCACCATGTGCTTAACTGAAGACTGTACCACATGTGTGATCAGTATTTAAAGTGAAAAAAAAACATGATAAATAGTTTTCGTGTGTATACATTTTTCTGGCGGACAATTTCGGAAAATGAGCGTACCTTTACGCCCGCCATTAGGTAATGCAAGCTTACTTCGCCTTTTATAGTCGAAGGGGGATTGTCAGGCTAACTACCAAACGACTGCCAAACGAGTTGGTAAAATGTTGTTTTAACGATAGGTGGCTGTAAAATCCAGGAATAATGTAAAGATTTATGCTCCCAAAAAACCAGCAGAGCGTGGTTTTGATCCATGGACCTCTGGGGTATGAGCCCAGCGCGCTACCATTACGCCACTCTGCTCTTGAAAAGGTCCTGAAACCATTATGTTCTTATATACCGGGAATGTATAAATTGGCGAAAACAGTACAAGTGGTAGTAAAATTCTGAACAGGACATAAAATTTTATATCATGCTCTCTAAGCCGCCAGGAGCCACAAAGGACGCACATTTTCCAACTTCACATTCACAGGTTGTCCAGTTATTACTTTCTCCGTTACGAGAAAGTATTGTGATCGTGATTTTTTTTTCAAAAAATTTTTTTACGAAAATATTTGTTTTGGGGTCCCTGGATGCCATTTCAACAATTTCTGGAAAAAAAATGTGTCTGTGTGTGTGTGAGTGTCTGTGCGCGCTGTATCTCAAAAACTAATAGAGAAATTGATATGAAACTTTGAACATACGTCTTATTTGATAATCTGAAGAACTGAAAAGCTTTTGGTAAAATTTTGTACACCGGAAGTGGGTGTTTACCTTAACTGTTTTTTTGTTTTTTGCCAATATTTTCTTAAATATGAAAAATATTACAAAAACATTTAAAAAAACATTGAAGAAAACAAAGAAATGAACATCTTTTGCTTGAAAATATTTTTCATAAAATCATTGCTATTCGAGAAAAAATTTATTAATCTTTTTAAAATTTTTGGTTTATAATTATGAAACGATAATAGTTACAGCAAATTTATGTTAATAATAATTATAGAGAATATTAAAATGAACAACTTATAAAGAATAAGTTTTTTACGAAATCCCTTTAGTTTTTGAGTAATCTGAGTTTTTGAATTTGAATTATAATTTTTCCATCTTTCATAATTTTGACGTTTTAAACGTCAGTTTCATCCGAGTTTACACAACGCTCGATGTACATTTAAAATATTATTTCAATTGAAAATAAACCCTGAAAACGTAAATATAAATGATACCATCAAGTCGGAGAAAGTAACATGATGGCCACATCACCATTTTTAGATAAAGCGACCAATTCATAATTATAACCTAAAAATGAAAAATAAATAATTAATAAATTTTTTTCTCGAAAACCAATAATTTTATGAAAAATATTTCCAAATAAAAGATGTTCATTTGTTGTCTTCAATATTTGTTTTAATGTTTTTGTGATATTTTTCATATTTAAAACAATATTGGAAAAAAACAAAAAACGTTTAAGGTAAACATCCACTTCCGGTGTACGAAATTTTACCAAAAGCTTTTCAGTTCATCGGATTGTCAAATAAGTTTTATGTTCAAAGTTTCATATCAATTGCTTGATTACTTTTTGAGATACAGCGCGCACAGACACACAGACACAGAAAAAATTCCAGAAATTGTTGAAATGGCATCTAGGGACACCAAAACGGATATTTCCGTAAAAAAAAAATTTGAAAAAATTTTCACGATCACAATACTTTCTCGTACTTCGTAACGGAGAAAGTAAAAAACATTGACATATACCATCTAAAAACAAAGCAGCTACACTTGAAATTTGAAAATTTGGAGAAACAAAATTAGCAACTCCGGAGGAGAGAAACTGTAAAAATTATCACTCGCTGAATTGTCTTTAAAATTTCCAAAATCATTTAAACAAGTTACATTTTTCTAACTATAAAAAAAAAAAAATATCACGAGCTTTTCGTTCAAAACTTTTCCAAATTCACTTGGAAATAATGTGTTTTTAACATAGTTTAAACGGACACACGCTCTCGTATTAATAACATGTTGGAAAATGTTTGACATCTAACTAAAAACAAAATAGACATTTGAAAGTTAAAATGGATGGACCAAATTTTATTTAATTAGAAAATTTCTTAAACAATTATCACTCACGCTTACAGCAAATAAAGGTAACATATTATAAAGTATGTTCATTAAAAAAAAAAAAAATGGAGTGTGCCATGATTTTTTATTTTTAAAAATTTAAGTTGGTAACACATATTGATGTTATGTTATTATTCTGGTGTTATTCTGAACAAAAATGTTAACGTTAACAGCGATGTTATTTGCTAACATCGACAGATGTTATGAATATACGATTCTGTACGCAATGCCTGTCAACTAACATCGATGTATATTAACATTTTCGATGTTAAACAACACTTGCCAAAATGGTCGACGTTACGAGATTGTTAAAATGGTGATTTACATATTGTGAGGTTATTTGGTGGTTTGTGTTTTTCGTCAACAAAAAACTCAATGGATAGTAATATTCTGATATCCATATACATTAGAGTGGTTCTTATTTTCGAAGTATGAGAAAATCAACGGGACAACCCGGAAACTTGTTCGTATAGATAAAAAACTAATAACTGTAAATTTTGAGCCATATCGAACATTGCGTAACCGGGCACTAGCCCTCTGAAATTTGGAAAAGTCGGTTTTTTATATATTTTTTTTATTTTAGTCCCCCCTAAAATTAAACAGTCCACCCTAATGGTGAAATTATATATTGTGTAGACAATTATAGAGGTTAATACGAATCCAAAATGAATTTATTTGTGGATATATGGTGGCTTTATGAAACACCCATTTTATTTCTAAAAAATATCCTCAAAAACGTATTATTAATCTTGTTGCACTGTTGCCAATTTGTGTACATCGGGTTGTTCAGAATACAGTTTTTAACAGCGCTGTTCAATCTCACATAACATTGCAATGTTAATAACACCGCTGTTAATAACAGTTGTTCAGAATAACACCATTAATTTATAAATTATTACAGTTTGGTTGTCACGAAAAAATAAAAAAACAATTGCTTGAAAGACCAAAATTACAGAAAATTAATTCCACATTATTTCTGCGAACACGATGCCCAAGTCCGGTCGTAAACAAATCCTCATTGGTTTAAAACAAATTGGAGTGTCAACGTATGGAGTGGCCTACTTGGTGAACAACTATAGGCCCATATGGGGATAAGGTTTGCTTAGTTTTTACGTAATAACTTGACTGACGATGGAAAATGTACCTCTCGCGACTCGAATGGTAATGTGGTATCATCAAGACGGTTTCCCGGTTTATTATTCATTGGTTGCCAGGAAGACTATAAATAAACTATTTAACAAGTGGAGTATTGATGGAGAAAGTATAGTCGCGTGGTCTCCAGCGAGATAATGATTCAGCGAATTCGAAGAGATACTTAGGGCCACTGATAGTGTCACAAGAAGAGCTCATCAATGTGTACAAGTGAATGAAAGACAATTTTAACAAATCTGATATTTTTAACTATCATTTGAAATGCAAACTTTTAAAATAAGTTAGCCATGGAGAATTTAAATTATATAATTCTAATAAGATATTATTTAAAATGGGTGCCTGTAACAAAATAATGTTTGTCCACGACTATCTTATAATATACTCATTGTATTTGTGTTCCTTCAATTATAAGTATATTCATTATTCACTACAGTCAGTGATTAATCATTATTCACTGTTTATTATCATTTTCAAAATTTTATCTAGTAGTCCGCAAAGTGTCATATAATTAAATTGAAACGTCAAAATCATTTACATTATAAAAGAGTTTTGAAGTGGTTTAATATCAAAAATTAGAAGATAAATGGAGAACGACAGTGATAACGACATTTCTTTAACACCGCCAAATATAAAAGAAGCTGCAGAAATTGCATCAATAAACTTATTGCCCGAAAAATCAAGAAAAATATATTTAGCGGTGTATGAATCATTTTTGGAATAGAGAACGGAAAAGAAAACCAATTCCTTCTCGGAAGTTGTTTTATTGGTGTATTTTACAGAACTATCCATAAAATTTAAACTCTCAACATTATGGTCCAATTATTCAATGCTTAAGAGTACAATCAACATTTATCATGGAATACATATAGAAAATTATATGAAATTGCAAGCATTGCTAAAACGAAAATCTGAAGGTTTTCAACCCAAAAAAACCAGCACTTTTTCTCCAGAAAATTTTAATGATTTTATTATTAAAGCCTCTGATGATAAATACCTGACAACAAAGATAAGATTTAAATAATTTCCTCTCCAAAAATCATTCATTTCTTTCTTTCTTTAAGGATGCATTAATAAGTAATGGGTGCTTGTCGGGCTAATGAAATGTATTGAAATGTATTGCATGAAAATTAATGATTTGCAAGATCTTAGATCAGCTTTTTTAGTAAATGTGCCCAATACAAAGACAAAAATCACTCGAATGTTTGCAGTCACCGATAATTTTTATAAAATTTGCAAAAACTACATTAATAGCCGCCCATCGCACATTACAACAAACATATTTTTTCTAAATTATCAAAACCGCAAATGTACCGCCCAAAGAATAGGAATTCATAAATTTACTAAGATGGGAAAGGTCATTGCTACATTCTTGCAATTGCCGAACTCAGAAAAATATTCTGGACACAGTTTCCGCAGATCTTCTGCAACGCTGTTTGTAGATGCTGGTGCGGACATAACGGCCTTGAAACGACACAGCGGATGGAAGTCGACAGCAGTAGCAGAAGGCTATATAGACGACTCCATTAAAAATAAAACAGACACAGCTAAAAAAATATGTAGCTTAATACCAATGAATAATTTCATTGATAATACACACCGAACCTATCAATGCAATCAAAATATTTCAACAAATAATCAAAATCCTAGTTTTGATATCAATTCTATTCCTGCAATTAATTTAACAAATTGTTCAAATATTACATTTAATATTACTTAATAATATTGTATTGTATTAAATTAATGTTAAAAATAAATACTATTCCTATTTATATAACTTCTTAATAAAAAAAACAAAACTATTATATTGTCGTGGACAAAGTATAGTGTACAACTCGCATATAATGGCCATTGATCATTAATAGCTATCATTATATGCTCGTTGTACAATATACTATTCCTGCAAAAGTTGCTTGTTTTAAAAGACTTTTTAAACGATACCACTTTCGACCTATCGTGCCATTTAAAAATCTGGAGTTCTTGATCAGCCAGCCGTTTTTGGAAATAACCATGTAATCATACGATTCTTTATTACGGTTTTTGTAATATTCTTTTTGTCCCAACTCTCTCCGACCAGCAGTTTTCTCAAAAAAGGCCGATGTCTGGGACACCCTGTATATTAGAGTGGTTTTAGCATGTACGGGGGAGTTATGATGTATGCGAAAATCAACGGGACAACCCGGAAACCTGTTTGTATAGATAAAAAACTAATAGCTGTAAATTTAAGTCATATCAAACATCGCACAACCGGGCCTTAGCCCTCTAAAGTTTAAAAAAGTTGGTTTATTCTCCTTTTTTTTCATTTTGATCCACCTGAATATTAAACGGTCCGTCCTAATAGCCAAAGTATATATTGCGTCGATAGAGGACGTTAATACGAATCCAAAACGAATTTGTTTGTTAAAATTGGACTAAAATTGACGAATTTATTTAGTTTATCATACTTCTATATTTCAAAATTTCGTAATCGTTTTTTTTTAGATATTACTAATTAATGCATTTTTATTAAAATTCGAATACTTCTTGCGATACTCTTCAATGGTTAATAATAAAAACTGCGTTTGTTTCACGTCATTGGTTAATATAGTATTAAATTATTCAATTAATTTGACTTTTCGTTCTAAAACGCCATTCACAACAAGAATTTTGCTAACAATATCACGGCCGGCATAATAATAATAATAATCCTGACATTGGGGCCAAATGATGGGTATAAATTGCAAAAAATTCGTTGAGATGTTAAAACGTTTGAATAAGGAAATCGTATTTTTTTAAACAAAGTGGTCCAACGTTTTACTTGCTAAAGAATGAACATAATTTGGCTGTATCACATTGCGATAGTGACGGTAATTATATTTGTTAGGGTCAGTTGCAGTACCAGTCAAAATTTCTACCATTTTCCTTTTTATACCGAATGAAATATTTTGATTGAAAAATGCAAATCCAATGGCTTCCTCCCCTATGGAGGAATACCTCACCAAAATATAACAACCAGTTTCAAAAATTCGGCGTAATCGGGTCTACTGTGTTGAATTATTAACTGATGCGAACAAAACTGAAGAATATTATCACGAATGTCTGATAAGTCGAAGTTAGGATCGTCCATCGCTGATTTATTCGAACTAGTATTCAAATTACCTTTAATAGCAACAATTCAAATGTTAATAAACAAATGTAAATAGTTAAATAGTTTCCGATGGCTGTTTTTACAACTTACCCCATTCTGATTGAAATCTGTTGAATAGAAGCACCACCGGGGCTGACAAAGTTCCCATTTTTAGGTCGAAAACCGATTTCAGTACAATTTCAAAGATGTGGTGCCGGCATGGCAAAATCATCACTTTCCTTCACAATTTTTGTTGTAACAGTATACAGGCACCATTCAAACGACCTGTATTTGCTGCAGTTGTATCGCAGCATATGGCTTGAATATTATCGCATAGTCCCCAAGCCGCAATTGTTTCGAATGCCGCGCTAGAAATTTCCTCTCCGGTTCCAGCAGCAGTGTATGGTACGCTAAGACGTTGCTCACCTTTCGCGTTTGAAACTATAACTGCGTCTATTAATTTTTTTTTTCTACCAATTATATCCGGCAGGATTTCCAAGCGCTTTTTTTTTAAGGAAGGATGCTTGATGGAAATTTTGGGTTGGGGAATTATGGATGATATGGGACGTTGGCTTAGACAGCGTAGGTCATTCAACCGATTATTTGTATATATTATACATATATAAATGAAAATGGACAACCACAAACATCCATGCCCTCGCTGGGATTCGAACCCGTCGCATTAGTTAGTAGCTGAGGGCCGGCCCAAGCGCTGTAATCGTCGTTTTTCCACTTGCACTGTAATACCATCAATGCGAATCATTCTCCCCTCTCCCTTTGCATTAATAGAAATTGTATATCTTCTTCAATTTTCATTGTTTGCAATAATAATAAGAAAATTTTTTTACAGAATGTCACAGTCCTGCGTCATCAGATTCCAAGCTGAATTCTTCAAGTTCGAACATGCAGAACGATCCAAATATCCGACGGTACAGGACAGCATTCACACGAGACCAATTGGCCCGCCTTGAAAAGGAATTCTACAAGGAGAACTATGTGTCCCGTCCAAGGAGGTGTGAACTTGCGGCCCAGCTGAACCTACCAGAAAGCACGATAAAGGTAAACTAGTTCCTAGTTAAATAGTTTAAGTTTAAGTAATGAAAAGATAAACACAAAAATAGTACAAGTACGGGATGTTTAAAAAATAAATTAATCGAAGTCACCTCTGAATTCAAATGGTATGTCTCTGTTGTCATTCGGGCAGTTGACGTCAATAATGTTGATAATTGTGCAAAATAGCGTTAATCTGCGATATGCGCAGTTCAATTCAAAGATGACTGCGATTAATACAGTTTTGAAACACACTGTATATTAAATATTAGTAACTATCAGTGACGGATTTACTCTTTCTAGAATTCTATGTGAAAGTGTGTGTGAGGTCCCCAACATACTGATTCTCGTACAAAAAATTGTCTTTTTTTTAATGAATACAGTAACCGTATGAAAAAATGTTATTTTCACTGGTAGAACGACATAATTGTAATACCTTTTATTTCATACCGTATCGCTATTTCTTACTGTCTAAATAATTCCAGGCATGCAATTGAAATTTGAAACTGCGTCAATGTTCTTCCAGAGATAGCCGAAGGCTAGAGAGAGAGAGAGAGAGAGAGAGAGAGATTTGTCAAAAAGCTTTGCACGATGACAAATCCTCTGTTATTCTTCTAAATATTTATCGGCTGATGACAAGCTCTTTCCAGTGCTCTCGTAATCTTCTAACATGGCAAGGTGATGCAGTATCTAGATAACAATGAATCGTAAAGAGGTACTGCAGTGATAATGTCCATTGAGGATAATTGTCGTTAAAACGCTGTAAAATTGCATTAAAAATATCAATATATCAATTTCATCAACTTATTCATTTTCAATGCGTAAGGGGGGTCTACCGGTTTTTTGTACTTTTTAAATTTTTCCATTTTAGTTTTTTTAGTTTCTTACGCAAAATCGCATAAAACACAACCACCGAGGTCGGCGTACGAACTTGAGTTTCACGGTATTTCTTCATCACATCTGAAAACGGGCAAATTTGGACATGTTGTGCTTGTAGTATATTCCATCATTTTAAATTGGTGTATCATAAATATTTTGTTGAAATTGAGTTTTCTGGAGTAAACGAACGGTGACAGTGTAAATTACTAAAAATTACACCATTCACGAGTGAAGTATCTTATTTATTGGATTAGTAGGATTTAGTAGGAAGGAAGTGGATGGAACAGGAAAAAGTCACATTATAGAATGCACTAAAGTTTTGTGCTAGTAGTTGACCACGATTTTATTATTATCCTTTAGCATTTTGGAAGGAAAGAATGCTAAAGGAAAGAATGACCACAATGAACGCTCGTGTATGGGCTAGCTAATAAAAGCGTTCCTTCTTATGAGCTCTAACATGAACACATCCAATTCCTCGAGGCACGGAAGTTACTGAATTAACCTTTTTTACGCCATCCCATTAACGCGTTAATAAAAAAATGTAGTAGGTCCGAATTGAATACCATTAAATCCCGCCAAATTGGAATGTGTTTTATTTCGCCGTTAAATCCGAGTTTCGCCAACTGCCGAATATTCGTTTTAAATTTAAACGTTCATTCGGCACGACGAGGTGCGGCAATTAACCGTAATTGCTTTGTTTATCGTTACACCGGGTTTTAACGCTTTTTTGCTCCACCGTTTCAGATGTATCTCATACATTCAAAATTAACTGGGTAACGTGTGAAGTTAATAACAAACCTCTAAAACCTGAAGATGAGTTTTACAGAATAATAATTGCAGCGTTAGTAGATCACGAGAGAATGTATCTTTTTAAATTTATTTGCTTGATGGAGTAATTTACTTTTATAGATGCATTATTTTTAAGTAAACAGTAGCTGTTTTCGGACATCATTCGAAAATTAATGTAAAACACGATTCATCGGAGCCATTAAGTGTACTTAAAATTATTACAGTGAGTGCCGCTAATGACTTCCATAAACTTCGGTCACTTTGAGGGAAGGTACTCGAATAAAAAGCGCCTCATTTTATTGTACGGGTGTTAATTAATCAAAGAATTCCAACACAGAGGAACAAACAACTGGGCACGAGCGACATTGCTCCGTTACACTTTCTAAATGTTGAAAGGAAATTGGTAGTTTTGTGTTTGCTCACTTTTAGAACATCTGGGAAGAATAAATACTCTTTCGAAATTTTATAAGGTCCTGAAATTAAATCAGCCCCCTAAAATTATCAACAGTAATCTAACGAGTGCCTATGATTTTGCCGACAATTATTAGCGTCAGGATCATGACTGCATGTTGCAATAAAAATTGGGAGGAGTGCCGATGTTCTAGGAGCAACAAGCAAGATTATTAGCGTCTGAATAATTTCCTAGGAAAAATCAGTCACGAGTTAGATTCGAGAAGACAATTGGCCGAACAGAAAGTTCACACTTCATAATTTGAATTATTAAATTTCGTGACACTAAAGCTACGCGCACTCTTGTCGGAACGGCACGGACGGCACGCATCGGCAAAAATTGCTTAACACAGTTGTAAACGAGTCAACGCACATGTATCCGTTCCATGCCGTACCGATAAATATGCGTTGACTCGTTTACAACTGTGTTAAGCAATTTTTCCCGATGCGTGCCGTCCGTGCCGTTCCGATAAGTGTGCTCGTAGCTTAACAGGTCTATTTTATAACTCGTAACGATGTCGTTGTAATTCGATTTTCGTTCCGATAACGATTTTTCAATTAAACTCAATTTTGTAACTTTTCATAACCGTTACGAAACGATGAAACCGTTCCGTTATGATCGTTCGGGAACGATAGCTCCGCTGTCAATCGTTAACGGACATTTTGACATGATACTATATCAATTATATATTTATATTTAATCTTCTCATGTAATTTGTGGTAGATAGGAATTATATATTGGAACGAAAATAAGTTAATATTTATTTAAAGACATAATATCATTGTATATTGTGCTACAATGCAAAATTGTTATTCCTATATTACTAGAAAATTATTTACAAATCTAGAGAATATATTTTCCGAGCAAGTCAACACATGAACACGTATTTAAGAGACACAAGTGACCTTTCTTTATTCTAGAAGAAAGCTTTAGGAACATGTATAGACAAATCTTCTAAAGGGTGGGCCATCTCTTGGAATGCTTTTGAACCACCACTTTATTTTTACTTTCATGATATTTGACATTTTTTGTAAGACAGTTCTTCAGTATACAACACCCGGTTAACGAAATGGCACGCTATACGCTTGATGAACGTTGGGAAATGTTAAAAATTTGCTTAAATGTAATTCGTGTATTGCAGAATCAGTGCGAAAATTGCGTACAAAATTCGGTCGCGAATATGCACCAAATGTAAGTGTTCTGAAGAAATTTGTGCAAAAAGTTCGTGAAACTAGTATGCTGGTGGGCACCTGAGAATATTGCTGCTGTAGCCCGAGAACATAGACTTGTCATCGCTCTCAGCAATTGAACATTAGTCGCACTACCATGAGGCGTATTTTGCATAAAGACATCAGTTTATTCGCCAATAAGGTCCAAAAAACACAGCAGTTGAAGAGAGTTGACCATCCACTTCGATACAACTTCGCTTAATGGGCCTTAGAGCAGCAGGAAGTGAATTTTGGCGAAAAATTATCTTTTCCGATGAAGCGCATTTTCACTTTGGGGGCTATGTAAACAAGCAAAACTGCAGGATTTGGGTATCGGAAAACCCACACGTGATCGTTGAGCAGCCAATGTATTCCGAACGAGTGACTGCATGGTGCGGATTATGGGCCGGCGGCATCATCGGCCCATTTTTCTTTGAATCTGGCGAAATGGTCAACGGAAACCGCTATAGGACCATGATAGCAAACTTTTTTTGGGAGCAAATTGCTGGTTTGGATGTGGGAAACATCTGGTTCCAACAAGATGGGGGCGACATGCCACACTAGCAACGAAACTATCGACTTATTGCGGTCAAAGTTCTAAAATCGTGTAATCAGCCGTCGTGGAGATGTGAATTGGCCAGCAAGGAGCTGCGATTTGACGTCCATAGACTTTTATATCTCTGGGGTGCCGTTAAAGAACGTTGTTATGCCAACGATCCAGCAACGATTGACGATCTTAAAGTCAATATTCAAAATGCCATTGCTGAGATGGAGCTGTAGACGTAGGAAAAAGTTCTGAAACATTGGGTCGAGAGGGGCCTGCCCAAAGTGCCGAATGCCCAAAGTGCCGAATCGAAATTTTGCCCAAAATGCCGAATTTCATACTACCGACCATGCCCAAAGTGCCGAATCTCATCCGTGACTCGTGTCCAAAGTGCCGAACGACGCTAAGCGACGTCGCATCGTTCGGAAACAAGGCGTCGGACCCGAATGCGAATCGGCAGTTTGGACATTCGGCACTTTGTCTTCACACCGACATAGGAGTAAGGACCAAAATGCCGAACGCACGCCGGTTCGGCACTTTGGTCATTCGCCAGAACGTCTCCGCACGCACCTACGAGCAAGGCCCAAAATGCCGAATGCACATTGATCCGGCGCTCTAGAATATAAAAAATAACAATATAAAATTAGAAGTAGAATATAATATATATGATACAACATGTTGATTACGAAATACATAGAGAAGAATATATACAAATATGGGGTGTCTTTGTTAAACTGTTCATTAAAAGTTTACGGGGTTGCCGTTGTATTGAAAATTTGAAAAAAATATTTTTAACTTTTTATCACTTCCGGTTCCACCGTAAGTAGCACGAAATTTGTAATTTTAAATGGAACACCCTATACATTATTATATTTTTGGATTTCTCTTTTAAATTTCAATATATTTTGTAGGAACGTTTGTACACTTATCTATTTTAGTTTTCAAGAAAATGGAAACTGTCAATTTTGACAATAAGTGTTCCTAAAATGTCAATATCTAAGTGTCCTCTTAAATATCCGGTAATTCATTTTTTTAATCCACAACAACAAAAATGTATATAAACAAACTTGTATTTTTTCAATGACATGTTTCAATTAATTAGTTGCATATTTCAAATTAATTATTTGTTGCATATTTTTGAGGTTTTAAATGCAAATGATGAAAGGATTGCATATATATGGTTGTGACAATGTGAGGTTTATGAAAAATATTAAATTTATGCCTATTTCTTGTTCGACTAAATCTAAAATATTTATTGAATAATATTATTCTACTTTGAAGGTGAATTTGTGAATTTTGTTGATACATTTTAGGAAAGTTTGCAAAAGTCTGTTGGTGCATATGAAGCAGACCAATATATCAACTACATATCGATACCAATATAAACAATTTTTAAATAAACACTGCTTTCGGTTGTGGATTTCTAAATGTGGCATGAATATTTCAGCGAGCAATGGACTTAAAGGATTACCCATTGATAATCCCTCTGTTTGTTGGTAAAACTGATCGTTAAATTGTAAATAACTTTGTGTTAAGCATACCTCAAAGAATAAGAGGATTTTTACCGTAATAATAGGATTTGTGCCATTAGTGGTAAGTTTTTATTATTGCGATCGTATAATATATGGGACCAATTAGCTGGAATTTCAACATTCCAAATTCTAATTATTAAATATGGAACTGCGTATTTGGGACGAAATTAAAGTTTTGATAACTTTATACAAGGTCCAAAAATGTAAAAAAAAAACCATTTTGAATCCTTATACTGCGTCAATGTTTAATTAATTGATCAAAGAATGTTTATTTTATTTAATAAGATGCGAAAAGGTAAATGATACAAGGGTTGAAAATTTAAAAAAAACTTTTTGTGTTTAAACAAATGTTTTAAACGTGTTTATTTTAAACATGTAGACATGAATAGATTTTTATTCAAAATTACACCCGATTTTGGATAAAAATAAGCGAATTACTGCAGTCATTTAAGAGAAGTAATGTTATTCATTACCCACTTGTGAGAAAAAAACTCACACACAGAATACATGGATCCTTCGTAGGTTTTTTGAAATAATTCAAATTGACACCACGTACGTCAAAATTTCTTGTCAAAATTTTATAAACATTATTTCACCATTTAATGTAACTGCAGACGATTTTGGATAAAATGTTATATTATACTCATGTGGAATTACTCATTAGCCCCCCTAAGAAAATTACCCCTGAGCTTGAAGAGCGAACTTTTTCAGGCGGGACTAATTACGTACATTTCACATTCGTATAATAAATAACTATTACTTTCTCCTTTACTGTGTGTGTGTTTGTGTGCGCTGTATCTTAAAAATGAATAGGAAGGAATTAACATGAAACTTTGTCTTCTTTGACAATCCGACGCTTTTGACAAAATTTCGTACATCGGAAGTGAATTTTTATTTTTTTGTCGAATAATTGTTTACATATGGAAAATATTACAAAAACATTGAAACAAATATTGACAGCAAAAAAATCTTTTGTTCGAAAATGTTTGTTATATTTGGTTTATAATTGTAAAACGATAATCGTTACATAAAATTTATATTAATAATAGTTGTAGGTATTGCCGAAATAAATAACTTAGTTTTTGAGTAAACTGGTGGTAAACTGGTGTTCATCTTTTTAGAATTTAATGTATAATTTTTTATTTTCATCTTTCATAATTTTGATGTTTCAAACGTCAATATCATCCGTTCTTGCAAAACACTTGATGTACATTTAAAATATGATTTAAATTGAAAGTACAAATATAAATAACTATTATACCATCTAAACCGGAGAAAGTAACATGATTTTTTATTTACAATATGCGTCGTAATTAGATGTGGGGGTGTCTGTGGGCTTTTTCAAAGAAAAAAAAAATGAAAATGTTTTCCCTTTTTGGTTAATAATTATGAAACTAGTTACGCCAAATATAGTTTAATAATAAGTAGTGTTGGGCTTTATGCAAATAATTTAGATAAATTATTTGCATAAAGCCCAAAATCTTAAATGATTTGATTGATTCAAATAACAATATTTTAAACAAATCCAATTTAAACCAATTAACAGTAATTTAAACCTTCTGTGAGTTCTAAATAACTTTTCCAAGTAATATGTTTTCATCGCTTTAATAACAAGATCAGTTTACTCTTAAAACGTTTTACTATGTTTTATAACACCACGTATACGGAAGATCATTTTACTTCAGTGATTGATTAGTAGGTTTGAAATATTGCAGATTTTTTTTGCAAGAATAAAATTTTCTGAGAAATTAATAAAACGTTTTTCTATGAGTCCGACTTAATAACTTAAAGTTAAAATGCAATTAAATAATATTGTTTATTTGAGCTACAAAATATCTGAAAATCTGTAAGTATAAATAATGTGAATTTTTTTTTTATAATACCACGTATACTCAAGCAGTTAATTTTACTGGTACCTTTTTAAAATGTAAATAAAAGCATGATCTGCCAAACTGCACCTACAACCACAGTTTTGTTGCCCTGCAAGCAATTCGGGGTGAATGTGAATGCTCTGAGGAGAATAAACGATTTAAATCTTTGACATCAAGCCCAGAAGATGAAGCGTACGATGCAATCGTAGACTATTCCAAGTGCCCGATCGACAGAGGAATTAAGGAATATGTCAAAATTGTGGCAACATAATTTGTAATAAAATTTTTCTCTAAATATAAACCACTGTTTTGTTATTCCGTTTAAATGCTACCCTGTTCCCAGGGAAATATATTGTCGATATATTTTGCTATTATTTACATTTTAAAGGGTGTTCGTATTTACTTATACATATTATTTATACTTACAGATTCTCAGATATTTAATTGATTGACACTGGAGGCGTTTACTTCATGATACATTTTGAATTATAAATAAAACACTTTCTTTGTTAACATCACTCGATTTATTAATAGCGACTATAGTTTCGATCACTTAGCATACTGATCATTACCAAACTAAAAGTACTTTAAACAAACGAAAAACACACACACATTTATACAGCGAGAAACAGTGGGGAATATATTAGGTCAGTTTGTTCGTTAAGTAAGGAAATACCAGGATTACGTTTTGCTTTGTGTACCTCGAGAGATTTTAGTAAATCCATTTTGGGCCCTTTTTGGGCAACTTTTAGTTGATAATTTAACACATTACGCACATAAATCGGCATTTTGGGCCTTCTTAATAGGTGCGTGCGGGGACGTTTTGCCGAATGCCCAAACTGCCGATTCACATTCGGGTCCGACGCCTTGTTTCCGAACGATGCGACGTCGCTTAGCGTCGTTCGGCACTTTGGGCACGAGTCACGGATGAGATTCGGCACTTTGGGCATGGTCGGTAGTATGAAATTCGGCACTTTGGGCAAAATTTCGATTCGGCACTTTGGGCATTCGGCACTTTGTCCCGGACCCGGTCGAGAGAATGGAGTATTGTAAGGACAGCCATGGCAGCCATTTGACTGATGTCATATTCCATGTATAACCGGATACTCTTGGCTTCAAAATAAATGCAAGATAATGAAATTCCATCTAGCCGTTTGTGTTTTATTAAGATTTTTAAAAGATTCCTGGCGATGGCCCACCCTTTATAATCCACTGCTCAACTTTTTTTATTGGTCCTGCTGCATTTAATTGTAGGGCGTAACTTCCATGATTCATCCAAAATAACTGGGTTTTGGGACTGTTTATTCGTTTGAAAGGCTTCATTCCGTTGTAACTCTTCTAGATACCGGGTGACCCAGGGATCTGTAAAAGCCCGATAATTTATTTGCTATCTGAGATATTGACTTCTAGTTTTCTTGAACTGGTACCCACACTTATTCTACATATTTTAAAAATATATATGTTTTTATACAGGGGGTCCCAATTTACATAACAGAACAAAGTTATGTTTTTTAAATGGAACACCCTATACTTTCTACTTTATTTTCAATCCTCTTGAGAAGCTGATAAAAAATTGATTAGTTATGGGCAAATTTGTAGCAAAAACAAGGACTCATTGAAAAAATTGCAGAAGCGCTCCTAGCAAAGCTAGCGTCATTTTTTATACACTAAAGAATTTTCCGCATCATGAAGAATAATACAAATCGGCTTTGGATCTTTTTTGTTCATACTGCTATACAGGGTGTCAACATACGCAAAATGTTGAATAACTATTTTTTTCAAATGGAACACCCTATATATCTTGCCACCAATGCATGAAATTTTTAATAAGCTTTCCAATGATGTACAATTTGTATAATGAAATATTAAGGATTCTTGAGATTTATCAATAAAAACATTTTTCTTTTGTCACCTCCTGCTCATTTTTGGATTTTCATCCAAAACTATGCATTTTCTGAAAAAATAATAGAAGACCAAAGTTGTAGAGCGGAAAATTTTCGATCGACATAGGTCTTTCGACTTTTTCAATAATGAGTGCATTGCCCCCCAGAGTGCGCAAAATCGTGACCGTATATGCATTTTAGCGTTTTTCTCAAATTTTTTGTTAATTAATTGCACTATACTTTATTTTCCACGTCCTCTTGCAGAAAAAAGGGTAATTATAGAATTATTCAAATGACGTACATCGATTGAAAATATTCCACTCTACAACTCTTAAAAGGAGCAATTTTTGCCCAAAATAGTTTTCGCTAAAAAAGCAAAAAAAATTGAAAAACGCAAAAATTGATACATACATTTTCAATTTGCATTTTTAGGGAAAACTATGCATTCTTGGCAAAAATTGCTTCTATTAAGAGTTGTAGAGCGGAACATTTTCAATTGATATGAGCCATTTTAATTTTCCTATAATTTCCCGTTTTTCCGCTAGAGGGTGCGGAAAATAAAGTATAGTGTAATTTATTAATAAAAAATTGGAAAATAAAACGCTAAAATGCATATACGGTCACGATTTTGCTCGCTCTGGCGGGCAATGCACGCATTATCTTAAAAGTTGAAAGACCTATATCGATCAGAAATTTTTCGCTCTACAACTTTGGTCTCTTATAATTTTTCCTGAAAATTCATAGTTTTGGCTGAAAATCCAAAAATCAGCAGAAGGTGGCAAAAGAAATATGTTTTTATTGATAAATCTCAAGAATCCTTAATATTTTGTTATAAAAACTGTATATCATTGGAAAGCTTATTAAAAATGACATAGATTGGTCGCAACTTATATAGGGTGTTCCATTTGAATAAAAGTAGTTATCCATTGTTTTGCGTATGTCGACACCCTGTATAGCACTATGAATAAAAGAGAACCAAAGCCGATGTTTATTATTCTTTATGATGTGGGAAATTTTCTAGTGTATAAATAATGATGCTATCTTTGCTAGGAACGCTTCTGCAATGTTTTCAATGTGTACATGTTTTTGCTACCAATTTGCCGATAACTAACCAACCGTCCATAATAGACCCATACTATCTTATACTATGTTTATCAGCTTCTCAAGAGGGTTGAAAATAAAGTATAAAATATAGGGTGTTCCATTAAAAAAAACATAACTTTGTCCTGTTATGTATATTGGGACACCCTGTACAAAAACATGCATACTTTTAAAATATGTAGAATAAGTGTGGGTACCAGTTCAAGAAAACTAGAAGTCGATATCTCAAATAGCAAATAAGTTATGGGGCTTTAACAGATCCATGGGTCACCCGGTATATTTGATACTGCCGTGCAGTGATCTTTGGAGCAAGATTTTTCATGACACTACTTCGATTTTCACTTTCAGTCATTATTAACACTTCATCACTTATTTAAATTGATTAAGTTCAATTATAATTTGATTTTCGAAAACATCCGCAAAAATAAGCACAATGTTTAGATTTTAAATGTAAACGTCAACAGTCATGACGCTGACGAAATTAGATATGAAGTGAGCTACAAGTGTACTATTCGTTCTAAAATCACAAGTTCATCGTTACGAATAAGCATTCAAGGTCAATGGCTAACGATGTTGGTTACAAAATAAGATTTTAACCTAAATCGTTCGGAACATTGCAACTGATGCTCCGAATTATTATAGTTAGCTAACGAATCGCACTGTAACGATTGTTTATAAAATAGATCCGTAAGTGTTCGAAATGTATCAATCTGCACTACAACAATTGTAGTAAAAATGAGCTTACCAAGATTTTGAGAAATGCCTATGAATACTATTACCGATGAAAGCAGTAACACATTGCCCGAAAATGCGAACAGATCGAATTCAGCGCACAAACATTTTTTTTCGCCTGCCTCTACCGAAACCATATAGTGTGGAAACTTTAACTGGAATAAAATTCATAACTTCGATATAGGCGATTTTTGCAAAAAATCCCGAAACACGCTAAGTATTGTTTTTTCTTGCCCTCATTTCTATGTATATGCTGCTTGTTTATCTGTTCCCGGAAGAGCCCAGCCACCTCCGACTTTTTTTTCAAATGGAAAGGTATGTCAAGTGACACCTCGTTTGAAAGGTCTCTTCGCAAGTAATACAACACACTATTTATTTCTTGAATATTTACAAATCCCACGTGATAAAAAAAAGAAAACCACTTTTACGTTGAACATGTTTCGGCGTAAAGTTGTATGTTTTTGACATGTGTTTTGATGCTTTGGAACTGCGTTGCTTAGTTACTAGTGATAATAATAGTCACCAAAGCAGTCATATACGCTCGTCAAGTTGTCGAAGTGATTTCTAAAATGCAGTATTTAACCGACTATATCCCGCCAAACGTAGCATGCCGAAATTCAAATGAATTAGAACCAATCAGATTCTATATAACTTCTATTTTCAGGAAACATATCATGTAGAGTTCGAATGCGGCTTTGTGATTAGTTCTCTACTCGCATTATGTTTCGGCACATGATTGGTTTCAAGAAAAACAATGTTCAATGCCAAACGTCAGTTTGCGGGTAGAACGCTATTAAAATTAGTGAAAACGCCGCATTGAAAGTGTTTCTCTTGAAGTAATTCAAGAAAAAGGGAAAGAGGCCCAACCAAAAAGTTTGGGCGGAGTCACTAACATGACCTATACTCGGGAAGTCATTTCTACAATATTGGAAACCGGGGCACATAACGTGCGAAACGCAAACGGTACGTACTGTAAAGAAAATGTAAACTCCATATGGACTACCAGTGCTAAGTTAGTGCAAGAGAAGTACGTTTCTGATTTTTAAATTTTGTTTGATCCATTTAAAAATGTAATATTCAAACCGGCACGACACGCCCGCGATGACAGTAAATGTCATTCTATTTTGTTGTAATATTTTTGTTGGGATATAGTCTGATAAATTGCTCTCGTGCATTGTAAATTATCGCAAGTTTGCACTCTTTCGACAAACTCAGTCGCATTGTTTTAGGCAACAGTCCCGAGCCCGGAAGTCCCGAGCCCGGAAGGCTCGTTTGTCGAAATCGCACAAACTTGTTACCGATAATTTCCAATGCACTTGTGCAATTACTGTTGAAAATCTCCGAATCGAGATTCTGATGATGATCGGTTATGGTAACAGAAGACGAAGTCAGTTTGAGGTTGCTCAGTTATTTCGAGAAGAGCATCCGGATTTATCACCCATTAGCCAAGGTACCATAAGCAAAATTGAGACATAATACAACAATTTGGGTCATGTCAGGGTTGTGCCGAGACAGCGAAATCCCACTGTTCAAGCAGATACCAGGCTAAACGTATTATTAACTCTTCAAGAAAATCCAGTGACTCCAGCCAGGCAACTGGCCCGTGACAACGAGATTAGTCATACTACTGTCCTGAAAATTCTTAGATCAGCCAAGCTGCATCCTTACAAGATGCAGGCACTCCAAGAATTAATGGAGGATGACCTGGACCGCCGAATCGAATTTTGCGAGCAAATGATGAACATGATCGACAATAACCAGATTTCATTAGCATCAATTCTTTTTTCCGACGAAAGTACTTTTACCTTACATGGTGACGTTAATCATCAAAATTGTCGTTATTGGGCTGATCATAACCCTCATTGGATGCGAGAAACTCATACTCAGTTCCCGCAAAAAGTCAATGTATGGGCTGGAATAATAGGTGATCAGATTGTAGGACCAGTATTCTTCGATGGTAATCTTAATAGAGCAACATATCTTACATTTCTTCAAGAAGACCTCATGCCAGCGTTAGCCACTTTATTTCCAAATCCATTAGATCCAGATTTACCTGATGAACGAATATGGTATCAACAGGACGGAGCTCCACCCCATTATGCTGTGATCGTTCGTAGATATTTAGACGAAGTTTTTCCCAATAGATGGATTGGAAGAAGAGGTCACATTGAATGGCCGGCGAGATCTCCGGATCTTAGTCCCCTTGACTTTTTTTTGTGGGGATATCTCAAGAGTAAGATCTATGTAACCAAACCAAACGACATTGAGGACCTTAAGCAACGTATTAGGCATGAAATACGGCAAGTCACACCAGAAATGTTACAAAACATTAGAGATGCATGTTATCATCGATTTGCACTTTGCCAAGAAAGAAACGGTGCCCATTTTGAACATTTGTTGCATTAAATAGTATTCAAGTTATAAAAGTGGTTTTCTTTTTTTTATCACGTGGGATTTGTAAATATTCAAGAAATAAATAGTGTGTTGTATTACTTGCGAAGAGACCTTTCAAACGAGGTGTCACTTGACATACCTTTCCATTTGAAAAAAAAAATCGGAGGTGGCTGGGCTCTTCCGGGAACAGATAAACAAGCAGCATATACATAGAAATGAGGGCAAGAAAAAACAATACTTAGCGTGTTTCGGAATTTTTTGCAAAAATCGCCTATATCGAAGTTATGAATTTTATTCCAGTTAAAGTTTCCACACTGTATATTTCGGCCATTAAAATCGGGCCGAAACTACGATTTAGGGTATCTAGGGCCGAAAAAATAATATGCATAATCTAGACAACCTTCTGCGGAATATGAGTAGGCTATGCAAAAATCTGACAGTGACATTTCAATGGTGCGCGATGAAAAATTTTCCGAAACACTGTTTTTACTTAAAGCAGGCGAAAAAATATCAAGTATAACTCACGCCAAAATGCTTTAGCAACCCTTCAGTGTTAGCAACCCTCGCTCGCTTCGCTCGCTCGTGTTGCTAAAAGCGGCGGGTTGCTAAAGCCTACTTTCGGCCCTTGATACACCATATACCAGTGGTTCCCAAAGTTGACTGGACTCCGACCCATCTAAGAAAAACTTAATAATTTGCGACTCACTTATTGGCTGCTTTAGAGAAAAGGGGGCATAAATACTGGTAATGCTCAGTCGTGACTTGCGGAACCACTTAAATTGTACTATAGTTCCAAAAACAGTCACTATGGAAAAAGTGTTACCAATATCAATACTGCTGTTCAAATAAGTAAAAAAAAAACTTAAATTTATTTATATTTATTTAATACTTAAATAACCTACAAACAGTTTATTTCAATGGGAAGGATGTATTTGTTTTCTATTTTTTGTCATTACAGTTTTAACATCAATTTCGATTTTAGTTACTTTTAATCGCAGTGAGTTTGATACGTCTAATTTATTTCGGTATTTAGTTTTAATGTTAACCATAGCCGAAAGTCCGGCCTCACATAGGTGTGAGGTAGTGAAGGGGAGGAGGAGTTTCATAGCTTCATCAAACAGGCAAGGAAAATTCCCGGCAACCGAGAGACAGAATTTCGTTAATTGCTTGCGATTGAAAGTATTTTTCAGTGATGTCTCTTCTGATAAATCAATCAGCTCTTCACTTGCTTTTGTCGATATATTAGTTGAAATGGGTTACAAATCCAATTCGACGTTTTGAGTTTTTTCATCTCTTCCCCGAAATAAGTGTCAAAGTTATTTCTTAATGATGATAAATGAGTGGACATTGCAGAGTGTACGTTCATCTTTGGCTGCACTTAGTTTTCTACAATAAAGGTTTGAAAACCAAATATTTACCATTCTTAATATTCTCCTACAAAATAAGCTTTTTCATGAACGGTCGAATTTTATCGTGAACTGCAAAAATGTCGGATCTGTTTGAACCTTGCAAATACAAGTTGAGTTCGTTTAACTTGGAAAAAATATTCGCCAAATATGTTAACTTGAGAACGAATTCTTCGTCCAGTGGATGTTCAATACGAGTATATTCTATTTTGTTACTTCATTCCGTAGTTTCACTAATCGTGTCAGAACTTTCCCCCTGGATAACCAACGTACCTCCGCATGGAGAAGAAGAGATGTATGAAGACTACCCATTTCTTTACACAGCTTTTGAAACAAACATGCTTGTAAGGGCCTATAATTTACAATTTTTACAGCTGTATTTAGCAGAGTTTTTAAATTATCGGGTAATGCTTTCGAAACCAGTGCTTCTCTGTGAAGGCTACAATAAGTCCACAAAACACAGGGACTTTCTTCAAGAACTTGCCACTTCACTGCTATTTTTCCCGCACATAGCCCGCGCACCGTCAGTGCATATACCGACACGGTTCTTCCATTCTAAACTTTTTCCTTTTATATGGGAATCAATTGAATTGACAATTGCCCTCATTTACTTACTAACCAATGAAATCGAATAACGTTGATGAGATGATCCAATAAAATTCTAATTACGATGCGTAACAGACCACCCTCCATGTTCTGCATGGCAATTCACCCTGGGTGGTATCTAATCAGATAATCCCTCATGTTGGTATTGCCTAGCAACGCGTTAGTACATGTTCTATAACATATAAAACGTCAGTTATTGCCGGACTTTTAAGCAGTTTGCTCCTGAATTCGATCTGTTTGTATTTTCGGGTGAAGTGTTAGTGCTTTCATCAGTAATAGTATTCATTGGCATTTCTCAAAATCTTGGTAAGCTCATTTTTACTACAATTATTGTGGCGCAGATTAATACACGTCTGACACTTGGTGTCACTAAATTTAACTTTTCAAATTATGAAGTGTGAACTTTCTGTTCGGCCAATTGTCTTCTCGAACCTAACTCGTGACTGATTTTTCCTAGGCAATTATTAGTGTCTGGATCACTCTTGCTTGTTGCTTCTAGAAAATCGTGATCCTGCCGCTAATAATTGCCGGCAAAATCATAGGCACTCGTTATATTACTGTTGAAAATTTCTCGGCCCGTTCCGCGACTAATTGACTTGAAAACAAAATATCTTCATGCACATCGTCTTGCCATATATAACGCACAAAAACAAGTAGTTGAGACAGGCCTTGAACGTCGGTAGTCTCATCTAGTTGTACAGTATAGCTACCAACTACTCTTCGTATTAATTCATCTTCTGCCCACTCAGCTATTTCGGCAATTCGTCGTGCAACAGTGTTATTGGATAGTGGTATGCGCTTGATTTCCTTTACTTCTTTTTCGCCAAACATGCCTCCAACAGCATCTTTAATCGATGGTAAGACTAAGTCTTCGCCAATGGTATGAGGTTTTCCCGCTCTGGCAATCCTCAAGTTAATGAGGTACAAGGCATATACAGCATTTTCATTAATATTAATGAAATGTTTAACAATATTTTTTGAAGATTTCATATCCAACAATTTTCTTTGAGAAAACTCTACTGGCTTGTTTTTAACATGAGAATGCTTAGTTTCTATATGACGCGTTAACTTACTTGGACGCAAACTTTTGTTCGCTTATATTTCATAGCAATTCACGCATTGGGGACGCGGATTTCAAATATCCAGAGTCATATTTTCGTACAATTTTCCGGCGCTTCGTTTCATGTGAACTCGTTGAGAGAGTTAGGAAGTCAGATTCAGTGTCACTTTTGTCACATAACAGAGCATCTTATGTCTTTTCTTTACTTGTTCGTAATCAACTGGCGACGTAGTTTTTGCTCCGCGTTTCAACCACTTGTCCATGATTATCTTCAAATGTTAATAATTGTTTTTAAAAAGATTATAATGGCGTACGGTAAACGCTACAACACACGCGCGAAACGAAGCCTCATAAAATTCTCCTCTCTCGCACCTCTCCTCTGATTGGCTCTGACAGTCCCTCATCAGTGATGGTAACCGGAAAAGTAAGAGGAGATGGGCTTTCCCACCAAACTTTAACCTAAGCTTCACCACTTCTCACAACTTAAATATAACTACTAACCACAGAATCCTACAGCGGCGATATCCGAGAGGGTCAAGTCGGCTGGTGTTTACTTTAGGGTAAATCGACCCGGGGGCTGAAATTTGTTTTGAAGACATAGTTTTTTGAGCCGAGTTCAGAAATGTACGTTTTAACCCGCGGAAACGTAAGGGGGAAAAGTTATGCCCCCTTAAAGTTTCCATTTTCGACGGACAACTCGCACAAACTACGAGTTTCTGTGTAAAATAACTTGTAAACTAACAACTACAATCGACTAATAATGATTTTAACTTACGATTTAAGTGGTGAAAGTGCGAGTTTTATATCCTATTCTTCATGAAAATTCACATTTTAAGGTCATGTTAAAAATGCGTATTTTCATTAGTTCATCGTCCCACCGCAACTGAAGGAGTGGCGTGTCGAAATAAACACTCTATAAAGTTTTCTGTGAACTATCATTGCGTTAACCCTAGATTACTTATGTGCATTAACAATTGATACGAATTTTAAATTGTTCTGTTGTAAATCTATTTACAATTTCTTTATTTGTGCCCCACTTTTGTGGGTGTTTCTATTTTTTTTGGGAAAAGGTGCCCCTACCAAACATAAACACACGCATGTATCTTTAACCTGGATCCTAACGACACAAATTCATCTGGTAAAAATTAGGGACTTTAGTCAATGATTAAATGGCAATGTAATAGATATTTATGCATTAAGGGAGATATGGAGGTCCTCTGGCCCGGGGTTTGTAAGTCAACCCAGGGTGAAGAACAAGAATATCTCCCATGGTGCATACAATATTTGATTTTATAGTTATATATTAGTAATTAGTAAAAATATTCAGTATAGCTATCCGTAATATGTATTTGCATGGTTGCTATAAGTTGGTTTTAAAACAAACAGCTCGCATTTCATGAACTAACGTTTATTTAATTTGATTTGACTTTAATGCTTTAACAAAAAACGTACGGTTGTGAATAAAATAGTGAACAAACCTGGGCGATAAGTTTAATTCATCATTACCTACCAGTTAATGGTTGTAAATGGTAGGTGCTTATCCTTAGGTTAGGGTGAGGTTACATTTGCCCCCCTTTAGACCAGATAGTAGTTTTACACGCAGTTGATTAGGTGATGGTGAAGCCCCGTCATTAATACATAGGAAGTAGTTATACGGGCTCCATGTGGTCAATGGCGGAGCAGAGCGAGACCGGTCGCTTATGCTTAAGTTAGGGTGAGGTTAAGCCCCTCCGCTTTAGACCGACTGGTAGTTTTACCCGCAGCGGATTAGGTGAAGGTGAAGCTGTCATGAATGCATAGGAAGTAGTTACGGTGGCTCACTGTGGTTGATGGCGGAGCGAAGCGAATATAGGAAGTAGTTACGCTGGCTCGCTTGTTTATGCTTAGATTAGGGTGAGGTTAAGATGCCCCCTTAGACCGGCCAGTAGTTTAACCTGCAACGGACAAAGTGAAGGCGAAGCCGTCATGAATGCATAGGAAGCAGTTACGGTGGCTTGCTGTAGTCGATGGCGGAGCGAAGCGAAGTGAAGCCATCGACCACAGCCGCCTCGCTTGCTTATGCTAAGATTAGGGTGAGTTTAAGGTCCCCCCTTAGACCGGCCAGTAGTTTTACCTGCAATGGATTAGGTGAAGGCGAAGCCGTCATGAATGCATAGGAAGCAATTACGGTGGCTTGCTGTGGTCGATGGCGGAGCGAAGCGAAGCCATCGACCACAGCCGGCTTGCTTGCTTATGCTTAGATTAGGGTGAGGTTAAGGTCCTCCCTTAGACCGGCCAGTAGTTTTACCTGCAATGGATTAGGTGAAGGCGAAGCCGTCATGAATGCATAGGAAGCAATTACGGTGGCTTGCTGTGGTCGATGGCGGAGCGAAGCGAAGCCATCGACCACAGCTGGCTTGCTTGCTTATGCTTAGATTAGGGTGAGGTTAAGGTGCCCCCTTAGACCGGCCAGTAGTTTTACCTGCAGCGGATAAGGTGAAGGCGAAGCCGTCATGAATGCATAGGAAGCAGTTACGGTGGCTTGCTGTAGTCGATGGCGGAGCGAAGCGAAGTGAAGCGATCGACCACAGCCGCCTCGCTTGCTTATGCTAAGATTAGGGTGAGGTTAAGGTCCTCCCTTAGACCGGCCAGTAGTTTTACCTGCAATGGATTAGGTGAAGGCGAAGCCGTCATGAATGCATAGGAAGCAATTACGGTGGCTTGCTGTGGTCGATGGCGGAGCGAAGCGAAGCCATCGACCACAGCTGGCTTGCTTGCTTATGCTTAGATTAGGGTGAGGTTAAGGTGCCCCCTTAGACCGGCCAGTAGTTTTACCTGCAGCGGATAAGGTGAAGGCGAAGCCGTCATGAATGCATAGGAAGCAGTTACGGTGGCTTGCTGTGGTCGATGGCGGAGCGAAGCGAAGCCATCGACCACAGCCGCCTCGCTTGCTTATGCTTAGATTAGGGTGAGTTTAAGGTCCCCCCTTAGACCGGCCAGTAGTTTTACCTGCAATGGATTAGGTGAAGGCGAAGCGGACATGAATGCATAGGAAGCAGTTCGCTTCGCTCCGCCATCGACCACAGCCGCCTCGCTTGCTTATGCTAAGATTAGGGTGAGTTTAAGGTCCCCCCTTAGACTGGCCAGTAGTTTTACCTGCAATGGATTAGGTGAAGGCGAAGCCGTCATGAATGCATAGGAAGCAGTTACGGTGGCTTGCTGTGGTCGATGGCGGAGCGAAGCGAAGCCATCGACCACAGCCGGCTTGCTTGCTTATGCTTAGATTAGGGTGAGGTTAAGGTGCCCCCTTAGACCGGCCAGTAGTTTTACCTGCAGCGGATAAGGTGAAGGCGAAGCCGTCATGAATGCATAGGAAGCAGTTACGGTGGCTTGCTGTGGTCGATGGCGGAGCGAAGCGAAGCCATCGACCACAGCCGGCTTGCTTGCTTATGCTTAGATTAAGGTGCCCCCTTAGACCGGCCAGTAGTTTTACCTGCAACGGATAAGGTGAAGGCGAAGCCGTCATGAATGCATAGGAAGCAGTTACGGTGGCTTGCTGTAGTCGATGGCGGAGCGAAGCGAAGTGAAGCCATCGACCACAGCCGCCTCGCTTGCTCATGCTTAGATTAGGGTGAGGTTAAGGTCCCCCCTTAGACCGGCCAGTAGTTTTATCTGCAACGGATTAGGTGAAGGCGAAGCCGTCATGAATGCATAGGAAGCAGTTACGCAGGCTCGGTTGCCTGGTTGCGTCAAGGTCCTCCCCCTTGAGACCGGGTAGTAGTTTTACCCGCAGTAGATTAGGTGATGGCGAAGCTGTCATGAATGCATAGGAAGCGGGATTCTTTGTCATGTTAGCACATACTTTCACTTTAAACACCCTAATAGCACTATAGCACACAAATGGAAATAACAGTAGCAATTACTAGAACGTAAATACAAGAGGTTTCAAAAAAATCAGTGAACTTATTGGGACTGTGTGAAAATCAACTAGAAATTAAGGACATGGTAATTTAAATGTAAATGTTAACTGTTTAACCTCTTAACATACACATTTGTTTTATTATTAATATAGTTAATTTCAGAAATATAATTATTTTTATTTATATCGTACTTTATGTATTCACATATTTTCCGTGAGAATTAGATTGGTTTTCCGATTATGATGTGACCAGTTGGCAACCCTAATAATCACAGATAACTAAATAGAGTGTTCAGTTTGCATGTCCGTCAGTTTCTGCGGTTCAATGAACTGCACATAACCTTAAAATGAAATATTAATGTAAAGAAAAAGATATAAAATTCGCATTTTTACTACTCAAATCGTAAGTTTACATCATTATAAATTGATTGTGGTTGTTGGTTTACCAAAATCTACCCAGAAAAGCAGGTTTTGAGCGAGTTGTACGTCCGATACGAGAGAAACTTTAAGGGGGCACAACTTCTTCCCCTTATGTTTCTCAAAGTTAAGATATACATTTTTGGACTCGGCTCAAAAAACTACGTCTACAAAGAATTAAGAAGAAATAAAAAAACAGCCCACTTCCCGATTTTTCCCGATTTACCCTAAAGTAAACCCTTACCGTCAAGTCTTTTGCGGTAGAGGATGTGTGCTGCTGAACAAGGTCTTACATTTCAGGGCCCACTCAATATTTGCTCACGACCCATCAGTGAGTCGCAACCCATAGTTTGGGAAACGTCCGGCGATAACTGACGTGTTTTATACGTTGTAGAAAATGTAACGCGTTGCTAGGCAATACCAACATGAAGTATTGCAAGGAATGCCACCCTCTCAGGGTGTACAGTGAGATCAGAAAGTCAAAAATAGTTGGCAGCACATTTTCTGAAAATAGGGATAATAATTCAAGTAGTATTATGTTGGCTTGCTGGCTGCCTGTATCAGTGCAGTACATAAGAATTTTGTCTATATTGACGTCTGTATGGTTTTTTGAGGTTACTTGTTTTAAAGATAGTTTTAAAGCTTTGAGCACACCAGCGCGATCACGACCACGATTGCGATAGCGATGGCGATGGCGATCGAACCTGCCGTATGTAATCAAATGCAACCGCGCACACCAGTTGCGATACGTTGGCGATAGAAGCCAACTAATTGCTGATCGCGTCGACAATATGGATAATTTGACAGAACAAATCATTAAGCATGTTAAAAACACGATATATTATTCAATCTAACGCACCCCGACTATAAGAATGTGCGTATTAAAAACAGTATTTGGGATGAAATTTCCGAAGAATTGAAATTAGGAAGAACTGCTGGTAACTATTTTATTATTAGTATTTCTTTTTTTATAAATTCCTGTTTTAAAATTACTTTACAAATTATTAAAATAAGAAACATTTTTCACGTACGGCGAAAGCCAAGTTTACTGCCCTTCTTCCATAAACATAGTATTTAATACTTGTATTGGCCCTTCCAATATCTCCTTGAACTTGATGAAATTGTTTGTCGATATTCTTTATACGTAGAAGGTTGTGGAGTACGCAAGCTGTCTTTACAAGTTTTGTAGCAGTTTGAACATTTACTTCTACAGGTCTAAAGAATAACCGAAATTTCTGTGCCATTATTCCAAATGCATTCTCGACAACGCGTCGAGCTCTACATAAATGATGGTTACATTTTTCTTTGCGGTTGTCATGGCGTGATTGCCTGTAGGGAAATGGCCTCATTAAGTAAGGACTTAGGGCAAAAGCTTAATCCCCTATTAAAACGCACGGAACTTCTTCAACTTCACCCGGTAGAGGTCTGTTTGGTGGAATATCTAGGGAACTATCAGCAAATTTTCGTCCCATAGTTGATGCTTCGAAAATAGCTCCGTCACTATCTTTGTCGTATCCACCTACATCAATGCAAATAAAATTATAGTCTGGGTCAACGATCGCCATAAGAACAATTGAAAAATATTTTAAATAAAAAAGTAGTTTGATCCGCTATTTTTTGGACATCTAATTTTTGGACAGTAATGTGTTTGCCGTCTATGCTGCCCAGACAATTTGGGAATTGCCATACATTTTTGTAACCCGTAATCGATTTTTCCCATAATTCCGTTGTAGGCTCTAGCATATAAATTAGTTGCAGTCAGTTCCATACAGCGTCACACACTTCTTCGACAATGTTGCTGTTGAAAATCCTATCCGAAAGCTGTGACCAATAAATTGTTTTGTACGAATCCCCAGTGGCTAAAAACCTGAAATAAAAATTATATTTATTAAGGGCTATTAAATATATGAATTAATACCATTTCAGATGTAAATTCAGATTATTATAAAGAAAAATCATTAAATTTCCAGGTGAAGATCTAAAGAATCGGTGGAAAAACTTGAGAGATTGTTACTCAAAATATCTACGGTCTGAAAAAACCCGAACTGGACAACAAACCAAGTCTATTTGCCGCTACAAAACCTGGCCGTGGGCACAGCATATGGAAGTCTTCAGATCGTTCTTTCAATTAGCCCAAACAGAGTCCAATATAGCTGATACTGACATAATAGAGTCTCCAATAGAATTAAATAAAGACACAGACACAAACTCCTCAAAATCCACCAAAGGAATCAAGAGTTGAACTAAATAGGCTGTCGACAAAAATATATCGTGCTGGTATGGTCGGAAGCAAAAGAAAACTGCTAGAAGACAAAACATCCCAATCTTCTTCTGTTGAAAAAATTATAAGTTTTTTGGAGGATAAACATTCCAATAATGAGAAAAATAATAAAGAAATAAATTTAATATTTATGGCATATGCTGCGAGTGTTGAAAAACTGCTATCAGAAAGTCAAAACAATAATAAAATATAAAGTTGCTAAAATGATAATGGAAGTAGAATTGCTACAACAAGCATAAATCGAAAGATAAAACCAGCCGAGAACAAGTGCTACTTTTCATTCTTCTACTTTGTCCGGCGCTGCAAATATATCTATAAGGTCTCCAGATGGCAACACATAATCATATTTGCCTAATGCTTCTGGTAACTCTCTGACGGCGACTTTCCTGATGAAACATAGTACCACCATTTTTCTTGAAACATAATTTAATAATTGTTTTACTTCTTAAATATCTTAAATACCTATGTTAACTTAAGCGATATAACTGGCTAATAATAATCAATTAATTAATTTAAAAATAATAGCTTTTTCTTTTATTTTACTCATATGTTTTTACCTTATTAAAGTTATTGCTAGACGTTCTACTGCCTCAATTAGCTCTCTATAATGAGTGTGCTCTTTGGTCTTCTATCACTAGATTTAGGATTTCATCAAATTCATTCGAAAATATGTGTAGAAGCGACTTTCATCTTTACGAAGTTCAGGGTATAATTTATGAAATTCGCCTTCTTCTTTGCGTTTCAGGTTTATTTCATGAAACCAAACTTTCCTTCTCCTTTTTCTAAAAAATAAATAATTAATTACTCCCTCTGTTCCAAAATAAGTGTCCGATTTTAGTGTTTTTAATTATATATATTAAAATAATGAAATTAAATGTATTAGAAGTTAGTTATTTAAATTAAGCACCGAAAAAGTGAATTGAAGTTTGACATTTGTCACAATAGTTTTTGAGTTGGGCAGGTATTTTGGAACAAATAAAATTCCTAAATTATTTCGGAACGGAGGGAGTACTGATTCAAACACTACATTGCTTACCTTTCCATTAGAGCATGGTTTTCATCATCTAACGCTGCAAGCAGCAGAGCTTCTTCCACTAATAAACTACACATTTCAAAAGTGACTTTACTAAATTATATACCGCTACCGCTATCGTGATCGCGTCGGTGTGGTCTCCGCTTCTCGCTTTCGCGATCGATATCGCCATCACTATCGCGATCGTGGTCGTGATCGCGCCGGTGTGCTCAAAGCTTAAAACAAGTAACGTTAAAAATGACAAGACGTCAATATTGTAATTTTCGAGACCTGTTTGAATACACTTAACGAACTTGTGTCGTAATATACTATTGATAGTTTAAGATAGTTTATTTCTTATTATTATTATTATTATTTAACATTTAATTTAAATGCGAAGCTGCACTGATGAGAGATAAATCTCGAAACGCGCCTGCAGATGTCTTTTTACTTAATTTTTACATATTTTAGGGTTCAGTTTTTATAGTTTAAAGTTTTCAAATTCAATTTAGTTTAATTTTCAAGTTAGTCCTGTGGGTAGAAAAAACGATCTTAAACCAATGTTATTTTCGCTAGTAGTACATGCAAATTTCTTTTGTATCATTCAATATCCGGCATGGCACTGGCCAGGGAAGTAGTTGTTTCAATAAGTTATTTGTTTGTAGTCTTAGTAAGACTTAATTTTTGCTTGCAGATTAACGAACAGGTTGAATATTTATATATTCAGGCTACATTTCGTTTTATTGAATTTATTTAATGCTTACTGCAAATTGTAAGGTTGTTTCTAATTTGTTTAAATTTTATATTAGGGTAGGTGGGGGCAAAGCCACGCAAATTCTTGTTTTTTAACGATTGAGGGAGCTATGTATGTTTCTCTCCTATGCGGGAATATTAGGTAGGGATCTTACCTGCAACTTTGTTAAATTATATGAGCTCTGTGATTATTATTTAAAAATAAATAATTTGCAAAAAAATTGTTGGCGGTGCCTTGCCCAACAGTGTAGAAAACGGTCAAATGAAAAACAATTTTATGAAATTGATGTTTATTCTTCACAAAAATAAATGAACATATTTCATTAAGTTGTTTAGAACATAGTATAGGACGTCAAGTCCTCTGTGAAAGAAATACTTTATGAAACCTTGGAGAGTTTATCTCAGTAGGTTTTGACAATCTTAAAACTATAACCTCGTCAGCAATGAAGGACTCTTCAATCGTTTCCGAAAACTTGTAAGCATTTGGTAGTCGTTTGTAAAATACTCCGTCATAACCTCCTTGATAAACACCAATAATCCTAGCTACGTAGTGTCGAAAGGAATTCTTTGTTTTGCCCTGAACTTTTACTACAGCATAATCATTCGGTACCAAAGTTTCACAAATTTGCTGTGGGTTTTCAATTTGTTTCTGAAGTCCATCCCCATCCTGAGACGAAAAATCGAAATCAGAGCTAATCTCATGAAGAGATAATCTGAACTGGAGTCTGAAGAAGAGAGCGCCCTGGCATTTTTCTTTCTTCTTTTTGGTTTGGCGGAAAAAAGTCGCTTAGTTGCATTCTCGTTCAACCATGTTTTCCTTTATATGGCACATTTCTCTTTCTCAGTAGCTTGTTTTTCTTTCTTAGCCATTTTTACTTTCTCCGTTACGAAGTACGAGAAAGTATTGTGATCGTGATTTTTTTTCAATATTTTTTTTTTACGGAAATATCCGTTTTGGGGTCCCTAGATGCCATTTCAACAATTTCTGGAAAAAAAAAATTGTGTCTGTGTGTGTGTGTGCGTGTGTGTGTGTCTGTCTGTGCGCGCTGTATCTCAAAAACTAATAAAGCAATTGATATGAAACTTTGAACATCCGTCTTATTTGATAATCTGAAGAACTGAAAAGCTTTTGGTAAAATTTCGTACACCGGAAGTGGGCGTTTACCTCAACTGTTTTTTGTTTTTTGCCAATATTTTCTTAAATATGAAAAATATCACAAAAACATTTAAACAAACTTTGAAGACAACAAAGAAATGAACATCTTTTGCTTGAAAACATTTTTCGTAAAATCATTTTTATTCGAGAAAAAAATTTATTATTATTTTTTTAATTTTTGGATTATAATTATAAAACGATAATAGTTACAGCAAATATATGTTAATAATAATTGTAGAAAATGCTAAAATGAACAACTTACAAAGAATAAGTTTTGTTTCTAAATCCCTTTAGTTTTTGAGTAAAATGAGTTTTTATATTTGAAGTATAATTTTTACATCTTTCATAATTTTGACGTTTTGAACGTCAGTTTCCTCCGAGTTTACAAAGCGCTCGATGTACATTTAAAATATGATTCAAATTCAAAATAAACCATGAAAGCGTAAATATAAATGATACCATCAAGTCGGAGAAAGTAACATGATGGCCACATCACCATGTTTTCTCTATACAGTGCGCGCCTAAAGTATGGAATATAGTCAGTAAAATCGAAATAAAATATTTTTGGAAAAATCCTGGAACACGTCGATTTTCTTTTATAAAAATACACATTTTTGCATGAAAGTCAATTTTCAGTCGTCATTTGGTTTTGAGTAATGACGTCATCCATTTTGTTTTTAAATGGCAACCCCCTATTTTTATTCTTGATTTTGAGAGATTTTTTCATTGTCGAACTGGAAGTATAAAAATGTTGCCATCTTACATAAGAAATTTTTCGAGAAAATGATAATTGAAGGTGAGAACCCGATATTTAATTTTTTTTCAAAATGACCTTATTCCAGTGCTTGTAGCAATTTTTCCAAACAATATTGATCCTGACCTTTCTTATAATACAATATGGTTTCAGCAAGACGGCGCATGCCCCCACTATGCGCGTTTTTTTTTTGTTTTTTTTTTGTTTTTGTTTTTTTTTTTTTTTGTTTTCGAACATGCAGAAATTCTTCTTGAATATTTTGAATATTTTCCAGGCTAATTCTGCGTATTCATCTCTTTCGTGGGCTATTCTATCGGTCATGCCAATCGACCTATTCGTAATGCAATTGTCGAAAATACGCGCATAGTGCGTGGTTGCGCCGTCTTGCTGAAACCATACTGTATGTATGGAAGGTCAAGATCATTTTTGTTTGGAAAAAAAGCGCTGGAACAAGTTTATTTTGCAAAAACTATGGATATCAAGTTCTCACCTTCAATTGTCATTACTCGAAAAATGTCTTATGTAAGATGGCAATATTGTTATACTGCCAGTTCGACAATAAAAAGATCTCTCAAAATTAAGAACAAAAATAGGAGGTTGCCATTTAAAAAGGAAATGGATGACGTCATTACTCAAAAACAAATGACGACTGAAAATCGACTTTCATGCAAAAATGTGTATTTTTATAAAAGAAAATCGATGTGTTCGAGGATTTTTTCCAAAAATATTTTATTTCGATTTTACTGACTATATTCCATACTTTAGGCGCGCACTGTATAACAGTCTGTGTGTACTGTGCGCGCTGTATCTCAAAAACTAATACAGAAATGACCACAAAACTTTGAACATGAGTGTTATTTGATAATCCGAAGAACTGAAAAGCTTTTGGTAAAATTACGTATTTCCAAATATTTACCTTAACAGTTTTTTGTTCTTTTAGCCTTTTTGGGACTTCAGGACAATGTTTTCAGAGCTTTTATCAGGTCTCTTTTAAGGACATTTTTAAAAGACGTTTCTTCGGAGATTCTTTTTCAGGACTTTTTTGTTTCAGGACCTTTATTTTCGTTTCAAAATTTTATTATCAGGATATTTTTTTCGGGATTTTATTCTCGGGACATTTTCGGAACTCTCCCAAGAATCCCTTGTTGAGGACTTATTTTCGGGATTTTTTTTCAGAACAAATTTTTCAGAATTTTATTCATGACAATTTTTAGATTTTTTTTGACCTATTTTGGACATTTTGAAGATATATTTAGTACTTTTTTCAAGACTATTTTCAAAACTTATTATTTTAGGAATTTTGTTAAGACTTATTTTAGACCTTTTTGCAAGACTTTTTTCGGGATTTTTTTCAAGATTTTTTTGGGATTTATTTTTCAGGACAATTTCTTCAGATCTTTTTAAGGACTTTTGACAATCCTTTTTTTTCAGAATCTTTTTTTAAAGATGTTATTTTCGGGGCAATTTTTTTATGATAAATCCTCAGGACTCTTTTTCTGAACTTTCTTCAGGACTTATTTTAGGACTTTCTTTCAGGACTTTTCTGGGCTCTTTTTCGGGACATTTATTTCTGGTATTTTGCATGAAGACTATTTTTCAGGACTTTTTTTCACGGCTTTTGTCAGGACTCGTTTTTCAAGCACTGTTCCTTTAGGACTTTTTCGAGACTTTTTTTAAGAACCTCTTGTTCAGACTTGTTCAGACTTCTTTTCAAGATTATTTTCAGAATTTTCTTCGTTACATTTTTTCAGAATTATTTTTTCGTAAATATTTTTTCAAGCCCTCTTTACAGGCCTTTTTTTATATTATATTTCAGGACATTTTTTATAGGATAAATTTTCAGGACTTTTTGTCCGGAACTTTTTCCAAGACTCTTTTTGGGATTTTTTCAAAACAATTTCTTCAGAACTTTTTCAGGACTATTTTAATGATATTTTCATTTAATATTTTCATAACTCTTTTTCAAGACTGTTATTACAGGACAATTTTTAAGGATATTTTATCAGGACTCTTTTTCGGGACTTTCTTCAGGACTTTTGGACTTTCCTACGGGACTCTTTTTCTTTCGGGATTTTTAAGGACATTTATTTCTGGTGGTTTATATGAAGACTTAATTTTTCAGGACTCTTTTTGCAGTACTTTTTTTCAGGATTTTTTTCACTACTCTTTTTCACAACTTTTTTTTTTTTTGTTTTTTTGGCATAGGTTTGACCATTCAGCCACTAACGATGATACGTAACAGGACTCTTTTTTCAAGACTTTATTTCCAAAACTGTTCCTCCCAAACTTTTTTCAAGACATTTTTTATCAGAACTCTTTTTTCAGGACTTTATTTCTGGTCTTTTTGAAGGACCTGTTTTTCAAGAGATTTTTTTGTCAGGACTTTTTATCAGGACTTTTTTATCGGGACTATTTTTAGAAATCCATTTCAAGACTTTTTTAGCATTATTTTTAGTTTTTCAGTAAACTTACGGTAAAGATTATTGGAATTTGAAACATAATTTGACATAATTTTGACGTTGCAATCATTCGATCATGTGAAAGGCTCGATTTAAAATATGATTTAAATTGAAAATAAATCATGATCTAAAAATATAAACAACTATTATACCATTAAATCGGAGAAAGTAATATGATGGCCACATCACCATTTTTTCTTCTAAGCGTTCTTTATTAGGTGTTAACGTCAGCAGCTGAGACTTTAATCATTTGCCTTTGCGTTTCCTCTTTATTTGTATTTTAGGCAAAGGAATAATATCTCTTGGAGTTGTACAACAAGTGGATGGAGATTTTTCTTTTAAATCTGTTTTATTAACCGAATTACTGCTGTTCCTTTGTATAATATCCTGCTGTATTGAAGCTTCAACTGAAGCTGAAGTAGACGGTTGATCATGGAATATTTCTTGGGAAACTGCAGTCAGACCTGGTATCTCATTATCATTATTAAATATTATCATTCGATTATCATCGTTGTCCAACTCTTCATCTGGTGGCTGGTTTGTAGCCTCTGATGGTCAAAAATCAGCATCTGAGAAGGTGCGTTAAAGGGATAAATTCCAGTAGACTTAAAGGACTGTCCAGTATTTTCAACAGTGCTTGCTTTTCCAAACGCTAGAATGATTCAGCAACATTATAAACGCTGAAGGTTTTCCCTGCATGAGAAACGTTCCACGAATCCACAGCCGCATCGTAAAAAAACCTTGAGTGGTCGGAAAATACTTCGATCGAGAGGTTGTGTCTTATGACTACTATGAGATGGCAAGGTTAGAAGATGGATATGATTTGATTTTGCAAAAGTAACTGCTTCCAAACTTGTGTGTGAAACATGATTACCGAGTATTAATAAGATTGGGTGTCTCACTTGGCTTGGCGTACTTTTGAAAATGTTTCAGCCACTTAATGAAGGTAGATGTGTTCATATAACCTTTATCGGTTACAGCCATGTCGCATCCTAATGGACCACCTTTAATTAAAAGCCGATTTTCTCTTTTTCTAGCTTAGATAAAGAAAGGAGATACGAAATAGCCTATAGGATTTACCGCGGTTACTGTTTGTCCTTGCTCCACTGCTACTGCCTTCGCTACTTCTCTTTTTCCCGTAAGAGCTACATGTTTTGGCAGTATATTGGGGATCGTTTGCACTCCCGTTTCATCCATATTTGAAGATTTGACTGGGAGTAACTTCTTCAATACTGCCTCCAAGTTGCTAAAATATTGGGGAAGTTGTGTTTTGTTAAATCCCATTGTTCTAGCAACACTCGGTTTGCGGGGAATCCGCAGGGATAGTTTGTTCCTTTTTATAAATTCCCGCGTAAAATCTCTTCCTACAAGTTGAGCTTCATTCGAAAATTGATGCACAATGTTATCTCCTCTGCATACTTGAACAGAAGAAATCTTAACGATTTTAATTTAAGGCCAAAAAATCGTTTGTCCAGTTCTATACAATGTTGCACTATTTCTTTCTCCTGTTGTTCGGAGAATGTTCTTCGGAATCGCCAAAGCTTCTCCACCCCCCTTTCTTCAGCCAATCCCTAAGAGTCGACTCATGAAAGCCGATTTCTCTTGCTGCCTGCCGGATGGAAACCCCTCTTTCGATTAGTGCTCGTGCGAGTTTATCTATAGACATCGCTACATACTTCGTTTTCCGTTTATATGTTCTGAAATTAAGTTTTATTATTGAAATAGTTCATATGTTACATTTCAAACGTCGTGCTCAAATATTTTATAAATAAAGGGGGCAAATCCCAGTACGCGTGGCTTTGCCTCTCAAACGTGCGGGTTTTTGCTCCATTCAGCACCTTTAAAATAAATCGTTCGCAAAACTGTTGTAAACAGAGTGATGCAAATCGCATGCACACAGAAATGAAGCTAATTAGTGATACAATCAACAGATAATTCAATTTAGCGAAAACATAATCACAATCAGGGGCGGCTCCTTATATAGAGCCAACGAGCCATGGCACTACCTGTAGTTTCAAGCTAAGCAAGGATTTTTAATTGATTCTTAAAATACTTTCTTTGTTCTAGGAAGATAAATCGTTCTTCCTTACTTCCTAAAAGGAGGGGGAGGGGGTATATTTTATAAGTGGCTATACCATCAACATGTTCCACGAGCCGCTACTGGTCGGAGCACATCAAAATTTCCAAAAATCTAGAAACGCTATGAATGTGGCTTTTTAGGAAATCAATATCTAATGAATTCTGGCCAATTTTAAAATTTTACGTCGACAGCAATTGTTTTTATAATTATTTTGTGTCTCCAAAATTGGTTTCATTTTTTCTTACTTTAAACTCCGAGCACACAAAAATTTCCAAAAATCTAGTAATGGTATGAATGGCGTCTTTTAAGAAAATAATTTTAAATAAATTTTGGAAATTTTTAAGTCGATAGCAATTTTTTTTGTAATTATTTTGAGTCTTCAGAATTGGTTCAATTTTTCACAACTTCACACTCCGATTACACAAAAATTTTCAAAAATCTGGTAATGGCATTAATGTGACTTTTTAAGATATCAATTTCGAATGAATTTTGAGTAATTTCAGAAAGTTTCAAGTCGATAGCAATTCTTTTAGTGTTTATTTTGAGCCTCCAAAATTAATTCTATTAATTCGCCTTTATAGACGGAGCCAGGGGCGGCTCGTTATCTAGAGCCAAGGAGCCATGGCACTACTTGTAGTTTCAAGCTCAGCAAGGATTTTTAATTAATTCTAACAACACTTTTTCGCCAGTTACTTTGATCTAGGTCTAGGAAGATTAATCGTTCTTTCTTTCTTCAAAAAAGGAGGGAGGGGTATATTGTATAAGTGGCTCTACCATCAACATATTCCGCGAGCCGCCACTGATCACAAGCACCTAATTTTTCTACTGTTAATAAAATTTGTACATCAAAAGAACGAAAAATAAACTAATCTAATTTTTTTCGCTTACAACCATCCGCTTCGCTTCAAATTTCACGTCACACTAAACATCTTCAAGGCCGATCTGCTGCTTGGCGGCCGGCGCTGAGATTTTGAGTGTTGCCCCCGTCTACCCTATATTCAGTAAAAATGTATACTTGTAGTGCTCTGGCAGTGCTGTTGATAACAGACTCCTTATAATCCGTGCCATATTTTCTACGCATATTAAAAGCCCAGTCCTTTCATATCATTGCCAGCTGTGCCACTGATGTTTCCTTGTTCATCTGGAATTTCCTAGCGGCACAAAACTCAGAAAATTGTCGCCACTGAGGTTCTCTATGTCGCACTGTGTTTTTCGGCACGGTATTTTTCACTGCTTCACTTATATTACTGCTGGAAGACTCGCCGAAACGATTTGCAGCGTCCATTTTTATACTCGGAATTCTGACAGGACCACAATAAATTATCAACAGTAATATAACGAGTGCCTATGATTTTGCCGGCAATTATTAGCGGCAGGATCACGATTGCTTGTTGCGACGAAAATCGGCACGACTGCGAAGCAGGAGTGCCGATTTTCTAGAAGCAACAAGCAAGAGTGATCCAAACGCTAATAATTGCCTAGGAAAAATCAGTCACGAGTTAGATTCGAGAAGACAATTGGCCGAACAGAAAGTTCACACTTCATAATTTTAAAAGTTAAATTTAGTTACACCAAGTGTCAGACGTGTATTAATCTGCGCCACAATAATTGTAGTAAAAATGAACTTACCAAGATTTTGAGAAATGCCTATGAATACTATTAGTGATGAAAGCACTAACACTTCACCCGTAACTACAAACAGATCGAATTCAGGAACAAACTGCTTAAAAGTCGGGCAATAGCTGACGTTTAGATGTTATAGAACATGTACTAACGCGTTGCTAGGCAATACCAACATGAGAGATTATCTGATTAGATACCACCCAGGGTTAATTGCCATGCATAACATGGACCGTGGTCTGTTACGCATCGTAATTAGAATTTTATTGGATCATGTAATCAATGTTATTTGATATCATTGGTTAGTAAGTAAATGAGGGCAATTGTCAGGGGCAATACCACAAGAGGTTTAATTTGGCCGGATAAATTTTATTTGTTTGCACGAGCCATTGAATCGACACAAATTTCGAGAATGAATTGAGATGGAAAAACCCACGAGCGCTTTAGCGCGAGTGGATTTTGCCTAATCTCGATTCATTCAAGAAATTTACAATGAAATGACAAGTGCTTAAAATAAAATTTATCCTGCCGAAATTATAACCGCGAGTGGTATTTGTTGAAATAATTTAACAAATAAGAACAATATTTATATTAATTAAATGTACAATGGGTGAAAGAGCATTGTTTATTTGTGATGGAATTGTATGATGTACCAATCGTCAAAATCGTGTGTGGGTAAAAAGAAAATGGTTGAGTGCCACGGGAATCTCGAAATTCGCGCCTGCACATTTGCGAGTGGTACAAACTAGTGCTGGGAATTTGTATGATTTGAGTATTCGAATATTCGTTCAAGAAATTATTCGAATACTCGAATTATTCGAATATTCGAATAATTCGAGTATTCGAGTATACGAGTATTCGAGTATTCTAGTATTCGAGTACTCGAATATTCGAATAATTCGAATATTCGAATACTCAAATTATTCGAATAATTCGAATATTCGAATATTCAAAATGTTCGAATATATTCGAATATTCGAAATATTCGTATATATTCAAGTATTCGAATAGTTAGAATTTTCGAATAGTTCGAATATTCAAATATTCGAATGGTTCTAATAAATTCGAGTATTTGTTTCCAGCATACGTATTTTTGGATAATCATATGATACTAGGGCTGCGAATCGAATACGAATAAATCTACAGGTAATTATAATAAATATTCAAATACTAGACTACCAATAAATGTTATAACGTTTGAAATATTTGAAAAACCTTAAGATTACAAATGTTCATAATTAAATTTTCAATAAATTATATTTATAGCATTTTTTCTAGGACATACGGTAATGTCTGAAAAGTGTACACTTCCTTTTGTTTTTTTAACAAATATCTCAAAAATTATTAGTTTTATAAGCAAAACATAAGAATATGTTTAGAATTAAATTTCTTATAAATGACCATTTTCTTTGTAAGAGATGCAGTAGTGTCGGTAGGCTCTTGGTGTTTTTTCTTGTTTTTGGAAAATGTTTTAAATTTCATTACTTTTATGAGAAAAATATAAGAATACAAATGTGTTTAGAACTAATTTTCATACAAATTATTTCTAATCATATTTGCTGGGACACACGGTAATGTGTGTACACTCTAGGTGTTTCTTGTTTTTTTTCTCAAAAAGTATCACTTTGATGAGAAAAGATAAGAATACAAATATCTTTAGAATTAAATTTCCCATAAATTTAATTCTTCTCATTCCGCAAATTTGAATATTCGAATATTTGAATAATATTCGAATATTCAAATAATATTCGAATAATTCGAATACTCGAATATTCGAATAATATTCGAATATTCGAGTACTCGAATATTTGAATATTTCGAATATTTGAATACTCGAATATTCGAATAATTCGAATACTCGAATATTCGCATAATTCTTTTGTAGATTTATTCGTATTTGAATATTCGAATATTCGAATTATTCGTACTATTCGTATTCGATTCCCAGCCCTAGTACAAACACTGGGATCTAGCCGTTAAAATGATATTTATAATTATTGTTTTGTATAAATATATATTATTACTTACATTTAGTATACATTCCATACATTCCATACATTTCTGACGTTTCTTATATTATAATATAGGTTTAACCTCTCACCAAACACACACACACACACACACACACACTACAAACGGCATTACATAAACCAAAAACAGCTGATCGTTAATTGACCGGGTGCACTTATTTCCGACACACATAAAAGGGAAGACGCCAAATACACTAATATATAAATGCTTATTTTATACTATTAGAACATGATAATAATTATTAAATGCAATCCAATTCTAAAATGCACGCATTGTGACAGCGCTACCGTACGCTTGCGACATCTCGCGGCCGAAGTACGAAATGCCGTCGCCGGCTTTAATTGCAAATGCGCGTAACTAAACGATGAAATACTTACTTAACTGATAACTGATACATGGATCGGAAAGAAAATCGTGACAAAAATTTCACTTGGAAGCGTGTCCGAAACGGATTTCAATTATATTTTACACCTATGTGGTAAAAGAACTGACACGAACTGCCCCTGTTCAACTGACGTTAGCTGTTTACTAAAATTGTTAATATAGAGATCGTTGTCATGGTGAAGGTAAATAAATTTTTAACCATTTGCAAATTTTTTTGTCCGCCGTTTTAAATGCACTTTTTTATACATGAGTTGAATTATCGATTTAATAAATCATACCGAAAGTATTATTTTCGGGACGGCTACAGAAAAAAATACTAGTTGCTAATAACATTCCCTACTTTAAAAAATTTCTACGTCTTTGATTAACAGAAATTAAACTATTAGAAAACTGTGATTACATACAGAACTATTGGTATTATAGCCCTTAGTACGAGTACATAATGTAAACATAGTTTTCCACCATTACAAAATTTAAAAATATTATTATTTGCAAACAAAGTAAATCCATTAACATTAATTTTCTCAGCGAACAAACAGATTTATATAATTTCACTTTATTTCAACTAGCTTCATTTACTTAGGTCACATTGTAATGCTCTTTTAAAATTCTGATTGTTACACTTACTGTGAAAGCACTTGTAAATTCCACCACTCTTAATCCTATCCCTAATTACACCTGCAAGCGCCCAAGTTTGTATTTTAATAACTTCTGTTTATAATGACTCGAAGGAGTCGAAACAATAGTCGATTGTGTTATAAAAATCAATAATATACAGTGGTCGTTGTGCTCGTCTGACATTATTCATTCCGAATTTAACAATAAAAAATCATAGATCAACCGTTAGTGGCCAAATGGCTAATCCCCTACGCCAATCAAACCAAAAAAATGAAAAAAAAAAGATTTGCCATTGCATACACGTTCGCTGCTAAAATATTAGGAATTTTAAAAGATAAGCTCTACTTGAGCCGATTTTAATATATATTCAAAATGTATTGAATTAGGAATCTGATTTCTAGTGTCAAATGTAACAATTTTCATTGAAGTTAAGTAATATTTGTTTTCTTTTTAATTTCAGGTGTGGTTCCAAAATCGTCGAATGAAAGACAAAAGACAACGCATGGCCATAGCGTGGCCCTATGCAGCAGTCTACACCGATCCAGCATTCGCCGCCTCCTTATTACAAGCCGCCGCATCCACCCTTCCTCTCCACTATCCGCCCCCGCCACCCGTCTACCCGCACCATTACCCCCGCTACCACCCCTATCAACCCTTCTCGGGGATCCCCACGCACCCACCCATGCCCAATCCAGGCATGCTTAACCCGGCCGGCATCGGACCCCCCGGCGTCAACAGCCAAGGCCTCAACCTGAACCTTGGCCTTGACTTCCAGAACTACCCTAAATTCGAGTCACTCGCAAAAATATCCCCCCGGACATCACCCACAACGAGCGAAATCAGCCTCAGTCCGGCCCCGGAAGGCCTCTTAATCCCCGCAAAACTCTCACCCCAAACCCAAATCCAAGAGAAACCGAAACTCTTCAAGCCCTACAAGTCGGAGTCGTAAGTCACCGCGTCGATTGTGTAAATAATTTATTTCTTAGTGCGCTTAGACGATGATTAGGTTAGCGTTGAAAATGTACAAATTTTTAGTTTATGTAACGTGTACATAACTTTTCGTTGACTATTGTTTACAATCTAGTGATAAATATTGTAAATATTGAGAGAGAATGGATATCATCGATTGTTATCTGTAGATGTGCAATATTTGATTATTGAATCGATTTTAGGTATTGATGATAAAGATATGTATTCCAAAATAAACGTATTTGCTATCAGCGTGTTGTTTTATTTTAAAAACCTATTGCAATAGAAAATGAAGATGTGTTTAATAACATTTCAATTCTAAAGCCTTGATCAACAGAATTTCATGTTTGTGTAAAATTATAATTATGAATTTAAGTTACTTCTAGACATAATGCAGATCTTAGACGATTCTCCATTTAGAATACTCAATGGAGTGAGGAGGTGATTCTTTGTATTAGAAAACTTTATTACAAAGTCATAAAAATAAAATTAGAAAAGTGCCTTACTGTCAAAATAATCAACTTTTATAAATCCCCATAATGTTTTGTAAAAGTTGCGGAAGAACATTGGTCCAATAAAAATGTATTTCTTCCATAAGAATGAGCAGTGCATCAGAAGTGCTTACCATGGAAACGCTTTAACATATTTCTCTTAACCTCCATAGCGAAAAGTATGCACTGCCGCTTAGGGGTCGACATTTATTCCGTATTTCGTTTAAACGTGTAAACGTTTACCGTTTTTTACCGTTTATTTGTAAATAAATAAACGTTTACAACACGTTTAGCCTAATAAACGTTTATAACACGTTTAGCTTAATAAACCTTTACAACCCGTAAACTAGAAACGATTTCTCATATTTGTATACCCCATTTGGGAGTCCAAAAGCCATATCTCGGCGTTTCGTAAGTTTTTCAACATTTTTATACAGTCGGTTCAAACAGGAACCACCTGGTCTATAGGGGGTTGGACATTTTAAACTTTGTATGCCAACATTTCGGACGTTTCCCGAGAAACTATTTATTTATGAAGGTGTCCCAAATAGTTCAATTTTTTCCGCTACCGGACATATTCGAAACATATAGTTGCAGTGTGGGCTATACGTTTCTATATGAAACGATTTTCGTCATCGCGTTTAAACGAGGAAAACACGTTTAAACGCAAATATTCGTTTAAACGTTTACACATATAAACGCAAATATCCGTTTAAACGTTTACACGTGTAAACGTGAATATCCGTTTAAACGCGAATATCCGTTTAAACGTTTAAAAACCGCTTGCTAACTAAGAACACGTTTATCCGTGTTCACGTGTATCCGTGTATTAACGAGCCCTACTGCCGCTTCGTGGGGAAGAGGAGCGCTTCCTTGGTCTACGTTACCCAACAGCAGAAAAATGTTCTGCCCGGGCGAGGAATCGTACCCACTCGACTCGTGATGCAGCAGGCAGATGTGCGCGTTCTTACCCACTGCACCAACAGGCCACCCATATATGTATATTTATATTCCACTTCCTCTTCGCGTTTTGCATTTTGTTGATTACAATCATCTCTCTATATAAAAATCACGCCGTGATGTATTTTCCAAACTTTAATTTCAAACAAAATAAAACTCCATTCCAATTTGTAAACTGTTCGAAGAAGCTCAGCAGACAATATTGTTTAATACACATTAAACATTATTAAACTTGGTTAGTTTATTAGTTTACACATATTTTTTAAGTGTTAATTTAGTACTCTACGGAATTTAAAAGTATGTGTTATTATGTATTTTGCCCATAACTTAAATAGGTGACCCCGCTCGAGGCCCCGTCTCTGTTTGTATTTTACAAAATCCGAGAGTCACAAATTATAATATAGTGTATATTTTTCGATTATTTATTTGGATTAATTTTTGGTTTTCATCAGTGGTTTTAGAACTGGATAAAATTATAAAATAAATATTAAATAGATTATTTCTTTATTGTGCCCCAAAAATCTATTTAGCGTGATGAATTTAAAAAGAATTATTAAAAACTTTGTATATTGAAATATTCATCCTGTTTATTCTTGTATCAATAATGTTTTATAAATATTTAGAAGATTCACATGTTCAAGAAAATGACGTATTAAATTAATCCTTTAAACGAACGAACGCATTTTTGTAGAATTCATTTATTAAAATTCTGTCGATCTACTGGTCATTAGATCGACGGAATTTTAATAAATGAATTGCTTTATTACTGGAGTGAGAAAAAGTACATAATTAACCCTTAGCTAACGAGCTAGTTTATAAAAGTCATAACCATCGCTTTATGGACAAGTAAAATAAACAAGATAAATCAAAAATTAACACTTTGATTGTTTCACAAATTTGTAAAACAAACCAAGTGTTAATTTTTGATTTATCTTTTATTATTTTCAAAATATTTCACTAAGTGATAAGTGAGAAAGTTATTCAAGAAAAAAAAAAAGTTAAATAAGCTTATTTGTGAATTGGTCTCTTGGTGGATGCGCCGATAACCTAATTTATAATGTCGCGAAAATGGCGGGTCCGTCAACTTGGCCCCCCACTTTCGATTTTTTGGAAAAAAAGTGTTGCTCCAGAAAGCCCTTAGCTAGCTCTAGCTAGCTCCACAAAAATTAGAGCTGGCTCCAAAAAGGTAAAAAAGTTATAGGGTTTTGAAATTTGGCGGGGCCAAGTTGACGTTTGCCCCCCACTTTTGATTTTTTAACTTTTTTTTTAAGATTTAGATTCCTCAGACCTAGCTCCAGCAGGCTCCATCAATTTTAAAGCTGGCTCCACCCCACAACCCCTAAAAAATTACAAAAACAGTTTTCACCCTAGCCAACCACTTCAATATTTTTTACTTAATTTTAAGTGATTTTATAGCTTAAAGCTAGCTCCAGCCGAATATGTAAACATTTTTGGAAAAAAGAATACGGATAAAAAGATATAAGGGTTTTAATATAAGACGTGAGCTTTCCTGAATCCTGTATGCGCATTCCCAATTGTGTGATCATATTATAACGTTAAATGCGAATTTTCGGTTAAATCCAACGGAGTTGGTGCCAATTACCAATTACATTATTATATACGGTAATAAGGGTTCCTTAAATATTGCATTACCATCATTTAGGCCTTAGGGCCGTCCTTGAAATAAATATTTAACTTATAAACAATTCGTATATTTGATAAATTATTAATTAATTATTTGAAATATATATTGAAAATAAAATTTAGTCAAATGTGTGTGTTGAATCAAAAGGATGGCAAATATTGTAAATTAATAAGACAGTGGCGTAGTGAGTGATTAATTGAGACATGTGAAAATATTGCCAATTTCAACGAAACTTGGTACACGTACTATTTATAATCTGGAAAAAAACAATGTGAGGGTAAAACAGCCCTTGCGTCTCTGGGGGTGGAGTGGGCTAGGGGTGGCATGCGAAAATATTGTCAAATTCAACGAAACTTAGTACACATACTATTTATAACTGGCAAAAAAATAATGTGAGGGAAAAATAGCCCTAGCATCTCCGGGGGTGGAGTGAGGTAAGGGTGGCATGCGAAAATATTGTCAAATTCAACGAAACTTGGTACACGTACTATTTATAACCAGGAAAAAAATAATTTAAGGCTAAAATAGCCCTAGCATTTCGGGGGGGTGGAGTGGGCTAGGAGTGGCATGCGAAAATATTGTCAAATTCAAGAAAACTTGGTACACGTACTATTTATAACCTGGAAAAAAATAATGTGAGGGTAAAATACACTTCCAATTTACAACCCGGAAAGAAACTGAGTGAGGGTGAAACAGTAAATTGGTAAGTCGATTTACTCCATTATCTAACTAGTGCAGCGAAGAGATAAACTAGTCCGAAACCGATCTCCTATCGCGACAACCAAGAATTTCACCAAAATAGTTAAATAATGAGCAAAAATTGTAAAATAAATTTTTTATTGTTTTACTGTTTTTCATATAACTATAAATCGATTATTCATTATTCTACTGAGCTATAGAAGACGGGAGGTGAGATGCAGGACCCTGTATATTATTTAAAAACAAAATATAAATAATCGCTTTAGAATTTTAGGAGATCTATATAGTATATAGTGTATCAAGGGCCGAAAATTATCTTTAGCAACCCGCCGCTTTTAGCTAAAAGTGAAAGGTTGCTAAAGCATTTCGGCATGAGTTACACTTGATATTTTTTCGCCTGCCTTAAGTAAAAACAGTGTTTCAGGAAATTTTATATCTAGCACCATTGAACTGTCACTGTCAGATTTTTGCATAGCCTACTCATATTCCGTGGGAGGTTGTCTATATTATGCATATTATTTTTTCGGCCCTAGATACGCTAAATCGTAGTTTCGGCCCGATTTTTATGGCCAAAATAAATGGTTTCGATAGAGGCAGGCAAAAAAGTATATTAAGTATGACAAACTGATAAACATTCATTCAAACTGGAGAAATCACAATAATACAAAATATTTATAATCTACCTATTATTACATAAAAACATTAAATATTAAAAATTAAAAATATGTCGCATTTAAAAAATATAAATTACATTTTTTAAGGTTTATAGCTTTATCATGAAATCATCTTTTCATCCAAAGAATATGTTGATAACCGATGAGCGAATTATACTTACTAATATTTCCTGAAGTCGATAATTTCATCGTATTTGCCATAAAAACTAATTCTTGACGTTCATATTTCAAAGTAGTAGTGAAAAATCTTTTCAACGATGATTTTTTTAAATTTTAGATTTCCTAAACAAAACTCTGTTTTCCGATATAATCAAATGTATAACTTAATCAACTACAAATAGTATCTATTTAATTTTTGGTACGTTTGATTGGCATAAAGCACGGACTAAAAAAAATAACTTTACGAACATTGACGAAAATTTACCTGTCATTTAAACAAATCTTGGTATTTCAGAATTTCAGCCTTTAAAACGTGATTAACCGTAAACGAAGCCAGCAGTGGGGCATTTGATAAGATACCTATATCAAATTCTCGTGCAGTGGGTCTTAATTTAGTTTGTCATTTTTGTCAATGATCGCAAAGTGCTGTTTATATTTTTCATGTATGTTATGTAAACAAATTCACTAATAGTTAAATCGATACTACTTGTTGTTATTGCGTAATACATTTGTTTGTGACCCAAAACAAAGTTATGTTAAAGAAATCTGAAGAAAAAATCACCAGTTGAAAATGTACACGAAATGAAATTATTAGAAACAACAGTTAAACAACTAAAATTTCTTGTTGTGCCTACAGTTTAAGCAACAATGTATACGCTTATACCGGGTGTCCCAGTATAAATAACAGATCAAAGTTATGTTTTTTTAAATGGAACTTTATTTTTAATCCTCTTAAGAAGCTGATAAAAATAGTACAAGATACTATGGGTCTATTATGGAGAGTTGGTTAGTTTTGGGCAATTTTGTGGCAAAAACATGTGCACATTGAAAACATTGCAGAAGCGTTCCTAGCAAAGATAGCATCATTTTTTACTAAAAAAATAATTTGCACATCATGAAGAATAATACACATCGGCTTTGTTCCTTTTTTGTTCATACTGCTATACAGGATGTTAACAAACGCAAAACAATGGATAACTATTTTTTTTTCAAATAGAACACCCTATATACGTTGCCACCAATCTATGGAATATTTGATAAGCTTTCCAATGATATACAATTTGTATAATAAAATATTAAGGATTCTTGAGATTTATCAATAAATGCATTTTTCTTTTCAAATCTGCTGATTTTTGGATTTTCAGCCAAAACTATGCATTACCTGGAAAACTTATAAGAGACCAAAATAGTAGAGCGGAGATTTCCGATCGATATAGATCTCTCGACTCGAATAATACGTGCATTGCCCGCCAGAGCGCGCTAAATCGAGACCGTATATGCATTTAACGTTTTTTTTTTCAATTTTTTTCATTAAAAATTGCACTATCTTTATTTTCCGCACCCTCTAGCGGAAAAATGGGAAATTATACGAAAATTCGAATGACCCATATCGATTGAAAATAAGGCTCATTAATACACGGATAACACGGATACACGTGTACACGGATAAACGTGTTCTTAGTTGGCAAGCGGTTTCTAAACGTTTAAACGGATATTCGCGTTTAAACGGATATTCACGTTTACACGTGTATACGTTTAAACGGATTTTTTCGTTTAAACGTGTTGACGAAAATCGTTTAATATAGAAACGTATAACCCACCCTGCAAATATCTGTTTAGAAGTTCGTTCGCCGTGTTTTACAATATTTCCGGTAGCGGAAAAAAATGAATAAATTATTATTATTTGGTACACCTTAATAAGTAAATAGTTTCTCGAAAACCGTCCGAAACGTCGGCATTAGAAGTTTGAAGGGTTCAACCCCCTATAGACCAGTTGGTTCCTCTTTGAATCAAATGTGTAAAATTATTGGGAATCTTACGAAACACCGAGATATGACATTTGGACCCCCAAATGGAGTATAAAAATATGAGGAATCATTTCTAGTTTACGGGTTGTAAACGTTTGTTAGGCTAAACGTGTTGTAAACGTTTATTTATTAAGCTAAACGTGTTTTATTCGTGACAAATAAACGGTAAACGTTTACACGTTTAAACGTTTAAACGAAAAACGGAGTAAACGTCGAGCCCTAATTGAAAATGTTCCGCTCTACAACTCTTATTAGAAGCAATTTTTGCCCAAAATGCAAAGTTTTCGCTAAAAATGCAAATTGAAACTGTATGTATCAATTTTTGCGTTTTTCCATGGTTTTTTGCATTTTTAGCGAAAACTATGCATTTTGGGCAAAATATGCTTTTATTAAGAGTTGTAGAGCGGAAAAGTTTGAATCGATATAGGGTATTTTAATTTTCCTATAATTTCCCGTTTTTTTTTTTAAATTAATTAATAAAGAATTTGAAAAAAAACGCTAAAATACATACACGGTCACGATTTTGCGCACTCTGGCGGGCAATGCACGCATTATTAGAAAAGTCAAAAGACCTATGTCGATCGAAAATTTTCCGCTCTACAACTTTGGTCTCCAATATTTTTTTCAGAAAATGGCATAGTTTTGGCTGAAAATCCAAAAATCAGCAGGGGGTGACGAAAGAAAAATGTTTTTATGGATAAATTTCCACCCTAGCCCACTCCACCCCCCACGATGCTAGGGCTATTTTTCACTTACATTGTCTTTTTCTGGTTATAAGTAGTATGTGTTTTAAGTTTCGTTGAATTTGACAATATTTTCGCATGCCATCCCTTGCCCAGTCCACCCCCGATATGCTAGGGCTATTTTACCCTCAAATTATTTTTTTCTGGGTTACAAATAGTACGTGTACCAAGTTTCGTTGAATTCTACAATATTTCCGCATGCCACCCCTAGCCCAGTCCACCCCCGAGATGCTAGGGCTATTTTTCCCTCACACTATTTTTTTGCCAGTTATAAATAGTATGTGTACTAAGTTTCGTTGAATTTGACAATATTTTCGCATGCCACCCCTAGCCCACTCCACCCCCAGAGACGCAAGGGCTGTTTTACCCTCACATTGTTTTTTTCCAGATTATAAATAGTACGTGTACCAAGTTTCGTTGAAATTGGCAATATTTTCACATGTCTCAATTAATCACTCACTACGCCACTGTCTTATTAATTTACAATATTTGCCATCCTTTTGATTCAACACACACATTTGACTAAATTTTATTTTCAATATATATTTCAAATAATTAATTAATAATTTATCAAATATACGAATTGTTTATAAGTTAAATATTTAGGCCCTAAGGCCTAAATGATGGTAATGCAATATTTAAGGAACCCTTATTACCGTATATAATAATGTAATTGGTAATTGGCACCAACTCCGTTGGATTTAACCGAAAATTCGCATTTAACGTTATAATATGATCACACAATTGGGAATGCGCATACAGGATTCAGGAAAGCTCACGTCTTATATTAAAACCCTTATATATTTTTATCCGTATTCTTTTTTCCAAAAATTTTTACATATTCGGCTGGAGCTAGCTTTAAGCTATAAAATCACTTAAAATTAAGTAAAAAATATTGAAGTGGGGGGCTAGGGTGAAAACTGTTTTTGTAATTTTTTAGGGGTTGTGGGGTGGAGCCACCTTTAAAATTGATGGAGCCTGCTGGAGCTAGGTCTGAGGAATCTAAATCTTAAAAAAAAAGTTAAAAAATCAAAAGTGGGGGGCAAACGTCAACTTGGCCCCGCCAAATTTCAAACCACTATAACTTTTTTACCTTTTTGGAACCAGCTCTAATTTTTGTGGAGCTAGCTGGACCTAGCTAAGGGCTTTCTGGAGCAACACTTTTTTTCCAAAAAATCGAAAGTGGGGGGCCAAGTTGATGGACCCGAAAATGGCAGCATTCGTTCGCTAAGGGTTAATTCATATTCTCACAGATAAAATATGGATACAAATAAAAACCCCGAAGCAGCATAAAGTTTAATAAATGTATACAGGAAGAGAAAAAATAGGGAACTGGCAAAACAAAAATTAGAGAAGCAATTAGAAAAAATACAGCGAATAACAACATTTTTGCATCTTGTTAAACATCGGTGCAGTCTGATGTTTCTAAGCATAGGCCAATATAGAAAACAATGCGGAAACTGAAATGTCAAACATAGCTAATGCATTGCCTAATATTACAACTAATGATGCAAATCCTAATAGTATTTGTTCTTTAGCTCAAGTTTTGTGTGAGCAGTATCCCTCAGATTTTGCAAATTTTCAAAATAATCTGACATGGCGTACAAAATTAATAATAATTGTATTATTTTCATGACAATTTGGACGTTGTGCTTTTTAAGATCACTGATTAAAACTATGTACTTAGAAATTTGAATAAAATAATGGCGGATCTAATATGGTGGACAAAACTGTTAAAAATTGTCATATTATCATCAAAATTCGGATATAGGGTTTTTTTGGTCGCTAATTAAGAATCTGAAATCACAAATTTGAATAACAAAATGGCGGATCCAATGCAGCAGACAAAAATGATAAAACAATGTTATACTTTCATAAAATTTTGGATATAGGGTTTTTCGTAGCCGCCGATTAAGAATCTGAAATTATAAATTTCAAAAACAAAATTGCGGATATAAATAATAAAAATTGTATTTTTTAATGAAATTTCGGACATTGTTTGAGATTGTGGAGTGAGAATATTAACTTAGAAAATCACAAAATAAAATTGCGGATCCGATATAATAAAGTAATTATTTAATGTGAAACTGTTATTTTTAATATATAATTTAATATAACATATTTAAACATATTTTTAAGAAAAAATAAGTTATATCCGAAAATTCATTTAAAAATGACAATTTTTATAACTTTTGAGCGCCAAACTGGATACGCCATTTTGTTTCTCAAATATTTAATTTCAGATTCTTAATCAGCGACCTCAGAAACACCCAATATAGAAATTCGGCATTTGAAACCACTGTGCTATGGTGAAATAAAGACTATGTAAAAAGAGCAGCTGCAGATAAATAAAATCCGTTAACATTCTAGAAGCTCTAAGTAACAAATTTTGATATATTATGTGTAAGGGTTCGTGGGGGAAAGTAGTTAAAAGTTTCTAAAACAAATTAATAAAATCGAAAATTTTAATATTTTGTGGAAGTCACACAACTAATGTATACAGTTTAAAAAGTGAATGAAAATAGAGTATATACCTATCTTCGTCTTGGAATTCCATTGCGAGAAAATTGCAAAAGTCGAGGATAGTAGAGAGAAATAACTAGGTTGCTGATGATGCATTGACAGCACCATTGTGCTCTAGCGACGAACTGTCACTTTAGATGCCTAAAAACAATAGATTGTTCTATTTTACAGGTTTGATTTCTACACCTACATTAAGTATGACTATTTATCAAATAGTAAGCAATGTTATATGCAATAATGTTGACATACATATTTTCGAATTATGACCGCTGGGGAAACCACTGTTGCTTGGAGACACACATGAAGTTGGCGTCAGCAGTTCATATTTATCTTTGACTATATAAATATGGACTGCTAACGCCAACTTTATGTGTGTCTCCAAGCAAGGGTGGCGCGGCGAGACTCTAAGTGGTTGAAGTATGTTACTAAATTGTTAGCCATTTTGTGTCTATGACCTTCAATTCTATGAGCTCGCATTGTATATTGTGATACCCTGCAATTTAGTCACAACTTTGAATATACAGTATATTTTTTTTATTTTTTAGTAGTATGATATTTACTATTATCGTCGTGGATACAAGGCATGAAAGCGTACTCATAACTCCCATGGGAGATATGAGTTTTATCTCCATTGGGAGTTATGAGGTCTGCTCCTGTTTACCTGACAAATAGTATGTACAATTTCCAAATTCTCCGCTCAAGATGATGGTTGGAGATAGACAATCTTGCCTCTGCTCACGACCAACTTTATAGCGAGACAGAAATTAAACTTTTCTCCCAGGTTTGTTCATTATTTTATTCACGACTGTACGTTTATTGTTAGCAAGCATTAACGTCAAATCAAATCAAAATAAATAAACATCAGTTCATAAAATTTAGGCGGTTTGATTTAAAACAAACTCATAGCAACCATGCCATAAATATATATTGCAGATCGATATACTGAATATTTTTACGAATTACTAATATTTAACTAAAAAATAATAGTTATTTATGCCACAAGTGAGTAAAGTAATACTTTTTTTCACGAGTGGGAAAGATTGCCGCACGAGCCGCAGGCGAGAGCAGCAATTTCCTACAAGTGAAAAAAAGTTGCTTTACTTGCGAGTTTCATACAAAATTTTTTCTACGTCCGTAACTTTAAATAAATTCGATAAAACCTTAATCAATTTTTATAAGTAATAATACTTTTAAATGAAGAAAATAACAATAATCATCAAGTTTACTTGATCGGAAACGAATGTTTGACATTTATCGGCAGAACTCGCGGCGTGTTGCGAAGCGTTCATGACACACTTTGCGTAAACGAGTTTCTAGTTGCGTTAAAAAATGAACCGCTACGGCACTTTTTTTCACGCAAAAGGGTGAAAAAATGAACCGTTATGGCACTTTTTCCACGCTTCCGGAGGGCTTCAGAAAACACATATTTTATGAACGCAAATTCATGAAAAAACTGTACATTCTTTAACGGACGGAGAAAAAATATTGTATGCACCTCCGGAGATATTCATGTTCTTTACCCTCGGCTGACTTATAAACCTCGGGCCGGAGGCCCTCGGTTTGTAACCCTGTCAACCTCGGGAGAAAAACATTCCATATCTCCCTTAATGCATAAATATCTATTATTTCATACTGTGTCAAATTCCAATACTTTACGTCAACAGTTTCAATCCGGGAAAACACAAAAAACGGCCGGTCCGGTAAAGTGTTGCTATTGGAAACACAAAATTAATCATGGCAATAACAATTATTCAAATTTAAGAAATAATTTATTCAAAAATACATAATATATGTATAATAAAAATTAACAATTAAACTTAAATATTAATGTTCAGATTAATAGTACAATTTGTATTGCCCTCAATAGTTACTGGAGGAAAATTACTGCTAAAACTAGTTTTATTAATAATTTCTTTGTTTTGCTGCTGCAATACTTCGACAAAGGTTTCTCCATTCAGTATCATCCTAGCAATTTTATTTTTGTTTTCCACAGAGTCTTCTATGTATTTTTCAGCCACAGACGAACTCTTCCAAGCACCGTGTCTTTTTAGTACTGCTAAATCAGCACCAGCATTGGCCAAAAGCGTAGCAGAAGTTCTCCGAAACGAATGACCAGTATACTTGTCAGGATCTTGAAGACCCAAAAACAGTGCAATTTGTTTTGGCATCCCTCCAATTGTGTGTATTCCTACCCTCTGTATGGTACACTTTGAATTTCAATATCCCAAAAATAACATTCTATGATTAACATTTTTTGCTCTCAGTGATACGTATTTTCTGAATAACTCCAAACATTTAATTTCATCTACTTCGTTTATTACAGTAAAGGTTCTTCTTTGATTTGTCTTAGTGCACGGAATTGTAATTACTAACTGCGTTTGAGTTTCCTGGATATCGTCTAGTGAAATATTGTACAATTCTTCTCTTCTACAACCACCAGCTACTCCAATCAAAGCTACAACCTGTAAATTCAAAAAAATTCGTATATTTTCTTGTTTTATTTAAAATTTCCTCTTACTTTTGCCAGAAGAAATTTATCAGTACAAGCTTCTTTCATAAATCTATAGATTTCTTCTCGGGTTAATGTTTAAGATTGTTTCGATTCATGACCAATTGATTGTTTTTTCAGGAATGCTACCACTTTAGAAAAACGAGATATGTCAAGATTTTCATTCGCAATTAATGTTGATTTTATCATGGAATATTTCGGTCACAAAGAAGACGCACCTATTTTCTTAGACTAAAAACATTAGTTCACAAATAAAATAATAAATGTAATCATTTAAATTCTTACCAAATCTAAAAAATAGGCCAACATAACTTCTTCCGTAATTTTCATCATATTATTTTCTGCTTTCCATTCACAAAAATGACTGAATTGTTTTTGATACCTTTCACCAGACTTAATAGGTATTAATTTCGCACACGCTTCTTCAGATTTTCTTACAATTACTGGAGTATTTACAATTTCTGGGCAATTTGCATAAGAATTCATTTTGACACAACAAATTATTTAAACAAATTAAACATTTGCCAAACAACCGTTGCTAATCATGTTACGAAAATGTAACTAGATTTGGAGCATCTGTTATAGTAATTTTTAAATTAATTTCAATGTTTCTTTAAAACGCAATTTGACACAGAATGAAATAAAATACATAACGACATTCATCCGTGAACACTTTTTACAGTACTCGTTTCGAATTTCAAGACTCGGCTCCTTTGTCGCCTCGTCTTTAAATGTCTCACTCATACTGTAAAGTATGTGTTCCCGGACTTATAACGTTAATTACTATTATCGTGGGCCATAAGATTTTACATGCTAAAAATTATGCCTTGTGTTAATAATCATAAAATTATCATAAAATTTTGAAGGAAATTTTAGTTAGTAACAAATCAATTATTTTTCTACATGATGCGCTTAATTAGCATAGCTTAAACATGGTTTATTCCATTAAAAACTGAAATTATTTAATATAAATAACTGAGCAAAAATAATCAAAGTACCTTGAATTTACGAAATGTCAGATTGATTAGTGAGGCAAGTAATCAAACGAATTTATACTAGAAAATGTCTGTTTATATTGTTGAAGAACGGGTGAAATTTGTGACGCCTATTATAAGAGGTTTGTCCAGCAGGGACATAGTTGTATTTTTCTACAAGAAGTCAGGGAATTTTTATTTTAGGGAAATAGTTGACAACGTTTTTGCAGCGATCGTCCGGTTCCGAGCAAAAGCACTTTTAAATAGAATAAAACATGTTTAGATTATTCTGATGAAACGCATCCCGTAGAAAAATAATTGATTTATATTACTAACTAAAATTTGCTTCAAAATTATATGATAAAATATACATTAACATAAGGTATAATTTTTAGCATGTAAAATCCTATGGCCCACGATAAAAAAAACATACTTTATAAACATTTATATAGTCAAAGATTCACTGTCAAAATATTTCTATATGAAAGGCTGCAATACGTCCACGTATATGCGCCAACGCGGTTATAATACTCGTAATAATACATGTATAGGTAAGTTGACTTATAACCTAAAATTTTGTTTATTCCTTATTTGAAACGTATTAGATCTCTATCAAATCCGGAACTTCGCGAATTATAGGTTGATGCTTTGCTTGTACAGAACAAGCACGAAAGTGGACCCGAGTTGCCGAAAAATGGTCTCATTTGTATTCTCCACTTTGCTGATGAATACATTGAGAAACATTTTTTTTTTGCTTTTCGGTTTTTAAATTACCCTCAATTTTACGCTCAGGGGCGGAACTTATATCGGGCTCCAGTTTGCGGACAACTTTTTGGGAAATGGAGGGGGAATAGCAGTCCAGGTTTATATAGTCAAAGATATTTATATAGTCAAAGGTCAAAGTTAAACTCATTATACACTGAGATCAGAAAGTCGAAAATAGTTAGCAGCACATTTTCTGAAAATCCAAATATGAATTTGAGTAATCTGATATTGGCTGCCTGAATTATTTCAGTGCAGTACATGTGCATTTTATTTATTTCGACGTCTTGTCATTTTTGACGCTACTTGCTTTAAAAACTATCTTTAAAACAAGTAACCTGAAAAAACCGCAAGCCGTTAAATTAGACAAAATTCTTATGTACTGCACTGATCAAGGCAGCCAACATAATATTACGTGAATTATCCATATTTTCAGAAAATGTGCTGCCAACTATTTTCGATTTTCTGATCTCACTGTACTTAGCCCATATACTTATTAGAATACATACCGTGTGATTGATTTACCACGGAACATAGCAAGTTAACATGGGAAAACGGTTTTCTTTTTATTGCTGGTCCCATATTTAACCTCAAAGTAATATTGTACGACCGTTGGATAGATTAATTTATTGCGCTACCTATGGTATCATACAATTATTATTAAACGCTGTTTTACCGTCTGTATAAAGCTTTAAACGTAAGTAAATTTATTCAAAGTAATCGTGTTACCTTTGGTTTTTTTGATTGATCGTACATTGGTAAAATCTCGTTTGTCTATTTGACTTTCATTTCGGTGTCAATTTATTTGCTATACTTAGCAATAACGAATAAAGGTTTTTTTATGACAGTAAAACCTACTTCCAAAACCATCTGTATCAACCCATACATCGTCTTATAAGAAATTTTGAGGAAAAAGCGAATGTGGCAGCAAAATATGACTCAAGATGCTCATTCCTGTATTATCTCAACGAATGGTCTTACTAGTATTATTGATAGTTGACCAAGTCCGAGCGAATAAGAATTTCGAATTAGAGGAAATAGTGCAAGGATTAATTACTCTCGACCCAACTGCGAGCATAAGGTGTTAGCAAGAATCCGTATACATCTGTAAAAAAATACGAAATAGTATATTCTACAACAAGAGTGGATATCATGCCCATATCTCACGAAGGCAAGATTGGCGTACGAGCCGTAGGCGAGTGCCCCAATGCCGAGTGAGATATCGGCTTTCATATCCACTCGCGTTGAACAGATAACTTTTTCTACGACTGAAATGCCTTTCACTTTTCATAATGAATACCAAATACAAACATGTAAATTAATTTATCTAACGTTTGATGTGTGACGTTTTCGCATCGGCGCGGCCACCTTTCCATTATAAAAAATTTACTGTAGCAATGTGGTCTACTTTTTACTTTCTCCGTTACGAAGTACGAGAAAGTATTGTGATCGTGATTTTTTTTTCAAAAAATTTTTTTACGGAAATATCCGTTTTGGGGTCCCTAGATGCCATTTCAATAATTTCTGGAAAAAAAATTTTTGTGTCTGTGTGTGTGTGTCTGTCTGTGTGCGCTGTATCTCAAAAACTAACAGAGCAATTGAGATGAAACTTTGAACATACGTCTTATTTGATAATCCAAAGAACTGAAAAGCTTTTGGTAAAATTTCGTACACCGGAAGTGGGTGTTTACCTTAACTGTTTTTTGTTTTTTGCCAATATTTTCTTAAATATGAAAAATATCACAAAAAATTTAAACAAACATTGAAGACAACAAAGAAATGAACATCTTTTGCTTAAAAATATTTTTAATAAAATCATTGCTATTCGAGAAAAAAATTTATTATTTTTTTTTAAATATTTGGTTTATAATTATGAAACGTTAATAGTTACAGCAAATTTATGTTAATAATAATTGTAGAGAATGCCAAAATGAACAACTTCTAAAAAATAAGTTTTTTTATTAAATCTCATTAGTTTTTGAGTAAACCGAGTTTTTTAATTTGAAGTATAATTTTTCCATCTTTCATAATTTTGACGTTTTAAACGTCAGTTTCACCCGAGTTTACGCAACGCTGAAAGTACATTTAAAATATGATTTCAATTGAAAATAAACCATGAAAACGTAAATATACATGATACCATTAAGTCGGAGAAAGTAACATGATGGCCACATCACCATTTTTAGTTTTGAAAATGTTTTCTATGCACGTAATCATAACGTTTTCATTGATAGTTTTTACATTCTTACTTGTACATCAATCCATATATTGTTTGCATGCGAAGTCATATTTTGGACGGGATCTGATCGGCAGTAATCACTGCTGGATATCTTGAGCAGATTTCCTAATTTCAGGTGGGGTACAATTATTCGAATCACTTTCACTTTCCATGATGATTTAAGATTATGTAAAAATATAAATTAATTATTTGACGTTTTATGTGACGTTCTCCCCTCGCCACCGTCGCCGCAACGTTCTATAACAATGGTTGTTTATTATCTGTAACCTGGATTTCATATCCGTACACTTAACCTAAATAGTATATTGTACAACAAGAGTGGATGCACATATCTCACGAAGGCAAGTTTGGGGAACGAGCCGTAGGCGAGTGCCCCAATGCCGAGTGAGATATGGGGGCATCATATCCACTCGCGTTGTACAGATAACTTTTTCTACGACTGAAGTCCCTTTCACTTTTTATAATAAATACCGAAAAAGCATGTAAAAAAAACACGTTTGATTTTTGACGTTTTCTCGTCGCGGCCACGTCTCCATTATAAAAAAGTCACTGTAATGCGTGGTCTACAATATTGAAGGTTTATCAATTTTGGAAATGTTTTCTATGCACGTAATCATAACGTTTGATAGTTTTCACATTCTTACTTGTACACCAATCCATATATTGTTTGTGTGCGATGTCATATTTTGGATGGGATCTGATCGGCAGTAATCCCTGCTGAATATTTTGAGCAGATTTCCTAATTTCAGGTGGGGTACAATTATTCGAATCACTTTCACTTTCCATGATGATTTCCGATTATATAAAAATGTAAATTAATTATTTGACGTTTGATGTGACGTTCTCCCGTCGCTGCCGCCGCCGCCGCAACGTTCTACAACAATGGTTGTTTATTATCTGTAACCTGGATTTTATATCCGTACACCTAACAGAAAAATAGCTTATAACCGTACAGTTTATTGTTAGGGAATTAATCAATATACGGTAAGGAGTAGAAAAAAACTTAATTGCCATCCTTATAAAACCCAATGCCTTGTAGAGGTGTTCATAATAATAATAATATTCTGGGACCGCTACTCTTCCTGGTCTACATAAATGACCTACCTGCGAACTTACCTGAAGTCCGGCCATACCTATACGCGGATGATACATCCTTCCTAGTTGATGGATCAATGAAGGAGGAAGTATCCAGAAGAACCCACACGGCAGTTGAAGCCATTGGGGAGGCTATTACCCTGTTAGACCTCCTATTTTTACACACGGCGGTACGGGGTCGTTTGAGGTCGACCGCAAGAACCCATAATAATTAGGAGGGATCGTAAAGTTGATTTTTCTTTGCCGCAAGTTGTTGGTACTTTTTTTAATTATGCATAACGAGAGTTTAAAAATTTCGCTGAATTCCAGAAAATTAAGCTTGATGTCTTATCTTTCTGGAAGAACACAAAGCGTACTGGCTGGTGATAGTATTTCAGAACCATCACCCTTGCTTTATGGTGTCCCTCAGGGCTCCATACTGGGCCCTCTATTGTTTCTAATCTATATAAACGATCTACCGCAGTCAGTTCCAAATACGGGCTGTCAATTTCCTACTTGAAATGGACAGCCCACAGCGATGCTTTGTCTAGTAAGCTATGCTCGAATATTTTCCTAATTTGAGGTCCTATATTTTCCGCTGTATCAGAGCTACATTACATACTGCTTAATTGTATGGGGACCCTCGGCTATGAGGCACCGTATTTTTGGATTACAGCGTAAAGTCGTCAGAATAATATCCGGCTAAGGATATACAGAGGACTGTCGCCGATACTCAAAGATATGCAAATTCTGACGCTACCATGTCTTTATATCCTGCATTGATTATCCTATTAAAAAAAAAACATATAGAACTGTATCAAAATGTCAGTGATAAACATAATTATTACACAAGACAAGAGGCTTACATCTATCCGAAATTAGTGAGATTAGCCAAATCTAAAACTGGAATCAGATTCCATGCCATAAGGTTCTTCAACCTTATCACATATAAAAAATCTCTCAGATATGCGTTTTCTCAAAGTGATTAAGGATATTTTAATTGAACAATCATTTTACATCTGGGACAAGTACCTAGAATATAATTTTAATATGTAATATTGTGATACTGTAACTTTGTAATATTTATATTTGTATTATTTTTCAATATATGTAATATTACTTTTATGACCTCTAAGGTCTTAGCACAAATAAATTATTATTAATATTATTATTATTAATAATTATAATAATAATAATAATTATTATTATTATTATTATTATTATTATTATTATCATTATTATTATTATTACTATTATTATTATTAATGCGGGCTAATGTTCGGAATATCTTTTTTTTAAACTACCAAAGAATTTGATAATTTGCAGCTTGGTCTAAACGCGATTTAATGGTTATGTTTTCGGAGAATGTTTTTGAACTATTCTGTCTGTAATTTCACCAAAATATGTTAATATAATGGATTGATCTTAGTTCAAATTTTGACTTCTTGGATACATGTGGGTCAGGTATTTTGGTAACGTTGATTAAATTTTGGATAATAATAATAATAATAATAATCTTTATTTCCGTTAGACTAAAATATAGCATGGGATATGTCAAAATTTAAAAATAAATAAAATATAATGCAAATACAAATTAAGAGCAAAATACACTAGGTATATAAGTCACATAGTAATAACAAATACTAATACACATATTTTAAAAGTCGCAGGCGAGAAACTCAGTGATTGAATAAAATGAATATTGTAATAAGAGGGATTTCACTTTCTTATTGAACAATTTACAACTTGGAATTGATTTAATTGAGATAGGTAATTTATTATATAATTTAATTGCCATAATATTAGGGCCCTTTGCAGTCATAGATAAAGTATGATTAGGAATCAATTTATTAAAAGTTTGCCTAAAATTATAGTTGCTCAATTGTCTACATTTATCAAATTTATCTGAGTTTCCCTTGACATAACATATACAATTAAAAATATACAACGATACAACTGTTAAAATTTTTAATGTTTTGAAAAGTTCACGACAGGAGGCTTTAGGATGCTGAAAAGTCATTGACCTTATTATTTTCTTTTGCAAAATAACGATATTATTAACGAGGGCAGAATTTCCCCAGCAGATTATGCCGTAACTTAATAGTGAATTGACATGAGCAAAATAGTATGTTTTTAAAACATCAATTGTAATACATTTTCGCATTTGCCAGATGACAAAACCATGTTTTGACATTTTTTTAGAGATACTATCAACTTGCGCATTCCATTTCAAATTTGAATCAATGTGAAGACCCAAGAAATTGACGGAATTACTTTGTTTTAATGACTTGTTGTTCACGTGCACTAGTAGACTGTGATCTATATAAGTTGGTGAAAACAAAAGCATATTCGTTTTTAAATCACTCAAGGCCAAACCATTACGCTGACAATAATTTTGCATCTCTGATTCAACCAACCTGGTTGATTGAGCCAGTTCTGAATTATTTTTACCGATCACTGAGGCAGATGCATCATCTGCAAATAATGTAATGAAACTATTGGATATGGATTCGTTTATGTCATTTAAAAATAAAATGAAAAGCAGTGGACCCAGAGTACTACCCTGAGGAACACCTGTATGGACCCTATTTGCCTCTGATAATAGTGTATCACCGTTTAAAGAAAGTTTAACCATTTGAGATCGGCCATCTAAATATGAGGTCAACCAGCCAAGTGCTTGGCCTCTTATGCCTTGATCAAATAGTTTATCCAAGAGAAGCTGGTGATTAATTGTGTCAAATGCGCGCGTTAGGTCGAAGTAAACACATGCGGTTTTATTTCTAGCTTCAATATTTCTGATGATATAATTATATAAGGACAGAATTGCATCAGATGTTGCAAGTCCTTTACGAAAACCGAATTGATTGTTTGATAAAATATGTTCTTTATTAATAAATGATGTCAATCTGTTAAAGAATGCCTTTTCATAAATTTTCGAAAAAACTGATAATAGAGCCACTGCCCTATAATTAGTGATGCTGCTTTTGTCGTTTTTCTTATGAATTGGGACTATGATTGATATTTTTAGTTCCTTAGGAAAAGTACCATCTTGAAAAGAACGATTGATTAAATAGGTTAAGGGATATTTAATACTGTCCAAAACATGCAGTAAAATATTACATGGTATATGATCATAACCAGATGATCGCTTAATAGAAACTGCCTTTATAATTGTTGCGATTTCATCAACTGACATTGGGGAAAGAAATAAAGAGTTTTGCATGTAAGAGGACCTTATATGTTTAATGTTTGTCATATTATTAGTTAAAGAAAGCACAGATTCAATGAAATAATCATTAAAAACACGTGGAATATCATGTTTTTCTATTATTTTACCCTGAGTATCTGTAAACCTACAAGTTGAACTATCCATCGAGGTCTTATTTCTTTCCTCATCAATAATAGACCAGGCTGCTTTTGACTTATTATTTGAGTTGAGCAGTACACTATCATAGTAACTTTTCTTTGCGGTAACTATATTTTGTTTATGTTCATTTTTAATTTGTTTATACCTTTCTAGTATTTTTTTATCATTTGTTTGTTTGTAAAGTTTGAATATATCAATAAGGTTAGCTAATAAATTTTTGCAATATCCATAATTTTGTTGAATTCTGTGGTTTATTCAATTACCACCTAGTAACGGTCGCAACCATGATCATGAATTGTATTAATATTCTTTTCAAGAATTGGTATTATTTTTCGAAATCTCTAGCAAAATTGATTTGATCGATTGACTGCAATAAATATTTTGAAGTATATTCTTATAAATAAAAGTGGCCCAGTTATGCAGCACATGAGCATGGTTAATACAGATGTGATTTTATATAATAAAATTGAAAAATATAATATAATAATACAATAATATAATAAAAGTGAAAAGTTCTGTGGTAAAATTTAAATTGATATTCGTAATTTTTGTTTGATATACATACATATTTTTCATTATATTGATTGATTGAAATAAATATTAATTCTACTAAATAAAACTCGGTAGGCCGAAATACCTTTGATCGATAGCCATTTAACAGGCTAACGATAGCATTAAATTAATTACACACTATTGCAAAAATTAAACTGTTAATAAAGATATGATATATACACCGTGTCCAAGATCAGAATGCACAGCATCAGGGGCGGCTCGTCATATAGAGCCAAGGAGCCATGGCACTACCTCTAGTTTGGAGCTCGGCAAGAATTTTCAATTAAATTTAAAAACACTATTTCGTCATTTTAAATGTTAAAAAAATACCTACGTTTGAGTAGAGGAAAAACTAATGCATTTATTCCCCAACGTAATGCCGCGCGCGCCCTAAATTGTATACTAAGCGGCTCTACCATCAAAATGTTTGATGAGCCGCCACTGCACAGCATAGGTATCTTGAAAACGGTAAAAGATACAGGGTAGCTTAAATTAGAAAAAAGTTGCACTATTCAGAGTATGTTTACATGCCGATCGCAGAAAGTCATGATTGTTTATCGTTTTCGAAATTTTTGATTTGTTCAATTTTTGTATTTATTTTAAAAGATATTAAAAAACTAAAGTTACTTTGTTATTGTCACTTTTTAAGCTCTACAAAATGGCGTCTTCAATTTTTTTATCCGATGTTTCATCTTCGAGAAATCATCATCAACTTAATTTGTTTAATATGGCCACAAAAGTAGAAACACCTTGTATACGGTAGAATTTTTATTACAAATTTAACGATTTATCACACACACATTATGCTTCTAAAGACAAAAAACAGAAAAATACATTTTAATATTTTGTAGGTTCCTAATCTAGTAGGTGTTGGAAAAAGAATTCAAAGATTATTGAAACTGTTTAAACAAGTTCCCATTATTTTTTAGACACAAGTATGCTCTTTGTACAGTTGAATTTAAAACTTTGTCTAACATTTCTGAGGAAATTGTGTTAACTGCTGCTATAACCGATGCCAATAATTGTTCTTTATTTTCAAAAGTTGAGTGATACACTTGATTTTTTACATAACCAAACAGGAAAAAGTCTAACGGGCTCAAATCTGGTGATCGGGCTGGCCAAGCTACTTCACTGTGAATTTCAATTCATTTTTCAGGAAACCTCTGCGACAAATATTCCCGTACATTTCTTGAGTTATGCGCTGGGTCACCATCTTGCTGAAACCAGCAATTGTTAATTATTGCTAGAGATAATTCATCCAAGGCTTCTTTCAATTCAGACTGCAGCAGGTCAAGATAACGCTCGAAATTTAAATTGTTGTGATAAATAAAGGGTCCTATTATTCTGCTAAATAATTTGTAAATGTTACAAACGTTATGTTTTTAGATAATATTTTTGCAATAAATATATTATAAATGTGGCTGAAAGACTTAGGTCGCTGGCCCATTGTATTCCTCTAAGGAGGAGAATAAACGATTATTATTATAAATATAAAAGTAATCGTTTAATTTTTCAACCCATTAATAGGTACAAGGTTGTTTATACGGAAGGCTTCTACTTCACTATACCTTTTATTTAATAAATAAAATTAGTACATAGTACATTTTTCAATCCAGTTTCAATAAAATACCATTACTTTGTCAAACTTAAAATTTTTATTTTCGTAACTATATTTTGGGCAATTATAGATTGCTTCTAATGAAGAAATTAAATTGAAATTACGAAGCTGCCAAAACTATAGTCATGAAAATAAAATTTCGAAGTTATTAGCGCCATTATATCCCAACCAATACCCGCTACGATCAAATTGCAGGTGGCGCTAAATTTGGTACTAACACTTCCCGAATTCTATTGTTTAATTAATTAATCGGTTAACTATGGCTAGCATCCACAGAGCAAACATGGAAATTATCCGCGATTTAGGCAAAACCTATTATATAAACGATATGTTTATATATCTAAAACGATTGGGGAGCAATGAAATTTTATACGTAGTAAGTGTCAGAACCGCGAGTGTCCGGGTAGTGGTAAAATGCAAAATAATGTGTTCGTTTTGAGTTGTGCACATATTCATCCTGCCAATCCAGTGGACAAAATTAAGTATATTAGAAATGTCAGAGATCGTAGCATCAGAAGCCAGCGCCCTTACAGGGAAATCATCTTGGAGGAGGAGCTACTTAATCCTGAGGGTATGTATTATTTTAATTATTATTAATATTCAACCTATTCACAATTCGGCAAATTAAATCTTACAAAGACTAAAAACAAATAACTTATTGAAATGACTACTTGCCTGGCTAATAAGTATTTGTTTTCGTAAGAATTACGAGCAGGTTGAATATTTGTAGATGCAGACCACTTATCTTATTTTCTTATTCCTTGCGTTGGAAAAGTCAATCCAAGGTCACCTTTTTGTTTCTATAGAAACTGCAATATTTTATTATACTATCTTCTGCTAATTAATCTAAATTACTGTTGATTGGAATAAAACACTTTAACTTTTTTATACCACTATATTTTATTTATGTGACTAGTTTCGACTATTCACTGGTCATTTTCAAACATAAGTAAATTAAATTACGGCTTTACATTTCTTATATATTTATTACAACGCTTCAAACAGGAGCGAATACATTACGTCAACCTGGTCATTAAGCACGGAAATTCCCGGATTAGTTTTCCCTTTGTGTATTTCGAGTGCTTCTAGTAGATCCATTTTTCAGCCTTTATCCGTTGAATGAATCACTGAAAGTACATCTGTGCCAAAATTATGCCGATTTTCTAACAAATAGTTCGAGAAGGTGGATTTATTTTGATTTAATTTGAATGCTCTCTCGTGCTCTTTTAGTCTTATATTAAAGTTTCCACCAGATTGACCAATATATACGCCTTTACAATCCGGACATGTTAATTTATATATTCCTGATTTCTCCATATTATTTATTTTGTTTTTAGGATTATGTATTAAGTTGCTTAATTTATTATAAGGTTTAAACACGACATTTACGTTGCATTTCTCGGTGATTCTTTTAATTTTTAAACTAACCATTCCAAAATAGGTTATCAAGATCCATGGAACTCACCTGCCATCTTCGCCCTTCGAATTCGACCTCTTTGATGACTACGTCTGAGAAAAAGTCAGCACAATAAGCTACAAGAAACTCATTACACAAAAGAAGAAGCTGAACAAACTGCAAAAAGAACAACACACAGTAAGAACCGCACCCCAAGCCAACATTAATTTCCACGCAAGAATTATAAATATGTCAAATGTCATATTTACAGAGAATGAATAATCTATACTTCAATTAGGCCAAAAATACTCCCCCCACATTGACGTTGCATTTTACAAAAAAACATTAATAGTAGAAACTGAAATGGCTTTAAAAACTCACAGGCATCACTCTATGACAAAACAAAAATTGCTAAAATTATAAAAGAATCTCAACCCGTGTCAAATTCCGATCAAAAGACAATAAAATCGATTAATAAAAAAGTAAAAAAATAATAACCTCATTATAACTAAAGCAGATAAAGGCAACTCTACAGTTATACTAGACAAATTAGATTACATACGCAAAGTACAATATTTCATTTCAACTCCAGGAATTACAGAAATTAAAAAAGACCCCACATCCAAACTCCAAAGCGAACTTAAATCAATCATTAATCATCCAAACTCCCTATTTTTAAAATCTGATAAATACATACTCCTTCCCATGAACCCGAAATCACCTAGGCTCTACGGCTACTTAAAAATTCACAAAAAGGAAAAACAAATACGTCCCGTTACCGCCTACGTTAATTCACCCGCACTTAAAATATCTACGGAACTTAATGCAATTTTTTTAAACTATTACTAATTTTTCTGACCCTCATGCTATTAAAAACTCTATCGAACTAACAAATCAATTATAAAACCTAACAATAGAAAATAATTGTAAACTGGTATCCCTTGACGTAACTAATATGTTTGCACAAATTCCCCCGAAGATTGCGTTAAACTAATAACTGAACACTTAGACCAAAATAACGTTAACCCTATGGTAAAATGTGACTTTTTAGCTCTCCTTGGCATAATACTAAAACATAACCACTTCTCTTTCAATAACAAATTTTACTCACAAACAGAAGGTTTAGCAATGAGCTCTCCGCTCAGCCCATTACCAGCCAAAATATTCATGGATAACCTTACTAAAATAATACTAAATTCACCCCTGGGTAAAAAATATATTAATTTCTGGTATAGGTACGTCGACGATATCAATGCATGGTTTAAAGGAACAGACAGACAGATTAATCAATTCTTAAATTTTATTAACTCGATACACCCCTCAATAAATTTTACCGTAAAACTGAAAACTGCATTAATTTTCTAGATCTTTCACTTACAAGAATAAATAAAAAACTAAACTTTAATGTTTACAGAAAACCTACTTACAGAGGCTCCATAATCCCCATCCATTTCCGTCACCCTTACAAACAAAAATTAGCTAGTAACTCAATGATACATAGAGCATTCAAACTGCCACTAAATCCTTTACAATTAAAAAATGAAATTGATACTATTAAACAAATTGCCAGTAACAATGGGTATACTGAATTACTAGTTAATCAATTAATCCACAAGTTCAAAATGAAAGAAATTCATCAATATTTATACCCAAAAGTAAATTCTCCCGACAAGACCTCATTTAAACCACTAACCTATTTTGGAATGGTTAGTTTTAAAATTAAAAGAATCACCGAGAAATGCAACGTAAATGTGGTGTTTAAACCTTATAATAAATTAAGCAACTTAATACATAATCCTAAAAACAAAATAAATAATATTGAAAAATCAGGAATATATAAATTAACATGTCCGGATTGCAAAGGCGTATACATTGGTCAATCTGGTCGAAACTTTAATACAAGACTAAAAGAGCACGAGAGAACATTCAAATTAAATAAAAATAAATCCACCTTCTCGAACCATTTGTTAGAAAATCGGCATAATTTCGGGACAGATGTACTTTCAGTGATTCATTCAACGGATAAAGGCTGAAAAATGGATCTACTAGAAGCACTCGAAATACACAAAGGGAAAACTAATCCGGGAATTTCCGTGCTTAATGACCAGGTTGACGTAATGTATTCGCCCCTGTTTGAAGCGTTGTAATGAATATATAAGAAATGTAAAGCCGTAATTTAATTTACTTATGTTGACCAGTGAATGGTCGAAACTAGTCACATAAATAAAATATAGTGGTATAAAAAGTGTTTTATTCCAATCTACAATCAAGATGTACCACGAAGTAAAAGCAACCAACATTAAACATTTAAATAACTGTTATCTGAAAATTTATTTTTTTGTCCCATGTTTATGGGAGATATTCAAGTTTTTTTTAATAATTTGGCTTACGATACTTCAGTATTGTTTTTTTTCGCAACAAGAAAGTCAATGCCAGCCAATGCTTTAGAGGAAGCGACAACATTATTATACCTCATTTAATAACCAGGCGGACTAAACGCGAAAGTCACATTTACACTATAAAAAGTTACCAGAACAGTAACCAGACATGTTTTGGTGGTAAAAATAATAGATATTTATGCATCAAGGGAAATATGGAATGTTTTTCCCCAAGGTTTGTAAGTCAACCGAGGGCAAAGAACATGAATATCTCCCGCGGTGCATACAATATTTTATTTTTTAGTAATTCGTAAAAATATTCAGTATATACAGATTGGTGTCCGTTAATGTGAACATAGGAAGACAAATGCTTACGCGCTTTGCATGTACCGACACCTTGATTATGCATTATTTTTAAAATTTTGTCCGGTGAGTTAACAATTAAGGAGGCCGCTATGGTTTTAAACTAGACGCCTTCTTGGGTTTTATTCTAACTAATACATGCGATTTTATAACTTTTAGCGCAAATTAGTGGTTCAAAGTTAAACAAACAACATTAATTTAATTCACAACAAATAACTAATAACAAATTTCCTTAATTCTAATTATTTACAATAAATATTCAAATAAATTTCCTTGTTCTTCTAAACAATAACCCAGACGATTATAAAATCCCGTTCTTACGCTGTGAAGCATTTCAGGAGATATTGTAGTAAAAGCATCTTGTAATTCGTTTAGGGTAGCTGGTCTGTTTTCCTCAAAACCGTAAATTTTTGATTTAATGTAACCCCATATACAAAAATCTAGGGGTGTCAAATATGGCGAACGTGGAGGCTATTTGATTGTGCCATTTGTGGCTATAATTCTATTCGGAAAAGTACCTTGTAAATATTCTCGCACTACTAAAGTATTATGAGCCGGACAACCATCGTGTTGATACCAAATCGTGTCTAGTCTAATTCCCGGTATTTGGCGTAAACTAGGTATTATTTGATTACGAAGGAGATTCAGAAATTTTTCACCGTTTAATTTCCTTGGATAAAATACGGGCCAATAACGTGATTGCCTAATATGCCAATCAATGTGTTCAATTTTTGTGGATATTGCGTGCGACAGTTGTAATGTAGGCGAGGATTATTTCTTGACCAACAACGAGCGAATGAGGGATTGTGTTGACCATTGATAGGGAACGTGGATTCATCAGTAAATAATATGTTATTTAAAAAGTTTTCATCATGATTCAACCTCTCAATCATCTCTTCACAAAATTCCATGCGTTTAATTTGGTCGTACGGATAAATTGTTTGATTTTTTTGTAATTTATAAGATCTATACCCATGTTTTTTCAAACATTTTAACACTGTAGAATGGTGCAGATTAACATTGCGAGCTATATTTCTAGATGAAATATGTGGATTTTCTTCAACAGCAGCGGAAATTTTTAATTCAAGCAATTCTTGCTCATTATTAGGAAGAAGTCTTCTTTTATGGCATACCCGACCCAAACATCCACGTTTTTCTAAATTTTTAATAATTCGATGTATAATGCCAACAGAGGGAATGGGGCGATTTTCGAATGCTACATTGAACATATTTCGAATTGTACGTATTGACATGCCCCCGTAAAACCATTTTACGATTTGTACTTTTTCAGTTACCTTATATTTATCCATCTAACCAAAACTTTTTCTTTCAAATGCAAATATTATACAGCAATGACAGCAACTGACAGAACACAATTTTAAAAATTATGCATAATCAAGGTGTCGATTCATGCAATGCGCGTAAGCATTTGTCTCTCTATGTTCACATTAACGGACACCAATCTGTAGATCTGCAATATGTATTTGCATGGTTGCTATGAGTTTGTTTTAAATCAAATCGCCCGCATTTCACGAACTGACGTTTATTTATTTTGATTTGATTTGACGTTAATGCTTTAACAACAAACGTACAGTTGTGAATAAAATAGTGAACAAACCTGGAAGAAAAGTTTAATTCCTGTCTCTCTATAAAGTTGGTCGTGAGCAGACGCAAGATTGTCTATCTTCAACCATCATCTTGAGCGGAGAATTTGGAAATTGTACATACTATTTGTCAGGTAAACAAGAGCAGACCTCATATCTCCCAAGGGAGATATAACTCATATCTCCTGTGGGAGTTATGAGTACGCTTTCATGCCTTGTATCCACGACGATAATAGTAAATATTATACTACTAAAAAATAAAATTATTTTAAATTCGTTTATCCATGACATTCATTCAACAATTAATTCTAGGCAAACTTTCTTGATTATATAGTCAATGATTTAATATATAATATTAAAATAAGTATGAGACCCTTTTAAGAATTTAGAGGTACACTGAAAAACTCAAGTGGTACATACCGGGTGAATATTTCAAAACCGAACATGGGCATTTAACATGGGAAAAATGTTTTTTGCAAATTCCTGCTTACAATTTTATTTAAGAGGATTTATAATGACTGCAATCGAAAGAAGGTTTTTTTCCTCATCTAATGATATCTGAACTAGTTAATTTTCAGTTGTAATTCTCTATTATTTTATCAAAATATTCGCAATAGATCCAATTCGGAAAATCGTATTGAGCCATGACTCGTAACATAATAAATAGATTCATGGTGTGCTATGGCTTGCCTAAAAACAAGTTATCAGGTTCTGATAACTTTCATTAATTTTTCTTTGTAAAATGTATTCCATCGAGGAAAAACTATTCACAGTAAAAAACGTTTAGAGCGGAAATAGTTACCGTAGGGTGCGAGATTTATTCTCCGTGCAGTTTAACGAGAGCTCCATACCGTCAGTGTCGACAATACAACAAATAGTCTTTCAATTAGAAAATTCTGGTTGTTTAAATTCAGGTAAATATTATTCACTTCAAATGATAGTTTTAAAATTAATTATCTCATTATGGTTATTTATCGCATAATAAATGGCGAAAACGATAGATACTGGGCACATGAGAACCCCATCTGAATTTAAATCTTAGAACGCAATATCCTCAAAAAAATAATATTTGGACAGGCATTTTTAATTCTCATGTTACAGGTCCTTTCGAAATTATAGGAAATTTAAATTTAGAAAATTATTTAGAATTGTAAATTACTCAGGTTGGCCCTGCAATAGAAGAAGTGGCAAGTCCAAACTAGGATATCTGGTTCCAACACGACGGATGTCCAGCAAATTTCGGAATAAACGTCAGAGAATATTTTAATAATGCAAATCAAATCGGTGGATTGGACGATGGGGTGAAATCAACTGGCCTGCTAGATTTCCTGATTTGGCACCGTGCGATTCTTGTGGGGTCATCTGAAAAGCCAAATTTACAAAACCCGTCACCCAAACATTAATTCTTTGAGGAATGTAATATTTGAGGAGTGCAGGTTGATAACGAATAGACAATTGGCAAACGTCAGAAATTCGTTTTACAATAGGATGGGGTATTGTTTAATTCAGAATGGAGGTTTATTTGAACACTTGCTTTAATTATTGATTTCTTATTATAATTGTTAGCTGGCGTATCATTATGATCTTTGTTTTTTAATTTAAATTGATAAAATTGGATACTATACCCCAACAATAATAAATGTTGTAATGTAACTTCTTCCATTTATTTCATTTATTAAAATGTATTTATGTTATTTTTGTATTTCTTCACAAACACGATGCGATCGATGCTACTGAAGTTTACTGAATTTTACATTTACCAGTAATTCAACCAGAGTTTTTTCAATTCTTTAAAAATTTACAATTGATTTCAGTAAAGAAAATTGTAAATCTCAAAATCATAGTCGCCAACGGCATAATGAGTTTGTCACTTGAATGACGTTTAAATCTGTTTATTGTCTTGCGAGTCATGGCTCAATGCGATTTTCCGAATTGTATTTATAGCGACAATTGCCCTCATTTACTTACTAACCAATGAAATCGAATAACGTTAATGAGATGATCCAATAAAATTCTAATTACGATGCGCAACAGAGGACGCTGCATATTATGCATGGCAATTCACCCTGGGTGGTATCTAATCAGATAATCCCTCATGTTGGTATTGCCTAGCAACGCGTTAGTACATGTTCTATAACATATAAAACGTCAGTTATTGCCGGACTTTTAAGCAGTTTGCTCCTGAATTCGATCGGTTTGTATTTTCGGGTGAAGTGTTAGTGCTTTCATCAGTAATAGTATTCATAGGCATTTCTCAAAATTGTGGTAAGCTAATTTTTACTACAATTATTGAGGCGCAGAGTAATACACGTCTGACACTTAGTGTCACCAAATTTAACTTTTCAAATTATGAAGTGTGAACTTTTTGTTCGGCCAATTGTCTTCTCGAATCTAACTCGTGGCTGATTTTTCCTAGGCAATTATTAGCGTCTGGATCACTCTTGCTTGTTGCTTCTAGAAAATCGTGATCCTGCCGCTAATAATTGCCGGCAAAATCATAGGCACTCGTTATATTACTGTTGAATATTTTGTTAAAATATTAGAGAATTAGAACTGAAAATTAACTAATTTGGATATCATTAGATGAGGAAAAAAATCTTCTTTCGATTGGTGTCATTATAAATCCTCTTAGTTAAAATGGGGAGCAAGAATCTGCAAAAAATATTTTTCCTATATTAAATGCCCATGTTCGGTTTTGAAATATTCACCCGGTATATTTATTTACATATAAAGTGGATTGAAGTATTAGGTATATTTTGAAAATACATATAATTCTGTAAAAGGTTTGAAAACTAGATTGTCGTGAAATGGAATTTTATTAAATTAAATAAATTTGCTATTTAAAAACGTATGATAACTTATTTAAAATAAATATCTTTCATTGATTAAATAATGTTTAACGGGGCGTCTTTGGCAGGTCATCTCTATCCTTTAATTCAATTAAAATTTAAACCAATGTAGCGATTTCATTTTTAAAGAAAAATCCATGTACAATTTGCCGTACGCAGAATTTTTGCTGCTTTCATTGTAGATATCTTCAGTCGTTGGACGTCTTTCAAGACGTTAAGGACTTGTTACTGCCCCGATCTCCTTGCACTCCCTAATTGTGTGAAACTTCGTACTTCTAGCCAATCCTAAATATAATGTATGTTTATGATTTGATTCCATATTACGATAACTTGCACCACACTTACCTAATGAATCGACAATTTTGTGTACGACGGCAGTAGGTTCCAAAGCCTCTTGTATTAAAGCTTTATATAAGATAATTTTCCAAACATTTTCGTTTCTTGGGGGACGAAAATGACACCAAACTTGTGGTGGGTACATATCCATAGTTAAAAATAAAATAACTATTTCCACGTAAATCGCGGGATGAGAGGAATCAATTCTTACACAATCACCGGCAGAAATAACTCGCTAAAAACACAAAAACTGAGGTGAAACACGCGGAACCGGTGGGACATAAGTAACGCCGAGAGATCAGCTGATCATAACAACGGCCATTACTATTTTAAGCAATTTGGGCCTGTGGAAAAACGGCGCCCGTTTGGCCAATCACAATAACGTATTTTCGCGGCTAACATTTGATTTAGTCCGCCTGGTATAGCAGAATCTATTATCAGAAAGTCGAAAATAGTGGGCAGCACATTTTCTGAAAATCCCTATAATAATTCAAGTAAAATTATATTGGCAGTCTGGAATTCTCCAATTCAGTGCAGTGTACATTTTGTTCTTTGACTATATACTTATGGACTGCTAGCGCCAATTCATGTGTGACTCCAAGCAACGGTGGCGCGGCGGGACCCTAAATGGTTGCGGTATGTTACTAAATTGGTAGCTATTTTGTGTCTTTGACATATGACTCTATGAGCTCGCATTGCATATTGTGATACCTTGCAATTTATTCACACCTTTGGATATATAAACATTTATATTGTCAAATATTAAATATTAATATATCGAAATATTGCTATGCAAATGACTGCAATACGTCTACGTATATATGCCAACGCGGTTATAATACTCGTCAGCCGATGTACACGTCAGTTGACTTTTGACTTATAACCTAAAATTCTGTATTAGATTTCCATCAAATCCTGAACTTCGCAAATTATGGGTTGATGCTTTGCTTGTAAAGAACAGGCAGGAAAGTGGACCCGAGTTGCCGAAATATGCTCGCATTTGCATTCTCCACGTTGCTGATGAATACATTGAGAAATATTTTTTTTTTGCTTTCCAGTTTTTAAATTACGCTCCATTTTCGGCTCCGAGGCGGGACTTATATAGGGCTCCAGCTCGTGGACAACTTTTGGAGCAGTGATCACGTGGGAAATGGAAGGGGAATAGCAGTCCATTAGTATACAGGGTGTCCTAAATAGAGTAGGATTGCATGGGTATCTTTCTTATTCTTAAAGCTAGAGATCTGGTTAAATGGGTAATATTGTGCAGTTTTCTATGCTGATTCAGATTATGTTGAGAAATTTTCAAAAAGTCGAGCAGTTTAGAAAATATTTAAAAAAAACTGAAAATCGCGATTTTCAAAAAAATCAAATATCACAATAATTATTAAAGATGCGAAAAAAAGTTTCAAATAAAAGTTACTTGGTTTAATTGGGCAAACATAGAAATCAAGTCAAAATAAAATTCAAGATGGCGGTTTCCGAGATATTAATACCAACTTTCTTATTTCAAATGAATGGCCGCCATATTTGATTTTTACACGCATAAATAGACTTTTTTTTTCTCTTTCCAACGATGTACAACAACTTATGTCAAAATAAAAAATAATGGAAATATTAATTGTTTAAATTTTAATTTTAATTTTTTAAATTATTTTTCAAGCAAATGTAACAAAACAAAAAGAGGTAATACAACCAAGTAGCAAAATAACAATAAATTATAAAAAATGCTCAAAATGTTGACCGTTATTGGCCAAACACAATTGACAGCGTTTTACAACACTGCCAGTTACTTTTCGCAATGTGTTGCGATTAATGCCGTTTATTGCCTCTGTCACTGCTTCGCCAAGTTCATCCACATTGTTATAATTGAAGTTACTTCCATAAACTTTGTTTTTTAAAGTGCCCCACAAATAAAAGTCAAGAGGCGTCAAGTCTGCAGATTACTTTATTATTAAAACGTCCATTTAGATAAGTAATAACATCTCTGGCATTGTGTGCTGGAGCGCCATCTTGCTGGTATCATATTTGCATATTTTGTGCCAAAGGTAAATCATCCAATAAATCTTCTAAGGTTGTTTGAAGAATTTCCAAATAACGTTGTGCAGTTAGAGTTCCATCAAAAATTATAGGACCAAATAAACGATTTCCCATTATGCCACAAAAAACACTAAAGCCGAACCGTAATTGGTTTCGCCGTGGAATAACTATGTGTGGATTTTCTTGAGCCCAATAGTGCTCGTTATGACGATTAAATAATCCACAATTAGAAAAGTAAGATTCGTCAGTCCATAAAATTGTGTTTATAAAATCACCATTTTCCGTAATTTTGTTGATTAACCACCTGCAAAATGGTAATCTACGGATGTTATCATTTGGTTGTAAAGTCTGAGATAGGTGCAATTTATAACTTGTGCTTTTTTAAAATTGTTGATGCTCTAGACCAGTGATGGGGAAACTACGGCCCGCGGGCCAAGTCCGGCCCGCGGAAAGGTTTAATCCGGCCCGTTTAAGAGTGCCGTCGTGAGAATGTTTGAACGCGTTCTTACTTCGTAATGTGACGACCCTCATAAAAACTACCTGCGGCGATATCCGACCTAAACAGATGACTCATCTTCGCTGGAAACTTCCAGACACTCTCGCAGGTAGGTATAAATACAAGCGAGGCCGCCCGAAGATCAGTTAGTTAGCGACTTAGTCAGTCATCTGCAACGACCCGCTGTGACTCGAGTAATTGTTTGTGTAATCCCCCAAACTCCCAGTGCCTCAACAAACTCCCGCGTAAGAGCATTAGTTAGCAGTAAGCTTTCGTCAATTGCGTTTCTGTGTGTTGTTCTCCGTAGTAGGTAACGTCTAAAATGGATGATAAAAAAAGAAAAGTGGATTCAGAATGTCGAGTTTTTAAAGAAGAATGGAAGTGGAAATATTTCTTTACTTTATTTAAAGAAAACCCTGTGTGCTTACTTTGCAATACAACTGTTGCAGTTTTAAAAGAATATAACATTCAACGCCATTTCAAGAGCAAACATGAAAACCACTCCTACTCATCGTTAAGTGAAGAGGTGAAAAAAATTAAATCGAAAGATTTAATAAAAAATTTATCAAGTCAACAACAATTATTTCAGAGAGCTAATCATTCTCAAAGATGCGCTACGAAAGCCAGTTATGTGTTGGCTTATAATATTGCTAAATCTAATAAAGCATTTTCAGATGGTGAATTTATAAAGCAGTGCATGATAGATGTGTGCGATATTATGTGCCCTGACAAGAAAAAGGATTTTCAGTCACTGTCTCTCTCAAGAAGAACAATCACCGAGAGAATTGAAAATATTGATAAAAATCTAATTTCACAACTGACTACAAAAACTCAAAAATTTATTTTTTATTCAATTACCATGGATGAAAGTACAGATATCAGCGATACTGCGCAGTTACTCATATTTGTAAGAGGAATCAACGCCCACTTTGAAATTACAGAAGAACTTGCAGGGCTGCAGTCAATGAAAGGAACAACGACTGGTGCCGATATATTTTGTGAATTTGAAAATTGCATCGATAAACTTCGTTTACCTATTGACAAGCTATGTAATGTAACTACAGATGGTGCTCCTAATATGGTTGGAATCAGTCAAGGATTTGTTGGGAAATTTAATTCTAAGTATCCGGAAAATGATGTTGTTTTTTTGCATTGCCTTATACATCAGGATGCTCTCTGTAAATCGGTTTTAGATATTGACCATATACTTAATATTGTTGTAAAACTAGTAAATATGATTCGTTCCAGAGGATTATTACATCGCCAGTTTCAACAGTTTTTGGAGTCCGTACATGCTGAGCATTCCGATATGCTGTATTATTCAAAAGTTCGTTGGTTAAGTGCTGGAAAAGTATTTGAAAGAATTTGGGATTTAAAAGACGATATTGTGAATTTTCTTCTTGATAAAGACATTTATAATCAATTTGACGTCTTAGAAAACGAAACGTGGCTTTCTGATCTCAAATTGCAAGGAAAAAATCAGTTTCTTCACGATATTTGGCAATACCTGAAAAGTTTCAAATTACAGTTATTATTATTTGCTAATCAGATCTCTAAATCTGATTTTTCTCATTTTCCAAGAATACAATCTTTAAAATTCACTATATCAAACAATAAGATTAAAAAATACGAAATTAATTTGAGAAAACTATCTACAGAATTTGAAAGGAGATTTCAGGACTTTAGAAAAATGGAACCAGAGTTTAGTATTTTTGCGACCCCATTCAATGTTAATTACGAAGAAGTTGATGCAAAATTTCAACTTGAGTTAATAGAACTGAACTGTAATACTCTCCTGAAACAAACTTTTCGTACAGTACCATTACTAGAATTTTATAAAAATTTAAGTTATTAAGTTATTGTTATTTGTTGAAACCTGACCCACTGGTTCGAGTATTTGGAGAAAAAAAATTATTATCCTTTTTTGTAGCCCAAAATGGAATGAATTATAAGAATCCAATTAAATAAAATAGCAATTCATAGAATTTATTTTATTTTAGTTATACTTTTTTGTTAGGCCCTGTATTAAATTTAAAAAAAAATCTTGTACTGGTGAATACTACTCGAAAAAACGTTTAATTTAAGGGATCACAAAAGGGGTGGTGCCATTTAAAATTTTGGGGTTAGGGTGAATGGGGCCCAAGGGGTTACTCACCCCATAACCAAAATATGGTGGTTCTAGTTCCCCCTACCTGTATAACATTTGTACCAAATTGCGCTTTTCTAACTCTTTTATTTTCAGAGATATTCGCATTGAAAGTTTTCAAATTGACACCCTGTATATATATATATATATATATATATATATATATATATATATATATGCTGGAGGGAAGTAACGGCCGTACTTGTTGGAAAATAGTAAAAATGTCGAAGAAAAATCCTCGTATCAGGGAATCCGACCAAAAAGGGTGGTTAATAAATCATCTATTTATCATAAAACCGAGCTTTCGCCAATGTTTATTAGCTTCTTCAGGGATAACGCTACAAAATAATTTACAAGAGTGAAAAATTTTATAAGTTAATGAAATGAGGTTATGCACGTGTTCGCGACGCACGTGTTGGCGAAAATGTACTTACATGGAAGATGTGAAAAAATAAACCGTTGAACATACGGAATTAATGAAAAGGCTCGATGCAGTAATAGTGAAACATATTAAAATTTGTTTATTCACAATCACTATAATAATATGCATATTTTTAACCTCGAAAAAGTTGGGATATTAGCGATTCCCTCTTCGAGATGGGTAATATACTATTACTAACGTCTATTTCGAGGTACAGAAACATTTTGCGAACCTCTATTTCGAAATACAGAAACAGTCAATTGTCAGTTTATATAAACGTCAAATTGACATCAATCATGCGCTCGGTTCTCCAACGAATCTAGTCTGAAGTGAATTTTACAATTCTGTTTAATTATGGATTACCACGTCATAACGGTCGCAACCATCCTCTTCATTAAGTACTTCTTATTTATAAGTGGATATTAATGATTTGTGCTCTTACACGAAACGGATTTATGCATATCTCAGGTTGGCAACATCCCAACAACCCATCAAGTGTCAAAACCGTAACCTCATAATAAATGCGCCTTCACAACAACCCGCGGACAGTAACGAGGACGGGAACGGAGGCGAAAATATAGCAAGCTTCTCGTTCCCGTTACCCGAAATTAGTTATTAGTTATGTCAACATGCGAATCATTTAACTTTTGGTTCCCGGAAGTTGTTGCGTTTACTTTTGTCCGTTACGTGAAATGCACGTTTACCCCATTTTATGTCAATTGCCGTAAGTCGTATTGAATTACATCATTATCTGCTGGTGGCTCGGGTTCTCCACGTAATCTAGCTGTATTATGTAATACACTACTTACCACAATTATAAAAAGTGTGGTACTGAGGTTTAAGTGACACCCATACGTCAATTTTTTTACGAATTAAATATGTCCGACATTGAAATAAATATGTGTACCAAAATCAAACAATTTTACTTTTATCATTACATTTCGTGATTGTGAATAAAATAGTATACATACCTCGCGGGAACACAATTCCAGCCTCGCGCAATTGCAAACCTTGGCGCTTCGCGCCTCGGTTTGCAATCTATGCCCTCGGCTGTAATGATGTTTATCCCGACTCGGTACGTAATATACTATTAAAACGTTGATGTCACAGGATTAAAATTTACAAACACACATCGCCGGACATGTTGGTTCGGGACGATGACTAACAGTGATTGTGAACTAGGTTAGATTGTAATGGCCGAGGTACAAGCCAAACTGGAGGGAGAGCACTACACAATTAGTGCCAACCCTGGGAATTGATGCCGTCAAAGTGGCGGTAAAATTTGAATTTGACAATTTAAAGTGTAAAAGAGTAAAAGTGTAAAAATGTATAATAAAAAGGGGGGGTGGTGTTGTCTGTGGCTATCAATTTAACCTTTACAAATGTAGATTATAACATTAACAATGACTGACTCATTTTAACGCTATAATAAAATGTAGGGGTTAGGATTAATAGATGAGTTAAAAAATATATAATATAAGTGTTAGAAATGGTAGTTAAGTGATGGTGGTTAAATGGTGAGCACACCATTTACGGTGAATAAAGTGGATTAATGTAACCCCCAGATTGTAAGTTGTAATATTAACAATGTACAAGTCATTGTAGTATTATAACACATTGCAGCGGTTGCAGGGTTGTTATTGAAAACGTATAAGTTACGTAATGTTAAAGATATATAAAAAAGGTAGTGTTTAAAAGTTTAAATTATTTAGGTGTAATACAGCAATTTCAATAATATATATATATATATATATACCGGGTGACCCAGGGATCTGTAAAAGCCCCATAACTTATTTGCTATTTGAGATATCGACTTCTAGTTTTCTTGAACTGGTACCCACACTTATTTTACATATTTTAAAAATATGTATGTTTTTGTACAGGGTGTCCCAATATACATAACAGAACAAAGTTATGTTTTTTTAAATGGAACACCCTATATTTTATACTTTATTTTCAACCCTCTTGAGAAGTTGATAAAAATAATATAAGATACTATGGGTCTATTATGGACGGTTGGTTAGTTATGGGCAAATTTGTGGCAAAAACATGTGCACATTGAAAACATTGCAGAAGAGTTCCTAGCAAAGATAGCATCATTATTTATACATTAGAAAATTTCCCACATTATAAAGAATAATACACATCGGCTTTGGTTCTCTTTTATTCATAGTGCTATACAGGGTGTCAACATACGCAAAACAATGGATAACTATTTTTTTTCAAATGGAACACCCTATATAAGTTGCCGCTAATCTATGGCATTTTTAATAAGCTTTCCAATGATATACAGTTTGTATAACAAAATATTAAGGATTCTTGAGATTTATCAATAAAAACATTTTGTTTTCCACCTTCTGCTGATTTTTGGATTTTCAGCCAAAACTATGCATTTTCTGGAAAAATTATAAGAGACCAAAGTTGTAGAGCAAAAAATTTCCAATCGATATCGCCAGAACGCGCAAAATCGTAACCGTATATGCATTTTAGCGTTTTCTTTTCAAATTTTTGATTAATAAATTGCACTACACTTTATTTTTCGCACCCTCTAGCGGAAAAACAGGAAATTATAGAGAAATTAAAATGGCTCATATCGATTGAAAATGTTCCGCTCTACAATTCTTAAAAGAAGCAATTTTTGCCAAAAATGCATAGTTTTCTCTAAAAATGTAAATTAAAAATGTATGTATCTATTTTTGCGTTTTTCAATGGGTTTTTGCATTTTTAGCGAAAACTATGCAGTTTGGACAAAAAATGCTTCTTTTAAGAGTTGTAGAGCGGAATATTTTCAATCGATGTAGGTCATTTGAATAATTATATAATTACTCGTTTTTCTGCTAGAGGACGTGGAAAATAAGGTATAGTGCAATTAATTAACAAAAAAAATTGAGAAAAACTTTAAAATGAATATACGGTCACGATTTTCCGCACTCTGGCGGGCAATGCACGCATTATTGGAAAAGACGAAAGACCTATATCGATCGCAAATTTTCCGCTCTACAACTTTGGTCTCATATTATTTTTTCAGAAAATGCATAGTTTTGTCTGAAAATCCAAAAATGAGCAGGAGGTGACAAAAGAAAAATGTTTTTATGGATAAATCTTACGAATCCTTAATATTTCATTATACAAATTGTACATCATTAAAAAGCTTATTAAAAATTCCATGCATTGGTGGCAAGATATATAGGGTGTTCCATTTGAAAAAAAATAGTTATCCGTTATTTTGCGTATGTTGACACCCTGTATAGCAGTATGAACAAAAAAGAACCAAAGCCGATTTGTATTATTCTTCATGATGTGGAAAATTCTTTAGTGTATAAAAAACGACGCTAGCATTGCTAGGAGCGCTTCTGCAACTTTTTCAATGTGTCCTTGTTTTTGCCATTATTTTGCCCATAACTAACCAATCGTCGATAATAGACTCATACTATCTTATACTATTTTTATCAGCTTCTCAAGATGGTTGAAAATAAAGTATAAAATATAGGGTGTTCCATTTAAAAAAACATAACTTTGGTCTGTTATGTATATTGGGACACCCTGTACAAAAACATACATATTTTTAAAATATGTAGAATAAGCGTGGGTACTGGTTCAAGAAAACTAGAAGTCGATATCTCAAATAGCAAATAAATTATGGGGCTTTTACAGATCGCTGGGTCACCCGGTATATAGTAAAAATGTCGAAGAAAAATCCTCGTATCAGGGAATCCGACCAAAAAGGGTGGTTAATAAATCATCTATTTATCATAAAACCGAGCTTTCGCCAATGTTTATTAGCTTCTTCAGGGATAACGCTACAAAATAATTTACAAGAGAGAAAATTTTTTTATAAGTTAATGAATTGAGGTTATGCACGTGTTCGCGACGCACGTCTTGGCGAAAATGTACTTACATGGAAGATGTGAAAAAATAAACCGTTGAACATACGGGATTAATGAAAAGGCTCGATGCAGTAATAGTGAAACATATTAAAATTTGTTTAATATGTTAATTAATATGTTTCACTATTACTGCATCGAGCCTTTTCATTAATCCCGTATGTTCAACGGTTTATTTTTTCACATCTTCCATGTAAGTACATTTTCGCCAACACGTGCGTCGCGAACACGTGCATAACCTCAATTCATTAACTTATAAAAAAAAATTCTCTCTTGTAAATTAATTTGTAGCGTTATCCCTGAAGAAGCTAATAAACATTGGCGAAAGCTCGGTTTTATGATAAATAGATGATTTATTAACCACCCTTTTTGGTCGGATTCCCTGATACGAGGATTTTTCTTCGACATTTTTACTATTTTCCAACAAGTACGGCCGTTACTTCCCTCCAGCATCTATATATATATATATATATATATATATATATATATATATATATATATATATATATATTAGAGTGGTTATAGCATATATGGGGGAGTTTCGAAGTATGTGAAAATCAACGGGACAACCCGGAAACTTGTTCGTATAGATAAAAAACTAATAACTGTAAATTTTGAGCTATATCGACCATGGCCTAACGGAGCCCTGGGCGTCTAAAATTTGGAAAAAAAAACGTTTTTTCCCCTTTTTTCATTTTAGCCCGCTAATATTAAACGGTCCACCCTAATGGTCAAATGATATACTGTGTCGACAGAGGATGTTAATACGAATTCAAAACGAATTTATTTGTTAAAATTTGACTAAAATTGACAGAGTTGTGAATGTTTCAGTTATATCATACTTGTATATTTCGATGTTATGTGACCTAATCCTTCATCGACGGTATTAGAAGATGCGCGGCATTTCTGTCACTTATTTTACACTTTCTAAAGCAGATGAGATCCCTTTACTGATAAATGCAATGCTTGTGGTTATGGTTATATTTCCAAAATTACTCAAAATTCAATCGAGATTATGTTTTCCTGAAACGGTAGATCCATACTAACGTCAAATTTTACATACATTTTATTTCAATAGCGCGCCTAACTATGAAAAATTGTAGTCATTTTAATGGTTTCAAATAAATACAAAAATAATTTCCATCGATTTGAAACTTTCTAAAATAACTCAAAATACATTCTAAATTATGATTTCGGAATAATCTGGATACACACCAAATCCAAATTTTGTGTACTTTTATTTGAACAGCGCACGAAATTATGGAAAATTGTAATTATTTGAATGCTCTCAAACAAATATAAAAACAATTGTTGTCGACTTAAAATGTTCTAAAATTACTTAGAAATAATTCGAAATTATTATTATTATGTGAAAAATCAGCAGATTTCATGTAATCAGTTATCACGAAAAATCGTGAAAATTGTTATAATTTTGATGGCTTTAAATAAATATAAAGACAATTGCCATCAATTCGAAACTTTCCAAAATTACTCAAAAATCATTCGAAATTACGATTTTGCGAATATCTGGATACATACCTGAACCAAATTTTGTGATACTTCTATTTGAACAGCGCGTGAAAATATGAAAATTGTAATAATTTTAATGTTCTCAAAAAAATACAAAAACAATTGTTGTGGACTCAAAATTTTCTAAAATTACTCAAAAATCACTAGAGATTATTATTACGTAAACAAATACTTACACACGATCACCAGATTTTGTGATAATTTCTTGTAATCAGTGCAAATAATCGGAAAAAGATTGTTAAATTGTCAAACAGAAACTTAAAATTTTCCGAAATTACTCAAAAATCATTTGATATTATTATTATACGGAAAACTGCTTATACACCATCACCAGATTTTGTCATAATTTCATGTAATCACTACGAAAAATCGCAAAATATTGTTATAATTTTGGTGGCTTAAAATAAATATAGAAATCGATTTGAAACTTTCCTAAAAAACTCAAAATTCATTCGACATGAAGATTTTTGAAAAAGCTGGACACACACCTTCATCAAATTGTGTGATACAATTTTTTGAATAGAGCGCGAAATTATGAAAAATTATATTAATTCTATTAATATAGAAATATATAAGAAAAATTGTTTTTCTTTTAGTTGAATTTTCAATTTTTTGGTCACCATTTTTTTATTTCCAGACCAGGTTTTTTTTATTTTTTGACTCATATTTAAGATCTTTGGCCTGTTTTTTTCGATTTTTTGCTAATTTTTTTGGTCTTTTGTGATCATTCAATCGAAAAATATTCTTTATTTTGGCCTAAATTTTCGATTTTCTGGTCCGTATTTTTTATTTTTAGGCTCGATTTTTTTATTTTTGGCCCTATAGTTTGAATTTGTAAACCTGAATGATTGATTATTGTGTCTACATTTTTTATTTTTAAACCAGAGTTTTCGAGTTTTGATCAAAATTTTTGATTTTTTGGTCCCGATTGTGGATTTTTTTTTAATACATGTTTCTGATTTTTGACCTGTATTTTCGATTTGTAGTCTAAATTCAAGATCTTCTGTCCTACATTTCCTTTATTTTGGCAGTAATTTCAATTCTTTTAATCTGCGTTTTTGATTTTTAGTCCCGAATTTTCGACTTTGGTCTAAATTTATGATTTTCTTCATATTTTTTAGATTTTTTAACTGAAATGATTGATTTTGATGGGTGATTTTATTTTTTATTTTCTGGCTATTATTTCCGAGTTTCTGAAAGAAATTTACTTTGAGCACACTTGGGAACGGAAAACGTTTCCCGACATTTGCGATGAAATTCCCTTTTTCTCCGAAATTTTGTTATGCAATGTGTAATTTTTTTTACACCAATGAAAAATTTAGAGTTTTGGCTGAACAACGCCGTAATTTTTTTAGGGGGGTGCCATTTGAAATTTTCGGAAAAAATGACAACATGCGAAGATCAATCAAAAATTATTTTTTTCCCATAAATTACCCGAAAAAAAATTATATGAAGGTATACAAGGTCTTAACCTGTACCTCAATTCAAAATTTAGGCGCAGGCGTCAATTAGTTTATCTACAAAAAAATCTCAAAAATGGGGCGCAATTTTGAAAGAAGGGGTTATAACAGCGAAACCGCTGAAGTGAAGGGTACAAAATGTTAGATAAAAAACAAGTACTCGTCGAGCACTTTCCAAATCTGCAATAAAAAAATAGGGCATTCCATTTAAAAAAACATAAGTTTGGTACGCCACTGGAGTACGGCACGCCACTGATGATTAGAAATATTTTTGAAACATAGCGACGGTAACTATGCACCACTTTGTTCTTAGATTTTTTTCGATAGCTTTTATCGTAAAGGAGCTATGGTCCGAGGCGTCTTAAGTGCCACACCCGGTATATATATATATATATATATATATATATATATATATATATATATATATATAGAACACATAAATTAGTTAACGATTAAGCATTATTCTTTGGCCCGCTACGATTGTCTAGTTATTACAAATAGCCCGTCTTAAAAAAAGTTTCCCCACCACTGCTCTAGATACGTTAACTTCATTTTCTATCTGCCGACATGAAATGTTCGGATTAGCTGCCACACAAGCCAATGTTAATTCTTCATCATCAACGATCATATTTCTATTTCTCTTAGGTTTTTTTAAACTTCCATACAATTGCATATTTTCATCCAATCTTTCAAATACCTTAATGTCCGGCTGCCTTCTTTCAGGAAAGTTTGCTTGGTATGTTTGTGCTGCAAGATGGGGTTTTTTGTAACACTTGATGTAATTACAAAACATATCGTATTGTTCAGATATTGAATAATTCGCAATTTCAAGTAATTAATATTTATCGATATTACAACAACTTAAGACAATACACATGTATGAATGATTAATACAACTGATAAACTAATGTAAGATGGACAGTTAGTCGTTATAATAAATTTTGTTTTATTTTTATTTATGCCTACTTGTTTTAAACTTACAACAATTAATATTTCCATTATTTTTTATTTTGACATAGGTTGTTGTACATCGTTGAAAAGAGAAAAAAAGTCTATTTATGCGTGTAAAAATCAAATATGGCGGCCATTTGAAATAAGAAAGTTGGTATTAATATCTCGGAAACCGCCATCTTGAATTTTATTTTGACTTGATTTCTATGTTTGCCTAATTAAACCAAGTAACTTTTATTTAAAACTTTTTTTCGCATCTTTAATAATTATTGAGATATTTGATTTTTTTGAAAATCGCGATTTTCAGTTTTTTTTTAATATTTCTAAACTGCTCGGAATTTTGAAAATTTCTCAACATAATCTGAATCAGCATAGAAAACTGCATAACATTGCCCATTTAACCAGATCTCTAGCTTTAAGAATAAGAAAGATACCCATGCAATCCTACTCTATTTAGGACACTCTGTATAGTCAAAGGCAAAATTTATTATCAGAAAGTCGAAAATAGTTGGCAGCACATTTTCTGAAAATCCCTATAATAATTCAAATAAAATAATATTGGCAGTCTGGAGTTCTCCAATTCAGTGCAGTGTTCATTTTGTTAATTTTGGCATCGTGATTATTTAAGGTTACTGGTTTTAAAAATCGTTTTGTGTGTTTTTATCTGCCGATTTTAAACATTGTAGTGGGTAAAGTCATTATGTCTTATATAATGCAATCGGATGAGTTAATAGTAATTTACGATACAAGTAAAGTTATGAAGATTTTTACGTTACGAAAGAAAAGTTTAAAATTTGAAAAGGTTACATTCTCGAGTAATGTAAAAGCATAAAAAAATGAAAAAGCCGTCAAAAAGCGAAAGCATGTTGTTTGCCAATATCTCCATAGCAACGGGTTGCATTAAGATACACATAACAACACTAGTGTTGTTAAGAATTTTTTAACAACGCTAGTGTTGTTATGAATTTCTTAACAACGCTAGTGTTGTTAAGAATTTCGTAACAACACTAGTGTTGTTAAAGGTACCTTAACGTTACTCGTTGCTAAGGAGTTATTGGCATGTTAACATTATAGGATAAAATAAATAATCTAATGCGATTTTTGCAATCAATACCTGGAACAGCACTCTAGATTCAATGCATTATCGATTTGTTAGCAAGAATTCACTTAGTAACAGTTGCGTCACCTGAATGTAACGTACTTTCGACTGTTGTAAAATAGTGTAATTCAGTTGTACTAAGTTGAACATTAAAGAGAAAGGATGAACCAAGTAGAGTGTATTCCCGTTTCATTCTTATGCGTGTCGGTATACGACTACCCCGAATCGCCGGCATTACAAAATTAGCAGTTATTTCTAGAACTGATCATTACTATTAATAATACATTTAGGTTTCATAATCTAGCTTTTTATTTAAATTTCAACGTTTTTCATGCCAAAATTTCCATTCAGTGACGCCACTGAACTTCCGTTGGTTAGGTCATGTTTTAAGGGCTACCAACTATTTTCGACTTTTTGATCTCACGGTATATACCTATAATTACTATACCTCATTTAATAACCAGGCGGACTAAAGGCGAAAGTCACATTTACACTATAAAAAGTACCTAGAGAAATAACCAGAAAAGTTTTGGCGGTAAAATTCAAATTATTTAAAATTCGTTTACCTATAACATTCATTCAGTAATTATAACAATACATAAATAAATTTTAGGCAAATTTTCTTGACTAGGCATAGTATGTAATATTAAAATATTAATTAAAATAAGTATAGGACCCTCTTAAGAATTTAGGGTCACACAGAAAAATTAATGAACATATTTTATGCATATAAAGTGCTAGGTATTTTTAAAAATACTTATAATTCTGTAAAAGGTTTCAAATATAAATACTAGATTGTCGTGAAATGTAATTTTATTAAATTAAATTAATCTCTTTTATAAAGATATACATATAATGTTCAATGGGACGTCTTCCTTCGGTTATCTCTATCCTTTAATTCAATTAAAATTTCATTTGATGTATGTACAATTTTTCCCACACCAAAACATTTCCGATTTGATTGTAAATATCTTCGGTCGCTGGACGTCTTTCAGGACGTTTAGGAATTGTTACTGCCCCAATCTTCTTATACGCCCTAATTTTACGAAACACCGTACTTCTAGCCAAACCTAAATATAATACATGTTTATGATTTGATTCCATACTGCAATTACTTGCGCCACACTTACCTAATAAATCGATAATTTTGTGTACAACGGCAGCAGATTTTAAAGCCTTTTGTATTAAAACTTTATATACGCTAATTTTGGATTGTTTTTCCACAGGCGTTTATTATTATTTGTTTCTTACTTAGGCAATTGTATTTTTATATTTTAAGTGATTGTATATTTTATTTTGCAACTTAATTTTAAACATATTTATCATCTTCATATTTACAATAATTTGTCAAATATTGTCTCCAATTTATTACAATTTTTTTTATGACCTATGTAAACCTTTCGGTAATGACACTAATAAACCTACCTACTTATTATTTATCCTTTTTCTTAATTTGTTTTCTTATTTTTGGAAATGTTCACGACAAAAATAACTTGTGCTTTTTTTAGAAAATATATTCAAATTTTTTCCGGGAAGTGCATAAATTTACATTTTCTCAAAAAAATGTATTGTAAGAGTTACTAAATTTAAAAATATTTTGCTGAACTAATTTTACTTTAGAACACTTGGAAAAATATTTTGTAGCAAACCATTTTTATAATAATTCTTAATTAAATTGAATAACAGTGATTACAATTTTTTTTCGTCTTTTTTTTGTTTTTACTTTGATTTTCATGAATTTAACTAGGTAATTTTTAAATGCTTTTTTTATATGTTTTGCTTTTGATGCTTTTTTAGCAACTTTTCATGCTCTTAAAGAACTTTCTTTGCTAAAATTATGTTGCTTTTGTTGCCAGTCTCTAATAATTATTGTACATTGTCCATTGATATCTGAATTTTGCCCCCACTAAAAATAATTCTGCGGACGCCCATTGACAGGTGTCGACATCAACATGTAAAATTGTCGTTAAAGATTAATTTAGAGAATAATTGGAACGCTCCAATGCGTTGCACATATTTAAAAAGTGCGGCAATGCATATGTGCATCACGCTAAAAAAATATGTTCGATTTTTGAAATAACTGATTCAGCTTTGTTTTTGGTAGCAGTGCTATAGCAATAATATAAACAATTTAAATAGGATTAAAAAATATTTGCATAATACCAATAATAATGAGGTCGTACATTTATGTTTAAATAGCAATTATAATTTGACGAATCTTCTAGTAAACAAACGGGTACAGTTATTAATGTATCGTAATTAATCTTAATTGAAGTTAGTAAGTTTGTATGCAATATAGCTTATTTAGGTGGTAAGAAGTATATAGATGAGATCCCGTTTAATATCCGTTAGAGCTACGGTAAAGGGCCGCACCGCCAACAAAGTATCGTTTTTTATTGGGGCGATAAATTATTTAGACGCAGTATGTTTTACGCCACGGCTAAATTGTAGCTGATATCGAAGCGTCGGCGTCGGCGTTTAAGATTGCAAATAATTTACAGCCAATAAAAGAGAGGATGCTGGTAACTGGGGAGGCTAGTGGTGTCGTGAGTCTGCGGCTCCGAGTGAGCCCCGAAGCTAAATTAACTGATCTCGCCGATTTATTGGGGAGTAAATAACAGTCAATAAGTCTATCACGGCGAACGACTTCTATTAACACACTACGCCCTCTCGTGCCCTTTCCCACCCCTGCCCTCCGAACTTATTTCCCATTAAAGTGTTTCCTTCCTACAGTTTAATTATTTTCACATGCAACCGTAATTCATCTAACTCTTTCGTGATCTGTATTTTTATCAGATTACTTCAAAAATGTATTATACTGTTTTCAAACCAATTTTCGTACAAATGAAAATGCTTCTTTAAAACATAATACGGCAATAGTGCTACAAAACTATATTCCTATTTTCAAAAGTGAATAAATAGAAAATGGCTCGAGATTTCTTATTCGTCAATGCTGCGTGTGTAGACGTATTTGTGTGTGCTCCGTCAAAAATCAAGTTTTACCAAGGACAGAAGTATATTACAGTGTTACAACTTATTTACTGATTTACTGTAAGTACCCTGTACGTATTTCATTTGGAACAAACAATTTACGGGAGATCAAGTAATTGATTTAAAAGTAATCATCAAGGAAGCCATTAAGGAGATTTTTAAAGAGGATGTATTCATATCATCTTTAATCGAAAAAGTTATCACGAAGGTCAGTGCCACATTCCAACATCAATATGATCAATTAAATTCGCGAATATCCTCTTTAGACACGGAAAATAATGTCTTGAAAATTCGCATCGATCATATGGAACAACGGGCACGGAGTAAAAACATCCGTATTATGGGTATGGGCGAGGATTTTGATGAAAATATAAAAACCAGTTTGGATCAGTTACTCCGCAAGAAGCTAGAAATTAACAATTCAATTACTATTACCGATTGTTATCGCATAGGAAAAAAAGGTAAAAAAAATCGAACAAATATCGCTAGACTTGGCAACCGAGAAAACACAACACAAATTTTTAAAAACAGATTTCGGCTTAAAAAATCTGGTATAGTGATTACTGAGGATTTGATACCAAGCAGATACCGCCTTTTAAAACTATCGCGAGAAAAACTTGGTGCCAACAATGCGTGGTCTTCAAATGGAAATGTCTGCATTCGGATTGAAAACGATACAAAAAGAATAATCGATTTAAAGGAGCTGGAAAAATTTTCAGGGAAGATTATTATGAATAACGATCAATCTTAAAATATGAATGCTTGCACTCATTGTACACCTTATTAAACATTGCCATTATTGTACACCTTATAAAACATTGCACTTTTCTTTTTTCTTTTTTTTTAGTTTATTTCATTCAGAAATTCCTATATGTTCAATTTAAAACGATTTAAATAATTTGTATTAATTTAATAAATTTAATCTTGTGGTATTATGAAATAAAAACTGATTTGCTCTTCATTACTCTATGTGAATATTATTTAATTTATTATTATATTATACGACTGTGTGTGTCTTGTTATATACAATTATTATATTATTATTATATATAAATATCTTCTAATATATAAAATTTTCGTGTCACAGTGTTTGTAACAAAACTCCTCCGAAACGGCTTGACAGGTTCCTATGAAATTTTGTGTGTATATTGAGTGGGTCTGAGAATAGGATGTAAACTATTTTTAATACCCCTAAATGATAAGGGTGGTCCACCGCAAATTTTTTATTTTTATTTTTTGGACAAAATTTTTTATTTTTATTTTTTTATGATTCGGCATTAAAAAATACATACAACCCTAAATTTTCACCCTTCTACCACCAACCCCAATTGTTTAAAAGCGATTTTAGTACTTTAATAATTTTCTACTCTCGGCGATCGACCGCTCGATCAGTTATTCCTTTTCCATTGTTTGCGCCGACGGTTATTAATGGGTTTTAATGGGCTTACCCTGTAGATTCGTATCGATAAATGTAAATAAATAAGTAGCTGAAATTATAAAAAAAAAATATAAACAAAATATTAACAGCAAATGCTGCACTGAGCTCAATTGCAACACTTGCATCCGATGAACAATTAAGTCGGCTTTAAATACATAAATTGGTGATAACGATTGATTTATAATACGCGCGCCATCTCTTGGTGGTTGGAATGTCGCTCGCGGTGGTGTTACGAATTAAAATATTCTGCGGAAGATTCTGTGCGCGGTTGAGAATTTTTTTAATAATTTTGCCATTTAGTTCAAATTCGTTGATTATTAAAAAAAATTATGAATTTTTGAAGCAATAATTGCATGTTAGAGCGATCATGAATTTCAAAAATTAAAAAAAAAATATTTCAACTGGCGATACATGTTTTTATTAGTAACAATACACTTCTTACATTCTTTAGCTTTAATAATTTTGTTATTTAGTTCAAATCCGTTGATTATTAAAAAAGTTATGAATTTTTGAAGCAATAATTGCACGTTAAAGCGATCATGAATTTTAAAAATTCTAAAAAAAATATTTCAACTGGCGATAGATATTTTTATTAGTAACAATACACTTCTTACATTCTTTAACTTTAATAATTTTGTTACTTAGTTCAAATCCGTTGATTATTAAAAAAGTTATGAATTTTTGAAGCAATAATTGCACGTTAAAGCGATTATGAATTTCAAAAATTCTAAAAAAATATTTCAACTGGCGATACATGTTTTTATTAGTAACAATACACTTCTTACATTCTTTAACTCTAATGATTTTGTTATTTAGTTCAAATCCGTTGATTATTAAAAAAGTTATGAATTTTTGAAGCAATAATTGCACGTTAAAGCGATCATGAATTTCAAAAATTCGAAAAAAAATATTTCAACTGGCGATAGATGTTTTTATTATTAACAATACACTTCTTACATTCTTAAGCTTTAATAATTTTGTTATTTAGTTCAAATCCGTTGATTATTACAAAAGTTATGAATTTTTGAAGCAATAATTGCACGTTAAAGCGATCATGAATTTTAAAAATTCTAAAAAAAATATTTCAACTGGCGATAAATGTTTTTATTAGTAACAATACACTTCTTACATTCTTTAGCTTTAATAATTTTGTTATTTAGTTCAAATCCGTTGATTATTAAAAAAGTTATGAATTTTTGAAGCAATAATTGCACGTTAAAGCGATCATGAATTTCAAAAATTCGAAAAAAAATATTTCAACTGGCGATAGATGCTTTTATTAGTAACAATACACTTCTTACATTCTTAAGCTTTAATAATTTTGTTATTTAGTTCAAATCCGTTGATTATTAAAAAAGTTATGAATTTTTGAAGCAATAATTGCACGTTAAAGCGATCATGAATTTTAAAAATTCTAAAAAAAATATTTCAACTGGCGATACATGTTTTTATTAGTAACAATACACTTCTTACATTCTTTAACTTTAATAATTTTGTTATTTAGTTCAAATCCGTTGATTATTAAAAAAGTTATGAATTTTTGAAGCAATAATTGCACGTTAAAGCGATTATGAATTTCAAAAATTCTAAAAAAATATTTCAACTGGCGATACATGTTTTTATTAGTAACAATACACTTCTTGCATTCTTTAACTTTAATGATTTTGTTATTTAGTTCAAATCCGTTGATTATTAAAAAAGTTATGAATTTTTGAAGCAATAATTGCACGTTAAAGCGATCATGAATTTCAAAAATTGGAAAAAAAATATTTCAACTGGCGATAGATGTTTTTATTATTAACAATACACTTCTTACATTCTTAAGCTTTAATAATTTTGTTATTTAGTTCAAATCCGTTGATTATTAAAAAAATTATGAATTTTTGAAGCAATAATTGCACGTTAAAGCGATCGTGAATTTCAAAAATTAGAGCCTAAACCGTTTTCGGCCATTATCGTCACCACTTTATTTGCTTAATTTCAATGGGCCACACACGGACGACGGCGCAGCGCAGTGGAGCCGTCATTCGTCACCAGTAATAAGCCACGTATTGACGACGACGCAGCGCAGCGGAGCCGTCGTTCGTCACCAGTTACCTTTCTTAATTTTTAAAGGTTACGCACGGACGACGGCGCAGCGCAGCGGTGCCGTCGCTCGTCACCAGTTTATTAGCTTAATTTTAATTAGCGTCACCAGTAATAAGCTACATATTGACGACGGCGCCGTCGTTCGTCACCCTTGCTTAATTTTTAAGGTTTACGCACCAGTTTATTTGCTTAATTTTAATGGGCCACACACGGACGTCGTCAGTCATCAGTTATCTGCCTTAATATATATAAATATATATGGACCATGCACGGACGATAGCGCAGCGCAGCGGAGCCGTCGTTCGTCACCAGTTACCTTGCTTGATTTTAAAGGACTACGCACGGACGACGGCACAGCGCAGTAGTTACTTTGCTCAATTCATGATTATGGTATCGATTTTATTACGTTGGCAGAAAATAAAACGAAGAATGTTGTGTATCATAGATCATTACAATAATAAACACTATGTTTTTGAATATTTTTTTTTATGAATTATACCAATTCGAATTCAATATTCATAGTTAAGACAGGACAACGTCTGTCGGGTCAGCTAGTTGTTATTATATAAATATACACTTCATTGAATTTTATTTCTCTCTATGGCGGTACACATACTTCATTACGTTGATAATATACTGTTTTTTTTTGTTTTTTTCTTATGAGAAATGTAACATTAAGTCATATAAATGTTCGTTCACTGAACTCTAACTTCAATAACTTAAGAACCCTTATAAAATCTTCAGATTTCGATTGTGTTGCTATAACTGAAACATGGTTAAACTCGAACTTTAATAGTTCCCAATTTTATATCGATGGATACACATTTCTTCGTAAGGGCAGAGATTACGGGCGTGGGGGAGGAGTTGGAATATATATTAAAACTACAATTACATTTGAAGTAATATGTATGCCTGACAACTTGGAACACCTGTGGTTAATCTGCAAATTTAACAACAAATTACTTTGCATTGGTGTAATATACCGGCCACCTAATAATAGCATTAAAACTTTTCTGGATGCATTAGAAAATTCGATTAATTATTTGTTACCACTATGTAATGATATTATCTTTTTATGGGACCTTAATATCAACATGTTAAACATAAACCAGAACAATACTAAAATGTTTATTGATTTTCTAAATACCTACGGCCTTGCTCAGATCATTAATGACCCAACACGTGTCACAGCGTACTCCGAGTCAGTAATCGACTTAATTGTAATGTCCAACAACAACAGATGTATAGAGTCAAAAGTTATTAAGATCCATGATATTGCTGACCATGATCTTATACACTGTAAACTTGAATTTGAATCTGATACTCAAGCACGACTTATTAAATATCGTAAGCCAAATGAAATTAACCTGTCAACATTTAATTTAGACTTACAAATGCTTCCCTTCAATAATTTAGTTCATATTGATTGTATTGAAGAAAAAATTATATATCTCAACAGCTGTTTGCTTACCCTTTTTGATCATCATGCACCGGAAATAACTGCTAGAGTAACTAAGAAACGAGCCCCTTGGTTAACAGATACTCTAAGTCTAAGAGATATGATGGCATCTCGAGATAAGGTTTATAAACAATTTAAAACAAGTAGAAATCCTTCAGACTTCAACTTATATAAGCAATGGAGAAATATTGTTAACTCTACTATATCAAGAGAAAAAAAGGCATATTTTGAATTGATTACTAAAAACAATAATAACCTATGGAAATGCTTGAAAGACAACGACGTTATTAAAAGTAAAACACGTGTTTTACCAAATAACCTTAAAGATGTCAATGCGATCAATAATTACTTTTGCAAATCTATAACAAGTACACCTAACGATGACACAATTCAATTTTACCAAAATAATATGCATGTAAAGGATCTATTTAACTTTAAACTCGTAAACATTGATGATGTGAATAATATTTTATTGAACATACATTCTAATGCTACAGGCTCAGACTGTATCAGTATCTCAATGATTAAGCTGTGTTGTCCTTATACAACTCCATTTATAGCACATATAATAAACTGTTGCTTAGAGTAGTTAGTGTTTCCTGGTATGTGGAAATTGGCACCAATAATTCCTATACCAAAAGTTGAATACCCTAAGTCTCTTAAAGATCTTCGGCCAATTAGTATTTTGCCAGTACTTTCAAAAGTACTAAAACGTGTCCTAAAAGTACAAATTGAGGAATACATTAATTTACACCAACTTCTACCAACCACACAATCAGGTTTTAGATCCAATTATAGTTGCTCAACTGCCGTGCTGAATGTCATAGATGATATAATCTCAGCCTCTGATAAAGGTTACATAACTTCTCTAATATTACTGGACTACAGCAAGGCTTTTGACACTATAAATCATCACATACTAACTGCGAAGTTAAATTACATAGGATTTAGTGAAAATGCTGTAAAGATAATGTCAAGACCGTTTGCAAATGGTTCGGGTAGAAGGTGAAACATCTGACGTCACTAACGTAGTTGCTGGTGTTCCTCAAGTTTCTATTTTGGGACCCGTTTTATTTTGCATTTATACATCTTGCTTGGAAAATACTCTAAAATACTGCAGTGCAAATTTTTATGCAGACGATACCCAGTTACTATATTCATTTAATATTAATGATATTAATACAGCTGAGGACAATATCAATTCAGATCTAAATGAATTAGTTAAAACTTCTAAACGTCACTCATTAACAATTAACGCGAATAAGTCAACCGCCATGTTGTTTGGCCCACGTAACATTATTGAATATGTTAAAAGCCTGCTACATATTAAAATCAATAATGACATTTTACCTTTTGTAGACGGTGCGTAACCTTGGTCTGGTAATTGATAATAACTTGCGGTTTAAAACACATGTTAACAAGTGTATTATCCGGGCATACCAAAGTTTAAAAATGATTTACTCAAATAGACAAATTTTAACAATGCAAACCAAGAAAACACTCTGTGATGCGCTAGTGTTGAGTCATTTTAATTTTGCCGATGTTGTATACAACGCATGTATAGATTCTATTACAAAAGATAGAATTCAAAAGGTTCAAAATTCATGTATTCGTCTCATTTTTGGAATTCATAAATATGATCACATTTCTGGTAAGGTAAACTCATTGAATTGGCTTAATATGTCCGATCTGCGTTATTTGCATTGTTGTGTCCTTTATAATAATATTATTCACATGCACATTCCTCCCTATCTCTACAACAAAATAGTATTCCGCACTGATATACACAATATAAATGTGAGGTTTCGAGGATTAATTTCACCGCCAAAACAGAAAACTACGTTTTTTGAGAGATCTTTTGGTTATAATATTTTTAAAATTCATAACAATATACCATTATTCCTCAAAACACTCACATTGTCAAATTTTAAGCACACTATGCGAAAGACATTGTTACGAAAATGATTAGTTTTAGCAGTTTAGAAAGTGAAAGGTAATCTTATAACGGGTTCTTGAGTTATTCTAGAGTTCCTCAATGGATGTTTTCTATTATTTTTTTTTATCATTATTATTATTTTCTTTTTTAAATATTTTTACGACGTAGCTTATCATGGCCTTATCATTTACTTTGTTAGACTTAATGTAGGTTAAGTGAAAGAGCAGTAGTGGTTGAGAATTCAACCAACTGAACTTCGCCTACCCTGTCATGATAAACACATTTGTATTACTTTTAAATTGTTTAACAAAGACTATTTATTATTATTATTATACAACAAATATATTTTTTCGCGAATTGATATGAAATGTAAAATTTTTCGGACTGCTTTTTGGCCGTGAAATATCACTTTTGCGGACTAAGCTTTAAAAATGCTTATTTATGCCTAAGCTGTAAAAGTAATGAGCCAATCACGTGAGACTTCACGGCCTACATCATGTTATTTCACCAATAGAAGCCGCCCAGAAATTTGTTTGACATTACAATGTATTTTGTTTTATTGAGAGTTTCCTTCGAATTTCCCGTGCCTAAAAAGCCAAAAACAGATTCCCCGAAGTTTTAATTTTAACACCGCGTGTCTTTTCCCCGACCTCCATGCTAGTCGGTGGCGACATTTGCTTGCCGTGACCGGCTCCTAGTTGCCCGGCAATTGACGTCGACCGGCGCACATATTTCCTGGCATAGTAAAACGTGAGCCTTTCCTTCGGATGTTGCCTGTGGAAGAAGTCCAATAACGGCTTCTGCGAAGTATTAACAACCCCGCGTAAGTTTTCTCCGACCACCGTGTGTTTGCCTAACTTTCCCGGGTAATTGAACCCGAGCAGCAATCGGAAAAATTATCGAAAAGGATTTCTGTAAGTTTTATTTCAATTTAATCATTGAACAATAATAATATGAACATAATGACTTTAATATTTTTAATCGTAAAGAAATGTGTGTGATGTGATACCAACAAAGTGCATTTTATTGAAAAGTTCCTGAATTCCTGAATCCAAATGTATCTCAAAGTAATGGCTTCCACCATTAACCATATCATTAAAGAAATGTATTGAAGAGTTTTACTCGAAATAATTATATGGTCCGTCCGATACAAATATTCATTGCATGTCACTTACGAAATCATGATCATTATGATTATAAATGATTACACCACACACACCGTCAAAATTCGGACACCACAATGTCTATTATAAATTTCAATTCTTGTTTTACTTGGGTACCTACGAAATTTTTACTAAGCTACCTGCGATATGTGGATAACTAAATATATTAAAAAAGGAGAGCGGAATAAGCATACTCTGCAAAGAGAAGAAGCACCACCCGATTTTACAAAAATTTCCACGAATTTGTAAACCTCCAGGACTACCTAACGTACCACAACATGACACCGAGCATTTCATTCAGCAGGCCCTAAACGCAACAACGGTACCCGAAAAATACCCAGTTCCACACATAGAAGATTTCGCACAACAGTTGCATGGATGTAAGATTTTTTTAACCATCGATCTAGTGAGGGCGTACCACCAAATTACAATAGCCAGGGAGGATATTCCAAAAACCGCGATCATCACACCGTTTGGATTATTCGAATTCTTGTACATGACATTTGGATTACGCAACGCAGCACAAACGTTTCAAAGGTTCGTGGACGGAATTTTACCTTGATTTTTGTTATGTTTACATCGACGACATACTAGTCGCATCGAAGACGAAAGACAACCACTACAGGCATCTCAACCAACTATTCCAACGACTGGAGGAAAATGGAATCTTTATTAATCCAGCGAAATGCCGATTCGAAGTACACGAAATTCCATTCTTAGGATATACGGTATCCGAGAAGGGAACGAAACAACTTGACGAGAAAGTCAAGGCCATAAAGGAATTTCCACTGCCACAAACAGCGAAGAAGCTACGACAAATGCTTGGAATGTTGGAATGATTAACTACTACAGACGTTTCATCCCAAACGCAGCAAAGACACAAGCACCGCTAAACGAGTTGCTGAAAGGCAAGAAGAAAGGCAACCAGATCATCATTTGGACCGAAGAGGCGCGGAAAGCATTCAACAGATGCAAGGAATAAATCAGCACCACTGTTGTCACACCCAAGAGCCGACGTCAAACTAGCAGTCACAACAGACGCCTCAGACCAAGCGATAGGCGGAGTAATCCAGCAAAGGCAAGAAAACGGTTGGAAACCACTAGCATTTCTATCAAGAAAGCTAGCGATATACGCGACGATCAAACATTACCAGCACATCTTGGAAGGACGAAATTTCACCATCTTCACAGACCACAAGCCAATTACATACGCGTTCGCACAGAAGCTAGAGAAATGCTCACGAAGACAATTCAGATACCTCGACTACATATGACGACATTCAACATATCAAAGGAAAAGAAAACGTAGTCGCCGATGCACTAAGCAGAGTCAAACAAATAACAACGGGAATTGAATTCGCAACGATGGGTGACGAACAAAACAAGGATACCGAACTAAAAAAGATCCTGGACAATAAAAATTCGAACCTGAAGCTGAAAAAGTATACTTCCCAGAGTATAAAACGGACATATACTGTGACGTCACCACCAACACAGTCCGACCATACATCCCGAGCAGGCAAAGGAGACGAGCATTCAACAGCATGCATCAATTGTCGCACCCCGGAGCAAGAGCCACAACCAAGCTAGTGACGCAAAGGTTCGTGTGGCCTAGAATCCGAGCCGACTGCAATAAATGAAGCAGAGAATACCGTATCCGCCAGCAAGCGAAAGTGACCAGACACAACATACCAACCCCAGGAGAATTTCGATTGCCCACACAGAAATTTAACCACATACACATAGACATCGTTGGCCCGTTGGTTAAGATACAGATTAAAATTGTTAAAATGTAAAGTACAAGTAAAACTGTAGGTTAATAAATAAAATAATAATAATAACTAACAATTTAAAAATTATAACATAGTTGTTAATTTAAAATCTTGGAAACTATTAGCGAAACACTCAGACAGACTGTAAAACGCCTTTTTTATTAAATATTTTTTCTGAACTGTTAGGTAATAATTTTACATTATGAGGCAAAGCGTTGAAAAGCTTAGGACCATAAAAATTAATGCTATTTCTGCACCTATTGGTACGTATTAGTGGCAGGCTTATATGGTTCTTACATCTAGTATCGTGTTCGTGTAAATGTGTAGAATATGACCCAATATTTTTTTGAACATATATGAGCGACTCCAATATATAAATACAAGGCAAGGTCAGAATTCCTAACTCTATAAAAGAAGGTTTACAGTCGTCTCGAAATCCTATTGATGCAATGATTCGTACAGCACGCCTTTGGAATCCGAACATTCTACCACAAATGCTGGCATGGCCCCAAGCCAGAATACCATAAGATATGTGTGAATGAAACAGACCGAAGTATGCAGCTTTTAGTGTAGATTTAGGTAAGAAATTATCCAGATTACGTATTAAATATATCACTTTGCACAGTTTACCTGCCAAGTGCTCACCATGTGCTTTCCAATCTAGTCTACTGTCGACATAAACTCCCAAAAATTTTGTAGAGTTGCAGCTAATATTGGGCCTAGTTGAAAATTCAAGACTGACGGTTTTATTGGAGTTGAGGGATAATTTATTAGCACAAAACCACTCTGCTATTATTTTGCTACTATCTTCGTCTGCTTGATGTGCAGCTTCGATATTATTTCTTGTTGTAAGATAAGTCGTGTCATCTGCATAAAGTATTGATTTTGATTCAATATGTGGAGGTAAGTCATTAATATACAGAATAAGAAGCAACGGTCCAAGTATCGACCCTTGGGGTACACCATAGTTCATCTTAGTTTCTGCAGACCAAGTTGAGTTTATTAGGACTCGCTGATACCTGTCAGTTAAATATGAGTTCAACAGACGGCACCTAGAAGGGTCAAAGTTATAGCAATATAATTTCCGCAACAACACATCATGTGGTATACAGTCAAATGCCTTTGAAAGGTCCACGAAGGATGCAACAGTGTCCATCCCACTATTAAATCCCTCCAGAACATTCTCAACAAGAGCCATGACTGCATTGTTTGTAGATCTGCCCTTGGGGAAATCGTACTGATTATTATTTAGTATGTTGTTCCGTTCTAAGAACTCGACTATTTGTTTAAATAATATTTTTTCCGAAATTTTAGAAACTATTGGAAGTAGTGATATAGGTCTATAATCATTTAAATTTAACGTAGATCCTTTTTTGAAGACAGGAATGACGTACCCCTTTTTTAGACATGTGGAAATATTGACAATTCTATGCACGTATTTATTAATTTAGGTAATGCAAGTATTATTACATTTACAATAGATTTTAAAATGTGGACATTTAAGCCATATATATCACGTGACTTTGAGTTGTTTAGACTTTTGATCACATCTCTTACCTCGACAGGACTTACAGTATGAAATTTAAAGTATGGTCCTGCTTTGGTAGGTATGCCATTGCACATCAATAGGATCCGAGGTAGAGCTAGGCAGTTGTTTATGAATTCTTTCCGCTATCGTACTAAAATACATATTAAAATCATCGGCTTGAATTTCACAGTCATTATTCGAGATTGTTTTTTTAGAAATCAGTGACCAAATGATTTGTGGACTGTTATTATTTTGCTTAATGAAAGAATCCGTTGCAGATTTTCTAGCTACTTTTAATGCCTGTGCATACTGTCGCCTGTAATTACGATAATTTCCTTTTAACTCAGGAAATCTATTGCTTGCTTCTCTCATGAGATGTAGAGTTTCGCGCATATTATTTAGATCATCATTGAACCATTTTATTTTATTTGCTTTACCATTTTCCCTAAATGATTTTTCTTGAAAACATTCCAGAATATATTGACTTAGATAGCTTGTAAATAAAGAAAATCTATCATCAATGCCTATGTTGGATTGGTATGCAAAATCAAAGTTTGTTGCTTCAAGTAGATTAAACAGTTTTATTTTACCTGCAGCAGTGATGGGTCTTGTTTTACGTTTTTTATACACATTTTGTTTCCTTGATAAATTTAATTCAATATGAATGCCGATATGGTCAGATAGTCCAGAATCTAGTAGACGAACGCAAATAGTTTCATCACACATGTTCGAAAAAATATTGTCCAGACAATTATTCATTCTGGTACTAAATGAAACCATACAGACCATGCCATACGTTTTCATTATATCGCATAGGTGGGAGGCTTGTGGATCCTCACTATTAAATTTAACGTTAAAGTCACCTCCTATAATGATTGAATCTTGAGTGTTTATTTCGCTTAATAATTTCGCTAAAATAGACATAAACATATTAAAATCGCCACAGGGAGAGCGATATATAACTATCACAGTGATATTAAATGATGGTAAAAAAGACGCAGCTACAGCTAGTATTTCACAGTCTTTTTCCCTAGACAAAACGTTTAATTTATCAATATTTTTAAATGATATGCGATTTTTTATTATCTGCATGACGCCACCGTGCAGATATTGAGTGCGCGCAAAGTGCGGCCCTATAGCAAAATCATCAAATCGCGCATTCATTACTTCACTTGCCTTTAGCCAGTGTTCGCAAAAACAAACTAAATCAAATATGCCATTATGCTTGATGAGAAACGATTCGAACTCGTTGTATTTATTTCTAATGCACTGAATATTTGTAAAGTACAAGAGAAGTAATGTATTATTGTTAGGTTCTACAAGGCATTTATGTTGTGGGTGGGTTCCTATGGGCCCGTTTAAAAATATACCTATTCAATACCACTCCATCAGGCCAGTTATTGGGGTCCATTAGTTTTTGGTGTTCCTTGAAATCGGCGCCGATCTTAAATCCAGAGTTCGGGGGGGTTAATTGTATTTTTTCGCATTGGATATCAGCATGCCCAATTATGCTTTCTACATGCTCTTTGATGTCGTCAACAGAGCAATTTTGTTTAACTCTCTTGATGAGAATCCAGGTTTTTTTGGTTTCGGCCTGAAATTTGAATTTAACGGACTCACCAGTCCCGACAATGGGCGTGTTATAGTGTTTGCGTCTTTTCTTCGATGTAACTAACTTGAATCCATTCTTAGTAGCAGATTGATTTGTATCACTTGATGTTTGCGGATTCCGCGCGCCATTTCCTAGACTGGATGCGGCCTCCTCTTCAGCAGTGTGGCCTAAATGATCGTCGATAGCTTCACTTTTATTATTGTTCGGTCGAGATTTATTTTTATTTTTAGTTTTATTAACATCACGGACTGTTTGGCTTGGGTTGTCCAGAGATGTTTTAATATTTGCAATTTCGCACCATAGTTTCTGAATTTCAGCTTTTACACTTTCTTTACCTTCCGTTTGCTTCGTTGCCAAATTTGAGGTTACGATTTCGTAAATTTTCTCACAACAGATCATTTCCACGTTTTCGTTGACATATAGACCCGGCACTCTTAGCGCACAGCCGTTATGAAACACATGATCACATTTAATGCATTGTATGCCTTTCTTGACAACCACAGAACATACTTTACACGCTGGGTCGTCAGATACACTTTTACGCGCCGCCATGACACGTATAATATTACTTATACAATTACAGAAGTTCTTAAGTATATATTAAATATTTTCAATCGAAACTAAAATTTAAAAAAAATGTAATAGGTTAATAAATTTTAATACATTTTCAAATTTTTCAAATGTCACATTGGAAAATCCAAAACAGATATTCACTAGTTTTTTTCAAGAATTTCGTTGAAAATAGCTCCTTTGTAAAATATTATTGTCAAGGTAACAACAGATGGTGTTCTGCAATAATGTAATTTCGACACTTTTTAATGAATACTGGACCCTAAAAATCCTCATATTAAAGCCGAGTCGTTTTTGTTTTGTATTTTTGCTAAAAAAATCACGTATTTGAGGTTTTCATTAATTTCTCTTTAAGAATAAGAGTACTATTAGTTAATATATTTTGTTTAATAGCCACTTATTTAAATTCAAAACTATTTAAAATGAAGAAATTTAAAAATAATGTTTTATAAGTAGGCTGCTGCTAAGTTCCACTGATCTATTCTGCGTTAAAAAAAATGAACCACCCTGAAGGAGTTGATGTAGAACTCTGAAATTTCTTGGCAATAGTTGATGTATGTTGATATACAATTGATTAAATTTTGAAGGCCAAGTGTCACTGCTAAAAAAAAATATCTCTTTCATATCATCTGAGAGTTTATTTCACTTTACCTTATTTATCTCATTAGTTTGCAGCCTTTTATTGTTTGACCTAATTGTTAGTGCCTTAAAAAATGCCGCGAGTGCGAAGACGCGGAAATTTTCATCATATTACACCATTTGAAAGAGGATGAATGATCGGAATGCATGAGGCTAAAATTGGCAGAAGTGTTGGTCGAATTTGGAGAGATTGACAGGTAAAAAGCCTATAAGCTCGCCGTAGAAGCAGTGTACGTCCCAGAGTAACACAAGAACTTGAAGATCGACTCTTAAGAAAGTGCAATTCGAGATCCTGCAGAACCGACACGATCGATTGCAATAAATTGGTTAAGAGCAATTGGTCATAGAGACTCTATGAGCACCATTTATAGGCGAATATGCTCTTTTGGTTTGCGGTCTTATCGCCTTTATTTTCGTCTCCCTTTAACAATTCAGCATAAGCCCTACAGGCTGCAGTGGAGCCAGGACTGACAAGATTGGGATCATCAATGGGTAGAAATTGTCTTCCGCGACGAATCCAGATTTTGTTTAGGGCACTCTGACGGATGTTTAAGGGTTAGACGACCTAGAGGTCAAAGAAAAAAAATACAATTTGTTCAACATTGTCACACTGCATTGACTCCTGGTGCAATGGTTTGGGGGGCAATATGCTAAGGAGGAAGGAGGACCCCTTTAATATTCATTCCGAGCACATTAAACGCGCGCCGTTACATTGATACAGTCTTGGAACCCATTCTACTTCCATGCCCAAAAGGCAATTTTCCAGCAAGAAAATGCGCGATCTCATACTGCTAACGTAATTACAGACTTTCTAGAACCAAACAACATTAATCGTTTGCCTTGGCCATCGAGATCACCCGACTTGAACCCCATAGAACAAGTCTGGGATATGATAGGCAGAACATTGCGTCGTTTACAGCATCCTCCAAACACTTTAGAACTGCGTCACCAGCTTCAGATAGTCTGGGACGAGCTACCTCAAGATGTATTCGACCATCTGATTTCTAGAATGCCCAGAAGGGTTGCTGCATTCATAAGAGTACGCGGAGATGTAACGCATTATTAATTTTTTCATAATAAATATTATTATTTTTCTATGAAAATTGAATCAATTGTATATCAACATACACTAACTATTTATAAGAAATTTCAGAGTTCTACGTCAACTCCTTCAGAGTGGTTCTTTTTTTTTAACCCAGTGTATATTACCAACTTCAAACATTTACCTTGGGCTTACCTGTTATACAGGGTTGGGCATATGTGTCGGAACACCTGATTTCTGGCTAAACGTCTGTTGTTTTCTTATTACTTTTAAAATAAATGTTTATGGCTTTATTTATTCTATTCAGTGACGTACTTTGATTTTCAACAGCTGCTCTATTTTTGGAGATATGACGTCATCAGCAATTTTTTTAAATAGATCACCCTGTATATTTTTACATTTTCGAATAGACACTTTTCCAACAATTACAATGATATAGGATTTGGTGGGTGTGCGACTTGTGGTTTTCTAAATATTAAATAAAATAATTCAATCCGTCACAAGTTGACTTTCATCTTTTTTCCACGGCTTTCTGATAAAACATTTGTGTGTTTTTGTTTACTGTCACTGACAGATAGTTTCCGTGTTAAATATTAACATTGCTGTTCAATTATGGGCGAACTAAGTTAACGTGAAAGAATTACGTTGTTAATGATGGTTGGTTTTGGAGATAGGCAGAGATCTCTACAAGATGCATGCAATATTTTTAATGCAACATTCCCTGATAGAAATTCTCATATTTCAAAATCAACAGTTTCAAGGGTTGTGCAAAAGTTTCACGAAATAGGAAGTGTTAAAAATCGCACAAAATCCGGTCGACGTAAATGGGCCACAAATGAAGATAATTCACTTGATGTCCTTCTGAATCTACAAGAAGAACCAAAAACGTCAGTACCTAAATTAGCTTTACATCACAGTATTAGCCAGAGATCGGTAAGGAGTATATTGTCCAAAAATAACTTTCATCCGTATAAAGTACATTTAGTGCAGGAATTAAATGTAGATGATCCTGATAGAAGGATGCAGTTTTGTCAGGAAATGATGGATAACATTGAAATTAATAGTAACTTTGTTAATAACATAGTATTTTCTGATGAATCAACATTTTGCCTGGATGGTTTTGTAAATCGACATAACTGTCGCTACAGGGCTGATCAGAATCCTTACTGGATGGAAGAAAGTCACACCCAAGACCCTCAAAAATTAAATGTATAGGCGGGGATAATCAGAGAACATATCATCGGACCATTCTTTCTTAGAGAAAATTTAAACTCCAACCGGTATTTACAACTTTTGCGGGAGCAAATTATTCCGGCATTAATTCGGTTATTTCCAAACGAGCTAAATCCCGAACTATTGTCAGATGGTATTTGGTATCAGCAAGATGGAGCTCCGCCTCATTACGGAATTAACGTGCGTCAATATCTAAATGAAATATTTCCACAGAGATGGGTAGGTCGAAGAGGACATATTGAATGGCCACCACGATCACCTGATTTAAGTCCTCTGGACTACTTTCTTCGGGGCCATTTAAAATCTGTGGTCTACAAGTCCAAACCTCAGTCGTTAGAAGAGTTGGAAGATAGAATTAATATGGCTGTGCAAGAAATACCACTGCAGACTATTCAAAACTCTTTAAAAGCCTTCGTTGATCGTTTAGGCTATTGTCAGGCTACTGAAGGTCACCATTTTGTACATTTATTATGATTTTTTTTTCTTAATATTAAATGCTCAATATTTTGTATTAAAAATTTAATTTTCCATTATTTTATTTAATATTTAGAAAACCACAAGTCGCACACCCACCAAACCCTATATCATTGTAATTGTTGGAAAAGCATCTAATAATAATAATAATTCAATTTATTTCAAAAAATAATGCGAATACAAACATATATACATATACCTACAACACATTAAGTTGAAAACGTCCAATATAGTAAACTGTAGCAAAAATTATAGGAATTTTCACCAGTTAGTATTCAGAGAGTGAATAGAGTTCTCTTTGAATTAAGTAATCTTTAAGATTTCTTTTAAATGCGTTTAAATTGACTTCTACCTGAAGTGCTCTAGGAAGTTGATAAAAAAATTTTACTGCTGCATAGTACGGGGATTTTTCGTATATTACTAATTTATGGATTGGTAGATCATATAGATGTGTATTCCTAGTGAGATAAGAATGTTTTTTAGTACAATCTTTAAACACATGCCGATTTTTAAAATGATAAATAAGTACTTCATATACTAATAAGCTATAGAAGATTAATATTCCTGCTGATTTGAAACGTCCTTTGCAGGAATCCTTATATTTCAAACCCAGAAGAATCCTGACTGCCTTCTTTTGAATTATAAATATTCTAGTACTAAATGAACTTCTTCCGTAAAATATTATTCCATATCTTATAATGGATTCGAAATTAGTATGATATAATGAAAGTAGTGTTTTTGTATCAAACATTTTTACCAAAATTCTAAATGTAAAGCAAGTCGTGTTTAACTTGGAAGCAAGACTAGTACAATGTTCTTTCCAATCTAAATGCTGATCAATAGTCATTCCTAATATTTTACAATTATTTTTAAGGCCAATATTCGTATTTCCTAGCTGAATTTCGTTGATTACATGGTTAATGTGTTTAGCACTGAATATTATTACATTTGTTTTCCCTTTATTTAATACTAATTTATTTTGATTCATCCATTTCTCTGCCATATTAAATAGCGCTTGAGCGTTTATTATTAAATTATTTAATGAATTGCTTTTGACTAAAATGCTTGTATCATCTGCATAGTTAATTATAGTATTTTCACTTGTTATTTTGGGAAGGTCGTTAATGTATATAAGAAATAAGAGTGGTCCTAAAATACTCCCTTGTGGGACGTCGATGTTTGTTGCGATTTCAGTGGATAATTTGTCTCTTATTTTTACTATTTGTGTTCGACCTGATATGATTTTATAAGATCAAGTGCGACACCACGGATTCCATACAATTCCAGCTTAGTAAATAGTATTTGGTGATCCATGGTGTCGAAAGCCTTAGAGAGATCGAGAAATATTCCAATAGATTTATTCCCGTTTTCCATTGCTTCCACTATTTCCATTATATAGCTATATAAGGCAGTAATGTTTTTTAACTCATTTATTATGTTAAAAATCTCAGCTGATGACGCAGCTTTAAAAAATATTGATTTATGGAATCGTTCAACGTTAGACGAAAATAATGTATTAGGTAATTGCGTAATAAGTTGAGTTGCTACAGTGCTGAAATAAGCATTCATTTCATTGGTGTATTCTGAAACATGTTCAACATGATCACAGTTACCCTTTCCTAATTGTTTATTGATAATTCTCCACGTACTTTTTATTTTGTTGTCACTCTCTTGAATAATTCTAGCATAATCATTCCTTTTAGCCTGCCAAAGCAGTTTACTATACTCAACGTTAGTTTTATTATAAAGGGCCTTAGCTTCAGAATTATAATGTTTTATCACATACAGTGAGTCTAAAAGGTTCTTATGACTAATGATTTCAGGAGAGTTATACACTTTATTCAAATCTTTGGTTACTTTCCGATTTATTTTTGGGCAAGCTTTGTTGAGCGAGTTATGTATAACTTTCATGAAACCAGTCCATGATTCATCTACATTGTTACTTGTGTATACACATGACATATCAGAATTTTCTGTTAGTAAACATCTTAATTTTGAAATATTTTGACTGCTAAAATTTCTGACTAGACTGAGAGTTTCTTTTAGTGGAAAAGCCGGTACTCTCCATGTTGGTTTTTGAGTAAGATGGTCTGATATATGACTAACAAGGACTTGAGTGGTATAGTACACAGACATATTAGTTATAATATTGTCAATTAGTGAGTTACAGGTTGAACTAATTCTCGTATCGCTATCAATCGTAATACTCACATTGTATGATCTTAACAATGTCAAAAATTCAAACGATTCAGCAGTATCATCTCTTATATTTATGTTGAAGTCCCCAGATATAATTCCACTAATAACTTGTTTAATAAAAAGTTAAACTTTTGAAAAAATTCTACAATATTATGACTATATGGCGCTCTATAAATTGTGATAATTACATATTTATTATTATAGAAGATACATTCGACTGCCGCACACTCAAACGCACTTATGCTTGATATTTTGTTTATATCGCTTCTCATTACACATTTCACACCATCTATTCGAAAATGTAAAAATATACAGGGTGATCCATTTAAAAAAATTGCTGATAACGTCATACCTCGAAAAATAGAGCAGCTGTTGAAAATTAAAGTATGTCACTGAATAGAATAAATAAACCAATAAACATTTCTTTTAAAAGTAATAAGAAATCAATAGACGTTTAGCCAGAAATCAGGTGTTCCGACACATATGCCCAACCCTGTATATCCACCAACAATAATGCATATTCTAAATACATCATCTTTTAGGCTTCACTTGAAGATATCTTTTATTTCAGATCAGGAAAATTCACGCATGAAAACGTTCAAGAGCTAACATATTGGCGTAAAATCATCCCCTCAAATCAAAACAATCACGGTGTGTATATTTACTACAACCCCAATTACACTGACACAAGCGTTTAATTGATGGTGAGCTTTAAAAACGACAACAACGCACACCCTCCCCAGATAAATCAAGTGACAAATTGATGCGCGCCCCCATAATTGTTTTATAAATATTCGGATGCTGCCCGGATAGCAGGTGGTTGGGATTTAGACGGGATTAACACTTCACCGGGCCCCTTTCTAATACACGGAGCCCTGTCGTGTTCGCACCCTCCTTCCCCATGGGATGTCTAATAGGGCGGAAAAGTATCTAACAATTTTATAATTCGCTCCACCCCTCGCACAGATGAAATTTAATATTTATGGGGAAAACATAAACGGAACATCCCCATGTCAATTGAAATGTGTGCTATGAAAAATGTAATGTGTTTATTCGCACCGGAAAAAAATTACATATAAATTTTAAAATATAATTCATCGTTTTACGAGTCTTCGGTATGTAGTATTATCAAAGTGTTGGAGGATTGAAGAACTTATAACTAAATCAAATAATGGAGGGTTGAAAGCAGAACCTGATTAACACAGCCCGTTGGGAAATTCTTGGTCAAAAATATCGAACCTAAACAAGGCCTAAAAATGACTTTTTTTTTTAATTGACCAAATTTCATAAAAATGCTAAATTTAAAAAACATTTAAAAGAAAATAAAAAATACATGTCCTTTTTTGTTATTAACAAAGCCCGTTAGAACATTTCTGGGCAAAAATATCGAACTTAAACTAGGCCTAACAATGACTTTTGATATTTTGAAAATTGATCAAATTTCATAACAGTGCTAAGTTAAAAATTATTTAACCGAAAATGAAGAATATGTGTCCTTTTTTATTACTTATTATTATTAACGAAGCCCGTTAGTACATTTGTGGCCAAAAAATATCGCCTAACAATGACTTGATTTTTTGAAATTGACCAAATTTTATAAAAGTGCTAAGTTAAAAAAATATTTAAACGAAAATGAAGAATGTGTCCTTCTTTTATTAGTCACTATTATTAACAAAGCCCGTTAGAACATTTGTGGCTTAAAATATAGAACCTAAATTAGGCCTAACAATGAACATAAACTAAACCTAAAAATGACTTATGATTTTTTTTTAATTGACCTTTTTTCTAACTAACAAGGGGACCATTAGACCTGTTAATAACGGATTTTGATGGGTGTTACATATATCGTAGAGGTACTTGCCCTGTTCACGAAGGTGTACAGGAAATTTTCAAATGGGCCTTAGATTCGGAGAAAAACGATTTTAAAGTCACTCGGAATGCATCGAGCAGCCGCCAGGTGTCCATCCCGAATATTAATATAAATTAACAAAAGCGTTTTCATGATTGATTATTTAGGTAGTTTTTACAATAAAGTGAAATGCAATTAATTTATTACGACATATTGATTTCTTTTTAATGAACACATTTATAAAGTAATTTCTTTACTACTAGGTGTACAAGTACATGGATGATACTTGTCAAAGCACGGGAAGCACAAATAACATAGCGTCAAATTTTGGGCCCCACAGTGAAAATTACACACCTACATCTTTACCATCACTGATAGTTTGGGAATTTATTGTTTTCAACAATTGGTCGGGCCCCTATTTGGGTCGGGAATTCCCGATCCTATATTTCTTCTTGAAACGTCCCACCCAGGCCCTACTAGTAATAAATTGAAAATTGTCGGATAAAAATGGTCTGCAATTGCATTAAATATTGAAATAATGTTTATAACATTTTGACAAGAAATTTTGACGTACGTGGTGTCAATTTAAAATATTTCAAAAATCCTGAAGGATCTATGCATTCCGTGAGAGAAACGTATTCTCTCACGAAGGGGGAATGAGCAACATTGCATGGCTCAAATGACCACTGTAATTCGATTATTACTCCCGAATTTGGATAAAAAATATATATACCGTGCGAGTGTAAAGTCTGGAACTATCGCAATAAATCTTTTATTAAAGGTTTAAAAAAATCCTCAAACTCGTCAATTTGTATCTTAAATGAGACATATTTTACTGTAATTATCACTTAAGGATCGTCTTTTGTTTTTGAAATATGACGTAAGCGATAATTTTTTTAAATGAATTTTTTTAAATGAAAACCTATTTTTATGCTGAATTCGGAAAGAGCATGAAATTCTAAGACCAAATACGTAAAAAAAGTATGATACTTTATTTTCCAATTTGGAAGATTTAATAAAAATTAAAAAATCGAAAAAACGTCAAGTAGGTCAATGATTTAATAGCTTACTTACTTTTTCATTGCGTGTATTACAATCATTATGAATTACAAAAAACAAAAAATAACAAAATAAAGAAAAACAATTAAATTAAATGTTCAAACTGACCACCATTTTGTACAAGGCAGTACCCAAGTCTGTACTGAAATTCTTTACAAACTTTAACCAAACTTTCGGGTGGAATGATTCTTATTTCTGTCCGAATTCTTTACGGTAACTCTTCTATTATCTGTGGGCGGTTTATGTAAACCTTACTCTTTAGATAGCCCCATAAAAAGAAATCCATCGAAGTTAGGTCAGGTGATCTCGGAGGCCACTCAACAGCTTCCCTTCTGCCTATCCATCTACCAGGAAAAAATTGATTTAAATAATTCCTAACACCAACAGCAAAATATGCCGGAGCACCATCTTGCTGAAACCATAACGTACCATTCGGCAGATCTGGATCTTCATTGTTCGGATAAAGTGACGCAAGAGCAGAAATTAAATCGTTTCTTAAGAAATCCAAATACTTTTCATGTGTCAATGAACCCTCAATAAAAAAATGGGCCTAGAATTCTATCCCCTACAATTCCTGCCCAACCGTTGACATTTTGAGGAAACTTCGTGTTCCTTTCGTCCATCCAATGCGGATTTTCAGGTGCCCAATGTCGATAGTTATGGCGATTAACTGTTCCATTTAGGTGAAATGTTGCTTCATCAGAAAAAAAAATGATTCGATTAAAAAGTCGTCATCGATATTACACCGCTACATCATTACCTCGCAGATCTCTGTTCTGCGAGCAGGATCATCTCCTTTTGAACTTTGTAGGGATCAGTGGCGGCTAGTGGAACATGTTGATGGTAGAGCCACTTATACAATATACCCTCCCCCCTCTCTTTTTTTGAAAAAAGAAAGAACGATTTATCTTCCTAGACCAAAGTAACTGGCGAAAAAGAATTAATTAAAAATTCTTGCTGAGCTTGAAACAACAGGTAGTGCCATGGCTCATTGGCTCTATATAACGAGTCGCCCCTGGTAGGAATGCTATTTATATTTCTTTAAAATCTTTATAAGTGACCTTTGAGAATTATCATTATTTGCGGCTAGTTCTTTTCTAATCCCATGGGGATTTTCTCGCAGAGACAACAGAATATCTAACTCTCTACCTCCTTCCGTTGTTGGATGATCAGTCCTATGACGATCCCTCACATGTCCGAGTTCAGAAAACTTTCTTTCTATTTTGGAAACTGTCGCTATTGTGATAGGTTCTTTATCAGGATACCTGTTATTGAATAGCTCACAAACCTCTTGTTTAAAATCATATTAAAATATATTGTTTAATATATTTAATTCATCGGTTAATTCCTTTAAACAAACTTTAATGAACAAACTTTAGAATAAGATTGTATTTATATTTGTTCAATAATTCGAGTTTATTTTAATTTAACATTTTACTATTTAGGTGTAATTGTAATACTGCGTATTTTGTTTTCATTAGTCGTAGTTTATTTAATCTTGATCAACACTTCGTTTTGTGTTAATTATTGTCGGGCATACATGTGTTCTTTAAATCATATATTTATATACCGAGTGTTTGGGATAAGGGGCGAACATAGGGATTTAACATGTAAAATTAAATATGTGTAATTATTTGCTCCCCTATTCATTTTAGAGAAAAATCGTAAAGGAATATTTTTTAGAGAATTAAAAACTGTAAATGTATCATCCATTTAATTTACGTTTGTACCAGCATACACCTCAGAAATAATAAAAATAAGTTTAACAATTTACCATTTAATAAAAACCCTTGCCATGACTTTGACAAATGTCATGTTTCATGTTATAGTGAAAATAATAATATTGTAAGTCAGATATCAATTCTAGTTATTACGATGAACAATAATCTGAGTTATTCCAATGAAGAGAGGGTATTCATTATTAAAACATTTTACAGTGGCGTCAGTTTACGCAGAGTTCGTGACTTATTTTCGGTTACATTTAACAATCGACCAATTCCGTCCGTCTGTATCAACAATTTCCAAATTTGTGAAAAAGTTCGAAAATACAGCAAGTGTAGCGGCAGATGATTCAAAAGGTATTTCAATAGTCCAATTTTAACAAATATTATTTCAAAAACATTAACATTGCAGGCAAACGGAAGAGAAGAAGCAACGATGAATTGGAAGAAAGAGTTTTGGGGTTGATAAATGCTGATCCAACAACTAGCATACGATGCATTGCTCGTGAGTGCAGCGTGTCTACATTCTCAGTGTATAAGATTCTGAATAAGCATGGGTATTATCCCTACAAACATCAATGCCATCAGGAGATATTGCTAGTGGATGAAGAAAGCAGGCGTGTATTCTGCGAGATAATGCAGGATCGATCAAACATAGACAGAAACTTTTTGCAGTCTATCTGTTTTACGGATGAATGCACGTTCACACTTAACAACGAGCCCAACACTCAGAACACGCGATACTGGACCCAAGAAAATCCGCGGATATGCCTTAGAACTAGAACCCAGTTCCCGCAAAAAATCAATATTTGGGCTGGTATTTTTAAAAATAATATTATTGGGCCGTTTGAAATATGTGGAAATTTAAATTCGAATTCTTATTTAGACCTTTTAATCAACCAACTTCTTCTAACGCCCTGCGTTAGAAGAAGTTGCACGTGACAATCAGGAGATATGGTATCAGCATGATGGATGTCCAGCCCATTATGGTTTAAATGTAAGGGAATATTTAAATGCTAATTTTCCCAATTGCTGGATTGGTCGCGGTGGCACTATCAACTGGCCACCAAGATCTCCTGATTTAGCACCATGTGATTTCTTTTTGTGGGGTCACTTGAAAAACAAAATTTACAAAAAACACCATCCAAATATTGAATCTTTGCGGGAAGCAATTTTTGCGGAATGCACATTGATTACAGATAGGCAGTTGGCTAATGTTAGACATGCATTTTATAACCGATTGGGTTATTGTTTACACCAGAACGGAGAACTTTTTGAGTACTTGCTCTAAAATTTCCCGTTGACCGCTGGTTACGGTAAAACCAAAAATATATCACGAACTGTGTGTAATCTGACACCACTTTAATTCAATTCATAGTTGCTTCTTCTGTTCCGTTTGCCTTTAATTTTAATATGTTTGAAATAATATTTGTTGAAATTGGACTATTGAAATACCTTTTGAATCATATGCCGCTACACTTGCTGTACTACCGTGGACAAAAAAAATGTCACCCCTAATTTGTCATGTGTCTATTATTTCTTATTTTTTAGTGTTGTGAATTTGACTTATGTAACCTTAATATTTGACAGTGACAGTAATAATTAGCTTAATAAGTTTGTGGAGATAGGATTCTTCGAATCGTGCATTTCGTGGCCGATATACTTTCGTTCTTCCATTATAGGATGATTGAAACGTTTTTTTTATCTGAAAATATCACTTTACTCCAAAAGTCTTCTTGCCTCGGAAGATATTCCAGTGCAAAAACAATTCTGCTGTCCTTATAAATTTGAGTCAATAGAGGTTTTCTGGCTGCGGCATGGCAAGATAACGCACTTAACTTTAGAGGTCTGCAAGCTGTTCGGGAACTTCCAGGAAAATTTGTTATAAATGCGGCATTTGTAGCATTTTCAATCAGATTTTCTATTAAATAGTTTATAACAGCATCATTTTCTTCATTATTTGAAACTTTTTGGCGGCCCAAACCTTTAATCTGCTCCAATCGTCTTTCCTTCCTCCACATTTTTGAAATTTTTTGCACTGAACGTCTACTTACATTCAATTCAGCTGCTACATCATTGATATTTGCCACATTTGACCTGCATAGCAATTTGTGCTTTCTGTGTGTTACTTAAGTATGGCATATTCAATTTATGTTCATATATCTATATGATTAACACATATCTGACAAGATTGACATTTGCCGGTTTGTCAAATTAAAAGTCATATTTACATTAATCAAATTAGGGGTGTCATTTTTTTTGTCCACGGTAGTATTTTCGAACTTTTTCACAAATTTGGAAATTGTTGATACAGACGGAATTGGTCGATTGTTAAATGTAACCGAAAATAAGTCACGAACTCTGTGTAAACTGACGCCACTGTAAATATTTTGATAATAAATAATACACTCTCTCCATTGGAATAACTCATATTATTGTTCATAGTAATAACAATGCGTGAATTGATATTTGGACGTGGATGGAACTGCGGGTTAAGGAGATTGAATGATTCGGGAAATTGGCGTCGGCTACGAGGCCATCTGCCATAATCATTGTATTGTAATATATCAGAAATTAAATGAATAACTGAATAATGAAAGACAAATGCAATGTCCATGGTCCCGAGCGAATATTCCGCGACCCCGAAATCGTTCGCCCGGGCTGGGATTCGAACCCTCGCGGCACGCGGTGCAACCGGCATAAGCGCTCGCTTGTACCCACTACACCAACGGGCCGCCCGAATTAATGTTTGACTAGTAAAATTATTCTCAACAGTAATATAACGAGTGCCTATGATTTTGCCGGCAATTATTAGCGGCAGGATCACGATTGCTTGTTGCGACGAAAATCGGCACGACTGCGAAGCAGGAGTGCCGATTTTCTAGAAGCAACAAGCAAGAGTGATCAGACGCTAATAATTGCCTAGGAAAAATCAGTCACGAGTTAGATTCGGGAAGACAATTGGCCGAACAGAAAGTTCACACTTCTTAATTTGAAAAATTAAATTTAGTGACACCAAGTGTCAGACGTGTATTTATCTGCGCCACAATAATTGTAGTAAAAATGAGCTTACCAACATTTTGAGAAATGCCTATGAATACTATTACTGATGAAAGCACTAACACTTCACCCGAAAATACAAACAGATCGAATTCAGGAGCAAACTGCTTAAAAGTCCGGCAATAACTGACGTTTTATACGCTATAGAAAATGAACCAACGCGTTGCTAGGCAATACCAACATGAGAGATTATCTGATTAGATACGACCCAGGGTAAATTGCCATGCATAACATAGAGCGTGGTCTGTTACGCATCGTAATTAGAATTTTATTGGATCATCTCATCAACGTTATTCGATTTCATTGGTTAGTAAGTAACTGAGGGCAATTGTCAACAGTAATATAACGAGTGCCTATGATTTTGCCGGCAATTATTAGCGGCAGGATTACGATTGCTTGTTGCGACGAAAATCGGCACGACTGCGAAGCAGGAGTGCCGATTTTCTAGAAGCAACAAGCAAGAGTGATCCAGACGCTAATAATTGCCTAGGAAAAATCAGTCACGAGTTAGATTCGAGAAGACAATTGGCCGAATAGAAAGTTCACACTTCATAATTTGAAAAATTAAATTTAGTGACACCAAGTGTCAGACGTGTATTAATCTGCGCCACAATAATTGTAGTAAACATGAGCTTACCAAGATTTTGAGAAATGCCCATGAATACTATTTCTGATGAAAGCACTAACACTTCACCCGAAAATACAAACAGATCGAATTCAGGAGCAAACTGCTTAAAAGTCCGGCAATAACTGACGTTTTATATGATATAGAACATGTACTAACGCGTTGCTAGGCAATACCAACATGAGAGATTATCTGATTAGATACCACCCAGGGTTAATTGCCATGCATAACATAGAGCGTGGTCTGTTACGCATCGTAATTATAATTTTATTGGATCATCTCATCAATGTTATTCGATTTCATTGGTTAATAAGTAAATGAGGGCAATTGTCAACAGTAATTGCACAAGTGCATTGGAAATTATCGGTAACAAGTTTGTGCGATTTTGACAAACGAAGTCGTATTGTTTGGCAACAGCCCCGAGCCCGGAAGGGCGAGGGGCTGTTGCCTAAAACAATGCGACTGAGTTTGTTGAAAGAGTGCAAACTTGCGATAATTTACAATGCACGTGAGCAATTTATCAGACTATATCCCAACAAAAATATTACAACAAAATAGAATGACATTTACTGTCATCGCGGGCGTGTCGTGCCGGTGTGAATATTACATTTTTAAACGGATCAAACAAAATTTGAAAATCAGAAACGTACTTCTCTTGCACTAACTTAGCACTGGTATTCCATATGGAGTTTACATTTTCTTTACAGTACGTACCGTTCGCGTTTCGCACGTTATGTGCCCCGTTTTCCAATATTGTAGAAATGACTTCCCGAGTACAGGTCATGTTAGTGACTCCGCCCACTCTTTTTGGTTGGGCCTCTTTCCCTTTTTCTTGAATTACTTCAAGAGAAACACTTCCAATGCGGAGTTTTCACTAATTTTAATAGCGTTCTACCCACAAACTGACGTTTGACATTGAACGTTGTTTTTCTTGAAACCAATCATGTGCCGAAACATAATGCGAGTAGAGAACTAATCTCAAAGCCGCATTCGAACTCTACATGATATGTTTCCTGAAAATAGAAGTTATATAGAATCTGATTGGTTCTAATTCATTTGAATTTCGGCATGCTACGTTTGGCGGGATATAGTCACCATAACATGACATTTGTCAAAGTCATGGCAAGGGTTTTTATTAAATGGTAAATTGTTAAACTTATTTTTATTATTTCTGAGGTGTATGCTGGTACAAACGTAAATTAAATGTATGATACATTTACAGTTTTTAATTCTCTAAAAAATATTCCTTTACGATTTTTCTCTAAAATGAATAGGGGAGCAAATAATTACACATATTTAATTTTACATGTTAAATCCCTATGTTCGTCCCTTATCCCAAACACTCGGTATATTTTTTGTATTATTAACATTTACTGTACGATTTATGTAAAAGGCGTTTGCCGTTAATAAACAATTATTATTATTATTATTAAAATTTCAATTCGCTCTTTTTCAATCAAATATAGCACCATTATTTACTTAATTACCTAAAAAACACAATAAAAACAGATAAACAAGCTGATGAAGAATTGTCATAATTTTAACGGCAAGTGTTACATGGCTACTTAATTTTTTTTTAATTAAAACTTGGAACTCTCGATTGTTATTAGGTTTTTGGTTTTAAAACTTTAAAAGTAGTTTTTCAAAATACAGTATCATACTTTTTAGCGGGTTTGGTCTTAGAATTTCATGCTCTTTCAGCGTTCAGCATAAAAAATGGTGATGTGGCCATCATGTTACTTTCTCCGATTTGATGGTCTCATAGCCATTTATATTTACGTTTTCACGGTTTATTTTCAATTGAAATCATATTTTAAATGTACATCGAGCGTTGCGTAAACTCGGGTGAATCTGACGTTTAAAACGTCAAAATTATGAAAGATGGAAAAATTACACTTCAAATTAAAAAACTCAGTTTACTAACGAGATTTCGAAAAAAACTTATTCTTTAGAAGTTGTTTATTTTAGCATTCTCTACAATTATTATTAACATAAATTTGCTGTAACTATTAACGTTTCATAATTATAAACCAATAATTAAAAAAATAATAATACATTTTTTTCTCGAATAGCAATGATTTTATGAAAAATATTTTCAAGCAAAAGATGTTCATTTATTTGTTGTCTTCAATGTTTGTTTAAATCTTTTTGTGATATTTTTCATATTTAAGAAAATATTGGCAAAAAACAAAAAATAGTTAAGGTAAACGCCCACTTCCGGTGTACGAAATTTTACCAAAAGCTTTTCAGTTCTTTGGATTATCAAATAAGACGTATGTTCAAAGTTTTATATCAATTGCTCTATTAGTTTTTGAGATACAGCGCACACACACAGACACACACACACACAGACACAATTTTTTTTTTTCCAGAAATTGTTGAAATGGCCTCTAGGGACCCCAAAACGGATATTTCCGTAAAAAAAATTTTTGGAAAAAAAAATCACGATCACAATACTTTCTCGTACTTCGTAACGGAGAAAGTAAAAATAGGGTTTCCATTTAAAAAAAATGGTGGTTACGTCATATCTCAAAAACAAAAGAATCCTTTTAAGTAACAATTACAGTAAAATATGTCTCATTTAAGATAAAAATTGACGTGTTCGAGTATATTTTTTCAAAAACGTTTAATCGCACAGTATAATGTGTACATTCTTTGCATTCCACTTTGTTGTAAAAACTACCTGAATATTCAAAATACATTATCATGAAAACGGTTTTTGTAATTTATATTAATACTCGGGATGCATACCCTGCGGCTCCTCGGTGCGTTCCGAGAGATTTTAAAATAATTTTTCTCCGATTTTAAGGCCCATTGGAAAACTTTCTGTATACCTTCGTGAACAGGGTTACAATATATGTAACACCCATCAAAATCCGTTATTAACAGGTCTGATGGTCCCCTTGTAAGGGGACCATGAAGGGGAAAATGAAGAATATGTGTCCTTCTTTTATTACGTAATATTATTAACAAAGCCTTTTAGAACATTTGTGGCCAAAAATATCGACAAAGTATGCCTAAAGCTACGCGCACACTTGTCAGAATCGGACGGACGGCACGCATCGGAAAAAAATGCTTAACACAGTTGTAAACGAGTCAACGCACATTTATCCGTTCCATACCGTACCGGTAAATGTGCGTTGACTCGTTTACAACTGTGTTAAGCAATTTTTGACGATGCGTGCCGTCCGTCCGATTCCAAGTTCGCGTGTAGCTTAACAATGAGTTTTGATTTTTTTTTAATTTACCATGTTTCATAGATGTCTTATAGAAAAATCCAGGTAAAGTTAAAAGCTTACTGTTATTACTATAGCGTTAGTACTATTTGATTAATTATTAATTTTAATCCATTTTCAGAAAATTCGTAGAGGTTACTTACTTAGAAATGTAGTAAATGCAAAACTGGATTCGTGGCTGAAATTCCAATCGGTGAAAGGCGCCCCCCATGTATCAGATAACGGATTGCACTTGCGAACCAATATCATTGCACATTAGCCCTGCCTCAAGAATGAGACTACAGCACTATTTTTTCTCTTTCATCTGTGAACTAGCGACCACCCTTGGTCTACTCTAAACCAGTCTTCGGCTACCGACGCTGTTAGGACTCCAGGGTTGTTTCTGGTCTCCAATGTATTATTCTAGAGGTATATTTCTCGGTATTTTCCCTACCACTGAAACACAGAATAACGGTTCAAAGTGCATTCCGTGTTGTTGAATGCATCATTCAGCATAAAGAATCGATGCTTCTCTGGCAAGTCATATACCATCAGAATAACCCTTGATAGTTACAACAGCTTCCAAGATCCGATTCATTATTTCTCTTTGTATGCGACTCGTTTTTTTGCAATATAAAATCAATAAATATATATTTTTTAATCCATGCTACATAACCTTGCGGGTATATCCATAGAGTATTTGGGAAAAATTTCAGATAGATTGCTACATCCGTCTGCGTACAGTCACTTCCAGCAATTTAAAAACACTGTTCTGAGAAAAACGCGTTTGAAAATCCCCGCCACTCGGTGCTGCGTTGTATGTACGTGGCGCGCTTAGGCCCGCCGTTTGGACACAATATTCTATACACCCACAGCTTCTAAAAAATGCAAAATAAAAAAAAATTGAATCTAACAAAGTAGACGGTACCCTTAAAGTTCGAAGATTTTAAAATCATGATTTTGGCATTTGAAAATACATAACTGCCAAACGCATTGTCCGATGTAGATGATTCTAACGTCAAAAAGAGGAAAATTTTGTGCGATTTAAAAACCGATTAACAAATAATTTCGTCAACTCAAAACATCAAAATTGCACGTTTTCAAGATTTAAAATTGCGATTTTGATTTTTTTTAATTGTTGAAAATTGAAGTTGACGAATTAAGAAGCTTACCCGACAAAGTGGGCGTTTGGTCCAAAAAGGTTCCCAGTTAGCACACTTGTATCAGAAACATAACTGGGAATAAATTCTCAGTTTGAGCTTGCTCAGATACAAACTAAACTAACAAAGGAACTTGGCAGAACAACGCGAATTAAATAAACAACATTTTTTCACAAATTGGAGAGAAAGTGGATTTCTCAGCCGTCGAAATCGTCCGAGAAATAATCATTTTTCGTCCTACGAGCTTCCACTATTTATTTTAACTGTCACGGCTGACAGCGTGTGGTACGTCAAGTCTGACCTTTTTGTACTTATATACGTTGTGTTTAATTTTTGTAGTAACCCTTAATTATTTAACAGATTCATTACGAGTGTCGATGCGTGTTGGTTAGGTTTAGGTAAATGAAATGCTTGTTTGTTGAACGAATGGACGTTTATTCATTTGATTTATTAGTTCTGGCATTTGCATTGGTACAACAAAGAGAATGTCATCTGATTTACGAACACATTTCCTTGTTTTACCAATAGATCTGGGAAAACCCTGTGGGAAAACCAGTCTCAGAACTGTCGTCGAACATTTTACAAAAAAATATTGCAAGAATTTGAGATTTACAACAACTGTCGTACTTTTTTTTTGACCAGACCAGAATACGTATGACTCAGAATTGTTTGTAACGACGTGAGGCTTGTCAATTGACCTCTTTGCTTGATGTCGATAAAACTTTCAACTAGACCTCAATGAATAACTTACACAATCGGTGACCTTGACTATACTCTTTCGTTGGGAGAATAAGATTACCATCAGAAATTGATAAGATTACCATCAGAAATTGGGTGCTCTTTTCCTAGCGCTCAAAGCGTCTTGGCGATACACCCTTTCTATACAACCCATGAGGTTGTAAAGAAATCAATACGTTCTATAATGACAAGTTAAAGTTATTAGACATTGGATTTTGGAGGCTATTTTCCTAGCGCTCAAAGCGTGGACAACTCAAATGTGAATTGTTTCATATTTCGTTGCAGAGTGATTACTCGGATGCAGTTATTCATTGGATCTGTGTTTCGCATTTCGTAATAGAGTAATTATTCAAATGTGAATTGTTTCACATTTCGTTGCAGAGTAATTACTCGGATGCAGTTATTCATTGAGATAAGTTCACTTCACACATTAAAGAAATTACACCCTGTATGTTGTCGAATCACTCACTGATTCTCACCATTCTATTTCCATCACGGAAGTCCTCCTGAATTTTGTGATCCCGTCCCTTTTATCATCTTGCCCCCGTCACATTCAGAAATACACGTGCCAAATTTGCCTCGTGTATGTTTGAGTTCTTTCCCGTGAATGTACTTATTAGTATTTTTCTGGTCTTGTTTTGGACGTTGAATTTTATGAATTGCATTTTTTGAATCTCGGTCAGGAGGATGTTTACGTTTTCTTCCCGGTGCTTAGTGTGATTTTTTTTATGATACAAGTTAAAGAGTTCTCTGTACGAGGCGTATTCTCCGGCGTGGATGTGTTGTTGTTTATTTTAGCGATGTTATTCCGACCGCGACACCGCGCGTGTCTCAACTTCTTGCTTACATTTTCTTTTGCGATTGATATTTATCATGCGCTATTATAATTATTGTATGAATTACATTTATCAGATTATTACAATTACGAATGATTTTGCTGAAAAAAATATTACATTAATTATTTTTATTGCGGGACCCATGTACTCATTACAAGCGTTTTTTTTTCTGTTAGGTTTTAGAAACGAACGTTTTACTCCCATTTGTGAAAAAATAGTATATTTACCTTAAGAGAGAATGCTATTTTTCCCTCGGGAAACAAATTTGCACCTCAGCAAAAATCACGCATTTCTCTTCCTTGATATATAATCTTCTATTATTTAGAACTGAGCACAAAAGAGCAAACAAAACAAAACTAAATATTTGTCTATTAGCTGCCAACAAGGTGTTAATAGTAGTAATCATGATCGCCAACATTCGCTGAGCGGATAGGGTACACGAAGAAGAAACAACTGATTTTTAACAAATCATTATTTTATTTCAAATTTCGGGCAATCGTTTGTGACTTGCAGGAAAAAATAGATTTACAAATGGAAAAAAATTGAAATACCCTAATATGATTGAAGAAGATCCAAGATTTGTTGTGTTTGCTCTTCTGTGTTCAGTTTCTTTATTTGATTCGCATTGTTTTGCCAAGTTCTTTTGTTAATTTTGTTTGTTTGCATATCAGCAAAATTATGTCAGTGCCATTCAAACTGTGTCTAACAGAAAAAATAACTATACAGAGTTAGTCAAAATTACCGGACACCTAAGCCGTTCAAAATTTCAAAATATTTTTCAAACCAAAGTTTCCTAGATCTAAACAAACTATAAATATAAATATATTTTGATTATAAAGGGTGTTCTTTTTATTATGAACATATGGTAAACTTTCCTTTTTCAAATAATACACCCTGTGTATTTTTACATTTTTTATTATAATATAATTATATTATATAAATAATTCTAGGAATTTTTTGTAAAAATAATTTTTAATTTAATACAGATTCTTGAACTTCAAATTTAGAATACTTTCCCACATACAAACACTGCAGGAACAATTTTAAAAATTCATAAGCTTTGACGTAACGAAGAACTAAACTGTTAAATATATGCAAAAGCATTTGTAAAACCATTTTTTATAATATCCGAATTCTAGCTTAAATGTAAACATCACTGCAGGGACATTTTTAAAGTCATAACTTTTTTCGTATTAAAAAGTTTTTTTAAAACTAAACTGTTTTAGTTGATAAATAGATGCAAAAGTATCTATTAACATTTTAAAAATAATAACTCGACAATATAATTTTTTACAATATTTAAATTCTGTCTAAAATTTGAACTTTATTACAGCAGCATTTTTTAAAATTCATAACTTTTGTTCTGGTCAGAATCTTTGCAAGAAGTAAATAGTTTTAGTTAGTACGAGTAAATAGATGCGAAGGTCTCAATAGAGATAAGCTAATAAGCTTATACAGAATAATAAAGCAACAGGTTCATTTTTTACCGTGCTGTAATCCTGAAATTTTACCAATATTTCAGGCACATATTTAAATTTACAACTTTAATGTTCTTTAAAAAGTAAATTGTTCTGATTAGGAAATAGATTCAAAAATATCTGTATGTATTTGCATAACAATAACGCAACGGATTCATTGTGTACAATTTTTTTTTATTTTGGCTCGAATTTTAATGTTGCTGCAACAATTTTGAAAATTCGTAACTTTCGTCTAAGTAAATCTTCTATTTAGTAAAAAGATGCAAAAATATCTGTTGGAATTTGCAAAACAATAACTTAACTTAATTTTATTTGCCGTTTTTTTTAATTCCAGATAAAATTTTAACACTTTTGTCATAGTACAAATTTCGTGGAAAACTTAAACTGTTTTAGTTATTAAATAGATGCACACATATTTGTTAACACTTGCAAAACTATAACGCAACGGTTTCAATTGTCTCATCTTTTTTTGTTAATTCTAGCTATACTGCAGGGGCAATTTTGGAAATTCATTTTTTAAAAGAAGTAAACTGTTCTAATTACTAAATAGATGCTAATGCTTTTGTTAGCATTTGAAAAGCAGTGGACCAACCGTTTAAATTTTTTTCTAATTTCTTAAATCTAGCTAGAATGTTCACCTTAGTACAGGGACTATTTTAAAAATACATAAGTTTTGTCTTAGTTGAAAGTTTTTGGAGAACTAAACTGTTTGGTTTGTAACTAGATGCTAAAGTCTCTGTTAGCATTTGTAAACATAGCGCAACGGTTTCAATTTTTTTTTTACAATTTCTTAATTCTCTTACCGCGGGAACTTTGAAAATTCATAACTTTTGTCGTGTTAACTCTGTTTCTAAAAACTAAAATGTTTACTTAGTAAATGATGCAAACGTCTCTGTTGGTATTTTTAAATCAATAGCGCAAAGATTTCATTTTGTTACAATTTCTTAATTCCACCTAACATGTTAACTCTACCGCAGGAACAAATTTGAAATAGGTTCATTTTTTACAATTTTTAAATTTACAAATTTGAAATATGTTCATTTGTTACAATTTTTAAATTCTAGCTAGGATTTTACACTTACTTCAGGCACAATTTTGAAAATTCATATTTATTATTTTAGTATTTTTTTTTGAGAAAGGTTTGGTTAACGAAACGATTTAAAATATAATTGTTAGCATTCGAAAACAATAATGCAACTATTTTAATGTTTTAATTTGTTTGTATTCCAGCTAAATCTAAGAATTTTAAGCTAATCCTGTAGTACTTTAAATAATCTCATTCAAACAGAGTGTAGATTTGTGGAAATAACAATAATTTCGTTGACTTGACAAAAATGTAGAAGCAATTGCCATCGACTAACTTACATAAATCTATATAAAATTCAATTGGCATTACGATTACACAAAAATCTGCAAATACCCCAAACAGAGCGTGAAATTGTAGAAAAAAATCAATAATTTAGCCCTTGTATAAAACATAAAAACAATTGCCATCGTCTTGGAGTTTCAGAAATCTATTCAAAATGTATTCAAAATTAAGAATCCATAAAAATTGGTTAGCACTTCATACCAATATTTCGAGATAATTTTATTTGAGCGGAGCGTGATATTGTGAAGGAATACAATAATTTTAGTGACTAGACAAAAATATAAAAACAATTATTACCAAAATTACGAACATACGAATATATTCAAAATTAATTTGAGATTTCGATTCTATAAAAATCCGCAAACACCCCATCCCTAAATTTCGAGATAATTCCAATTAAACAGAGCGTGAAATTGTGACAAAAAAACACAATAATTTCGGCGACTTGAAAAAAATTAATTACATTACAAATTATACTGTATACTAGTGCACCACAACCGATTAACTAATCAGTACCGGTTAGTACTTTTTTTAAGCACAAGAATTTTATTCGCAAATTATCTACACAATAACATATTGATCAAAGAGACATATTTGGGATCTTACAAATTCATAACACTTTTATATTTTATTTTGAGACCTAATCAGACGCTTAATCGTGTTTAACTGTTAAACCACGATTAGGTACCTGCGGTGGCCAGTAGTGCAAGTGGGCTTTTAGTGCATAAATATTAAAATTAAATTAAATTATGAATAATAATATCATATTTTAATTATATTTATTAGCCGAAAATTAGTCACTACTGTCTTTAAAAATAGGGGGGCGCTGTTAATGAACTTCGTATCAGGGCGCCGACTACCCTAGAGGCTACCCTGATTATTAGAATTAACCTTTGACTATATAAATATGGACTACTAACGCCAACTTCATGTGTGTCTCCAAGCAACGGTAGCGCGGCGAGACCCTAAGTCAGTGGTGGGGAATTTTTTTTTAAGACGGGCCATTTGTAATAACTAGACAATCGTAGCGGGCCAAAAGAATAATGCTTAATCGTTAACTAATTTATGTGTTCTATAAACATATACATATATTATTACATACACTTATTATTTTAATAGTAAAAAAGCAAAAGGTAACAAAACTATAAGCACAAAATATAAAATGAATTTAGTGTAGTTCTTGATGTGAAGTATTATCACTTTATTTTCTCGTGTCATTACTGGTTGATGGTGCATGAGAAAAATGAAATTGAGACTGTTTCATCAAAATTTCATCATAGTCCGGTTCCATTTGCGAAGCAGAAATTCTTAAAACTAATGAAAGGTGCTCATCTGTAATTCTGTTTCTTAAAGAAGTTTTCCTAAGCTTCATTGTTGAAAAGATTTGTTCGCATATATAAGATGAGCCGAACATTGTCATTATCTTCATTGCATTAGTAATTAGATTTGGGGAAATTATCTGGACTTAAATTTTTATAAAATTCTAGTAATGGTACTGTATGAAAAGTTTGTTTCAGGAGAGTATTACAGTTCAGTTCTATTAACTCAAGTTGAAATTTTGCATCAACTTCTTCGTAATTAACATTGAATGGGGTCGCAAAAATACTAAACTCTGGTTCCATTTTTCTAAAGTCCTGAAATCTCCTTTCAAATTCTGTAGATAGTTTTCTCAAATTAATTTCGTATTTTTTAATCGTATTGTTTGATTTAGTGAATTTTAAAGATTGTATTCTTGGAAAATGAGAAAAATCAGATTTAGAGATCTGATTAGCAAATAATAATAACTGTAATTTGAAACTTTTCAGGTATTGCCAAATATAGTGAAGAAACTGATTTTTTTCCTTGCAATTTGAAATTAAGTTTATTCATGGTACGAGGAGGTCTGTGAAAAAAGCGAAATCAGAAAGCCACGTTTCGTTTTCTAAGACGTCAAATTGATTATAAATGTCTTTATCAAGAAGAAAATTCATAATATCGTCTTTTAAATCCCAAATTCTTTCAAATACTTTTCCAGTACTTAACCAACGAACTTTTGAATAATACAGGATATCGGAATGCTCAGCATGTTACGGACTCCAAAAACTGTTGAAACTGGCGATTTAATAATCCTCTGGAACGAATCATATTTACTAGTTTTACAACAATATTAAGTATATGGTCAATATCTAAAGCCGATTTACAGAGAGCATCCTGATGTATAAGGCAATGCAAAAAAACATCATTTTCCGGATACTTAGAATTAAATTTCCCAACAAATCCTTGATTGATTCCAACCATATTAGGAGCACCATCTGTAGTTACATTACATAGCTTGTCAATAGGTAAACGAAGTTTATCGATGCATTTTTCAAATTCACAAAATATATCGGCACCAGTCGTTGTTCCTTTCATTGACTGCAGCACTGCAAGTTCTTCTGTAATTTCAAAGTGGGCGTTGATTCCTCTTACAAATAGTAACTGCGCAGTATCGCTGATATCTGTACTTTCATCCATGGTAATTGAATAATAATAATATTTGATGAATGTGTTGTACGATAAATTTTTGAGTTTTTGTAGTCAGTTGTGAAATTAGATTTTTATCAATATTTTCAATTCTCTCGGTGATAGTTCTTCTTGAGAGAGGCAGTGACTGAAAATCCTTTTTCTTGTCAGGGCACATAATATCGCACACATCTATCATGCACTGCTTTATAAATTCACCATCTGAAAATGCTTTATTAGATTTAGCAATATTATAAGCCAACACATAACTGGCTTTCGTAGCGCATCTTTGAGAATGATTAGCTCTCTGAAATAATTGTTGTTGACTTGATAAATTTTTTATTAAATCTTTCGATTTAATTTTTTTCACCTCTTCACTTAACGATGAGTAGGAGTGGTTTTCATGTTTGCTCTTAAATGGCGTTGAATGTTATATTCTTTTAACAGCAACAGTTGTATTGCAAAATAAGCACACAGGTTTTTCTTTAAATAAAGTAAAGAAATATTTCCACTTCCATTCTTCTTTAAAAACTCGACATTCTGAATCCACTTTTCTTTTTTTAACATCCATTTTAGACGTTACCTACTACGGAGAACAACACACAGAAACGCAATTGACGAAAGCTTACTGCAAACTAATGCTCTTACGCGGGAGTTTGTTGAGGCACTGGGAGTTTGGGGGATTACATAAACAATTACTCGAGTCACAGCGGGTAGTTGCAGATGACTGACTAAGTCGCTAACTAACTGATCTTCGGGCGGCCTCGCTTGTATTTATACCTACCTGCGAGAGTGTCTGGAAGTTTCGAGCGAAGATGAGTCATCTGTTTAGGTCGGATGGATTTGTCCAGAATACTATTGTGTTTTGAATATCGCCGCAGGTAGTTTTTATGCGGGTCGTTACATTACGAAGTATGAACGCGTTCAAACATTCTCACGACGGCACTCTTAAACGGGCCGGATTAAACCTTTCCGCGGGCCGGACTTGGCCCGCGGGCCGTAGTTTCCCCATCACTGCCCTAAGTGGTTGAAGTATGTCACTAAATTGGTAGCCATTTTGTGTCTATGACATATGACTCGATGTGCTCGCGACTTGGCAGTGTAGTTTGTTGTGTTTTAATCGCTCCAATATTTTGATCCTATGAAATTTATTAACACAATGGCGATATATTGTTTAAAGGACAATAAATAAAACTATTTGTATACTACCCGATTTCTTTACACCCCGTTGTACAACCTTAAAATAATTTCACTGTATTTTCTGAATTGTAAGATCAATTGCTTTATAAATTGTAAGGATTCTACTTTCCAATTTTTAAATTACCCGCCATTTTACGCCCTGGGGCGGGACTTATATCGAGTTCTAGCTCGCGGACATATATTTGAGCAGTGATCATATGGGAAATGGAGGGGGGCTAGCAGTCCATGTTTATACAGTCAAAGGAATTAACAGTAGATCACAAGGTCGTCCATATTTAAAATGTTCAATTGTATGGTTCTCAGGTTCTCTCACATTTGGTGTTGCATTAAAATATATGTCTATTGCTGAAATTGAAGTTTAATTACCACAAATCCATTCTATTTTCATAAAAGCTATTAAAAAGCCATAATCGGTTGTGAAATTTAATGTGTAAATAAGGTTGTATCAACAGTAGTTTCAACGAAATTCGGATAATTAAACAACAACTAGCACCACCACCGGCGAGAATCGTAACTCCTTCTCAAAATCCCCTCGTGCTCGTGTTTGACACGTGAGGTGGATACAGTCAATATTTTCTTAATTTTATCCCTTAATAAGTGCCAATTACTTCAAAATGTCTTTGTATAACTTCAAGAAGATCGCCGTGGTGCCCTCGGCCAAGGTAAATAATTACCAATTAACTGAATCCCATTGAAATATATATTTTTAAACTCTAACCTAAAATTCGAATCTTCCAATTTTAGGACTTTATAGATATAATCCTATCTAAAACGCAAAGAAAGACCCCGACAGTTGTGCACAAACATTATAAGATCACTAGGATACGAAACTTTTATATGCGTAAGGTTAAGTTTACGCAGCAAAGTTTCCATGATCGTCTCACACAGATTTTGACCGAGTTTCCCAAACTGGATGATGTCCATCCATTTTATGCTGATTTGATGAATGTGTTGTACGATAAGGATCATTATAAGTTAGCTTTGGGTCAGCTGAACACAGCCAGGCATTTAATTGATAAGTAAGTTATTTTATCTACTCCCACTTGCGATCCATTACAAATATATAGAGCATATATAAATGTTAAATGTTGTACATAAATGTGTAACATGTACTATTACCACTTATGTACCTCACTATATTATATACTTATTAGCCAATTATAATTAACGTCCACCGAGTCCCTCTGCATTCGTCTGTTCATCTTTAAATTAAAAAAGTGACAGTGACATTTAAACGTCAGATTATAACTTATTGGTTAAAACAATAACCGGCACAATAAATTCACGCCATGTCTTATTGGTACTTCCATTGCAATGGTATCTTAGTAGATAAACAATTCAGAGTGAGTACAACAATCCGTATCCTTAAATTTGTTCAATCAATGTATTGGACAATATATTATTCGACGGAAAATTGTTCGAACGGTAATTCGTTTGTTTAGTTGGTAGTCGTACTAATATCTTTCACTTGCGCGTAATTTGCTACTTACAACTCTATTTATGTAATATACTATTTTTATTTATTAGCTATCAATAATGTGATGGTTGACAAAATGTTGTGCAATATTTATTTTGAAGTGATTACACTTTACAGTCACATTCGCGATTTTTTGAATATTTTTTAGGGGCTCTAGAAGTGTTATTGAGATACTTATTGAGAAAAAAAGTAAAAAAGAAAATTTTGTGTGGAAACAAGTTTCAAGCAATTTCAATGTCCACCATGAATTTAATTTTTCACACGGCACGGGAACACTCTCGTTGTACTATGAAAGTATTTCATATTATAGATAGTTTAGCACGCGAAACACATACTGTGAAAGGTGTACACGAGGTGCAAGTTCACGAACATTTTTTCTTATAATAATTGAAAAGTTGACAGCCGCGACTACCAATGTACACTCTGGTGAAATTGTTTGAAAGTCTGTTTGCTTGCTGGGATAGAAGTATTCTGTTTTATACGAGCTTTTGTTTTTACTTTCTCCGTTACGAAGTACGAGAAAGTAATGTGATCATGAGTTTTTTTTTCAAAAAATTTTTTTACGGAAATATCCGTTTTGGGGTCCCTAGATGTCATTTCAACAATTTCTGGAAAAAAAAATTGTGTGTGTGTGTCTGCGCGCTGTATCTCAAAAACTAATAGAGCAATTGATATGAAACTTTGAACATACATCTTATTTGATAATCTGAAGAACTGAAATAGTTTCTTAAAAATGAAAAATATCACAAAAACATTTAAACAAACATTTAAGACAACAAAGAAATGAACATCTTTTGCTTGAAAATATTTTTCATAAAATCATTTTTATTCGAGAAATTTATTATTTTTTTTTAATTTTTAGTTTATAATTATTAAACAATAATAGTTACAGCAAATTTATGTTAATGCTAAAATGGACAACTTATAAAGAATAAGTCTTTTTATATATCCCTTTAGTTTTTGAGTAAACTGAGTTTTTAAATTTGAAGTATAATCTTTCATAATTTTGACATTTTAAACGTCAGTTTCATCCTAGTTTATACAATGCTCGAAGTACATTTAAAATATGATTTAAATTGAAAATGAACCATGAAAGTGTAAATATAAATGATACCATCAAGTCGGAGAAAGTAACATGATGGCCACTTCACCATTTTTTGAACTTTCGCACAATGTTTTCTTCTAATGTTATGACGATGTAAACTTACGATTGGAGTAGTTTATTCCTCAACATTATATTTTTACATTCAATTCAAAAACAAAGTTGCAGTCATGAGAGATAAATCTCAATACGCGTCTATTTAATTTTGTAAGAAGGTTATAGCATGACCTAAGATTTAGAATTGTTTCGCTTTACTCTAAATACAAAATTATTGTTTCTCTAATATTTTAGTGTGGCCAAGGATTACGTTCGTCTGATGAAATATGGAGACTCGCTGTATAGATGTAAGCAGCTCAAAAGGGCTGCTTTGGGTAGGATGGCCACTATAATGAAAAGGCAAGGTTCCAATTTGACTTATTTGGAACAGGTTAGGCAGCATTTGGCCCGTTTGCCTTCCATAGATCCGTATACGAGAACAATTATAATTTGTGGTAAGTTAAATACTTAATCTGTGAAAAGGGACTTGTGTTAATAAGACAACTCAATCAATCATAATAATAATAATAGTTTATCGATGCTACCAACATTAATGTTTTACATAGGTCATATATAAATATAAATTGAATTATGAATATAACACTGATATAATTAAAAAGTATCACAGTCAGTTTCAGACAATAAAATTTAAAATTAGGTATATAACAAACACTTATAGGGGACACACTTGAATAAAAAGTGGTAAGGACATAATTATAATTAAAACAGAGTAAAATATTTAAAATCTATGGTCCAAAAATTCACCTATGGAATAAAAGGCATTCTGTACAAGTAATTGTTTTATATGTTCCTTAAAGTGAGACAATGTCAAATTTTTCACATGTGATGGTAATATATTGAAAAATTTAGGTCCAAAATAGTTCACCGAATTTTTTGTTTTGTCTACAAACAAATAACAAAAAAAAATTTAGGTTTAAACGATGGGAAGACCTTGTGTCGTAGTTATGAACCTCATCATAAACACACTTGATTGGGTTTTGCAATTAAACACTTATTTTGTTTCATTATTTTATATTGAGTTTCATAAAACATGTTTGGCTGAAAATGTTTTAATTAAGAATGTGTAAATGGCAACAAGTAATTAAAAATTTAATGACTTCTCAATATCGAGTATCAATATGGTACCTGCTGTGATGTGTTTTAAGACGATTTATAAGTTTTTTCTCAATTTGTTTATAAATTACTTCAATTTGTACTGTTACAGTTTAACACTGTCGTTAAAACTTAAATCTAAGTACTATTAGCAACAAGGGTTATAAAACCCCTACCCAATAACAGATACCAAAGCACTTTTGCTGCTTTCATAAACATTGCCTCATTGCTTGCCTCATTGCTAACCTTCGTCAACTCGTTGAATAATGGAGCTATTTCATATCAAAGTCTTATTGGTAGCTAATAAAATGATCAGGCGGGGCAAATATATTCTTATATTTAATAGACTATAGTTTGGTTTGCATATTCTCCAAGATTGTTAGTTTAATCTAGCCGTACCTTTTCGTATTTTCATTTGCTTTTTACTTTCTCCGTTATGAAGTACGAGAAAGATTTCTGGAAAAAAAATTGTGTCTGTGTGTCTGCGCACGCTGGATCTCAAAAACTAACAGAGCAATTGATATGAAACTGTGAACATAAGTCTTATTTGACAATCTGAGGAACTGAAAAGTTTAGAAAAATTGTCGTATGCCGAAAGTGGATGTTTACCTTAACTGTTTTTTATTTTCTCCAATAATTTTTTAAATATGAAAAATATAAAAACATTTAAAGAAATATTAAAGACAACTAAGAAATTAATCTTTTGTTTGAAAATATTTTTCATAGCATTTCATTTTCACGATAATAGACATCAAATTTTTGTTAATAATAATTATAGAGAATACCAAAATGAACAACTTATACAGAATAAGTTTTTCGAAATCTCTTTAGTTTTCCAGTAAACTGACTTGGAATTTGAAGTATAATTTTTCCAACTTTTATAATTTGACATTTAAAATGTCAGTATCATCCGATCCTGCAAACCGCTTGATGTGCATTTAAAATATAATTTAAAATGAAAACAAACCATGAAAGTATAAATTTATATCATTATTATATCATCAAATCGGAGAAAGAAACATGATGGCCACATCACCATTTTTAATTTTTTGGGGAATAATGAAACTTGAGAAACCTCACTTGTCGCAGATGCTAGTCTTAGTAAGATTTAGTTTTGCAGATTTACAAGCAGGTTGAATATTCAGATATTTAGACTATTTTTCTGCTTTATTAAATTGATTTATGGGGATAAATTATTCAATTTGTAATTAAAGCAAATTTAGAAATCTGTATCGTTCAATAACAAAAACTTTTATTTAGGATTCCCCAATGTTGGAAAATCATCATTCATCAACAAAATAACAAGAGCGGACGTTGAAGTCCAACCATACGCCTTCACAACTAAGTCATTATATGTAGGCCACACCGATTACAAATACCTGAGATGGCAAATCATAGATACGCCTGGTATCTTGGATCATTCTTTAGAAGAACGCAACGTTATTGAAATGCAAGCCGTGACCGCTCTAGCACATTTAAGAGCCTGCATACTCTACTTCATGGATTTATCTGAGCAATGTGGACACACACTTGACGAACAATTGAAATTATTCGAATCAATCAGACCGCTATTTGCCAATAAGCCTTTGCTGGTTGTAGCTAATAAGATCGATATCGTCAAAAGGGAAGAATTAACACCGGAGAAAAGGAGTATCATTGATGATCTAGAGAAGGAGCCCGAGTTGACGGTTATTGAAATGTCCGCTGTTACCGATGAGGGTGTCATGGATGTGAAGACCACGGCTTGTGAGAAATTGCTTAGTTTTAGAGTGGATCAGAAAATGCGCACTAAAAAGGTCGATGGTGTGCTCAACAGGTTGCACGTTGCTGTGCCTAAACCTAGGGATGATAAGGTGAGGCCCCCGTGCATACCTGAAAATATTTTGAAGAAGAAGGAGATTGCTGGGGAGAAGAGGAAGAGGAAACTGGAAAGGGATATTGAGGTCGAAGAGGGAGATGATTATGTCTTGGATCTTCACAAACATTACACTGAAATTCCTGAAGAAGAAAGATATGATATTATTCCTGAAATCTGGGAGGGACACAATGTTGCTGATTATATTGATCCAGATATATTTGAAGTAAGTAAACAATCGTATGTTATCCAGGGTGTATTTGATATAACGAACAGGCATTTAAGGGCTCATACACAAAATATTTGTGAACCCATTTCCGTCAAAATTTATTTGAAAAAAAAAATTGAATTTTCCTAATTTTTCGAGGTTTTTTAAACATTTTGAGAACCGATGCTTTTCTCATTTAATTAGGTCTGCATGGAATGTGTATTTGTTTATTTAAAACGCGAGATACGATTTCTTGCCTCTGAAATTTGAAGTGTTATCGCAACGTTTTTTTTGTAAAAGATAAACAGTTCTCAAGTTCAGTTACAGTTATAAACAAAATAATTGCAAATATTATTTAAAAATAATATAATCTTTTTGTGGTTATGAGCCTGTTCGTTATTTCAAATACACCCTGTATATGTTAAATGTCTGACTGGTTTCATTGCTCTGCAGCATCACCAAGGTTTTTTACGTTTATTTAAAATTTTTATGTAGTTATAGAGTTTCAGAATTGCACATGGCACTATTTTAGGAATATTTATTAACGCAAAAATATTTAGAGTAACTGTTGTGGCTCCTTTTTGTTGAATGCAGCATTACACATAACACATAACAAATCCATTCTGCTCTGGCGAGTCTTATAGCATCAGGATGTCCCTTGGCAGTTGCTACAGCTTCCATGATCTGATTCCTTAGCTCTTCTTGCCTGTCAATAGGCTTGGAGTAAACCAAAGACTTCATGCAGCCCCATACAAAATAATCTAACGGCGTTAGACCGGGAGATCGTTGTGGCCATGTAAAAGGTCCGTTTTGACCAACCCATCGGTTACCATAACTTGTGTTCAAATAACACGACATGATTTCTGTTGCATGAAAAATTGAATTATGCATGACTCTGAATGTGTTCTCCGCACTTATATCAAATATTTATTCAGTTTTTCTGTAGCAGCTCAAGTCTTTGTTGAGTGCTTTTACATAATATTTTATGAGTCCCACTTTAATATGCAAAGAAGGCTACATTAATCTGTCTGACTTTTAGCACACCACTTCTGCTGTTGTATTAGCATATGAAACAGGGATGTTTCGTATAACCACCTTGTTGGCCCAAGAGGAAATGTACCATTTTCAGATCCACACATAATATCCACTTTATATTTTATTTTGTCCACAACTAAGGAAATAATCAGATATTCTTCTTTGACATTGGTCGAATGTGCAATAGGCAAAGACCCTATTTTGTTACTGTTATGCAAGCACACACATTTAAACGTACACATTTTGACAAATATGAATAATAACAATCTTTTGAGATACTGCCATTGCAGCCATTAAACCAGGGATATTATTGCATAATACAAAATCATCATGTTCTCTCTGAACAGAGGAACAAATAAAGGGAGAATAGTAAATAGACTTTTGCCCAGATGAATTTAAAAAATTCCCATGTATATTTCAAGAAGAGATTATAGAAGTTCGTTTGAGGCTATTGAAATAACAATATAGCTTTTTCTTAAACTTGCTTACTCTCAAAATAGGGCCTCTTGTTCCATTGTTTTTTCTATGTATGATTAGAAGAAACACTGCAGCCTCTTTAATTTGAAATGAACAAATATGTCAAAATGTAACTTTCCATTATTGTAGTGGATGGTGAAAGTAATAGAACTGTCATCTTGAGTAAAAAATATTTATTTGCAATCAAAGATGAAATAACTGAAATGTACTTTACTGATAGATAAAATCATGCATATATTTATTACAATGCTTTTTGTTACAAATTTCTAGAAACTTGCAGAACTGGAGAAGGAAGAGGAGATTAGGGAGGAAACGGGGATGTATGTTGTACCCAAAATTGAATTGGATGAGACTATGCGTGAAATTAAAGCCCTCGCCCTGCAAATCAGAAATAAGAAGGCCATTCTCAAAGATGAAGCTCGTATCAACAAACAAAGCAAGAAACCAACAATGCCCAGGACAAGTACAGCTAAGGTAAAGTATATTCGTAAAATCTTAGTTTTTTTATTTATTTAATTTATTTTTTATTTTAATATTCATGTATTATTAGTTCATATTATTAGGGATAGTAATATGAAATAGATATAAATTCTACTAAATAAAAACTCAGTTTAGATTCTGAACATTTAAAATTCTCGACTAGTTCGGGCATTTTCAAGAGAATTTTAAACATCCAGAATCTCGACTGAGTTTTTATTTGGTAGATTAATAAGTATTTTATATTTCTATCCTTAATTATTTGTTTATTTAAATAATATAATTAAAAACAAAATTTCTTCGTAAATTGGTGTATTAATTCTGTATAAGGCAGAGATAAAAGATAAAAATTAAATACATAAATAAATGTGAACATTAAGTATTGTTCCCCCATCAGAACACCTACAGACCGGTTTCGACCTTTCAGGTCTCATCAGTCGGTGTTAAAGCCACCCGGATTTGGTTCAGTACAGCATTCAGGCAATAGATTCCGCCGCTTTGGCGTTTCTACATTTAACTGTGTTTGGAATACTTATATTCCAATAGTAATCTCCGTTTCCCCATCAGCAACTAACTACACTGATGAGACCTGAAAGGTTGAAACCGGTCTGTAGGTGTTCTGATGGGGGAAGAATACTTAATGTTCACATTAATATTGTTATATTTGCCGCCGCTGGCAATGTCCATATCTTGTTGTTAAAGCCACCCGGATTTGGTTCAGTACAGCATTCAGGCAATAGATTCCGCCACTTTGGCGTTTCTGCATAAATAAATCTCGAAATGTATCTACAGATAGCCCAATGAGTTGTTTAGTATTTAGATTATATATTTTAGTTATTAATTTCGAAAACCTGTATTAATTTGACAGCAAAAACTATTTGTAAGATATGTTATCTATTGTCTAATTCAAAGTTCATCTTCAAAGTAGTTATAGATCAGTGATTCCAAAGCTGGGGGGTGTGAAGTAATGGAAAAAGGGTTATGTGAGCACACAATAGAAACTTTTTACTGGATAAAAATTTCATTGTTTAACAAAAATGTAGATTCAATGAGGTACCCAATTTTTAACCCATTGACATACATTTTAAATTTAAAGTAAGACTAGACAAAAGGATAAATTATTTAATCAATATTTTATTTGTCAACAAATTATATTTTATTGCTGAAAATAAAGTTAAAACTATTGTTTTAGTGACATATATACAAGATAACACTGTAACAAACAATTTAATAATGTTGTAAAGTATGATATTTTTCGAAGCACTCAGGTAAATGTAATGCAATTAAACATTTCTATTCCTAATCTCTAAACAAATAACTATACTAACTACCTAAAAACTAAAATCATAAATACAAAAACTCTCTCCTACATTCTTTTTCCCTCACCATTTCCTGCAGTATCTTTACCCCGGCACCATCCTCTCTCATCCATTCCGCTACCCTCTTGTTCCTTTTTCCCCCCATCCATCCTTCATTCACTCCCTCACACTCCTCCGCCAGATGCCTCCACGTATCCCTCCCATTTTCACACATTACACACCTCATATACTCTTCACCCATCCACTTCTTCCTCCCTCTCTCTTCTGATCCACACCTAGCCCTAGCTAATATCACCCTCTCTTCTCTGTTCCACCCGTCCTCATCCAAATACTTCGGTCTCCTTCCATGTGCCTGCCAACTCCCATACATGTCATTATATTCACTTTTTTCTATACTTCCCTGTCTCTCCTGTACATCCACATCCTTCGCCCTCTCGCTCACCCACTTTGCCACATTTACCCCCCTCTCTAATCACTCCCTCACTTTCACCTCAGACAGTCCTACACTCTCATACATTTTCATTCGTTCCTTCCTCCATGTACCCCCCCTTTCGTTCACGCATGTCTTCCATACCGCCTTTACCAACCTCTCTTCCCCTAACTCCCATAACCTCATCTCATACCTAACCATTCTCTCCATAGCCTCACATCCTAAGCTTCCTCTGTCAGTCTCGTGAAGCAGTATGTACCTGGGAGTCGACCTTTCCACTCCCAGCATACGCTTCAGAAACCACCACTGCTCCCTTTCCACGCACTCATACCCTTTCACGCCCCACACTTTTACTCCATACATTACTATCGACTTCACACATGCATCCCACACTTTACACGCCAATCTGACGCTGTTCTTCATCCATTCTCCCCATTTTTCCTACACGATACCCCACGCTTTCCTGGCCTTTCCTTGCTTCATTGTTTACATTGCCAAGTGGTTTCGTTTCTGATATGCTTGGCACATACATGACATCTCTTTGCTGGGTGCTGCTTTCTGTCAGTGGGGGTATATGTTCAGGAAAATGTGCCCAATTTTTTTAGCAAAGACGAGTTGGGCTGACATTTTTTTTATGGACTTCCGCAAGTTACGTAATTAGTAAAGATTGATTAGACAGCATGTTTTCCGCTACATTTAGAAGGAAATCAACAATTGTTTGTTTTATTATATTCGGCAATTTTAAATGTAAAACATAATCATTGTAAATTCTGATATCCAGCAAATAGAAAAATATTTTCTTGTAAGCCTTCACGCATTTCCTCATAAGTGGAAAACAAGCAAGTTTTTGATCTTGCGTGTCGACACCGCCCATTCCAAAATTGTAATAACACATTTAGGTTTTATTACTTGTTCTTCCTCTCTTTTTTTTTATTTATTCTAAATTTTCCAGTATCCACCATTTCTTCTCCTGAATGTGTTGTGCCCCTCTACAAGATAAAGTTGTAGCTTCTCCTCTTTCTATTTTTTTGTAAGATATCAAAAAGTTCTGGTGATGAATACCAATTATCTGAGAATAATGTATAGCCTTTGTCTAAAATTTGCTAGTCCAACTCCGATATGACATTTTGAGAAGCAGGTGTAGCGGTTCCGGGTATCTTATCTTTGCCTGTATATATTTTGAATTGCGAACAGTACCCCGAATCAGATTCACAGAATTTGTAAAATTGCTCGTTTGCTTGCAATGAACTGTATATAATTTAGGCGACCTCTGTATTTCAATGACATCGTTTTTATTTGGTGTGTACAATTGTTCAAACTTATTATTTAGGTATTATTATTATCCTCAAAATGAAGGAAATTGGAAATAGCTAGAAAACGTTTATGGGGCATAGTTTTTGAATATATTAGCGTCTCGATAATAGCTCTCTTTGACCAGTACATGTCAATCTTGGATTTTTTTACTTGTGACATAAGTATACATAATGCAAAATATACCTATAATTCAAATGGTCACTGGAAACCATTCTTCACCCACTTTAGAATTTTTCTGACTTGTAGTGTGTGTTGCATATCTGTTGGTTTCCCTAACTATCATTTCAAAGAAATCATCACCAAGTATTTGTCTCAATACCACAAGAGGTGTGGGACTTGTAGTAAGTCTACGCAAAGTAATAGCGTTGATGCCGGGAACTGCCGTAAATATTTTTGTATTAGGTATATTTTCCTTTTCTTCCCAATTCCATTCATCTATTGACGAATCTGAATCGTCGCTGCAATATATCAGCCTCAGGCGCCTACGAAAATTTCCTAGTATTGAACTTCCGCTGCTACAATCGCTTGAATCATCAAAATCGGGAAGGTTTTCATTTTTCGCTCAAATAATCTTCTTCACTCTCCACATCACTTTCGATCAATTTATTATATGCACTCATAGGGACGGATAACTAGGATAGGCACAATTCAACTAATTAATAATGATATTAATTAAATTAAATTACATCTAATAACTAACCTCAAATTTCGTTTAAATCTGATGCGATTTTGCGGACGTCTGTGACACGTCAAAATTAATTTTGATGCTGGGAACAAAAGTGTATGTCAAAGGGTTATCATAATTTCCGAAATTTGCATCATTAATTGGCACAAATGATTCATAATATTTGTCTCCCATTTAGAAAGCCTTATTGGATGTATTATAACTGTTTTCTCAATTTACATAACAATGAAGAACATAAATTCACGCTTAATCCATTCAAATTTGTTATAAACACTCTTCCAGAACATATGCAAGAAGAAGCAATCAACTTGAAACACGGTACAGTGGTGAAAGGTAACTTTGAATATCTGGAAATTATGTCTTTTTGGATAAAATGCCATTCTATAATCGCAGAAATGGCTTTCAAATTTAATATGCTATTCTTATACCCGGTTTTGTAATGTCTAGTTATGGGGCGAACTACCATAAGAAAAAGTTTGGGAACCATTGCAATAGATCATTTACTTTATACTCTCTAAGCAAGACTTTGATGTAGACTTATTTAGACTAACACTTAACCCAAAATTACTCAGGCTGCAGTCACTCCGTTTCTATTGTCCTAAGGTGACCTTATCTGCTTTGTGTCAATAATGAACATCGCACAATCTAAAAATGCACACCTTATGTCCTGCTCGTCTCGTACGAGATTAAATCCTTGAAAATTTTTAGTCTGCTTAAAATTCCACGCGCCACTACAATCGCAACGGATATAACGCAGGTTTGCCATTCACACAGAATTTATACTGTATGGCCTGTGTAAGTAACGCGTGGTTAGAACGGTGTTCCAATAACCCGCGAAAGAGTATGTGAACATACCTAAAACACTAATCTGTTGAGAAGGTTGGCCGCTTCTCGAACATTGTGCGGCGCGTGCAAATCTCGGCATTGTTTTCAATTCATTAAAGTGTGGCACTCCGCTGGAGAAATTATGACGTTTATGAATACGTGTTTACGCAAACAAATGATAACCATAGTAACAACTAAACTGTTGATAAAGTAAAATCATCGTCATTTGATTGGCTGAAATCTGTTGAATAATGAAACCGCTTTCATTTTATTGGACGTCACCTGTGGAGAAAATGATTCGGCCGAGTAATGGATAACTTTCTCAATCAAAAACGATTTAACAACATTTATATTATTTAATAGGATGCGAAAAATAATTATTTACAGTAAGAGTGAAGACGGCAAAGCTTTCGTTCATGCGAATTGCGTGTTCGTAGATGAGCTGAAATGTTAAAAGGTTGCCCATATTGCATTCCGCATTTGTTCTACAGAATAAAAATGCCTCCAAATTGCAACACCACAGTAGAGGGCGAGTTTGTCCATCATCTTCGCTGTCGGCTTATTTCTACCTTCAATGCAAGAAACCATTGTATAAGCGTTTGACTCTTCTACCTACGCACCGCTTCAGAAAGGGGGAGGCGCATGCCTGTGCTCCGCCCGACAAAATGCATTGTAACCTTTATTATTCAAATTTCACAAAACAGTTTTAGGTCAACATTCTCGAAGGTTCAAACTGTCAAAAATTAAAAACTAAAAAAAAAAGACCTTTATTGGCATATTTAGCAAAACTATTTACAATCTCAAAAAAAACAATATACCATATACCCAAAAATACAATAATAATAATAATAATTCTCTCTCTCTCCTACATTCTTTTTCCCTCCCCAATTTCTGCAACATCTTTACCCCGGCCCCATCCTCTCTCATCTCATCTCTTCTCTGTTCTACCCGTCCTCATCCAAATACTTCGGTCTCCTTCCATGTACCTGCCAACTCCCATACATGTCATTATATTCACTTCTTTCTATACTTCCCTGTCTCTCCTGCACATCCACTTCCTTCGCCCTCTGTCTCACCCACTTTGCCACATTTAAAAATTTAAAAAAATCTATTTTTATGTTACGTTTTAAACACCCCTGTTCAATACACTACATGGTTAATAATGTTTTATAATGCTTACAATAATCGGCATATTATAGACTTTTGACAAACTGAACGTGGGATAATAAAAATTAAAAATAATAGCAACACCCTGTGAAAAAGTACCGAATTATAAATCCATTTTACACGACAACTGTATCCATATCCCCTTTTTTTAGGACACTTGTTATTTTCATTTTTTATGTCTTTCAGGTTAGAGATCGTTCTGTATCTAGACTGCGTAGCGAAATGGAGAACCTTGGTGTGGACATGAGCGGCACAGATGAAGCACATTTCACCAAAACGAAGGGCAGGAGTCGGTCCCTTGGGCCACCAGCTAAGCGCACACGTATGGATGTCGCACAGAGGTCAGAAAGCAAAAACAGGAGTGTTTCAGTTACACCAAGGAATGAGATGGGAGTTAAAGATGTTGCCGTAAGTTATCTTATGAATTGGTTAATTATAATTTGACATTAAACCGATTTCACCCCAACTAATTATTGTAAAAAAAGTTAGTTCATTATGTTACATTTAAATTTATGTTACTTACCTAAATTCTGTTTAATATCTAAATTAAATCACTTGTGTTAACAAAAGACAGACTTATTGGGCCCTATTCTGTTTTTATCACGGTGATAACTTTACGCCGTGAAAATTTTATCACATCGTTTTCGATCGAACGGCAAATTGGTATTCCATTTCTAACGTGATAAAGTAAGTGTGACAACACTGTAAAATCGAAGCAAGTGAACTAATAACGGTATGCTTTTGCCATTTTTCAAATTAACGCGGGAAAATCAGTACCGAGTACACTTGAAGCGAACTGTAATTAAGTTAATTTTGAATAATTATGGAATTGATAAGTATTAATCACCATCCAATATGGGTGTGTTAGTTCGAAACTCTCACAAATATGTTGCTTTTAAAACAAATATGTTAATTCACATTTCGGCGTCTCAAATGGATTGCTAAAATCCCGTAAATGTTGTTAAAATTGCAGCAAATAATAATTTTCAGCTGCTGCTTCTGATTCCCATAGCAATAATAAAGCGAAATAGAGGCCATTTTCACAATTTTATGGCTAACACACACTTATCACCTGCTCCGAACTCGGTGATAAAACTGAATCTTACTTTTGACTGACATCATTCGAAACACGATCGGTGATAGTAACAGAATCGGAAACTTGCGTGAAGTGAAAAGTTTTCGATGACAATCGAAAACTTTTCGAAAGTGATAAAAACAGAATAGGGCTCATTATATTAATTGGACTTACTTGGTATTAATCACTGAAAAATCAGTTACGGACAGTTATTCAGTAGCAGTTTCAACTTAGCTTAGTTTAAACATTAAACCATAATTAAACAGCATTGAAGTACTCTATACCGGATTTTAAATTCAATTTGGTTTAAGCTGCTATTGAGCAATCAGCCCTTGATGTAATTTCTAGGCATTCCCCTATGGCATTAAAATATGTTTCTTTGTTATAGATGCGTAAAAAATTGGCGAAGATTGCACACAGATCCATTGCAAAGAAGGTTGGTAGAATGGGACTCAAGGGTGAAGCTGATAGGTTTATCGGAACGAAGATGCCCAAACATTTGTTTTCTGGAAAGCGTGGAATTGGCAAGACGGACCGGCGATAAGTTGGTATTTATCCTTGTTTTCTTATTCAATTTTTATTGGATGCAAACAAATATTTATAGAGTTATACAGCTGCAGAATATAAAGAAAAGTTGCGATTAATTGATTAAGATAAAGATTTATAATGTGAATTGTCTCTATTACATGAGAATTGGATAATAAATTTTGACACATAAAAAAACATATAATTTTTTTTCTTTTTACTTACATTCAACTTAGTTATTACTATACTTAAAAAATAGGTATTACTAATTCTTGGAATAGACTTGATTCCACTTTTTTTTAATTTTCGGCCAAAAGGGTTCTTAATTAACGAATGTTTAAATGAGCAGATATTGCTGTGGTTGTAAAATTGGTGACAGAGTTTGCTTTAACCTTACTCACAAATGTAGTAATAGGTTGACTTTAGTAAAATGAATATTCACACATATTAACAATTTTAATTTGAATACAATGGTTTATTGGTATACTTGAATCAATGGTTCTTTGCGTACACGTCACTACTGATAGTTGTCCGGTACAATCAACGCTAGGGATTCCACCAGTGGCGTAGTCAAAACAAATTGCACATCGGACAAATAAACAACAAACTGAAATTAGTCTAAACCCTCATCGTAAGCCATTAAAACAGCACCTGTGAGATGTATACACGAATATGCCTTTGAAGTGACCAAATACGAAAAGCTTGATCTGTCGGGCGGGCCGCATTTGGCGGGAGGGTAAACAAATCAAATTCGTTATGAACCCAACATTCCTTCATAATTTTGACGTTTTAAACGTCAGTAAATTCCGGTCTGTGCGCGAGGACTAACAGATCTCTACGAAGTTGTAGCGCAAGCTACAACGTGATGATCTTAGAAACCTGTTAAGGCGGTTTCTTAACAACCCGGGAAGGGTAACGAAAATATATCAAGCTTTTCGTTCCCGTTACCCGAAATTAGTTATTAGTTGTGCATGTCAACATGCGAATCATATCATTTAACTTTTGGTTCCCGTTTTTGCAACCCTCGGCTAGTCTTAAGTTTTTGATTTCTACAGGGGTCTAGATTTCTAGGGGTAGAAAGCGAATTTTAATACTGGACATAGTCCGTAAACTTATTTTTAAAGCATCAGCAACGCTCTATGAAACGAGGTAATATTGATAATCAGGTAATTAGACAACAAAGAAAGAAATTACCTCTTGGACAGCATTCAGCAAAATTAAAGGACCGCTGTTTTCCTTTTCAGCTGTAAAATAGTCCATAAGATTGACCACGAGATTCCACGCCCGAGAATTTAGACGTTTACCTGGCACTTTGAGGTTAGGCCAAGCGATTCCGCTGATTGTTATAAAATTTCTAAAAAGAACTATTTTCTATATATCATGAAGAAATGTTTATCATGATGTGTTTATGTTACAACTAAAAATGTACTGTACAGGTTGTAAAATAGAACAAATATGCAAAAACGAACACAAAACAGAAAATACTGCTTATAGCGCCACCAATGCTTTACGAATCATAAAATGATCTACGGACCAAGGTTTTGTCTTTGTTTAATGCATGGTTTTACCGAGTGCCGTAAGTCTTCGCCATGGATGACATACGTACACATATTATTGCGACTAATTTAACTTATCATAGAGGGAGTAAAAACATGAAAATCATGTCGGAACTAGGTTCGGCTATCTATGACGTGCACGCAAAGATCCATTGATCAGACTCTACTAAATAATAATATAGTTTTGCACAAAACAACATAGAATACATATAATCAGCCTTATTAATCACTTTGCAGTGGCGTAACTTTATATTGGGGGCCATGAGACGAACGCATATTTTGGGGCCCCTTATATTTTTTTACTTTTGCATATGATCTACTGTATCTCAAAATACACTACAAATGTTTAAATAGTAGAACTTTAAACTTCAGATTTTATCAATATAAAGAATAAAATTTTGTAAATTGGAAATGGGTGTTTACTCTTGCCTCAATATACCGATTGGTGGCGGCAAGTAGGAACATAGGGCGTGCATGACAGTCATGCGTTTACACTATGCACCTTGATAATTTTGTTTTAATAACTGTGCCGTCAGTTTATTTAGTTGTCAAATTGAATTCATTACGAATAAATTGGTTGAGAAAATACAGGTTATTAAATGGTTCTAATATTTGCTGTTGCTCTTCCAAATAGTCCCATCTGATACACTAGTACAATACACAGAATTCTGTAGAATTTTGAGAATAAAGATGTTGGTCTCCCAAAAACCACAAAAAAGCCTCAACCCAAAACTGAGGAACAGGAACTTGACGAATTAAGAATTTGTGCTGATGTAGAAAGATAATTTGTGCCAGTCTTCCCAAAAGAGAAAAGAGAACTGGTTAATTTTTACCATACTACCGTATTAAAGATTTTGAAGCAGAACGGATATCGTTCCTATAAATTGTCAAAAACTAAAGAAATATACCCCGCCGATTAAATAAGGTGAATGCAATTTTGTGAAGACATAATGGAGAAATCAAATAATAACCAGAATTTTCGAAGGAACGTTCGTTTTTCAGACGAATCAACTTTTCCAATAAATGGACGACATATACCTTCAATTGCCCGTTGTTAGTTATGACATAACCCACTCAGACATTATAATTGGCTACCAAATTACTGAATTGCCGATGTAGATCCATTTAATAACCTGTATTTTCTCAAGCAACTCATATGTATTCAACAGTAATTGCACAAGTGCATTGGAAATTATCGGTAACAAGTTTGTGCGATTTCGACAAACGAAGACGTATTGTTTGGCAACAGTCCCGAGACCGGTAGGGCGAGTGGCTGTTGCCTAAAACAATGCGACTGAGTTTGTCGAAAGAATGCAAACTTGCGATAATTTACAATGCACGAGAGCAATTTATCAGACTATATCCCAACAAAATAGAATGACATTTACTGTCATCGCGGGCGTGTAGTGCCGGTTTGAATTTTACATTTTTAAACGGATCAAACAAAATTTGAAAATCAGAAACGTACTTATCTTGCACTAACTTAGCACTGGTATTCCATATGGAGTTTACATTTTCTTTACAGTACGTACCGTTCGCGTTTCGCACGTTATGTGCCCTGTTTTCCAATATTGTAGAAATGACTTCCCGAGTACAGGTCATGTTAGTGACTCCGCTCAAACTTTTTGGTTAGGCCTCTTTCCCTTTTTCTTGAATTACTTCAAGAGAAACACTTCCAATGCAGAGTTTTCACTAATTTTGATAGCGTTCTACCCGCAAACTGACGTATGACATTTAACATTGTTTTTCTTTAAACCAATCATGTGCTGAAACATAATGCGAGTAGAGAACCAATCACAAAGTCGCATTCGAACTCTACATGATATGTTTCCTGAAAACAGAAGTTATATAGAATCTGAATGGTTCTAATTCATACGAATTTCGGCATGCTACGTTTGGCGGGATATAGTCCTCGTAACGAAAATAAATTTGACAAGTAAATAAACTGACCGCACTTATTTAAACAAAATGATCAAGGTGCATAGTGTAAACGCATGACTGTCGTGCATGCCCTATGTTCCTACTTGCCGCCACAAATCTGTATAATGCAATTACAGATGATTTTAGATAAAATGTTATATTATACTCATGTGGAATTACTCATTAGTCCCTTAAAAAATTACCTTTTTCTTGCGGGACTAATTACGTACGTTCCACATTCGTATAATAAATAACTATTAATTACTAAAAATAATCAATAATCGATTATTCATTTCCACAATCAAACACCTCTACTGTGCATCATTGAAGTTCATAAAAAAAAGAGAAACAATTGTCACTAATTCAAAATTTTCCAAATTTACTCATAATAAATTGCTACTAATTTCAAACTTTTCAAATTTAATTTTTAAATCTGGAATAATATATTCCTTTGATTTCCGGATTATTTGAAAAGCTGAGCAGTTGATTAAAAAATATTTGCTCTCACAAACTGTACAAATTTACTCAAAATAGATGCTTCTTTCAGATATAATAAACATCTGGAAATTCACCCTTTAAACACCATGTAAATCTAGTTAATATTTGAAGTTGTGCATTATCTTAGTAGACTAAAAACAAATTTCAAATTTTCCAAAGTTAAAATTTATATATTTATAAGATTACCAGTTTTATAATAATCATAAACAATTTATTGAAACTAATTTACAAAAGGCCTCTTTTTATGATGTGGAAAATGTATTTTTATCATGCACTCCGCAAAAAAATTATCGCATCACTAATATTATTGTATAAATCAGTCATCTCTTGCTGTTGTTGCCCTCTTACGACCTTGTCCTGCTCTTCGTGTGTATTCTCTGAATTTTCTTATTATTCTTGAAACCGTGGATTACTGAATTCCCAGTGCTGCAACAACATTACTTTGATCTTGACCATCGTCAACTAAGGACACAACACGAACGATTTTGTCTCTTGTTAAATTTCTAGAATTGTGAGCAGTAGCTTCAACGTCCATTTTGAAATCAAAAATACTAAAAATTTCATATAAATAACCATTTAAATGTATAAAAAATATATAAAATTACTCTTACCACAAATTCAAGAAAATCGAAGGAATATTCGTTGTATTGTATTGTTGTATTTATTATTCATAGAAACAGATATGTTATCACAATAAACAAATGTCCTAACAGGAAGAACGTAAGAACTGATGCGATAATTTTTTTGCGGAGTTTATTAAAAGAAAATGGTAACTGAAAGACTCGTTTTTTTTAATTTTATAAGTATGTATGAAATACTGGTTGCCAGTTCAAATTCCTAGTCCACGTTGTAGGTATGTCTAAAAGTTTGAAGTATTTTTGAAAGCTTATTCATTATTTCTGTTTACTTTCTACCTAATTAACTCGATATATGTAAAGGTTTACCTGTACTGCTTCTTTTCTCGGTGACAATTATGAATGTACCGAATCCAGCAAGAAGTTTAGATAGGCTAGTTGTGAATAAAGAACTTGCTCTAATCCAAAGGTCCCTTCTGGTTAATATTATATCACCGTTTCCCATTTTAAGACTAAAATGTTGAAATATTTACCATTGTTAAATCCAATAAGTGAATTACGTATTTAGAAGTGATATAAACTAATAGTGTTTGTTCTACGTTAGCGTTGAAGCATATTTTCACACTTTATTTACCTGTAGGAGTGCAGCGACATCTTGAAAGTCAGGTGTGCGCGTGTGCGTTACTCACTGGTAAGTGAAATAGGCAGGGCCGTATTCAAATATAATTACTTTTCGCCTGCTTGTTAATTAAACGGCTGTTCCTATCCAATCTCATTCTGTTCCTATTTGATTGTGTACCCTTTGTTATTCTATTGTTTAACCAACCGTGGCCTAGTTACTACTCTGTGTTAAGTCGCTGCGGTGGGTCGCGCTAGCGTGAAATACGTCTTTTCCTTTTCCGAACTGCTCCCAAACTTCAAAAATGAATCAATGCACTTGCTGCAATACTCAAGCTGAGCTGCATACAATGGTTAACTGTTGCATATGCAAAAAATACTTTAAGAGTACATGTGTTGATATTTCTAAGGCAGAAGCACGTAAAATAAATTCTAAATGTGGCTTAACGTGGACTTGTAAGGGATGTATTAAACTAGGCGATGACCTAAATGGGCTGAAATCTGCGATTGTAGCCCTACAAGAAGAAATAAAACAACTTAAATCGACACCTCCTTCACAACTCACCAAGCTTCTGGATAATGAAATAATAATCCAAGAAATTCAAGAGCGTGATAAAAGGAAACACAACATAATTATTTACGGCCTAGAAGAAACATGTAGTAATAAAATAGAACAAAATGTACATGACGTGAATTTGATGAAAGAAGTATTGTCAATTGTAGATACTAATCATGATATTATAAAACCTATTAGATTAGGTAAATATGATCCAACACGTACTATTAATAAACGCCCTATTCGAGTGTCTCTTCCCAATAATTCTTCTGTGACCTCTGCGTTGCGAAACGCGAAGAACTTAAAAACCAGTAATAAATTTAAACACATTAGTATCTCCAAGGATCAAACTCCAATGCAGACTGAACTATACAAAGAAGTGAAAAGAGAACTCCTACATCGAACGGCTACAGGAGAGACTAACCTCAAGATAAAATATGTACGTGGCATTCCAACGATTGTCAATACGGAAAACTAAATATGTCCAACAGTAACCAATTAGTAAACTTTTTTTATCAAAACACCCGCGGTCTCCGTTCCAAGACTCACGAATTTTATAACAATATATGCAATTCCTCTTTCGACATTATATTGTTAACTGAAACTTGGCTTCGTGATTCTATCTCTACGTCTGAGCTCTTTACTTCTCAATACAATGTGTTGCGACAGGATAGGAACGCTCAAGCTACTAACAGAACTAACGGAGGGGGTGTCCTGATAGGTTTTAATAACAATGTCTCATTTGAACATATTGATGTGTCTCATATATGTAATCGCGTACCACTAATTGACTTTATATTATGTAAATGCGTCATTAATTCATTTTCATTTTATATCATGGTTTTATACGTACCTCCTGACATATCGGTCGATGAATTAAATATATTTTTTGAAACTATTGTGCTCGTTATATTGAATCAACCTGTATTTATAGTTGGTGACTTTAATATTCCAGCATATAATGATAATGTATCGATTGCACCCAATAACGCAAAAGGCATTGCCTTGTTTCAGTTTATGAGTATATTGAAGCTAAATCAGTTTAATAAAGTCAAGAACTCTAATAACAGGTTCCTAGATTTAGTTTTATGTAACTTTGATGTTGCTGTTAACACTGAAAGGGATGACTGTCCGCTTGTGCCTGAAGATGCTCACCATCCTGCACTTTCTATTAGTCTAAGCTTGGGTAAATCAATAAATAAAAATAAACCGAGCCCCTTTCCAATTAATAAAAATTTAAGATATAATTTCAAAAAAGCTAACTTTGTTCAGTTATATGAGAACTTGGCTAATACAGACTGGTCATTTTTGGAGTTATATGTTGACGTGAACGAAGCATGCGGTGCATTTTATGATAAATTGTATGATATACTTAACCTTTCTGTGCCTTTGTCTAAACACTCGAACAAACCACACTTTCCTCCGTGGTTCAATAATGAAATAAAACGCAATATTAAATTAAAACAATATTTTCACCACAAATGGAAGTCTTCTGGCACTACCTTCTTCCATAATGAATTTAAAAGATTGCGTAAACTCGTTAAGAATCAAGTCTCGAACGCTTATAAGGATTACTTACAAACTATTGAGGCCAATCTTAAAAACAATCCCAAGGATTTATGGAAATTTATACACCTAAAGAAAGGAACATCAAGAATTCCCAGTGAAATACACAGTGATGACACGTTATATTCATCTCCTCAAGAAATTATCAACGCATTTGCTAGCAACTTCTCTAGGGCTTACTCTAACAAGAACAGTATTCATCCTAATGATACTTTTACTAATCGTGAAACACTCATAACGCCTATTATTCAGGAATCTGATGTAATAACGAGTATTAATCGACTCAAGAACTCACAAATATGTGGTGATGATCGCATTCCTTGTTACCTAATCAAAGACTGCAAGTACGTATTCGCAAAACCATTAACTGTTATATATAATCTCTCATTGCATACAATGACTTTTCCTGAGTTGTGGAAGACTGCAGTAATTAGCCCAATTTTCAAACGAGGAGACACTAAAGATATTCAAAACTATAGACCAATATCAATACTTTCCAATTTTGCCAAGATATTCGAACAAATCATTTATCAAGTCATCAACTATCATACACATATCTATATTTCACCTCATCAACATGGATTTTGCTCGGGACGATCAACGTCCACTAATCTAGCAATTATAACCCAACATATTTGCGAATCTCTGGATAGCCGTGGTCAGGTCGATGTTGTATACACCGACCTTTCAAAGGCATTCGACACTATTGATCATCAAATACTTTTAAATAAACTCAGCGCATTTGGACTCTCTTTGGATTTTATAAAATTTGTTGCTTCATATCTTGACAACCGCAAAAATTATGTTCACTACAATGGATTTAAATCGCATTATTTTATTTCTTCCTCTGGTGTACCGCAAGGGTCCAACTTGGGCCCTTTATTATTTAACTTATACATAGATGATTTAGTTGCATCTTTATCTTGCCCTGTACTGGCCTATGCAGACGATTTAAAAATTTACAACACTATTAATAACCTATCTGACTGCATCTTACTTCAGAGGAATGTCAATTGTATTATTGAGTGGTGTGCAATTAACAAATTGCACTTAAATAACAGTAAATGTGTTATCGTCTCGTACACTCGCAAACACAATGTAACTAACTACGGTTACAAAATTGGTGATGATGTTATACGACGTGACATCACAGTGAGAGATCTTGGTGTTCTGTTTGATTCTGGCCTTACATTTCAAGAACATATTCGTACAATCAGTTTATCTGCTTTTAAACTGCTCGGCTTCCTAATGCGCACATCTCGGTACTTTGAAGATGTCAGTTTATTAAAAATATTATATTTTGCTTTAGTTCGAAGTAGACTGGAATACGCTTCAATTATCTGGTATCCGTATTATGTGAACGGATCCTTATTAATTGAACGAGTTCAGAAGCGTTTTCTAAAATTTCTGAGCTATAAAGTTAATGGTATGTATCCTGATCAATCGGTTGATTACACATACTTACTTCAACTACATAACTGCGCATCCTTGTCTGAACGAAGAGACCAAGCTAGTGGATCATTTATGATTAAATTAATATCCAACCTGGTGGACTCACCGGAATTACTTTCCATGGTTCATTTTAATATTCCGCGGCTCACATCACGTCAACATGTAACTTTCTTTTCGCCCACTGCTAACACCAACATTCTGATGAGAGCGCCGATTGCCCATATGAGTAGAAATGCTAATATAATCATAAATGATTGCTAATTGTAAATAAGAATTAACTATTTGTAATTATGATGTATACTTTTTGTTTTGTTTTTGGTAATTAGGTAATTTTTGTTCTATAATCATTATTATTATGTATATTTTTGTATTATGTATTTTGTCCTTTTTGGTTAATCTGTTGGACAATAAAGAAGTATTATTATTATTATTATTATTATTATTATTATTATTAATGTAGATGAGACTTGATAAAGAAATAGATGAAATACAGTATTGTATCAGAGGCACAAGCCAAATAATAATCTACTAAAAGATACAAAATGTGTGCAGAGTAAGTATGACCGATACTATCTGCATTAAAATCGGCATGAACTAAACCGGCTGTGGAATCATACCTTAAAAATTATATCAAGTCGGGTCCGGAGACAGCTGTCTCCTCTGCCTCATTATAGTTACGCCACTGTTACTTTGTTCTTTAAATGTCTTTCAGTCAAAATACTATGCATATTTCAGCCTCTGTTTGAGTACGACTGACTTCTAAGAATTTTTTTCCGCTACCGACAACGTAAATAAGATTGCATCCATAGTTACAGGCACTGTAAGTGGCTGATAACATTCGTGGTGTTTGTTGTCCTTGACGACGGAACTTAATTTTTTACTTACGGACCTAGGAAAATAATTCACAGAAACGTAACGCTCCAACATATAGGCGAGCAACACATTTGCGTCTATACCTATAGCATCGGCATCCTTTTTACATAACCACTGCTTAAAAGAGTCGTAACAGGGCACATACCTTTTTCGATATTGTCGGTAACAGGTTCTAACACGCAATATTTGCATCCATGCCCGCAGAAAGTTTCACTGGATTGACACAAACAAACAAAACTCGACATTATTTTCTCGGTTACTGGGTCGCCATAGGACACATAGGTGACTATAGAAATTTGAATCCCAAATGTTACAAGCCGTATTTTAGAATATTTTCCGATCTTTTTGAAGTATTATATTTCCGGTAGCGGAAAAAAATTAATAAACAACACGGAACGTAAGGACAATTAACATTTTCGACAGGTGATGAGCCGCGGCTCGTATTCGCCTACCTCAAATGTTAATACGTTCCTTGTTGCTTAAATAACTATTAATCTATAGTTATATTATTTGTCATTGCTTACTGTTTTGCTTTTAATTCCAATTACAAGCATCTGTTTTAGAGAAACTGGATTTTCCGCCATGCTGATGGTAAAAAATTAATTTCACAAACTGAATCTTGGCCCAAATTTACAATTTAACTAAGTACAACTGATCAGTAGCATAGCTTCAAATTGTGGGCGCCACCATGGAAATTAAAAAGGTCCCCTACATTTACTTTTACCGATAAAAAGTCAGGAATGTATTGTTTTCAACATTCAGTCGGGCCCCTATTCGTGTTACCCCGTGGCTGCTGACTTCTTACTTGTTTCAAGCATGCAGCACCGTCCTACTCAATGAGTTTTTAGACCTTTGCATGCCTCGAAATCATCCCTTACTTAAAAAAAATAGGATTCTGTGCCACTGGAATCGCAAATTTCGCGAATTTACCAAAAAAATTATACAACAATTTTTTTCTATGCATTTATTAGTCATTTCTTTGTCTACAATATATTTAAAAAACACAATAAAATACAATATGGTGGTTCTAGTGTGCGTTGTCAGCAGCCGGCGAATTTAAATAAATATTTTCAATCCTCATTAAATTTGCTAGAGAAATACCCTGGATAATTAAAAATTTTGAAAAAGGTGAAATTTGGAAAAAAGTCGAATTTCCACCTAAAAATTTGACAACAAAATATGGATTACAAAGAAACTGTATAAGTTATGGTAAAAATTTCTGGTATTTCTCTAGTTAATCTGAGTTACAATAACTGTGCACGTGTTGAAAGGATTTGGATTAAATGTTGTTATGGAGTCCACCATTTTTCAACACGTTTTAACTAAAGATTTTTGTTTATAAATGGATAATTTTGCATTTTTACCTTTAGTCAGCAAAACCAGGGCCATAAAGTAAGCCTTCTGCGTCCAAGGATTCTCCTCGGTTCAAAATCGGACAGGTCTTGCTGTTGAAATATGCTCTTTTACAGCTTCTGACATTCTGTGCTTTGTGCTGTCGATTGGTTCTGCGAAATTGTAGGATCTTGTTCAGCTAGTCAGGTTCATGATTTCCATAATCTAGCAAAGATTAGAAGCCATCATTGAAAGTGCGCACTGAAATGTGCTTGCAAATATCCAATATTTTCTAGCTGCTTGTTGCTATTTTTATTTATTTATTTTATTTATTTATTTATTCATAAACGGGAGATCCCTTTTAACAAAAATTAGATGACAAAAATGAAGTATAATTTAACTAACAAAAATAATGACTTTAAAGTACATACAATAGTTGTTAACACTTAACACGTATAATAACATAAAATAAATATGTAACTATAAATAACATATTATAAATATTTAATTAATCTCCGCTTAAAATCATTGCCATTGGAGTTATATAAATTGAACCACCATTCGTCCGAAAGTTCATTTGCTGTCCTCATCATTCTTGCTTGCAATTAGATTGAAGTGGCAGTGGTTACTACTGAAGGTCTTCAATTGAAATATTTGAACGTTCCTGAGGATCCTTGAGTGAACCGGAACATAAAAGTTCAGCTGTTCCAAAAGATAAGCACAGTCTATTGAGTAATTAATTATTTTGTGAAGTGTGCACAGATCCATTGTAACACGACGGACAGCCAGGCTTCTGATATTTAATTCACACATTAAATCGGAATAACAACCAGGCATATGTTGGCATCCCATTTTAAATTCTATCGACCGAAGAAATTTATTTTGGATTGACTCCAGTCTGTTAGAGCAAGTTGTTGTATATGGAAACCAAACAACCGATACATACTCCATATTGGAACGCACAAATGAACAGTAGAGCATTTTTATGCAAACAGGACTTTGATCTTTACCCACTCTCCAAACAAAACCCCACATTTTTAGTGCTTTATTCGAAATATTGAGAATATGTGAGTTAAATGAGTGTGATTGATCAAAAATTCTTTCACTTCCGATAGACTGGAAATTGGGTTGCTGCCTATTTCATATGTGTAAGCCAAAGTTGATTTTTTCCGAGAGGACATTTTATTGCATTTACTCACATTAAGATCAAGTTTATTATTTTGACACCAGTTGCTTATTCTGTCTAAATTTTGCATATAGCCTCCCAAGCAACAAGTCAACAAATCATCTCAACTCAAGTCTACTTAAATGGGTTCAATAGCTGTAAATACATCTCTATGGAGGGGCTGTCTCTAATGGTAATCTGAGTTTCCATTCGCTTTGGCGTGCTGTCACCAACACATTTTTCTCGTGCTGGTGTTTGTCATCGGTTGAAAATTTGTACCAAATTGTTGCCCAAATTGCATTTACATCGCGCAGCCGTTTCCCCTTTCACTTCTGTACATGACCAATGCACTACTTTTTCTAACAATGATGTCATACAGTTCAGATTGTAGAACGCCTTTGCAGGTTTTACTGTCTCCGTCACCAATGTAGAAAGTGTATTTAATGTCGGGTAGATTTTTGGGTCACTGAAATATTTCAGCTACCTCCATTTTACTTGTGGATCCCTCATGATAGATTAGAAAATTCGTGTGAGACTCCTCCATTCATTGTATTCTGCAGTTCCCTCCTTTTTTTTCCAAAACTAGTAACTTTTACAGTGTGACGATTTCACAATGTCATCAACTACTTTCCCAATGAGAAGAAGCAAGTCCGAACATAGAAGACCCAGCGTCGGGTATATATTATTGATCAATATTTTCCACAAAAAAATACATAATAATATTAATTTATAAAATTTTAATAAACATACTTCAATGAGCAGGAGTCAGTCGAAACAAAAGAATTGAGAAATCAGAGCTGGAGTCGGGAGTCGAAACAAAGAATAATGAGGAGTCGGAGTCGCTACATTTTTGTCATGACTCCGCACCCCTGGCTTCAGCCCCGGGCCAGTGGAAGTTGGATAGAAGACGGGAGTAATTCTTTAAAGTAACAACCTTAGTACACCCACACAAATTCATGTAATAATACATCTAAAGAATCCAGTAATTGGCTGCGGAGCCTAATAAATGCAATTATTATTTATACTACTATAATAAAGTTCTTTATATTTATTCAAGTTTGCTGATATCCTACTTACAAAATAACATCTCTAAATACATAATATATTCTCAAAGCATACATGAATTTGGAATGTTGGATCACTTTCAAATGGTCTTCAATAATCAGACCCTTGATGATCCTTGCCTTGGACCATGTTTAGGTGAATTTTTACTTATTTTAAGCCAGTGTGGATTGTATTTTTAGTGTGCAATATATTTTATGTTCATCATATTTTAGTGAAAGTCAAAATAGTTTTTTACACTTTATTTTCTTAACTTGTACAATAAATAGTTAATAAATAAATTAATGTAAGAGAAACTTATAGATCAATGTATGGTGATCCACAGCGCACATTGTAAAATTGATCACAGACTTGGAACTGCTCGTTGAATAGAGTGCCATTTGTACACAAAAATGAGGCCTTGTGATTCTTTTCGCATATGTGGTAAGCCTGAAATAAAAATAAATATCAATTGGAATGTAATGGACATACAATCATATGAAATATAACAACATAAAGTTTATTCAATTATACCCTATCTACCCATAGATTAAACTTTTTTAATATATTTTGTGGCAAACACTAGAAAGTAAAAAGTACCAACACGGCTTTGAAAAAAATGTAATTTTCCAGCACGTTAGATTGGTATGGGTAAACTTCCAATATATTCATACACATTATTGACAGTTTGTTATTGTTCTTTTTTGACTACTTTGCCAGCCAGATTCTCATAGGATAGTAGATTCTTGAGTGCAATTTTCGAAATAAATTACAATTACCATTTTTACATTTCCCGCAAAGTTTCTTAAGTACTACTTTTTGGGGAGGAGTTGTTGTTGGCAGCCTAGTGGGATTTCTGTCATTCAAGATGTCAAAAAGTCTAATCTATGGGTAGATGTAGTAATAACCTTTCACATTGATGAAATTCAGCAACCATTGAATTTAAGAATAATTATAAGTTTCAGGAGCCCATGTTCTAATAATAATGTACAGTGGCGTGCAAAAGTTTCCGGCCAGTGTCATTTCTTACTCTAATTTATTTTTAAAAAAGTCTAATAATTTTTAATCATTATGATATGTCAGCATGAGATCTAAGAAACAAAATAATATAGTAAAAGAATATGATTTATGTTTGTAAATATATTTATTAATATTATTGTTATGTGTACATGTGCAAAAGTTACCGGCCACTTTGTACTACGAGAAAAATTATTAGTCCACATGTTCTATAGTAGACTTTAATTAAATTTTTATGTTAATATTTTGTAGCCATACCCTTGCAGTGATAACAGCCGCACAACGATGTGGCATTGACTCAATTAATCGATTAATAGAAGCAGGTGGAATTTTATCTTATTCTTCCTTCAATGATTTGAATAATGCGGCTTTATTTGAATGTGTATGCTTTCGAAGTTGCGATCTAGCGTTTCCCATAAGTGCTTTATTGGGTTTAAGTCTGGCTTAAAACTCACATTTGAAGCAGAAAACCACTGTTTTAACAACTTGGATGTGTGTTTGGGGTCATTATCCTGCTGAAATATTCAATTCTGCGGCATTGTTTCTTCAGCATATGATAACAAATTGTTTTCTAAAATGTCCTTGTAAATAGCAGCGTTCATATTTCCGTTGATCTCGACCAATGGACCGACTCCTTGTGCAGAGAAAATTCCCCAAACCATCACACTTCCTCCACCGTGTTTTTCCACAGTAGGAATTTGGTACAGAACGTCATTTCTCGTACCAATAGGACGCCGTACATGTTATCTGCCATCACTTCCAAAAAGATTAAATTTAGATTCATCTGAGAAAGTTCTTTTTTCCAATCTTTGATTGTCCAATTTAGGTGATCTTTGGCAAATTGTAGTCGGGCCCTCTTATTCTTTTTACTGATTAATGGTTTTTTAATACCTATACGGCCAAAAAGTCCCACATCATGTAGTCTTTGTGTCACAGTACTACGACTAAAATTAGCTAGGTTTTCATGCTTTAGCTCGCGTGCAATTTCGGCAGCAGTTTTCTTGACATCCGCAGTTGATTTGCGTTTAATGATACGATCTACTTTTTTAGATGTTTTTTTTTTGTCTTCCACTACGCGGACGATCTTTTAATCCATATCCAAAACGGTATTTTACAATAATGTCGTTCACAGTTGATTTACCTATCGATAATAGTGAAGCAATATCACGAGAAGACTTTCCTTCTTTTGAAAATTTAATTACTCTCTCGCGAATTTGAATTTGCATACGCCGAGCCATGTTTATGCTCCCACTACCTTATATGAACTAAATGTGAACATTTAATGCGCAACTGCGCGTAAATACGTCCTTGAATGTCTTACTGTGTCAAATATAACATTATATATTATGTGGCCGGAAACTTTTGCACATGAAAATATAACAATTATAATAATAAATACATTCACAAACATAAATAATTCTCTTTCCCTATATTATTTTGTTTCCTGTATCTCATAGCCACATGATTAAAAATCATTAGACTTTTTTTTAAATAAATTGGAGTACGACATGTCACTGGCCGGCAACTTTTGCACGCCACTGTATATTAGCTATTATGGATTTTTTTAAGTAGAGTTCATTCCCTTTGTTTTTTTGCAAGTATAAATTTTTCATCCAAATCTGGAAAATCCATGACAATTATACAAGGTGTCGAGTGCGTTTCTGTCGAATATTTTTATAATTAAGTTCTAAATTCACTCTCCTCAAAGATCCCTTTACCACAATTAAACATTTTACTGGTATTCTGATCTTTTTAAAAATGATTGTGTAAAGACATGATTACAGTTTTAATAGTTAACAGCTTCCAAACCTGTGCACAGACCATTTTCTTTAGTAATAATAGCATTACATCAATCTCACTGCTGTCAGTAATGTATGTACTCGTCATTGCAACACACTGCCTTATTGACCAATCACATGTCTAAAAATTCCCATGCCTTCTTATTCTACCTTCATAACTTGTATGTATATTATTCATTGAGTTTCTGCTATGCAATTGTCCTAATTTGTCCAATAATAATTCTCTTTATATCATGTTTAAAAATAGAATTAAAATTCAACATAATAATATCCATTTAAATATTATGAGCCATAAATTCATTTTCAAAAATCATACATTAACCGCAAAAGCTAGAGCTATAGCTACAACAAAGCATTCAAATGTCCTATCTCCACCATCAAGAATAAAAGAATTCTCTATGGAAGGAAGCCCTTTCAACCCTTTCAGCCCTGGATTTTGAAATTTGAAAAAAAAAATTTTTGTTAATTATTATTAATGGGGTGCTTCTTAAGACCATAAATACCAAATTTGAACTCATTTGCTTAATTAGTATAGGAATTAATTAGTGAGGCTTTGTTAAAGTGACATATAATGATAAACAGCAAAAATATGGATTGTCATAGTATGTAGAGACATGTAAATGTTGCGGTGGCAATTGCCACCACCAGGGCCGAAAGGGTTAAAAGGGTAGAAAATTATTTGGATCAAATACGCTGTGTGCATGAAGTTGTGAATGATTAATAATCAAAATATTACATACTACATAGAGTGGTTTTGGTCAATGAAGATACTCACCCAGCTACTTCTAAATTGAAAGGCTTTATTATACAGTGCACGGCAGAAGTATGGAATAAATTCAGTAAAACCGAAATGAAGTATTTTGGGAAAAAATCCTTGAACAGATCGATTTTCTTTGATAGAAATACACATTTTTGCATGTCGATTTACAGTCATCATTTGTTTTTGAGCAATGACGTCATCCGTTATTTTTTAATGACAACCCCCTATTTTTATACTTGATTTAGAAAGATCTTTTCATTGTCAAACTGACAGTATAAAAAATTTTGCTATACAAAAGAAATTTTTCTTGTAAATAATAATTTTTTTAAATTTTGTACTGATCGTGAACTTGTAATAAAAAATTACTAAGTCAAAAGATTCGTTATTTCATTTTGTAATGTTTTTAAGTTATTTAAAAATCTATTTAGCATTTTACTAATTAAGCTTAAAATTTATAACCCCTCCCGAAAATAATTTTGTCGATGTGTACGAGTTTACGTTAAACAGCTAAATATAGAGAAATTATTAAACACTTTAAATAATTAATCGACAGCTTTCTTGTTTACAAGAATTTATAGAATGCCGCTGGTATTTATATTGCAAAAGTATCACAGCAACTTTTTAATATTAGGACATTTGAATGTAAATGGTAATTGATCTCGAAACTAGTTTTACTTCATTCTTAATTTAGACTGAATTGTATTAATTACACTCATACACATTTTTTTTATTCTAATTCGTTATAACAAAAACTATGCCATAATTAATGCATAATTACAAAAAAATAAATTGCTCGTCTTTTCCTAAATCGCTGGATTATAAATTGTAACATTCAAGCAACATTTGTGCAGAGCAACTAACTTGTGTAGAGTTTCTGTTAAACATAATCATAATAATAATAATAATTTATTCACGAGTTTTCCCATTTGTACATTAACTAAGTATAAATTAATTATGTAAACAGCAACCTAGTATGATTATAAAAGTAAAAAATAAATACGTAATAACATTCAGAACCATCAAAAATAAACATAATTAACTAAAAAATCATTAACGTTAACAGAGAATAGAAAATTTTTAAAGCGCACATAGCTAGCCGAAAAATTTGGAAAAGACGTAGTTACATTAAGTTTATTACCATACGCATAATTCTACCAATAGGATTGTTGTATCCATAATTTGTTCTAGAAAAATTAAATCTAAATATAAAGTTTTTTCTAGTTTGAACATTTGTCGCCCAAAAATTAATTATACACAACAATTACTGACAAATTATGCGATTGTTTAAAATGTTATAAAGGAAACACATATCTGCAAAAAATCGTCTATCAACTGGTGACTGGATATTAAGACGACTCAACATCATGTTTTGTTATTATAAAAAAATACTAATAATAATAAGCAGATAACTTAATCGTCTTACCACACTCAATCTATGATTATCACATTAGTTTTATTTGTTTCATTACCAAAGTAGTCTTTAATGGATATAATGGTGACAAACTTGTTTTTCAAGTAGTTTTTTCTCTTACTAACTTGTGCTATTTTTAAATTTTTATAAAGAGATAATAAATACACCTCGAAAAACGCCAAGCAAACCATTTTTTCACATGTGAAAAAATCTCTTTTTTTTTGTTGAAAATAACAATATTTGATTGAAAACAATACTCAAATTCTCAGTATTTAGATATATTATTCTACTTTTAACAGTTGTAGAAAAAATATTGTTTGTATTTAATGTGCAAAATAGATGTTCTTTGACCCATTTGAAGTGATAATACAAAAATAACTATTTTAACTTGGCCTGCCGCAAATTTTCATTATTTCAATTTGGCTCATCATTCTTGGTCTAAGGTTATGTCTAAAAATAATTTTAAAACATTAAATTGTGGTAAATAATTGTCCTAATTATTTTGTAAAATTTTTTTTTTCTAAAAACATCTCTGCAGAACAAATTTATGATGAATAACATAATTATGTATTGGAGAAGATTTAAAATACCAAAATTCACGAATATTATTGTGTACTCACTTGACAAGCAGCATCTACATCAGCATAATATCCTGGCGGCCTTCCATCGCAGGTAAAAGAAGTACGGGGAACTCGTGCCAATGTTGGATACAAAGGAGGATCGTGAGGTAAGTGCAAATCATGATATCCATCATAAGGCATTGCTCCCGGTATAATGTAATGTCCTCCATATACCATCGAAGCGCTTACTAAAATTTAGATACATCCATAAAGTAAGGAATAATAAAAACTGAAATTAAAAATGTAGAGTTGGAACTTTTTAAAATTAAATTGTACTGACAATTAACCATCATTTATTAGCTGAGGTGGCTTATGAATTTTCATAGGTAAGATAGAGATGTTCACTTCTCCATCATAACTCAAAACTCCATGCCAGTAAGTCGGTAGCAATACTTTTTTCTGGTAGAAAATCCTCAAGATCAATTGTAGATTTACTCAAATTAACCATAAATGATGAACTAATTCCATTTGTTGAATTTGCAAAGAATCTGGGCTTAATAATTTAAACTAGAAAAAAGTTGTGTGACGTCATAGTATTACCCACATTTTATTATTGTTGGTTTATTCACTATCCTTTTTTGAGTTCTGAGGATAAGAAACGAATACTATTAGTACAAAATTCTTGTTGCAGGTTAATTTATGATTTAAGAAAATATGATCACATAAGTCACAAATTACGTGAACTAGGGTGGTTAAATGTAAGCGAACAGTGGAAATTGCAATTTCTTGTGTTCATCCAGAAACTGTTTATTATTCAATCTACTTATTGATCAAATTACTTACAATTAAACGTAATGAATGCCACTCCATAAATGTTCGAAACAGCAACAACTTGCATGTACCGCAACATTGTACCTCCCTTTTCCAAAAAAGTTTTAGTTATGTCGCAGTAAATTTGTACAACGAATTGTGTTTAAAATTGTATAAATTAATTTAAAAAAAAATTGCGTTTAAAATTGTACAATTCTAATTAATTTTCTTTAGTAATTATTTGCAAATTGTTACTATTATATTTCATTTCTGTTTTAAATGTAAACATATGTAATGTTTTATGGGTTAAATGGTAGAGTAGCCTTAATGGCTAAACTTCGACCATTACTGTAAATAAAGACAATTATTATTATTATTATTAACTGCTAATGCTGCACTACTTGCTCTTGAAGAGGAACTGATTTAGACAATTTGTATCTGTAACTTCATCGCTGAATTTTGACAAACTCCCACATAGGTTATTATTCTTCTAAATGTTGTATCATTTACTATTTTTAATCAGAACCTATATCGATTGTACTTATCAAGTTTACATCTGTTTAAAGATTGGTAATTTTGGTAGCTGCACATTTAAAGTTTTATAATTGTTTGTATACTTTGATTTCCCGAGCTTGCCATATGGACTTGCATCAGCTGGCAAAAAATGCTTTTATTTAATTTTTGAGTGATGTATTTGCATGTTACAAAATGGTTCTTATTTTGTCAACAGCCAACTGTTTTTTAGAACATGACTAGGTTGTTTCCCGCCTTGCTAGCGAAATATCTGCTTGTTGACAGATTAGGTTCTTAACATGTTACCAAAGAACAATTAAACTGTTGATAAATTATTTGGGCCTTGAATAAGATATAATGAGGAAAAATATGTACAAATATAATAAATAACTCTCTTTAAAGATTCATTTTATCACATTCTCTAAAAAAAAAATTACAAATTGATACTACAAAAATTGAATATTAATAAGTCATACCTACCAATATTTTAATACATTTATTTAAAACAATAGAATAATCAATAAATTTGAGACAACTTCACTTGTTGCAGAAGCATTAAATAAATTACATAAGTGTAGTTTATTCTTTAACATTCAATTCAAATGTGAAGGTGCACTGATGAGAAATAAATCTTGAAATGTGTCTGCAGATGGCTATTTACTTAATTTTTACATATTTTATGGTTCAGTTTTATAGTTTAAAGTTTTCAAATTCATTTAGTTTAAATTTCAAGTTAGTCCTGTATGTAGAAATAAACGATCTTAAACCAATGTTATTTATCTAGTAGTACTAGTATTAACATTCAAATTTCTTTTGTATCATTCAATATCTGGCATGACACTAGCCAGGAAGTTGTTGTTTCAATAAGTTATTTGTTTGTACTCTTAATAAACCTTAATTTTGCAGAGTCAAGAACAGGTTGAATATTCATATACTGTGTGTTCAATAAAAAACGCCCAACGCCATAATTATTGACCGATATGAATTAACTAGAAACCAAAGTCAATGGTGGTTTCAATACTAAAAAATTACATCAATATTGATTTTTTTCAATAATAACTTCATTGTCAAATGATAGCCAACTTAAAATTTTTAAATGGCAGCATATAATATTTTAATTTTTTTACATTCGACATTAGTTTTCTGAATCCAATAATGCCCAATATGTTGTTTTTCGTTGAATATTTTGGTCGAAAAAATTAAAATAAATCTTCCATTTAAAATTATATTTTTCAAAAATTATAATTAGTGTGCCTTGGAAAAAAGTGACAAATGGCATTTGTTGTAAGGTTATGTCAAACATGAATAATAAGGACCCAATAAATAAGTACCTATGTTAAAACTCAATGTAGAATAGAATAAATAAGTAGTGCAAGTATTAATTCACTTGCGATTTAGATGTTCTGTGATTATTGTAAACACTACATAGAACGTCCAACTCTGCAAGTCCTCGAAATTGTCGATCCACTCACTTCAACTTTTTAAAGGCTCCATATCATCTCAAATTTCCTTCTTACTTTTTAAATTTAGGTTCTGGTATTCGCCGCTCTGGAAACCGTAGATGATAAATTCGTGCCGCAGCTCTTCGATTACTATTATATAGAAATAAATTTGTAACATGTCTGTTCATTCGGCATTGTTCATGATTATGTCTGAAATACACATTAATAACAAATGGTTGACATTACTTATACAATAAATGACATTTATCGATTCGAATTTTTTTTTCAAGGCACACTACATTTATTACCAAAAAAATCATGTGAACAAGATTTATTATTATCTTTTTCTGGCATAAATATTAACTTAAAACCAACATAACGGGCATAATTGGATTAAGAATGTTTAATAATATAAAATTAGAAAAGTATATGCTAAATACAATAAAACGAAATGTAGCCTGAATATATGAATATTCAACCTGTTCGTTAATCTGCAAGCAAAAATTAAGTCTTACTAAGACTATAAACAAATAACTTATTGAAACAACTACTTCCCTGGCTAGTGCCACCCCGGATATTGAATGAACAGGTTGAATATTCATATATTCAGGCTACATTTCGTTTTATTGTATTTATCTAATGCTTTCTGCAAGTATATGCAGCCATTTAAAAATTTAAAGTTGACTATCATTTGGCAATGAAGTTGATTTTGTAAAAATATATAATTACCGTCATGTTATAGTATTTAAACAGCCATTGATTTATTTTTTTAGTTCATTCAAATCAGTCAATAAATAACAGAGTTATGGTGTTAGGCGTTTTTTTATCGAACACACGGTATAGGCTATTTTCGTCTTTATTACATTTAATAGAATAATCCTTAGCTAATGAAACTGGGGTAAATTAGATCCCTTTTCTTTGAAGTTCAGGTTCAAAAGTGCAAACATTGAAAAGCGATATTGAAAACTTATTTCTATTATTCCATTTATAAAACCAATTGAGATTAAGATAAACTCCAAAAATAAAAAAAATACTCTTCATTCATTCATATTAAAATCCATCTAAATAAAACTGCACTTATGTATCCGAGACTGATGGTATTAGAAAGAGTGCCTTCATACGAAAAGGGAGGTGTATATGCTAGTGCATATGAAGTAGGAAGTGAAAAGAGAAGCAGGAATATATGGATGGGGTGAAATAGCACAAGTTGATGATCGGAAACATTGATTGTATAATTGTATGGAATGTAAATAGATAAATGTAAACTACAAAAGACTTGGGAAGGATGTCTGTGCAAAAATGGGAAACATTGAGATGTGCAAGAGAATAATGAATGTAACAGGCTGGAGATGTAACTATTCGGACCGGAGGTGGAGATAGAAAACAATTATCATTCCTTGTTACTGTTGTAATTAAATTGCATTATTTTTAATACTAATAAAGGTTTAACTACTACTACGAGCCCAGACGCACATGAATTCGACCAACGGATTATTCAATTTGTCTGGCTCATATGAATTGGCCCGTACCTCGAAACGCAAAGATAAATGTTTATTTCTGGATCAAAACATCATAGTTTTTTTTTTGTGCAAATTCCTTATCGAGAGTGCATCGAGTAAACAAATAAAAATGTTATTTTTCATATTTTTAAGTAGTACTTGTTAAAATGGTTCGCGGTAAGTCGTTGTCTTGTGATATGCGAAATTCTATTGTTGCTGCCCATCAAAATGGCCTCTCCGGTCATAAAATAGCGAAAAATTTATATATTCCACAAAGAACGGTGAGGAACATAATTATTCAGTATAAAAATAACAGAAATGTTATTCCGAAAGTTAAAACTGGCCGTCGATCGATGGTTACAAAAAGGGATAAACGTTCTCTCCGTACACTTATTAAAGAAGATCGCCGAGCATCCTCCCGAGAATTGGCTACTAAATGGGCAGATGCAATTGGCAGACCTATCTCCAAAGATACCTGCTTGAGAACCATGAAAAAAATGGGATATTGTTTCTACAAGGCAAGTTTTAATCAACATGAAAACACAAAAACTATTATTTTTTACTTTAGGCAAAAGAAAAACCCCTTCTCACGAAAAAACAAATACAGGCCAGACTTTTATGGGCAAAGGAAGACAAGGAGTGGGTTCAACATCAATGGGACTCAATTATATGGAGTGACGAATCCAAGTTTGAGGTGTGTGTTGTTGATTCACGCAGTAGAATTATTCGAATGCAAGGGGAGGAATATCTCGAGACTGTCTCAAAAGAAAGGTCAAATTTCCGGCATCTGCGATGGTTTGGGGATGCATGTCTTCCCAAGGTGTTTGACGTCTGTATTTTATTGACGGTACCGTTAATGCTGCAAAGTACAAAACCATTTTGCAAGAAGAGATGTTGCCTTCAATTAATCATATTCAATTGCCAGAAGGTGGATTTATATTCCAACAAGACAGTGCAGCTTGCCATACAGCTAAAACTGTAATGTCTTGGTTACGAGAAATGGACATTACCGTATTAAAATGGCCCTGACCTATCACCGATCGAAACCTTGTGGCATGAAATGAAGAAAGTGCTTCGAACCACCCCCGTTCGCACTATACCAGAATGAAAGGCAAGAATTCAAGAAATTTGGAACAATTTCACTCCAGAGTACTGCAAAACATTAGTTGATACCATGCCAAAGCGAATTGAATAAAATAAAGTGTTATAAAACACAAGGGTGGCTGCACTCAGTGGTAGCTGATAAATTATTTGATTTTGAAATGGTCCAATTGATATGCGCCAGACATGAAGTTGTTTTTAATTTGTTTTTTATTACTATTGCATTTGATATAAGTAATACATATTATTGATTGATGCCTAAAAGTATAGAGAATGTAATGCGTTTATTTGTTTTTCTGTAACTAATATAAATTGAATAATTTTTAATTAATAAAAATAACAAAATATTGAATATTTCGTTGGTCCAATTCATGTGCGTCTGGGCTCATATTCTTTACATAATGAAAATAAATAAGCATAAACTATTGTTTTCCGTCAACAATAACTGAAAGGAACGGCCTTTACTATCAGTATTAAGCAACTCTTACCAAATGTGTTTGACACTAGGGATGACTAGATGACGTCAAAAACCATTCTACTATTTTAATATTAATAAGTAAATATTAATAAAATCAATTTGTAGTCAAATTAATTTTTCTTTGGTTTTGACATTATAAAGTGTAATGGTAGAATGATAGGGCAATTATATTATTTATTATTATAAAAAGTTATAGCATATTTAAAATTTCATGCACATTTTAAAATGTCAATTAATAATAATCTTTATAACTAAATTTAAAATGGATAGCAAATAAACACTAACTATGTTTAATCACAGCGATAATTGTAATATATGTACGTAATAAGGATTAACAATTCTTTATACACAGCTCAACTGTAGTTTATCACAAAATTTAAACAAAGTTGATGTATCTTTATTATTTATTAACGTATGCAAAAATGCAAAACGTGCTAATTTATTTTATATTTAAACATTTTATCATTTAATAAAATTCCAAACTGCAATTGAAAACGAGGATTATTAAAAGAATTACACATTAAATTTCTGCATTTATTTTTTTGATCCGTTTTAAATGTTTTAAGCTTATAATTACATAAAACAATATTCAATACTCACAGAAAATTGTAACCACACAATACTTCATATTTGACACTCGAATCCCTCACAACTCCACAAGACAATGCACACTGTTGTCACAGGTAAGTCACACATATAAATGAACTGAAAATAGTGGAATGCACACTTTGAAAAAAAAAGTGGCAAGGATTAAACAAATTGAATCCACCTCAAACTGGGTCAATAACTAATCTCCTCCAGCATCACTCACACACATTCATTCATTCCAACAGCACCTCCAACTTACACAGAAAGTAATGGCCATTTAAAAAGTGCTCCTAGGCATTTCAAAAATGGCCATTACTTTCATTAGCAAGGACCTACTCCTACCAGACTTATCAGCAAACAATCAGAAAATAAAGCCAAATAATTAATTATGTCTAGAGGGAATATCATTTTGCAACTATTTAGTTACACTTCACTGTTCCACTTTTCCTTATCGGGTGTGTTTTAATTGATTCCTTGATATGTATTAAATGCTTGTGGGTGGATATTAAAGATCGTTTATAATTTAAAGTTGTATATTTAATCAGTATAAAATAAGATTGACTGCATTTTGTTATTCTATTTTTAAAATTCTTGTAGGTGTAGATTGTTTATTACCTAAAGTATTATTAATGAGTCAGAATGTATTTTTTCTAAACACTATTAATCATTATTGAATGTATAATGTATACACATTAATAAATTTAATAAACGTTAATTTTCAATATTATATACAAAATGGCAATTAAATAATTAATGTGAATTTAAATAAATACTTTAAACAATGTAATTTAGTATGCACTTAAATATAATAGAGTTCACTTCGAAAATGGTGTTCCACTTGTTCCCTTAACTTCACATTTTGAGTTCTCTTATGGTCAGCTGCTTGCATATTTAGTTTGAATATCAATGGCACTTCACAGTGATTATATGAACTATCAAGCTTAATTAGTAACAATTGTACAAATTTACTCAGCCAAAATACCCTCTCAATATTAATAGCATAACCTTAAGCCAGATTTTAATTATATTGAGTAGAAGTGCCTAAAGCAGAAAATTTATTTGTTTCAAATAACCAGTTATGTTTAATACTATTGCCGAGTAGGTATCATGTAAAATTGCAAATAACATTAACATATTATTTTATTTTATTTATTCTCTTTTAAATCTACATGTACCTTTTCAGGTATCAAGACTACATTTGTGAGTTTACTAAATCTTTTCATTTTGCTGCTAATATTCTGGCTCCCTGCATATTGAGATTATTCCTTGTTAGTATTGTCTTTATGTTTCCTTCCCATGCCTCATTTTCTTCTGCATACTTGCAATCCATGCTTGTTTAGTTTGTCTCTTCTGGCATTCTTATTAGGTGTCCATACCATGGTATACGTTTTTCTCTATGGTTTTTGTTTATTGTAAATTGCATCTGATGTGTTCATTTCTAACTGCCCTTTCTCGTCATTCCTACCTCTCTGCTGTTTCTTGTTTAGTATCACATTTTTCATGGGATGGTAGCTCATATTGGTTGCATTTATTCTGTTATTGATTTCTTGTTCCATACTTCCTTTGTTGTGCCTAGGTAAGTGTAAGTTTCTACCTGCTTACATTTAGGTTCATGTTCTTCTCTGGTTTGAATGTCGAGATCGTTAAATCCCATACTCTCTGTAGAGGGTTCAGCCTGTGTTCTTCAAATCTGTTCTCAACCTCGATCTGCTGATGGTTGAACAAAACGCGCTAATTTTGAATTGTGCTTGTTGTTAAAGCATCATCTAGAGCAGTGATTCCCAAAGTGGGCGCCGCCGCCCCCTGGTGGGTGCTGCACCGATTCAGGGGGGCTCTGATGGCCACCGTTGCATTTGTAATAACTGCAAGGGGGCGATGATAGTATAAAAGAAAGAAGAGAAGATTTAGTGGAACGTGGATTCAGTGTGGTAACCAACTTATTAACAAAAAAAAAGAATCAATTGCAAATAGTCAATCTTGGTGATTTAAGATTACTGCTGACAAATAGAGTCGAGGATTACTAAATTGGTAGCAGCAAACCAGGTTCATCCTTCTCATTAAGATGGTTTCGAATGTTTTAACTTTGTTTGTATAACATCTTATTCTGAGTTCAATAAATAGTTTCATAATTTCTAAGTTCAATGTTTCTAATTTACACCCTTATTTACTATATTTCACGAAAAAGGTAACATATATATTTCCTTTTAATTGCTATTAAAATTTAAAAAAAAATGGTGATGTGGCCATCATGTTACTTTCTCCGACTTGATGATATCATAGTCATTTATATTTACGCTTTTATGGTTTATTTTCTATTTAAATCATATTTTAAATGTACATCGAGCGTTGTGTAAACTCGGATGAAACTGACGTTTAAAACGTCAAAATTACGAAAGATGGAAACATTATACTTATTATATAATATTATACATTCAAAAACTCAGTTTACTTAAAAACTTAAGCGATTTCGAAAAAAACTTATTCTTCATAAGTTGTTTATTTTACCATTATTATTGACATAAATTTGTTATAACTATTATCGGTTTATTATTATAAACCAGAAATTAAAAAAATAATCATAAATTTTTTTTTCTGGAATAAAAATGATTTTATGAAAAATATTTTCAAGCAAAAGATGTTCATTTCTTTGTTGTCTTCAATGTTTGTTTAAATGTTTTTGTGATATTTTTCATATTTAAAAAAATATTGGCAAAAAACAAAAAACTGTTAAGGTAAACGCCCACTTCCGGTGTACGAAATTTTACCAAACGCTTTTCAGTGCCTCAGATTATCAAATAAGACGTATGTTGAAAGTTTCATATCAATTGCTGTATTAGTTTTTGAGATACAGCGCACACAGACAGACACACACACACACAAAATTTCCAGAAATTGTTGAAATGGCGGACCCCAAAACGGATATTTCCGTAAAAAAAAATCACGATCACAATACTTTCTCGTACTTCGTAACGGAGAAAGTAATAATTTCCAGGGGGCGCTGAGTAATATTTTTTCTGGATAGGGGCGGTAGGACAAAAAAGTTTGGGATCCACTGATCTAGATAATATCTAAGATCTCCTGTCTGATTGAATTCACAAAGGTAGGCTCGCTGCATCTCTTAATGATATCAACATTTTTAGAAATAATGAATTCAAGAAATCCCTCACCTCTAATGTTGGTGTCCTTGCTGCCCCCCCCATGATGTGTGCGTTAGCATCACAGCACAGGGGGAGATGTTTGCTGCCTCTTCTGCGTATTCTGTGTCTTGTTCACCTGTAAAGTGGGCTGAATCCATAACAATGTGCCTTTTGTCATTTTTTTGTGGGCACGTTTGCTAGGGCTGTCGCTAGGTCTCCTATTGTGAATTCTGGAATAAACTTGAAATTGATATCCTTTCTAAGGACTGCTCTTGGTTTAGAGCAGCTATTTACCTTTTGGTGTGTCTTTCTTTGACCATGTAAGTCCGTCGACTAGATGGGAAAAGGAAAAGGTCCATTATAGAAGAGCCCCGCCATAATAAGGCTATTGGAACTGGGGGGTGGTCTGGTACCTTCCGTATAGATAAGACTAGGCCCCTGCACACCTATACATCCTTCAGTCTGCGCGATCCCATCTTGGATTGAGGTATTTGTTTTATATAGTTTCCTTTCCACATTGATCCGGGTGGTTATTTTATGTTTGGTGCTCTAATAATACACTCACTTTCATATGAAATGCACCACCAGGGCCGATCCTAGACCCTTGGCCGCCCGCGTGCAAGTGATGAGTTGGCCGCCCCCTCACGTAAAGTAAAACATTTCTTGAGGCGGGGGATTTTATTTTTCAATTCGAAAATTTTTAAAACCCTCTGTAATTTTTTTGTAAGGTTTTAAGACAGAAAAACATCATGTCAGATCGCATATACACATATTTAAAATTTGTCTGAATTGATAGAAGAAATGACTAAAGAATTTGCAAGTAACCCGGGACTGCCAGATCTATTTTTCCTTTGTAAAATTCTGAATACATTGACAGGAAGTATTTTTCTATTAAATCCAGTTGAATGATGAGGGAAAAAAGTGATAGAACGATTGATAGCTTAATCAATCAACTATGTTCGTATAAAATGGCCTTAAGGACCAAGGGAGCTGGATCCACCAAGCAGGAAGCTCTCACTTACAATCATCGAAGAAGTCATGACAGCAACGAATTCAGTCGATGCGAAGAAAAAGAAAAAACTGCAACTACTGCAGGAAACCCAATCACATGGATATAGTGTGCAGGAAATGGATTGCCGATAGCCGTCCTCCGAAGCTTAGTAAACTGGAGTTTGACACAAATATGATACTCGTCACTGTTAGCTCAACTGAAACAGATGCTGAGTGGTCGAGATGCAGGGATGACAATGGCGCGATAAGCCATATTTTAAATGGTCAGATTTGCTTTAGAACGTTCGAGTCTTTTTCAACTGAACACACAGTGACCACAACAAATGGCGAGAAAATCGAAGCCATTGGAATACGTGAAGTAGAAGTTGGGGTAGCAATCCACGGAAAATAGTACAAAAGTACCTTGGCTGATATTTGATCAATCAAGATAAATCTGTTCTCCGTGCTTGCAGTCCAGGATAAGTACTCGGACAGCCAATTCATCTTCATCAGCTGAAGTCTGCAACTTCCTAGTCAACAATTGGAGGGAGCTCGTCGTGGAGGACTGTTCAATTTGGCGGTGAGAAGTTCGAATCCTATGAGATGAGGTCAATCCAGTGAATAATGAAAACTTGCTACAGTTGTACCATGGACGATTCGGAAGGAGCTTGGCATGAACGTAGAAATGCATAGTGAATTATGTCAAGGTTACATTTATTATAAAGCTTATAGGCTACCGTTCGTCACGAGGTCCAGAACCACGGAACCGGGAGAGCAAATTCGTACGGATGTTTCAAGAATCGAGGTCTGGATATCGATATTTTGTGCTTTTCAAGGACGATTACAAAAATTCAGGACAATTTATTTTCTGCGGCAAGAATCCGAAATTGCTGAAAAACTGAGCCAGTTCCTAGCTGAGGAAGAAACAGTCTGGAGCTGCTGAGTAATAATGGCAGGGAGTTCGACAAGAAACAGATCTGGACCAGTTTACACAAGAAAGGTATTATTCTACGTCTTATAATGCCCTCCACTCCGGAACAAAACGGGTCCGGTGAGAGGGAAAATCGTACGGTGGTGGAAACTGCTAGAGAAATGATGCATGCGCATGGGAACATTCCTCAGGCCCTTTGGGCCGAGATGATACGAACAGGTACCTGCATCCTTAATAGGACAGGGCCTAGAAAACCAGGTTTGAAACATTCAAATTCATGTATATTCTATCGAAAGAGCAAAGGACAACAATGGATCCAAACGCCATTAAAGGAATCCTCATCGGCTATGATAACGACGACGGACACAGTATCTACACTGAAGAGGAAACCAAGCTTTATAGATCCAAAGACGTCAAAATTGGTGGAAAACGGGGTTATTACCCCCAGTAAGCAACGAAGCTGAAGAGACTGACCTGAATGACAGCAAATCCCGGATTGAAGAAAACGAAGAAATAGAATTCTGGAAACCCGATGACAGTGGCAGTGATTGAACAATCTTAGAAATGCCGAAAATCAATGAAGAAGAGAATGCTAGTGAGACTACGCGGAAACTTCATAACCTAGTGGATCTTATAGCTCCACAGAAATTCCAGGATTGTATTATGTTCACCTCAACGACCTTCGAGGAACCAGGCACCTACAACGACTCCACAAAGTAAAAACAAGGCCAAATTGGTGATCAAACATTTTTCCCAAAGAAGAGGAGTAGATTATGATCAAACCTTCAGTTCAGTAACCAGAACATCGACTATTCAGTGTTGATCTAAATTCTAAAACAATACTTCTCGCGATTTTTTTGATGCAAATTCATCAATTAAATTTGAAATATCTAATGTTTCACCGATCTCATTTTCAATAGAAATTATGGCTAAATCAACTAAAGTGCTCTTGTGTTATAGTTGACCATAAATAATTTTTAATTCATTTTAATTTGGAAAAACTCCTTTCGCCGGAAGCCACAGTTATCGGTATTTTGTAAAAATATTTTTAGACTAATACTGAAATTTGGAAAACAAGGAACTAAGTCTTGGCTAATTAAATGATTTAAAATTTCTAATGGTTTTAATTGGTAATGATTAGGAAATAGTTCTCTAGAAAGATAACAATTATTTTAGGTGTTCGATTCCATCTAAATCTTTGGTCAATTTTCCGTTTTCGGTTACCTGTAATTTAATATCTAACTCTATACAACATTTTGTTAAATATTCGGATTCTGCAGAATGAAATACCAACAAAAATTTAAACAAGAAGCAGTGATTTTCTAACAGCTCAGAACGTCTAGATATCAAATTAATAGCGATGCCCAAAATTTCAAAAGAAAAGTAAATTCAAAATTATTCTCTAGGATCCAAAATACTTTCATCAGCGATTTTTTTTTTCTTATACGAACTTCAGATGCTTTGTGATACTTCTTCTGTTTGTTTGGCAAAGTTGTTAGAAATCGGATACACTTCCGACAGGAGTCCAGGCAACCGGCCGCTATTTCGGGGCGCTCGGATTAAAATGTACAGATTTCGGACGCCGCGGACCCTCTATTGGTGGTCCGCTTCGCAGGTTTCGCCACAGTTGTGTGGTCTCGATTCATTCTTCTGCCCATTTCGCGGAACGATAAACCTTCTTTCTTGCCGATAATTCGACCCCTATCAAACTCGTCTTTCTCTGGGCATTATGAACTGTCAATGTGACAGCTTCATGACAAAACAGCTGATAAATTCTAAGTAAATATTCTTCAATGCCCATATAAAAAGTTGAGGAATTTTAAGATAACCATGACGGAAAAACCTCAACGGCTCAACTTTTTTTATTGAGAGTTTAATCATTTTGTACCGACGAATAAACAATTGTTTTCACCAAGTTTTGCATCAATCGTATTATTCTTTCTGGGTGCTGCATTTCATATGAAAGTGAGTGTATTTTGATAACCCATACTTAGAATGTCAGAAAAAGTTGGTGCTTATTTAATTTTTTTCCCCACTTTAATATATCGTAGCTCCAATAAATATGAATAGTTAAATTATGTCGCTACCTTTGACTATACAGTGCGCGCCTAAAGTATGGAATATAGTCAGTAAAATCGAAATAAAATATTTTTGGAAAAAATCCTGGAACACGTCGATTTTCTTTTATAAAAATACCCATTTTTGCATGAAAGTCAATTTTCAGTCGTCATTTGTTTTTGAGTAATTACGTCATCCATTTTGTTTTTAAATGGCAACCCCCTATTTTTATTCTTGATTTTGAGAGATTTTTTCATTGTTGAACTGGAAGTGTAAAAATGTTGCCATCTTACATAAGAAAGTTTTCGAGAAAATGACAATTGAAGGTGAGAAGCCGATATTTAGAATTTTTTCAAAATGACCTTATTCCAGCGCTTGTAGCAATTTTTCCAAACAATATTGATCTTGACCTTCCATACAAGGTGTCTAAAAAAGACACCACCAAAATGATATGGTGTATTCCTGAGACAAAAAAAGAGCAAATTAACTAAATTTATCTATATGAAAAATTACATACTTTCCAAGATACAGCAAGTTTAAGATTTTTTAAATATTTTAATCTATATCTCGAAAATGGCAGATGAGATTGATTTGTTTATTTTTTTCTGACAACTACATTAAGTGTACTACATTGTTTAAAAATTTCAAGAAATTTCTTCAAGTACAAAGGTGCTCCAGAGGACATGCTGTTTACATTATTACATAGAACTTTTTTGTTCTTCACATTTTTTACGATTTAATTTTTTTCAATGCAACTCATCACTTTTAAAAAATTTATAACTCTTAAAGTTTTTTTGTTTACGCCTTATTTTTAACAAAAAATAATAAAAAAGAACTTATTGTTCATTGTTTAATTGCGCTCGTCCTGCAAAAAAAGTCTTAAAAATAACTATAATCCAAAAACTGCTTTTATTTTAACATATTAAATTATTTAACAAATTACAAAAATTGTTCAAAATGACCCCCATAAAAAAAAAGATAATTTCTTGTGGATCGAAATATTGGCGAGTGTTTCTTTCGCAGAAACCGTAAACTTCATGCATGTCAGCATATTCTTCATGAGTGTAAACGTTCATTTTAACACGTTGAGTGCTGGTGTAAAATAAGCAGTTGCCGCCGCGGTTGACGACGCGCTCGAGCTTCGATGGCACACACGGATCACAGTACACATTGTATGCGCGTGCGCGCGTCGCGTCGAATCGCGACAGCCACCGGCGATACTTCGGTCACCACCACTCAACGTGTTAACCAGTTTTACTTAAATTGAAAGTTTTAATTGTGCTGATACACGTTTTCAACGAATTTACACCCGCCTACTTGGATTATTTCATTTTTTAACACGAAATTTTCCAAAAACAATAAGTTCTTTTTTATTTTTTTTTGTTAAAAATAAGGCGTAAACAAAAAAACTTTAAGAGTTATAAATTCCTTAAAAGTGACGAGTTGCATTGAAAAAAATATTGAATCGTAAAAAATGTGAAGAACAAAAAAGTTCTATGTAATAATGTAAACAGCATGTCCTCTGGAGCACCTTTGTACTTGAAGAAATTTCTTAAAATTTTTAAACAATGTAGTACACCTAATGTAGTTGTCAGAAAAAAATAAACAAATCATTCTCATCTGATATTTTCGAGATATAGATTAAAACATTTTAAAAATCTTAAACTTTGACTCTTGGAAAGTATGTAATTTTTCATATAGATAAATTTAGTTAATTTGCTTGTTTTTTTTTTGTCTCAGGAAGACACCATATCATTTTGGTGGTGTCTTTTTTAAACACCTTGTATAATACAATATGGTTTCAGCAAGACGGCGCATGCCGTTTTTACTATGCGTTTTTTTGTTTTTGTTTTCGAACATGTAGAAATTCTTCTTGAATATTTTGAATATTTTCCAGGCTAATTCTGCGTATTCATCTCTTTTGTGGGCTATTCCGCCAATCCACCTATTCGTAATACAATTGCCAAAAAAACGCGCATAGTGCGTGGTTGCGCCGTCTTGCTGAAACCATATTGTACCGGGTGACCCAGCGATCTGTAAAAGCCCCATAACTTATTTGCTATTTGAGATATCGACTTCTAGTTTTCTTGAACTGGTACCCACACTTATTCTGCATATTTTAAAAATATGTATGTTTTTGTACAGAATGTCCCAATATACATAACAGACCAAAGTTATGTTTTTTTAAATAGAACACCCTATATTTTATACTTTATTTTCAACCCTCTTGAGAAGCTGATAAAAATAGTATAAGATACTATGGGTCTATTATGGACGGTTGGTTAGTTATGGGCAAATTTGTGGCAAAACAAAGACTCATTGAAAAAGTTGCAGAAGCGCTCCTAGCAATGCTAGCGTGGTTTTTTATACACTAAAGAATTTTCCACATCATGAAGAATAATACAAATCGGCTTTGGTTCTTTTTTGTTCATACTGCTATACAGGGTGTCAACATACGCAAAATAATGGATAACTATTTTTTTTCAAATGGAACACCCTATATATCTTGCCACCAATGCATGGAATTTTTAATAAGCTTTTCAATGATGTACAATTTGTATAATGAAATATTAAGGATTCTTAAGATTTATCCATAAAAACATTTTTCTTTTGTCACCTCCTGCTCATTTTTGGATTTTCAGCCAAAACTATGCATTTTCTGAAAAAATAATATGTGACCAAAGTTGTAGAGCGGAAAATTTTCGATCGATACTGGTCTTTCGACTTTTCCAATAATGCGTGCATTGCCCGCCAGAGTGCGCAAAATCATGACCTTATTCGCATTTTAGAGTTTTTCTCAAATTTTTTGTTAATTAATTGCACTATACCTTATTTTCCACGTCCTCTAGCAGAAAAACGGGTAATTATAGAATTATTTAAATGACCTACATCGATTGAAAATATTCCGCTCTACAACTCTTAAAAGAAACAATTTTTGCCCAAAATGCATAGTTTTCTCTAAAAATGTAAAAAACCATTGAAAAACGCAAAAATTGATATATACATTTTCAATTTGCGTTTTTAGGGAAAACTATGCATTTTTGACAAAAATTGCTTCTACTAAGAGTTGTAGAGCGGAACATTTTCAATCGATATGGGCCATTTTAATTTCCCTATAATTTCCCGTTTTTCCGCTAGACGGTGCGGAAAATAAAGTATAGTGCAATTTATTAATAAAAAATTTGAAAAGAAAACGCTAAAATGCATACACGGTCACGATTTTGAGCGCTCTGGCTGGCAATGCACGCATTATCTTATAAGTTAAAAGACCTATGTCGATCGGAAATTTTTCGCTCTACAACTTTGGCCTCTTATAATTTTTCCTCAAAATGCATAGTTTTGGCTGAAAATCCAAAAATGAGCAGAAGGTGACAAAAGAAATATATTTTTATTGATAAATCTCAAGAATCCTTAATATTTTGTTATACAAACTGTATACCATTAGAAAGCTTATTAAAAATGCCATAGATATATGGCAACTTATATAGGGTGTTCCATTTGAAAAAAAATAGTTATCCATTGTTTTGCGTATGTTGACACCCTGTATAGCACTATGAATAAAGGAGAACGAAAACCGATGTGAATTATTCTTTATGATGTGGGAAATTTTCTAGTGTATAAATAATGATGCTATCTTTGCCAGGAACGCTTCTGCAATGTTTTAAATGTGTACATGTTTTTGCCACAAATTTGCTCATAACTAACCAACCGTCCATAATAGACCCATAGTATCTTATACTATTTTTATCAGCTTCTCAAGAGGGTTGAAAATAAAGTATAAAATATAGGGTGTTCCATTTAAAAAAACATAACTTTGGTCTGTTATGTATATTGGGACACCCTGTACAAAAACATACATATTTTTAAAATATGTAGAATAAGTGTGGGTGGTAGTTGAAGAAAACTAGAAGTCGATATCTCAAATAGCAAATAAGTTATGGGGCTTTTACAGATCGCTGGGTCACCCGGTATGTATAGAAGGTCAAGATCATTTTTGTTTGGAAAAAAAGCGCTGGAACAAGTTCATTTTGCAAAAACTCTAGATATCAAGTTCTCACCTTCAATTGTCATTTACTCGAAAAATGTTTTATGTAAGATGGCAATATTTTTATACTGCCAGTTCGACAATAAAAAGATCTCTCAAAATCAAGAACAAAAATAGGGGGTTGTTATTTAAAAACAAAATGGATGACGTCATTACTCAAAAACAAATGACGACTGAAAATCGACTTTCATGCAAAAATGTGTATTTTTCTAAAAGAAAATCGACGTGTTCGAGAATTTTTTCCAATAATATTTTATTTCGATTTTACTGAGTATATTCCATACTTTAGGCGCGCACGGTATACTTATGGACTGCTAACGTCAATTTCATGTGTGTCTCCAAGCAACGGTGGCGCAGCGGGACCCTAAGTGGTTGCGGTATATTACTAAATTGGTAGCTATTTTGTGTCTATGACATATGACTCTATGAGCTCGCATTGCATATTGTGATTCCCTGCAATTTATTCGCACCTTTGAATATACAGGGTGTTTCAAATTCGAGGCTCACCATGGGGATCTCGCTTATTAGAAGAGATAGAGGGTATGTTTAAATTTGGCACTTTTGCAGAATTTTATGCTGATTAATAATCCACTGAGAAAAATTACTTTAAATGTTTTGTTTTTGAGTTAAGTCCAAAAAACTGAAAAAACTGATTTTCGTTTTTTCTGTATATCATCGTTATTTGAGGTGATATTTAACAACGGTAAAGACATTCTTATAGCACTTTTTTATTATCTAATAGATGGCATAAGATTTTTGCTTGAAACATGTTTCGTTTCTTTTGAACCATCATCAACTTTCTTATTTCTTATGGACGCCATATTTAATTTTTATCTCATCTCAATGCTCATTTTTTTGTGATGACAACAATATAACACAACATACATATGATTTCATAAATAAACATATAATCGTTTAAAACACTTTTATTGGCAATCTATTTAGCGCTTACTACAAATCATTCGTGCCATGGAATTAAAATCAATTAAAAATCCGAATAACTCTTTGTTTTCAAACACTATTATTGTTTATGAATAATAACATCGTTCGATAATTCAGAAATATAAGAGAGAGAGAGAGAGAGATATGTTACGTATTTTTTATTCAGTAAACAGAAATACATCATTGTCTAGATCAAAATATTAAAAATGTATTTAGAAAGAAGGCAACCCCATCAAATCTTTTTGTCCATGGATCGATAGTAAGTTACTCAAGAAGGTCGCAATAATATTTTGGAAATGTAAATACTAAATGTATCTTTATTTTTCGTTCAACTTACAAAACATAATTTAGAATAAATCAAAATTCATCAATCTCTTGCAGCGACGTTCCAGCTGAATTACATTTGCCAGCAAATATAAATCATATAAAATTCCTTTGGGCCACACACTTGCACCTGGCGATTTAAGACGCCTTGCATTTTGTAATTGGTTGCTACAAACATGCAATGAAGATGATAAAAAAAAACATGATTTGGATTGGACACATGAATGCAAATTCACAAACAGTGTTTCTAATTCCATGGCACGGATGATTTTTAGTAAGCACTACATAGATTGCCAATAAAAGTGTTTTTAACGATTATAAGTTCATTTATGAAACTAAATGTATGTTGTGTTATATTGTTATCATCACAAAAAAATAAGCATTGAGATGCGATAAAAATTAAATATGGCGTCCATAAGAAATAAGAAGGTTAATGATGGTCCAAAAGAAACGAAACACGTTACAACTAAAAATCTTATGTCATCTATTAGATAATAAAAAAGTGCTATAAGAATGTCTTTGCCGTTTTTAAATATCACCTCAAATAACGAAGATATAAAGAAAAAACGAAAATCAGTTTTTTCAGTTTTTTGGACTTAACTCAAAAACAAAAAAATTAAAGTAATTTTTCTCAGTGGATTATTAATCAGCATAAAATTCTACAAAAGTACCAAATTTAAACATAGCCTGTATCTCTTCAAATAAGCGAGATCCCCATGGTGAGCCTCGAATTTGAAACACCCTGTATATACATTTATATTGTCAAATATTCACACTATGTCAAAATATTGCTATGCGAAAGGCTGCAATACGTCCACGTATATGTGCCAACGCGGTTATAATACTCGTCAGCCGATGTACACGTCAGTTGACTTTTGACTTATAACCTATAATTCTGTATTAGATTTCCATCAAATCCGGAACTTCTCAAATTATGGGTTGATGCTTTGCTTGTAAAGAACAGGCAGGAAAGTGGACCCGAGTTGCCGAAATAGGTTCGCATTTGCATTCTCCACGTTGCTGATGAATACATCGAGAAATTTTTTTTTTGCTTTCCGGTTTTTAAATTACGCTCCACTTTCGGCTCCGGGGCGGGACTTATATCGGGCTCCAGCTCGCGGACAACTTTTGGAGCAGTGATCATATGGGAAATGGAGGGGGAATAGCAGTCCATATGTATATAGTCAAAGGTCGCCAAAATATTAAATTACCAATTCACAAAATGTATTAATAACTTTATTCTCATTTAATTAAAAACTTCAGTAGGTGCATAGATTTAAATTGTAATTGACCTTTACTGCAACATAATAAATAATTTAATAACTGAATAAACTTCAATAACAATTTATTTGATTGATTGGTTGAAATTATTACCTCTTGTTAAAATAGTACATTGCAACATCTTAGACATATGTTTGTTGTGATAAGAGTTACAAATTACATTAATTAATATATTAATTATATTACAAGTCAATCAATTAAAATGGCGTTTTGAATCAATCAACTTTATCAAATGTGTGCTTAAGTTTCTCCTAATTAACTATTAATTGCTGGACGGCTGCCAATCAAGGATAATTTGTTCTTTATGGAAATGGGATAGCTTTTGCAAATGGCACGAAGGTACTAATAATGTGTGCCCGGAGCTGAATATTCAAAGCCCGGACGGCCCGGCCCGGCCTCGAAAAATGTTGAATTAAATAAATAAAATTACTGGACCCATGTACTCCTTAAATTTTTTAAAATTTAATTTAATTCATGTTAATAACATTTTTTTCCACTCATTTAGTTGTTGCTTTCCAAATTATAATAAAATTAAATTTATCCAAGCCCGGCCCGGGTTAAATTATATATCGGAAAGCCCGGCCCCCAGATGATACCGATTCTATTTTAAAAAATGTATGTGGGGTGTATTTAAAAAATGCAGATTTTAAATAAAACTTCAAACCTACGGTTTTCTTGACTAAGCGAAGAACTGGAAAAATTTATATGTATTTCTGCGACGCCACATGCCATATATACTGGTTTGAACAAAAAAAATGCAACACCAAGAAAAACAGCCAGAATTTATTTAATTTTTCTACAATTGATGGCTTTCGGTATAAAAAGTAACTCATTAAAATTTCAATAAAAAACTCCTTCGTCAAACCTCTTTTTAGGATGATTTTATATACGAAAAATAGCAATATCAAATGGTGTTTTTATAAACTTGGAACAATTTGGATTAGTTTTCTCGTGATAATAGTGCGAAGAACATCATTTAAAATGCCCAGAGTTCGTAACCATCGAAATTTTGTACAACTAAGTGATTTCGAGCGAGGTCCTATTATTGGCATGAGAGAGGGTGGTCTTTCGTTTAGAGAAATTGCCGATAGAATGGAACGTGACGCAACCACAGTAATGAGGTGCTGGCGAAGATGGTCTGAGGAAGGTTTTCATGGACGTCGGAGAGGATCTGGACCACAGCGAACAACGACAGACCGCGAAGAACGACAGACCGCAAAGTACGCAGGTTGAGACTTTTGGCGATTAGAGAAAGATTATCCACTACGCAGGCCATTGGAAACACTTGGAGGGATACATTAAATGTTACAATCTCAATGGCATCGATAAATCATCGAATACGGAGTTTTGGAATGCGTAGTTATCGTCCTTTTTGTTGCCTTCCCCTGACTCTACGTCATAGAGCTTCTAAGTTGGAATGGTGTAGAGAACGGGTGAATTGGAGACAAGAATGGCAACAAATTGTGTTCACTGAAGAATCCAGATTTTGTTTGTGGGCCAACTATGAACGTGACGTGTCAGATGTTTCCGCGGGGAACGCAGAAATATGGAGTTCGCGCTATCTCGGCATACTGCTCTCACGCAGGGGGTGATGATTTGGGGTGCCATCACGTATGGTGCTAGGTCCCCTCTAGTTCTTATTCCTGGCACCCTAAATGCTTGACGTTACGTACAGACTATTCTAGAGCCCGCTGCACTGCCGTACTTACAAGGGTTGCAAAACCCTATCTTTCAGCAAGATAATGCTCGCCCACATACAGCAAGGGTAACAATAGAGTGTTTAGAAGAAGCTAACGTTGTAGTGCTTCCATGGCCTTCTCGTTCATCAGACCTTTCGCCCATCGAACATGTTTGGGATATGATAGGCGTCAGACTAGGAAATTTACCCCGTGCCCCAGACACTTTGGACGAACTTCGTTTGCGGATTCAGGAAGCTTGGGATGAGCTACCCCAAGAAGATATTGATCACCTCATTCAAAGCATGCCGAATCGCGTGAATGAGTGCATTAGAAACAACTGAGGACCGACTCATTATTAAAAAAAATGCTTGTGTAAGTAAGTTTTTCAACTGAAATTTTGATCGTTTACTTGAGACATTCAAACACAACTTCTGTGAAATTTTCATTAAAATCTGACCATAACTTCTTGGTGTTGCATTTTTCATTCAAACCAGTATATTTCAAAAAAACATTTAAATAAATAAATAAACACGAACAGGTCCTCCTAGATTTTTCTTATGGGGGCACCTGGACACCTTAAGAGCAAGGTATACAATACGCTATCAGATCCGCTAGATAATTTGCGCGATAGAATATTGAATGGATGCCGTTTGATCACTCAAGACATGTTGTCTAATGTAAGACAACTAACGTAAGCAATTTTAAACATTTTCTTCTTTAGGTTTAGTTATTCATGTTTTGAGTTTATTGTTATAATTTTTTGTTCTGTTTTGTTCTTTTATGTTAATAAATCATTACATTCCTTGCTGGATTGTTAACTTTTATTTTGGCGTTAAACGGGTGAAATTGCAATTTCGAAGTGTTGCCGTTCTCTCGGGAATCAATAACACAAATGATACCGTTGTATTCAGAATCAAAAGAGCTTTCCAATGATATATCCCTCGACCCACTTACCTTATTAAAAATCGGGGGGTGAAGTGAGGAGGGCTAGTGGATTAAGGTTATGAAGGTGAAAATGTCATCAAAAGTTGTCCCCCTTGAAACAAAAATCGACACGTTACGGCGATTTTTTTCAAAAATGCCGCATAACTCAACAAACTCGCTTGTTGCCTCTGAGATGGACCACCCTGTATAATATAGTGTCAAATAATTCAAAAAATAAACTATTATTTGGTGTCATTTAGTTTGTAAGAGGTTTATCTTGGAGCTAAATTTTGAGCACATCTACAAATTCAAACAGATTTAGGAATAAATAAGAATAACATTTTTTAAATGTCGTTTGAATAAAGAAGAACCCCAGGCTGCAACTTGTTTGTAATAGGCGTTTTTAGTCAATATATCCTCTTTTGGAAGTAAATTTAGTAAGTATCAACTTTGATCTTAATGTTACTTTAATTGGTTCTTAACTAACATGACGGAATAGTTATTTATGCAACAAGTGAGTAAAGTAATACTTTTTTCACGAGTAGGAAAGATTGCCGGACGAGCCGAGCGAGTTGGGCAATTCCTACAAGTGAAAAAAAGTTTAATCTCAAGTTCAATTTTATCCCAAATCGTCCGTAGATGCATTAAATACTAAAATAATGTTTATAAAATTTTGAACTCTAACTTTCTTCGTTCTCGAAATGAAAAAAGTTACTTTAATCTCGAGTTTAATTTTATCCAAAATATCCGTAGATGCATTAAATATTGAAATAATGTGTATAAAATGTTGACAAGAAATGTTGACGTACGTGGTGTCAATGTGAATTATTTCAAAAATATTAAGGATCTAATCATTCCATGAGTCCAAATTATTCTCTCACTAGTGAGTAATGAACAACATTACTTCCCTCAAATGAGACAAGGAATTCGCTTATTACGCCCGATTTTAGATAATAGTTACTCCTATTTATTATACGAATGTGGAATGTTCGTAATTAGTCCCACAAGAAAAACTTTACGTGAACGGGTAATTTTCTTAAGGAACTAATGAGTAATTCCACATGAGTATAACATAACATTTTATTCAAAATCGTCTGTAATTGCATTAAGTATTGAAAAAATGTGTATAAAATTTTGACAAGAAATTTTGACATGCATACGTGGTGTCAATTAGAAATATTTCAAAAATCCTACGAATGATCTATGTATTCCGTGAGTCCGAGTTATTCTAATGAACATTACACCCCTCAAATGACCACAGTAATTCACTTATTACACCCGATTTTGGATTAAAAATATTATCAATATGTATTAGCTTATTATACGAGGGCGTCATTGAAAGTTTTTTTCGTAACCTTTGGTCAAAAGTGACATAAACGGGTGTCGACGTTGTCTACTTTTTATAAAAATAAGCTAATTAAGAAGTGTTAAATACACGATTGAGATAGAAAGATAGCACAAACTGACAAATAATTTTCAAAGGTAGTTATACTACCGAAATTGCAGGGTTTTCTGTAAATTAATATCGAATAATAACGCATATTTAACGATTGGATGTTTGTTCACTTTGAGAACCCCGTGAAGGCTTAGGAAGCATGTTACAACATTTTAGAATTAATAATAATAATAATAATAATAATAATAAGAGTCTTTATTCCTCCATCAATATTTACAACATAAATACAATAATGGTGGTCCAGCGTCAAAATAAAATATTATTTCAATTTACAAAATCAATTTAAAATTCGGTTGAAATAAGTAATCATTTAAATTATACGGTTCTATAGTAAGCAACATTTCAAAAACGGCTTTCTTGTATGACTTAAAAGATGTTTCTTGTTTTATTTGATTTGGGAGTATGTTATACAGTTTTAGAGCACGATATCCTGCGCTCGTTTCCGTGCTTGTAAGTTTATGTATTGGGTATACCCAGTTGTTTTTATTTCGCGTGTGATACTGATGACTTAAGGTATTAGATGCAAACTACTGATTCTGCTTCCAGATAAATAACAAGCATTCCATTATATATATATATATATATATATATATATATATATATATATATATATATACCGGGTGTGGCACTTAAGACGCCTCGGACCATAGCTCCTTTACGATAAAAGCTATCGAAAAAAATCTAAGAACAAAGTGGTGCATAGTTACCGTCGCTATGTTTCAAAAATATTTCTAATCATCAGTGGCGTGCCGTACTTCAGTGGCGCACCAAACTTATGTTTTTTTAAATGGAATGCCCTATTTTTTATTGCAGATTTGGAAAGTGCTCGACGAGTACTTATTTTTTTATCTAACATGTTATACCCTTCACTTTAGCGGTTTCGCTGTTATAACCCCTTCTTTCAAAATTTCGCCCCATTTTTGAGATTTTTTTGTAGAGAAACTAATTGACGCCGGCGCCTAAATTTTGAATTGAGGTACAGGTTAAGACCTCGTATACCTTCACATATTTTTTTTTCGGGTAATTTATGGAAAAAAAATAATTTTTGATTGATCTTCGCATGTTGTCATTTTTTCCGAAAATTTCAAATGGCACCCCCCTAAAAAAATTACGGCGTTGTACAGCCAAAACTCTAAATTTTTCATTGGTGTAAAAAAAATTACACATTGCATAACAAAATTTCGGAGAAAAAAGGAATTTCATCGCAAATGTCGGGAAACGTTTTCCGTTCCCAAGTGTGCCATGAGAAAACAAATACACAAATACGGTCAACATAATAGTATGCACCTATTTATTCAACATGATATGAAAAATGCAGATAAAGAAAATTTAACAACTTAAACTAAATGTTAGAAATGACGACCTTCCTGCTGGAGGCATAACCGCAACTTCGACTCACAGGCTCTAGACACTGCCCTAAGGACTTCTGGTGATATACCGCGGAAAGCCGCGCGGATTTTCTCCCTCATATCCTCGACAGTAGTTGGTACCGTCCTGTAAACCTCGTCTTTGATATGGCCCCAAAGGAAGAAGTCAAGGGGAGTGAGATCTGGTGATCTTGGCGTCCACCTCACAGGACCCCCACGACCAATTCAGAAGTCCGGAAACGTTTCATCGAGAAGTTCCCGAACGACACAGCTATTATGTGCAGGAGCTCCATCGTGCTGGAAAACTATCTGTCGAAGAGCGGTTAGAGGGACATTTTCCAAGAGATCATCCAAGTCGTCGCGAAGGAACCTCAAATAACTGTTGCCGTTCAGGTGCCCCTCGATGAAATAAGGACCCAAAAGGTGTTCTCCAAGTATGCCTCCCCAAACATTCAGCGATTATCTTTGCTGGTGGTTTATCATTCGCATGGCTTGTGAGTTTTCATCGGCGTAATAATGGCAGTTGTGGCGATTGACATGCCCATTTCTATGGAACGTTGCTTCATCAGAAAATAATACGCGCATAAGAAATGATTCCTCCTGCTCAATTTTGTTGATAGCCCACATGCAGAAATCTTGCCTCGCATGAAAATCTTGAGGTTGCAATTCTTGGTGCAGTTGAATCTTAAATGGACGGAATTTGTACTTTTTAAGAACACGATGTACGGATCGCGTTGAAATATCGTGATTGCTACTAATATCACGGATACTGGTATGAGGATCTTCAATAACTGCCTCCAGAACCTGCAGTTCATTATTTTCGGTAATAACTGCCTTCTTTCTAACTCTCCTTGGCCGTTTCACACTTCCCGTAGTAGTAAATCTCTCCAACACTTTTTGAAATGCACGTTCATTTGGATGTGCCCTGTGCGGATATCTCGCAGCGTACACTCGTGATGCCAAGAAACAATTCTTGTTACATTCTCCAAGAATAAATATCATGTCAACCATTTTCTCTTGAGTTCGGAACATTTTTAGAACGTTTATCAAAAATGACTTATGGCTGCTACTAACGTCTAATAATTTACTTTGACAATTACCAATCTTTTGTTTTTTCATGGCACACTTGGGAACGGAAAACGTTTCCCGACATTTGCGATGAAATTCCTTTTTTCTCCGAAATTTTGTTATGCAATGTGTAATTTTTTTTACACCAATGAAAAATTTAGAGTTTTGGCTGTACAACGCCGTAATTTTTTTAGGGGGGTGCCATTTGAAATTTTCGGAAAAAATGACAACATGCTTTTTGATCAATCAAAAAATTTTTTTTCCATAAATTACCCGAAAAAAAATTATGTGAAGGTATACGAGGTCTTAACCTGTACCTCAATTCAAAATTTAGGCGCCGGCGTCAATTAGTTTCTCTACAAAAAAATCTCAAAAATGGGGCGCAATTTTGAAAGAAGGGGTTATAACAGCGAAACCGCTAAAGTGAAGGGTATAATATGTTAGATAAAAAAATAAGTACTCGTCGAGCACTTTCCAAATCTGCAATAAAAAATAGGGCATTCCATTTAAAAAAACATAAGTTTGGTACGCCACTGGAGTACGGCACGCCACTGATGATTAGAAATATTTTTGAAACATAGCGACGGTAACTATGCACCACTTTGTTCTTAGATTTTTTTCGATAGCTTTTATCGTAAAGGAGCTATGGTCCGAGGCATTTAAGTGCCACACCCGGTATATATATATATATATATATATATATATACCGGGTGACCCAGGGATCTGTAAAAGCCTCATAACTTATTTGTTATTTGAGATATCGACTTCTAGTTTTCTTGAACTGGTACCGACACTTATTCTACATATTTTAAAAATATGTACGTTTTTGTACAGGGTGTCCCAATATACATAACAGAACAAAGTTATGTTTTTTTAAATGGAACACCCTATATTTTATACTTTATTTTCAACCCTCTTGAGAAGCTGATAAAAATAGTATATGATAGTATGGGTCTATTATGGACGGTTGGTTAGTTATGGGCAAATTTGTGGCAAAAACATGTACACATTTAAAACATTGCAGAAGCGTTTCTAGCAAAGACAGAATCATTTTTTATACACTAGAAAATTTTCCACATCATAAAGAATAATACACATCGGCTTTCGTTTCTTTTATTCATAGTGCTATACAGGGTGTCAACATACGCTAAACAATGTATAACTATTTTTTTTCAAATGGAACACCCTATATAAGTTGCCACCAATCTATGGCATTTTTAATAAGCTTTCCAATGATATACAGTTAAAAATCCAAAAATCAGCAGAAGGTGACAAAACAAATATATTTTTATTGATAAATATTAAGGATTCTTGAGATTTATCAATAAAAACATATTTGTTTTGACACCTTCTACTGATTTTTGGATTTTTAGCCAAAACTATGCATTTTCTGGAAAAATTATAAGAGACCAAAGTTGTAGAGCGGAAAATTTCAGATCGATATAGGTCTTTCTACTTTTCAGATAATGCGTGCATTGTCCGTCAGAGCGCGCAAAATCGTTTACTTTTCGAATTTTTTATTAATAAATTGTACTATACTTCTATTTTCCGCACCCTCTAGCGGAAAAACGGGAAATTATAGGGAAATTAAAATGGCATATATCGATTGAAAATGTTCCGCTCTACAACTCTTAATAGAAGCAATTTTTCCCTAAAAATGCAAATTGAAAATGTATGTATTAATTTTTGCGTTTTTCAATGGTTTTTTATATTTTTAGCGAAAACTATGCATTTTGGGCAAAAATTGCTTCTTTTAACAGTTTTAGAGCGGAATTTAAAATCGATGTAGGTCATTTAAATAATTCTATAACTACCCTTTTTTCTGCTAAAGGACGTGGAAAATAAAGTACAGTGCAATTAATTAATAAAAAATTTGAGAAGAACGCTAAAATGCATATACGGACACGATTTTGCGCACTCTGGCGGGCAACGCGCGCATTATTGGAAAAGTCGAAAGACCGATATCGATCGAAAATTTTCCGCTATACAACTTTGGTCTCTTATTATTTTTTCAAAAAATGCATAGTTTTGGCTGAAAATCCAAAAATGGGCAGGAGGTGACAAAAGAAAAATGTTTTTATGGATAAATCTTAAGAATCCTTAATATTTCATTATACAAATTGTACATCATTGGAAAGCTTATTAAAAATTCCATGCAGTGGTGGCAAGATATATAGGGTGTTCCATTTGAAAAAAAAATAGTTATCCATTATTTTCCGTATGTTGACACCCTGTTTAGCAGTATGAACAAAAGAGAACCAAAGCCGATTTGTATTATTCTTCATGATGTGGAAAATTCTTTAGTGTATAAAAAACTATGCTAGCATTACTAGGAGCGCTTCTGCAACTTTTTCAATGTGTCCTTGTTTTTGCCACAAATTTGCCCATAACTAACCAATCGTCCATAATAGACCCATACTATCTTATAGTATTTTTATCAGCTTCTCAAGAGGATTGAAAATAAAGTATAAAATATAGGGTGTTCCATTTAAAAAAACATAACTTTGGTCTGTTATGTATATTGGGACACCCTGTACAAAAACATACATATTTTTAAAATATGTAGAATAAGTGTCGGTACCAGTTCAGGAAAACTAGAAGTCGATATCTCAAATAGCAAATAAGTTACGGGGCTTTTACAGATCCATGGGTCACCCGGTATATATACATATTTATATATATATATATATATATATATATATATATATATATATATATATATATATATATATATATATATATATAGTGACTGAGCACACACTACATCTGGTTTATTGCTCCCTGCGGACTATATCGAAATTCTGGACCTTTCTCCCGTTACACCTCACACTTCACTACATAGCAGCGTCCGTTACTTCTTGCCGTTTTATATATATACCAATTACCGTTAAAATTCTACTAGCGTAAAATAGTCCTCTGCAGGAACTTGATGGTTTCTTTCCTAGAATGCATATGATAGCCTTTTTCTGCCATATCAGGACTCTATCAATTCGAGAAGAACCCCCCCAATGAATAATACCAAATCTTAATTGAGATTCAAAGTTTGCAAAGTATACTATTTTCAATGTATCATATGTTATACTTTGTTTTAGAGTTCGTAGCATATAACATGTTTTGCCTAATTTTTTTGTTAAATAGTCGATATGGTTGTGCCAGCGTAATTTATCATCTACAATTACTCCTAAGAATTTGATCCACTCCGCTGTTTCTATGTTTGTGTTATTAATCTTTATCGTTTTAGGTGTTGGTGTGTAATTACTTTTTTTTTAAATAACAATCTGTGTTTTTTCTGCATTCATTATAAGTTTATTGTTAGAGAACCAACCAGTACCTAGTGACATTTCCGTTTCTGCCATCGTCATGATCTCCTTATAGTTTTTGCTTCGAACGATTATATTTGTATCATCAGCATAATTTGTTAGCGGGGTGTTGTTGCTTTGTATCAATTTGAATATATCATTTGTGAAAATGATATAAAGCAAGGGTCCTAAAATGCTGCCCTGTGGTACACCCAAGTTTACATTTCACATATTTGACCGTGCCGATCCCATCACGCAATATAGTTCTACCAATTGGTTTCTATTAGACAGATAGGATTTGAACCAGTCGTATGCTATGTCTCGGAAACCGGAATCATACAACTTTGCTAATAGAAGTCTATGATCGACACAGTCAAATGCTCTACTCAAATATCAAGGAATATCCCACATGACAACAGATCATCTTCCATTGCGTTGTGTATATAAACTGTGCAAAATCAAAAATTGCTGCGTTCATGTTTTTGTTTTTTTGTAAATCCGTGTTGGTGGCAAGAAAAAGTGTTGTAATTTGTTAAAAATCGTTTAACTATTTTGGCTATAATATATTCATAGATCTTACTAAAAGTACTCAAAAGATTCACCGACCTATCATTTGTTTTGTTAGTGGAATCACCTCTTTTGTAAATGGGCTTGACAATTGCAAGTTTTAATTGCTCGGGAAAAATTCCCTTAGTAAATGAATGATTTATAAGTTCAGATAGAGGAACTGATATTTCTTTTGCACATCTCTTAAGGAGGAAGGATTATATTTCATCCACACCACTGCTTTTTTTACTTTACATCGTTTCTATTTCCAACTCCACCTCGTTTGCAGTAGTTGTATGTAAGAAAAATGAATTCTCATTTTTGTAGTTATTTGTATTTTCACCATATCCGTGAATAGAGTTTGTAAGATTTTCCGCCGATTCTATGAATGTTACGTTAAACTCATTTACATCTATTTGCGGACAGGAACTCACAAATGTTTTATTGTCTTTTCTACCCGTTATTTCTTGTACCGCTGACCATGCAGCTTTATGTTTATTTTTCGCTGAATCGATTTTATCAGAGTAATGTCTTAATTTATCTTGCTTTAATGCTAAATTGTATAATTTTTTACTCTGTTTAAGAAATGGTATTGCTTCTTCAAAGTATTGACCTAGTATACTGTAAAGGTCAACTTGGCTTTTATGATGCATAGTAGTTTCCGATAATTTGAAATGTTTCGTATTATTTTGTACCGAAAACGTTTTAATAGGGAACTCGTTGTTGAAATGCTGCGAAACTATTGACAAAAATTTATTATATTGTTCGTTTATATCATGTAAACATTCCCGTGATACCGATTTTATGCCATCTACGAATATTTTTATATTGTTCTCACACATATCTCGTGCATTTTTGTATTGTATTTTCGGCTTACTTAGATTTAGACTAGCCATTTGTGCTGAATGCACTAAGATATGCTGCTTAGAATTTCTGGAAGAATATCCTCACATAATGAAAAGCTCGCCTAAAATGAAGCTAACATAGGAAATCTTCAGAGAACGAAAATATTTTATGGGCCGTAATAAAGATGCGGAATACTTCACAAATAATTAAAGAAACTAAGATAAGACTCCAATATTATGACCGTAGTACTATATGGATGTGAGTCAAGAATAATCAGACATTTCTAAATATGTACCTTCCTAAAATATTAGGAATATACTGGCTGATTAAAATATCCAATGGAGGAAATGTTGACAAGAATCGATTATCCAGAGAAGGAAGTGGAGATGGGTAGGACACAGAAGAAAATATAAAGAGGAAATTTCCAGGCAAGCTCTAGTACACACAATCATTGGGAAATAAGGAAAGGTAGACCAACGAAAACCTAGAAAAGACAATTGCATTTGGAACCCGAAGAGATAGTACTCACGTAGTCTGGCACAAAGATAAAAGCGAGGGATAAACATTAATGGAAGAAAACAGTTGATAGGGTTATTGAAATTTTGTACTAAGGCCTTCGCCGAAACTAGTCGCAATATAAATAAAATAATATTAAGGAAGTATAAAATTTCAATAACCCTATTAAAAACCTTAATACGACAACACAACATGAAAACAGTTGATGTTTGAAGTGTGAATATAAGTGAAATGAAGGACAGGGCTAGCAACCCTGATCTACTCTAACGGTAGCAATCATCGCAAGGAGCAAAGGGATTAATAATAAATGAGAAAAGGAAACTTACCATGTGTGATCAGCACTCATCGTCATTAAATTTAAATAAATAGGATGGAGCTGGAACCAATTTTGTTTATAATTTCTACGATACCAATGGTATTACAGTATTATTCTATGAACTACTGCAATTCTATTTTGAAACAAAAAATGTGCCGAGTGTCCAGAGGATTATACCTCGGTTTTGTTGTGAAAGTTTTCCACGTGCGCACCAGATATACTACCTTAAAAAAAACCTTGTAACTTTCTACTTTCAATGTATAGGCTGTGACATGAATGATAATCAAGAAAATATTCATTATGATGTATTTACCAATAGATCTGCCTGAAATATATAATATTTATTTAAATATATAAATGTTAATGCCGTGGATTTATTTCCTTCTTCCAATTTATCAGATACTGTATATAAAATAATTGAAATAATAGACAATGTAAGTACAAAAAAATATTTGATTTATTACAAAACGTAAGGATCCTATATTCTTCATCTATTTCATCATTTTCGGATTTTTCCCAGGTATTAATGATATCGTAAAACTCATTCAATTCGTCAGGAATATATTGCGTTATTTTTTCGTGTTATTCAGTTTTTCTCAATTATGGGTATTTTAGTAACATGTGCTGTAGTTTATTTAGGTTTATGAAGAAAACATGTATCTTTAACGAAAACAGCAACGAATTCAGAACATGTCAAGTTTAGTAACCTTTATAACTTTAAATATATTCAAACCTTCAGTATTTCGAAATCTTGGATGTTGTTGCCTTATATAATGACTTGCAGCTTTTCTTAAAATACCTCTGCCATGAGTTTTTAAAAAGTATGTCTCCTGAAGTAATGAGCTTAACTGAAAAGCCTTGGTCTTGCAGCCAAAATAAGACTATTATACTCATCTGAAACGTAAATTCTGTCCTTTCGCGTAATGAGTCTTTTAGCGGTCCCGAAATTCCTAGCACACTGTAAAAACGAGTGTCTACGCACAGGGAAGTATTGATATATTTTCTGAAAATGATTCATTGTAACAAGGCTAAGAAAAAACACTAATTTCTATATACGTAAATTTGACAGTCAGTTGGAAGAAGGAAATAAAGGAAGTATTTGTTTCCTTCTTCCAACTAACGATTTTATGGCCACGTGAATCTATACGAATTGAGGAGGTTTTTAAGTCTTTTTTCGAACTTACATTGTAGCGCTACGTCTATAGAATGCAAAATTGTGAAAAAGTGAATACATAAAATATTGGCGTTTATTCTCTTCATCCAATTGGTGATTCAATTGAGTATCCATTCCATGATCTTCAGTTCTAATTGGAATCGGAGAATGTGTTCCTTTAACAATCGTAGATGAAAGCTTGACGATAATGATTTTAAAAGATGCCCTAGTTACGCAATTGACAATTGCGTCTTAAATTACACAGGCCTGCGATGTATTTTTTGTCGGAAGCTTTATATATTTTTTTAATTACTTGTTGTATGCTGATTTCAAAAGTAAGTTGCATTTGCGTTTATCACGTCTAGTTTTTTTTTAATGTATATTTCAATTTCAGTTTTAGGCGTGAGACACGGAAATTGTTGTATATTTATAATTATATTTAAAACTGTTTACATTTGAAGAATCCCCAATCAGCATATAGCCGGGGGATTCCTTTTCCAGTATATAAAGCAGGGATTCCCCGATTATTGTTCTGTACCCCGTTTATAGCCTAATAAGCAGGGCAGTACTACGGAAGCTACCGTACGGGTAACACTATTTATCTTACTTTGCTCTGTTCTGTGCTATATCCTTCACAATGTCATCTAGAGGTTGTGAAAATAAACCAAACTGCTTTTGCTACATCTGTGGAAAGTTCGTTGTAACAAAACAAAGAAAAAACATAACAGAATTCGTTAAATCCGTGTATTTTGCATACTTCAAAATAAAACTTGGTTACCAAGACAAATCGTGGGCTCCGCATATTGATTGTAATTCCTGTGTTGAACAGCTAAGACTATGGGATAAAGAGAAGCTGAAATCATTACCTTTTGGTATACCCATGATTTGGCGAGAACCCAAGGACTATGGAAACGACTGCTACTTTTGTTCCTGTTCCTGTATGTGCAAGGATATAACACCAAAAATCAAAAAGATATTCTGTATCCGAATCTTCCGTCTGCTATAAGACCAGTTCCTATTCCACCTAGCACGCTCAAAAATATCTCAAGTAGTTCTGCATCTGACACCACAACAGAGGAAGGAATGGATTGTTTCCAACCAACCACATCAAATGAGCCACAGTTGTTTACACAATCTGAACTTAATGATTTAGTTAGGGATTTGAGCCTTCCAAAACCTTTCTGAAATTCTAGGATCGAGGCTTCGTAATAAAAATTTACTTTCACCAGGAACTTCATTTTATTGGTACTGGGATCGGCTGTCACAGTTTATGCAATACTTTTCCCAAGAAGGATCGCTTATTTACTGTCATAATGTTGCTGACTTAGTTTGTCATCTGGGTGCTCCTACTTATGATCCAAACCAATGGAGACTTTTCATTGACTCTAGTAAAAGGAGTTTGAAAGTGGTCTTACTACATATTGGCAATGAATATGTATCAATTCCTGTTGGTCATTCCATTCAGTTAAAGGAAAGTTATGAGAACCTTAAACTACTTTTAAATACGAAGATCATAGCTGGCTACTCTGTGGTGATTTGAAAATAATATGTCTATTATTGGGACAACAGTTGGGATATACGAAGTTTCCATGCTTTCTGTGTGACTGGGATAGTAGAGCCAAAAATAAGTGGGATGTGAAGGACTGGGCTCCAAGAAAGCAGTTAACTCCAGGTGTTAAGAATGTCATGTCCACTTCACATTAAATTGGGTTTGATGAAACTATTCGTGAAAGCGTTAGACAAAGCAGGAGAGTGTTTCAAGTACCTGTGCGACAAATTTCCAGGGCTCTCAGAAACAAAACTGAAAGAAGGAGTTTTTGTAGGTCCTCAAATAAGAATGCTGTTGAAAGATGCCCGATTTGAATTAACAATGAAAGCTGTTGAAAAAGAAGCATGGATAGGCTTGAAAGATGTTATCAATAAGTTTTTGGGAAATTACAAAGACCCAAATTATAAAGATATCGTCAACAACATGCTTGAAAAATTTAAGCAGCTAGGTTGTAACATGAGTTTAAAAGTTCATTTTCTCAATTCACATCTTGACTACTTTCCTGACAATCCTGAAGCAGTAAGTGAAGAACAGGGTGAAAGATTCCACCAAGATATTAAAGAAATGGAAACGAGATACCAGGGTAGATGGGACGTGAAAATGATAGCAGACTACTGTTGGATGTTGAAAAGGGATATTACTAATGCGACGCCTAAGAGAAAAACAACTAAACGAAGTTTTGAGTGCAAAAGACAAAGATTCCATAAGGACAGTAAAAAGTAGTGTTCATTTTATGTTAAACTTGTTTCATTTCTATCTTTATTGTTAATATGTTTGTTAAAATTTGTTGAGAATCTAAATAAATAAAAAATTTCCCAAAAATTGTGCTATAATTTACTGGGTATCTTTATTCCTTTCTAGCCGAAAAACCTTACGTTATGGAGAGAAACTGAAATTATCTTTGGAATTAGCATCACTTTTTCATACAAAATCAGTTAATAGAACAAACAAATTAAAAAAGAAATTAAAACGCAGGCCTGTGTTATTGGGGCGACAGCTGATACATCCGGTATCGAATAGATCTCGATTGAATATTAGTTTACGAAAAGAAGTTTAATTGTGCAATAAAAGTCTACAAAGAATTTCTCGTGTTCCAGTTATTGGTTTAATTGAATGCTAAATCAATCGCTACCGTAATTTCTATTTATTTTAAAAAATCACTGAATAAAACACTTACTATGTTTTTTACCACAATTTATTTGATGTATGTACAAATATTTCATATACATACATATCACGACTTAAGTTTCGACGTTTTACTTGATAATGACAGTAAAACGTCGAAACTTAAGTCGTGATATGTATGTATATGAAATATTTGTACATACATCAAATAAAATGTGGTAAAAAACATAGTAAGTGTTTTATTCAGTGATTTTATAATGAATTACCACGTAGTAACGGTCACAACCATCACCATGATTATTTATTTTAAATTTAAATTAGCGCTTAGTCTTACCAAACTAGTTGGTTAGAAAATGTAGTACGAGTATAAAGCCAAAAAGTAGGGTAGGGATGCTAGAGCAATATAAGATATAAGTACCCGTAGACCGTTTTTAATGCTAACCGTAAGTAATTCACTTATACTCTGAATGACGAGTTATTGTCAATATACTATTCAATATACTAAAAATATAAAAAGCAAAGTAACTTACTTCAAACCCAAACACGGTGAATTATATGTTTCAAGAATGTAGCAGAGGAATATCAACTGTACTAGCTATAAGCTTATATAAAAAAAATATTTCTATAAAAAGTCATAGGATGGAAAGAATTTAATAGCATGAAATCATTTCCAACTATTTTATTGCTAAGAGAGATTCATCGACAGATAGATACTGTGATAGTTACTTTATTGATTGAAATTCAGAGTAGAAACATAAAATCAAACTATCAAAGCATACTATTTCATTAATATATCGAATTCATTTGTATTATCCATCAATTTCAATCTGAGTGGTGAGGAGGCGGGCCGCGCACCGAGCATCTAAGCGAGAGGAACAAACAATTTCCCGAGTATAATCGGAGACAACAATTGGGCGGTTTTTAGCAGTCTAGAGAAGGTCGTCATTCGGCTCGTACGCCTGTCGCCAGACACGTGCGAGCCTCCCGCAGCGAACGCACACCGTTTTTAACAGATTATGATAATTTTTGTCATTGAATGTCCTAAACGAACGCACTCCGTATTATACCGATGGCCTTCTCCCGCCCTACGCCCATCCATTTGCCAGTGCGCAACTACTCTAGTTGAGATTGATGGATTATATATTCCCGAAATATAAAAACATCGTTTGCGGTTTTAAAAATTGCGATTGTTAATAGTCAGTTCGCCTAGAGCCTTTCTCTGCATGTATTGTTAAACTGCAATGACACATTTTAAAACAAAGACCATTATTAGAAAGCAATTAATATTATAATCGACAATGCGAATAATTTATAACCATTCATTAGCACATTTGCGAATGAACTTTCAAAATTATGAATCCAGAAGTGAAAGGAACGTCTAATTGATGACTTCAGTCGGTATTAGACGCGCAAATGAGCTTTAAATGTCTTGATCGTGTTTTTTGAAGAACGAAAACAGGTCTAGGTCAATACTGCAATAAATTATTCGACGCGTTATTGATAAATAAAATTTGCAAACACAATAAAATAATAATAAATTTATGCGTGTAACACTTTGTCAACAAATGGAGATTAATAAACTGTTCATTTGCATAATTGACGTTGCGGATTTGAGTATTTTAATTCGTAAGTAGTTTATTTTTTTTAAGGAATTCCATGGTTAACCATATCCATATTGGTACTTGTATAAATGTTAATTTGTGAATTTAAAATACTAATAATTTAACAGAACGCGTTTATGTAATCATATTTTAAAAATTATTTGAAATACCGATAGAGAGTATCATGGTGATGGTTGCGACCGTTACTACGTGGCAATTCATTATAAATTTATAAATTGTGGTAAAAAACATAGTAAGTGTTTTATTCAGTGTTTCCACCGATAGAGAGATTTATTATCGATATTTTTAACGAAAATTCATTTAATTTATGTTTTAGATGATGATCTAATTTTGGTCAAGTTTGATACAGCGTTGTAAAAATTGTCATAAGTTGTCCTGATGAAAAGTCTCCAAGGATGCATCGCAAGGAAATCAATAGTTTCCGAGTTATAATTTTATAAATTTTCACGATTTATTTAAGATTCTGCAAGTATGAAGCTAGCCAGTTATCGATTGATCCTCGTATGCCATAATGGTTCAAATTTGCTAATAGAATGGAATAGTCGATTGTGTCGAATGCTCTGGAGAGATCCAGGAAGGTTCCACAGTCCAAGTCACCCCTATCAATGCATTCATAGATAGGCGTCAGAAAAACAGAAAGACAGTGTCATTACTTTTACCTCTTAGAAAGCTGTGTTGACTATTATTAAACAGGTTATGCTCATTAAAGAATGAAACCAGTTGCAGTGCTACTAGTGATTCGATAATTTTTGAGAGTGTATTAAGAACACTAATCGGCCTGTAATTATCAAGTAGATCCGGGTCTCCTTTTTTATAAACGGTCGTAATAACTGAATTCTGGAAATATTCCTGCCTGCAGAGAACTATTAAAGATGCCTTTAAGAGGCTCTGCTATTTTAGCAATGGACCGTTTGATGAGTAGAATCGGTAGCTCATCTATGCCCCCGCTTTTTCTGTTATCCATTTTATTTACCACATTTACAATATCCAGGGCCGCGCCATGCGGAGAATGAAAGGAAATGAACAACTTTTACTTGAAAACATTTTTCATAAAATCATTTTTATTCGAGAAAAAAAATTATTATTATTTTTTAATTTTTGGTTTATAATTATAAAACGATAATAGTTACAGCAAATGTATGTTAATAATAATTGTAGAGAATGCTAAAATGAATAATTTACAAAGAATGAGTTTTTTTTTCGAAATCCCTTTAGTTTTTGAGTAAATTGAGTTTTTATATTTGAAGTATAATTTTTCCATTTTTCATAATTTTGACGTTTTAAACGTCAGTTTACAAAGCGCTCTATGTACATTTAAAATATGATTAAAATTGTAAATAAACAATGAAAGCGTAAATATAAATGATACCATCAAGTCGGAGAAAGTAACATGATGGCCACATCACCATTTTTAATTATAAAACGATAATAGTTACAGCAAATTTATATTAATAATAATTGCAGAGAATGCTAAAATGAACAACTTATAAAGAATAAGTTTTTTTCGAAATTCCTTTAGTTTTTGAGTAAACTGAGTTTTTGGATTTGAAGTATAATTTTTCCATCTTTCATAATTTTGACGTCAGTTTCATCCGAGTTTACAAAACGCTCGGTGGACATTTAAAATATGATTCTAATTGAAAATAAACAATTAAAACGTAAATATAAATGGCTATGATACCATCAAGTCGGAGAAAGTAACATGATGGCAACATCACCATTTGTTTTTTTTTAAATGAATCAATCTCAGACATGACTGCTATATTTCTCTTTCTCAGGCATGGCCAACTCTGAAACAAAATTCTGTGGCTCACACCTCATTAGTAACTTGTTTATCTTCAGTTGAAAACCCCGGTGCGTGAGACCGGCGTCACCATTAAATTTGCGTCACCTATGGCGGCTTAAGAGGCGCCGGTCATTAGCCGAAGCATCGATGCTAAGAGCCCTCTTAGCTTGGCGCCCACCAAATCTTATTGGTTTTTACAATTTGCAAACAGATTATTTAAAATCGGCGCTCGTAAAAAAATCATCTAAAATACTTTTTTTTCGTAACACGTACGTTCGTGCAATAGATGATTGTTTATTCTTTGCGCACGGATGCATGAGCGAAATCCATGAATGTATCTTTGTTTATATCGAAATTCTTTCTTTCTAAATAATGTAGGTATGCTAATTGCATAATTTCTTTGGGTGAATACGGGTTTCCTGTAAACGAACGAGAACTGAGACATATAATAAAAAACTATTTGAGCCGATGTGGAAGGACAGTAAAAATATTTGACAATAAAGCACCTGGTAACGACTGGATAAAATCCTTTATTGCCAGACACCCTGAACTCCCACGTCGTTTTGCTGAAAATGTTAAACGAACACGAGCGGCAGTTAACGAACCTATGTTAAGAACATTTATTCAAAATTTGTCCAAAGAGCTAATTGATGTTCCTGCTACAAACATCTGGAACTTTGATGAGACGAATCTTACCGACGATCCGGGGAAAAAGAAAGTTCTCGTCAAAAAAGGATCCAAATATCCGGAAATGATCAGAAATGCCTCAAAAACATCTATATCTGTCATGTTTGCTGGTAACGCGGCTGGAGAACTCCTCCCACCGTATGTTGTTTATCGAGCGACCAAAATGTGGACCACATGGACTGAAAACGGGCCCAAAGGATGCCGTTATAATTCTAGCAGTTCTGGATGGTTCGACGCAGCAATTTTCACAGATTGGCTTGAAAAACAAATGCTACCACGATTGAGAAAATTAGAAGGGAAAAAAGTATTACTATGTGACAATCTCCCTTTCCAGTTAACTATGCATGCGGTGGAATTATGCCGCCAATATGAAATATCTTTAATCTGCTTGCCTGCCAACAGCACGCATCTGACACAGCCTCTTGATGTGGCATTCTTCCGGCCACTAAAAATAGCGTGGCGAAAAGTTTTAAGTGACTGGAAAGACACAGAAGATGGCATCCGTAATACAAACATACAGAAGCAGAACTTCCCACCACTGCTGTCGAAAATGATGGATATTATTGCTCCTCACGTACAAGACAACTTAAAAGCTGGCTTTCGGAAATGTGGCATAGTGCCTTTAAATGCGGAAGAACTTTTAAACCGCTTGCCAAGATCGTCCTGCAATGAAGACGACATTCAATCTGTGTTCCTGCAGAGCTTGGAAGCTAAAAGATCAGATTCTACAAAAATCCGGAACCGGAGAAAAAAAAATTAACATTCCAGCAGGAAAAAGCGTTTGTGCTGAAAATACATTGAGCGATGAAGACGTGGTTAACGAAGAAGTCGTAGCAAATGAAAATATGTTAGAGGATGAACCTGCAATTTCCTCTAGACATGAAGACGAACCCTATTTCAAGGACAACTCAGATGATGATTTTGATTTGCATGACCTAGTTGACGAGCAACAAAAAGAAATAGAGTTTATGGATTACGTGGAAGGCAAGCCAGCTAAGAACTAAGCTTTTCAGTTTGCAAACGTTGTTCGAGAAATAGGACGTTTCGTAGTGTTTTCATATGAAGGAGAATTGTATCCTGGTGAAATTATGGGGTTTAACGACAATGAAGTCACCATTAATGCAATGGTTAAGGCTTTAAAAATGTGGAAATGGCCCATAACGCGTGATGAAATGACTTACTGCTGGTCTGACGTTCTAGGTGGCATAAAGACACCTAAACAAGTTTCCAAAAGAGGATTTTTTGCAGTTCCTGAGCTGAACAACAACTTGTTTTAATAAACCATCTTTTTGTTTGTGAATACCTACCTTAATAATTTAAGAATGTGTTGTTCATTTGCTATTTTTAGATGCAGCTCTTGTTTTTTGATATTAAAAATGCAAAAAAACTAATTTTTATTACTTTTATATAAGTAGATATGAAACGTTGGAGAAATTTTGACTAGAGAGCAGTACTACTTTACTCCAGACGTTCACAGTCATGCATTACATAGAGATTTAAACCCCGGCGCAATGTAACCCCGTCCTATGGTAGACTTTGCTCCGATCTTCAGCAAAAGAAATTATATATTTGCCGTTTGTTTTTGCATTAAATAATACTACAGCTACATTACTAAAACCCTTCTCTGTGTATTGTGCAAAAATTATACTTTTATTTACGTTCTTTACTTTTTTTTTAAAACGATTTTCAATTTCTCCACTAAAAATGGAGCAAAGTAACCCCAGTTTATGGTATTGTAAATATTTTTCACATTACGTATATATTTATTATCAACCATAAAAAAAGGAAAAATTATGATTTTATGTTAGCGTTTTTCAAAAACCGTGCGTTTATTATGTCTACTCTCTTAGACTTAAGACTGACTGATAACTAGAACTAAGAATAAAATGCCAAACATATAAGAAAATGCAAGCGGTAAGTTGAATTATTACTGCGCAATTAAACCTTAAATGTATATATCAAATGTAATTGTTAACAACAATATGAATAAGAGTCTTTGTTACGTTCACGAGGTAACTTATATACATATTATAGAATGCATAAATAATAATAATAAAATAAATTATGTATGTCAAATAACCATAATTTAAATATCAATTTGTACGCGCTGCCGAAAATACATTATTTCTCCTTTCGATCATTAAACTTTCAGATATTCAAATTCCATTCACTTACTGGTTATAATTATGTGTTTGCTAGAAGTAAATCCGGTGATAAATCTCAAATAACACAATTTTTCATGTGTTCCAGATTTGATTTGATTGATTTAACTGTGTGAAAAAATGTATCGATTGGTCTCTCCACGAAATGCCAATAAGTTGCCAATCATTCTCCCTTTCGATAAGAGTTGCCAAATTAGCCATTGCGACACCGCTGCTCCGCTCCCGGATTGGCCCTGAAAACTACTTAACGTATTTTTGGAACGAAATCTAAAACCCCCTTTCTCTTCCAAGCACGTTATTTAAACGCCGAATTTCAAGGAGTCGAAAATACCGCGTGATTTTGTACTGCGGAAGGTATGCATAAAAACGATTTTGTTCACGAAAATGTTATAATGTGCGCATTATTGAATTGTATGGGCAGCATTAATGGGGTACATTTAACACTCAATTTCTTAAACACGCATTTGCGTGTTTAATACGTTTATTAAACACGCACACGCATTTGCGTGTTTCATATGGTTATTAAACACGCTAATTCGCGCATTAATTCACAGAACGAGATTTATGATAATACATATTTTGTTTACCCTGTTTAATACTGATTTTATTTTTTTTTCAATTGTAATTGTAATTACAACTTTAATTTCGATTTTAATTTTGATTTTGTTTTTGTTTTTTTTATTTTTATTTTGATTTTAATTTTCGTGAACAAAGTATAGTGTACAACTCGCATATAATGGCTATTAATCACGAGAACGATTTGCTGCACTCGCCAACGGCTCGTTCCGCAAACATCGTCCTCGTGATTAATAGCCATCATTATATGCTCGTTGTTTATCCAAAATCGTGTGTAATAAGCGAATTATTGTAGTCATTTAAGGGAAATAATGTTATCCATTACCCATTAGTAAAAGAATAACTCGGACTCATGGAATTATTAGATCCTTGATAAGATTTTTAATAATTCAAATTGACACAACGTACGTCAAAATGTCTTGTCAAAATTTTATTAACATTATTTCAATATTTAATGCAATTACAGACGATTTTGGATCAAATGTTATATCATATTCATGTGGAATTGCTCATTAGTCCCTTAAGAAAATTACCTGTTCGCTCTTCGAGCTCACGGGTACTAATTACGCACATTCCACACTCGTATAATAAATAACTATTTTCTATTTTCGTTAATAAATCTTGTTATTATTCAATTCAAATAAGTGACTAAAGTTATACATTTAATCACTAGTGATTACATTTTCCAATCTCTACTGAATCGAGATGAATGTTATTGTGTGTTATTTGTCACTAAGTAAATATTAGCAAGAAACATGTTCATTCATTTATTAAATAATGCTGCCCGAATTGTGCTCCAATCCCACTCGTGCCACAATATACCCTCTTGTTATACTTGTATAATAATGTACCATTATTAAGCAATTAAGTTATAAATTTCATTTGGCTGCTTCCTATGAACATCAACTGACTCTATTGCTTCATATTTATGTTCCTACTACCGCGCCAAGGTATGTAGCCGCCAGGGCGCGAGGCAAAAATTGCCGCCCCCTTTCAATGTGAAGAGGGGAGTAGAGAAAACGAATACCACCAGTGATCGGCGCGTCTCCAAATTATTTAGAAAGAAATAATTTCGATATCCAGGGCCGATCCTAGACCCTTAGCCGCCCGCGTGCAAATGGTGAGTTGGCCGCCCCCTCAAGTGCAGTAAAACATTTCAATTCGAAAATGTTTAAAATCCTCTGTTATAATAATAATAACTATTTATTTCTCAACAGACATATATCCAATTACAAGGAAATGTAACATTATTTAGGACATTAATTAACAAAAATTAAATTATAAAAGATAAGTAATATTTTTTTAAGTTTTAAAGCAGAAAAATATCATGTCAAAGCGTATACACATATTTCAAATTTGAAATATGTTTGGTCTGGATTGAAAGAAGAAATGACTAAAGAATCTGCAAGAAATCCGGGACTGCCAGATGTATTTTTGCATTGTACAATTCTGAATACATTGCCAGAGGAGTATGTTTCTTTTAAATCCAGTTGGATGCTGTGGGCAAAAGTGATAGAACGGTGAATAGCTTAATCAATCAACTATGTCCGTATAAATGAGCTTTACGGACCAAGGGAGCTGGATTCACCAAGCAGGAAACTCTCACCTGCAACAATCGAAGAAGTCATCACTGCATCGAAGTTCAGTCGATGCGAAGAAAAAGAAAAAACAACTGATATCCAACTACTGCTGGAAACCGGAGTCCGACACAAATATGATACTCATCACTGTTAGCTCAACTGAAACTCGTCGAGATGCAGGGATGATAATGGCGCGATAAGCCATATTGCTTTAAAACGTTCGAGTCTTTTTCAACACACAGTGACCACAGCAAATGGTGAGAAAATCGAAGCCATCGGAATACGTGAAGTAGAAATTGGGGCATCAATCCAAGGAAAATGGTACCAAATTATAGAAGTGTTCAAATGAAAAGGTTCAAAACGACACTGTGGGGATAAATGAAGACTTTATTAAAAGTATACACCATATGCCGTAGCACAACGATCCCATTGATTAATGAGCCGACGGATTCTTTGTTCCCAAAGTTGCTGTGGTCTCGACGAGACCCAGTCCTGCACAGCATCCTTAAGTTCGTCGTCCAAGTCGAAGTGCTTCCCTTTCATACATTTTTTCAGAGGACCAAACTCATGGAAATCGCAGGGCGACATGAACGGGCTGTAGGGCGGATGGTCAAGCTGTTCCCACTTGAACTTGGTCAGTTTCCGCGAGTTTGGTCCCCTGAAAAAGCATCTGAAAGGGAAGCGCTTCGACTCGGACGACGAACTTAAGGATACTGTGCAGGACTGGGTCTCGTCACGGTAACAGGAACTTTGAGAACATGGAATCATTCGGCTCGTTAATCAATGGGATCGTTGTGCTACGGTCTATGGTGTATACTTTTAATAAAGTCTTAATTTATACCCACAGTGTCGTTTCGTACCTTTTCATTTGAACACTCCTAATACCTTGGCTGATGTTTGGTGTGTACCCCGAATCAAGAGGAATCTGTTCTCTGTGCTTGGGCAGCCAATTTATCTCATCAACTGAAGTCTGCAACTTCCTAGTCGACACTTGGAGGGAACTCGTCATGGAAGACTGTTCAAGTTGGTTGTGAGAAGTTGAACCCTATCAAATGAGGACCATGCACTGAGTAAGGGAAACCTGTTGCAGTTGTGCCATGAACGTATCGTCAGCTGAAGTTTATAATTTCCTAATGAACAATTGGAGGGAACTCGTCATGGAGGACTCTTCAAGTTGGTCGTGAGAAGTTTGAACCTTATCAAATGAGTTCAATACAGTGACCAAGGGTTGTGCTATGAACGATTCGGACATCAGAACAAGCGCCATGTGAAATCGCTACTGAGCAGGGAGTTTGACATGAACGTAGAAATGTATAGTGAACTGTGCGAAGAGAGAGCGAATTCACAAGGATGTCTGCGGTCCATTTCAAGACTGGGCTGAGATGATATGAACAGGTACGAGCTGTGGTATGGTAAGAAACCAGGTTTGAAACATTAGTTCAAATTGCTGCATTCATGTATATTTATATCGAAGGAGCCAAGGACGAAAATGAATCCGAAGACCATTAGAAGAATCCCCATCGGCTATGATAATGACAACGGATACAGGATCCGTAGTGAAGAGGACAACAAGTTCTATAGATTCAAGGACGTCATCGAAGAAAAATTGTTGGAAAAAGTGGTTAATATACCCCAGAAAGCAACGAAGTTGAAGAGACGAAGCCTACTGACCTGAACTATTTAAGAAGACGAGGAAATATAGTTTTGGAAATTCGATGACAGTGACAGTTATAGTGATTGGACAATTTTAGAAATGCCGAAAGCCAATGAAGAAGATATAGCGGAAACTATGCAACCGAGTGGATCTTACAGCTCCACAGAAATTCCAGGATTATATGATGCTCACATGACGACCTTCGAGGAACCAGACACCTACAACGACGCCACAAAGTAAAAACAAACGCCGATGGATCGATCGGCAGATTCAAGGTCAGATTGGTGATCAAAGGTTTCTCACAAAGAAGAGGATTACTATCAAACCTTCAGTTTAGTGGCGAGAACATCGATTATTCGAACGCTACTCAGTGTTGATCTAAATTTTAAAACAATTTTTTTCGTGATTTTTTATTCGAATTCGTCAATTACACGTTTTACCGATCTCATTTTCAATCAAAATTATGGCTAAATTAGCAAATCGCAAAATATTCTTAGACTAATACTGAAATTTGGAAAACTAAGAACTAATTCTTGGCTAATTAAATAATTTAAAATGTATAATGGTTTTAGTTGGGATGAGTAGACAATAGTTCTCTAAAGGATACAAATCTTTTAAGAGTTCCATTCCATCTAAATCTTTTGTTAATTTTCGGTTACCTGTAATATAATATCTAAATCCATACAACATTTTCTTTGAAATTCGGACTCTCCAGAATGAAATTTAAACAAGGAGCAGCAATTTTCTAGCAGTTCAAAATGTTCGGATACCAAATTAATAGCGATGTCCAATATTTCTAAATAAAAGTGAATTCTAAATTTTTCCCTAGGATCCAAAACACTTTCATCGCATGACTCATAATTGGAGATCCGCGGTTTTTTCTTATACGAACCTCAGATGAAGATGCGACACCTCTGCTTCTTTGGCAAAATCATTACCCGGTTAGAAATCGGATACACTTTAGGCAGGGTTTCAGGCGACCGGCCGCTATTTCGGCGACTAAATTTTACAGATTTCAGACACCGCAGACACTCTATTGGTGGTCCGCGGGCTTCATCGGTTTCGCCGGTCTCACGCACCGGGGTTTTCAACTGAAGATTTTTTTAAACGTGTTACTAATAAGGTGTGAGCCACAGAATATTGTTTCAGAGTTTCTGAGATTGATTCTTTTTTTTAAATCTAATTCAATTGAACTAATCTAGTCTCATGACGTAATATACGGCATACCTCATTTATCTCACAGCCAACTCTGAAACAAAATTTTGTGGCTCACATGATAGTTCATGTTTTTTTTTTTATTTATGCTCTTTGTCAATAAAACAAAGATATTTAATCTATTTAAACTCTGCAATGCGGCAGCTACTCGAAATTGCAACAATAAACAATAACGGAGAATAAAGTTATTCGACACACCCGGTCTCACAGACCAGTAGGGTCACCATTGGCGGGTTAAGGCCTGACCCCCCCCCCCGGACTGCACCCGGGTGCTAGGCACCCCTAACACCCCCACTTGGCGCGGCCCTGGTTACTAGAATTAAACGCGTGTTCCATGTTCCTTCAACTCAGACGGACTATGGCAGGAACTTCGGTATACCCAGGGTAGCAATTAATTGTAACAACTGAGAGTTTGATTTTTTCGAGGGACCTTAACGGCATTGCGTCTATTTATCAGGCACTATTGAAAGGTTTAGTGGTACCATGTTTTGTTTTATTAAGTTTTATACTAATTTAAATGTCTTCTATTTATTATATTGTTTTTGGTTAAGTATTTTAAATTTAATTGTAACTATTGATTTTATACGGTTTTATTTGTTTTTAATCTGTATGTTGTGTCCTTATTTTTTAAATTATGAATGTGTACTATGTTAATAACCCGTCAACAAACAAACAAAAAAAATATCTCTAGTGGAGAGGTATGAACGTATTCCATGAATGTGCGATCTGACCTTCCTTTTCCTATATAAATTGGCAAAGTTTTCGGACATATATAACCGGAACCAAGCCGTAAAAAAAATCAAAATTCAGATACACTCTAGAAACATTAACCTTTCATTTGGTATTGGTAATTTCGCGAGCTATCTACATTTGATCTAAATGCAACAATCATCTTCCCTGTGCTGGATGCTCTTGAGGCTACCATTCTGACAAATCAAAATTCAAAACTTTAAAAATTCAGACCTTCGAATCTTCGAAACTTCAATCTTGAAAGCTTTTCTGTGAATCTTTGACTCTTTGAACCGTCGAAATTGGACGAAGAAAAATTCCAGTCCTGGTTAATACGAAAATTAAGCATTCAGAATTTTAGATAATGCTTTAGTTCTACTTTGCTTAAACACTAAACCGTAAACGTTAATAGTCTTAAAAAAATATGCAAAATATCAGAAAAATAAACTTTTTTTCACAATAAACTACCTGCTATTCTACTACTTTGTTTTACTATACTATAATTTAAGATACACATAACTTTAATATAAATTAGATATTTATTTACCATACTTTAAGTTAGGCAACTTATTGTTAATACACACACATTATCCTACCAATTTAAACGCCACTGTATATAGGTATTTTACCTATAATTTTACCTTTTCAAGTTACAATTATAAAAAAATTAATAAAATAACAAATCTAGACTTAGCGGTTTATTTCTGGCTGTAGGATACAAAAAATAGTTAAGGGTCCCCTGTAATTGCTGATATGCAAGAATGGAGGCAATAAAAATATAGATGTCGCCACTAGTAAAATGTAGCTCCAGTACACTTATCTTAATAATATCAGGGTTACCACCAGTTGCGGTCGGTTTCCACCACAATCTCATCACCCACGCATACGCACATTCTCACACATTACTGCGAGTTGGTAGAAATGAACAGCGGGAACATCAAATGTACACATCTGAATAGATTGATTTCTTCAGGCGTTCCGGTCCGCCTGGGTGCAAATATAAGTTAAAAAAATATTTCGAGTAAACGTATTAAATGAAAATGTATATAGTTGAAAAACCATATGTCCGATTGCATGCTATTTATATAATATATGCAGATATAAGATACAATAAGTACATGACCGTTATTACCAGAAAATCAACAATAAATTATAAGTTAGAATAGATTCCTCCCCCTCTGTTACGTCGCTCATTTTATAAATTAGCGCATTAGTATTTAGTAATAATAGTAATGAGAAACGGCAATAAAATACGAAATGCATAACACCACAGTGATCTCCATCCCATTTTGTGAATTTGAATTGTGTTGGTTATATAGAATTATAGAATATAAAACTAGGGAAGTAGATGAAATATTGTTTTTCGCATCTTATTAAATAATATAAACGTTGTTAAATCGTTTTTAATTGAGAAAGTTGTCTATTATTCGACCGAATCATTTTCTCCACAGGTGACGACCAATCAAATGATAGCGGTTTCATTGCCCAACAGGCCACGTCCAATCAAATGATAGCGGTTTCATTGCCCAACAGGTGACGTCCAATCAAATGATAGCGGTTTCATTGCCCAACAGTTTAGTTGTTACTATGGTTACGATTCATTTTTTGTCAGCAAACTGCCGCAATTTCCAAATAGAAAAATTATTCATTATAATTGAATACAAACAGAAAAATCTTTAGGTAATTATTTAATATGATGCGAAAAAATATAGTATTATACTCGTGAACAAGTTGGCCATTGCCACTCGGGTAAATTGCAACACTCGCCTACAGCTCGTGTTGCAAACTTCACCCTCGTGGCAATAGCCAACTTTCTCACTCGTTTAATAATATACTATTTTCCTCCAATTTTTGAATTGGATAGAAGTTTCTTCACACGAGTCGCACAATTGCTATATACTTTATTTCATTGGAGATTTGAGGATAATTCACTGATGGTAAATTATTCATTTATTAAAATTTCACTATAATCCATAGCTAAAGTGTGGTTTGTTATGGAGAGCAAAAGGCAAGAATTATAAAGTAGATATAGTACTCCCTCTATAATCTGGCACTTCACTTCTCCGACATTTTAATGCCTCGCCATTAGAAATCCGGTATTTTTGGTAATCCGGCAGTGTTCAGATCCGATATCTGCTGGATTACTGAAAGACTAGTGAACTTACAACCAGGGGTGTCTCATCTAAAGGGGTCGCACTTAAATTTGACAAGACCTGTATTTGTAATTTGAAAAAATATCATTTCTGATTATTATTTTTGATCTATTTCCAACTCGTATTGTTTCAATAAAAACATAGTATAGTAGTAGCAATTCAGTATGGGCTCTGTAAACCACCCTGTTTGATATCTGTGATGCATGATCAGCAGCCTGTTGTAACTGGTCCCTTGTGTCACCTATTTCTATCGTCACCAACTATCCTAGCTTACAATACAATACAATAAGGGCCAATACATACATAAGCACAAGATGAGAACAAGTGTATATTCACATAAGTAAATGAATAATATATTAACACACTTATACCGAATGTCTGGGATACAATCAGTATTTTAAGCTTATGTTGATTATGGAGGTCAATAAAACTATTATTGGACCAATTTTAGAACACTGAAGCAATACACATGGTTTTTATAATTCGCATTATTGGGATTGAGTATGAAAGAAAGCACTACAGTATTATTTATAAAAGTTTTAGGTCACTTCACATAGTAGGTTAAATATTAGTCGGTCACTTTGCAGAAAAATAGAAAAGTTATCATGGATAAGTAACTCAACTAAGAAAAAGATGGTGCAATACCAACAATAAAATAATAAAATCAGCTTTTAATCCTTTATTTATAATGATAATGTGAATAAAATGACAACCAACATTAAAAATTCGACTAATTTTGCAATATAAGTATTGTAATAGTAATTTTTTAACTTAGAGCTACTTATTTCTGCTTGCACTTTCGTTGGTTAAATTCAAATTTTTCTAGGTTATGTCTAATTTATTAAAATTTCTCTTTTACATACCCCATTTTTTTATTAATTCTTTTCCATGATATCCAAATACTCAGGTCAATTAAATGTTATTTTTGTGATTTTTATATGAAGCGTTTTTCTTGAAATTGTCATTATTTACTGAATTAACAAAAAAAACTGTAGTCACAGAAAAAATGGGCAACGTATAAAACTAGATAATAAATTGATAAACTAATATTAGCAAAGATTTATATTTTTTATTTCGTATTAAATGAGTTGATTATGTTTTAAATTTAAAAAAAATTAGGCAACCCATCTTTTACAAAAGGGGGACCTTAAAACAGCAATAGGTGCAACAACTTCGACCGCATAAAAATGAATTACTAATTATTCAATACCAGACGAATCACTTCGTAAAACATGATTTTTAATCATAACTTTAGAGTTTAGTATAGTTAAATCATTAGGATACACTTAAAAGTAAATCTGATATAAAAGTATCTGGCATTTATATTAATTACTTCGCATTAAATATGTTATAAAATGCTTAATTTCGGAAAAATTACACTTTTTGCAAATAGACGGTTGTGGAAAACTTGTAGATGGTCTTAAATTAAAGATAATTAAATAGGGACGGTCAGTATCAATTAAGGAAAAACAGTGTTTTCTAAAATCCGTCTGATTTTTAAACTTCACTGGTGAATAAAAAAATAAACACTTGAAATTCGTGAAATTTCGACCATTTTCAAACCGCCATAACTCGGATTATTTTCAATCGATTTTGATGAATCTTTGAGAGCGAAAATCTTTGAAGTGTCCTCTTTAAAGTCATGCATACTAACTTCAGCGTAACCTCTTCCGCCCTCCTTTAGCGCCCCTGTGAAAAAAAAAGTTTTTTCTGGAAACCATGTCCAACTTTGACCATGTCCACGGAGTTGGAAACATTTTGCCTAAGTTTTTCTCCCTCAAAGATTCATCAAAATCGATTGAAAATTCGCCGAGTTATGGCGGTTTGAAAATGGTCTAAATTTCACGAATTTCAAGTGTTTCATTTTTTTTTCTTCACTATAGAATCTGATTGATTCTAATTCATTCTCATCTCGGAATGCTACGTTTGGCGGGATATAGTCAGTAATAACGCACACGCAAAGATCCATTGATCGAACTTTAACTGTATTCAACTCTATAAATACAGGGTGTTTCAGAACTCTGGGAACGGTCAATCACGTGCTTATTTTTCAAAATTTCGAAAAATATTTTATACAAAAGTTGTGTATAATAGTGAGCTGCACGCTCTAAAAATATTTAAATTTATACAGGGTGTCTCATAACAAAGTTACAAACCAAATTTAGGTTTTTTTAAATGGAACACCCTGTATTTTTTGTCATTTTTTAATTATATGGAGCAAATAAAGGTGAGTTATTTCAATATTCCCTATACCTATTGTTTGCCGTTTTCGAAATATTTGAAGATTTACTGAAATGCATGGTCTGGATGAAATTTTATTGTTGCCCCAGTGATTGACGTTAAACGATTAAAATCATTTCTATTATTTGGTTGAAGGCTCAAACTATAGAGCCAACTATGATTTCATACAAAAAATTATACTGGGTGATAAAAAAATGCGGTAGAAAAACCGAACTTTTAAAGTTAAATAACTTCGTTTTTTCAAATGGCATACCCTGTAGAATGTAGAAAGTAGAATCCAATTACCTTTCAGATTGTATAAAGGTTCCCTGTTCCTAATCTCAATAGTTTTCTTGTATTCGGCGATTATCATATCAGGAATAATTATTATAATCTGAAAGATAATTGGATTCTACTTGAGAATACGTTACTAAATACAGGGTGTGCCATTTGAAAAAACGAAGTTATTCAACTTTATAAGTTGGGTTTTTCTACCGCATTTTTTTTATCACCCAGTACATTTTTTTTATTTTAAAAACTAATAGAGCAATTGATATGAAACTTTGAACATACGTGTTATTCAGTGACGGTTCGCGGGGTTTTTTTCTGGTACTGCCGAGGTAACAAGGGTGGCAATACAGATAGGTAGGGTCAGTTGCAGAGACGGCTGGCTGCGTGACCCTACCTATCTGTATTACCACCTCTTGTTCCTCGGCCGTACCAGAAAAAACCCCGCGAACTGTCACTGGTCTTATTTGATAATCTGAAGGACTGAAAAGCTTTTGGTAAAATTAATTTCATACACCGGAAGTGGGTGTTTACCTTAACTGTTTTTTGTTTTTTGCTAATATTTTCTTAAATATGAAAAATATCACAAAAATATTTGATTAAACATTTAAGACAACAAAGAAGTGCACATCTTTTGCTTGAACATATTTTTCATAAAATCATTGCTATTCGAGAAAAAAAATTATTATTAATTTTTTAATTTTTGGTTTATAATTATGAAACGATAATTGTAAAGAATGCCAAAATGAACAACTTATAAACAATAAGTTTTTTTGAAATCTTGTCAGTTTTTGAGTAAACCGAGCTTATGAATTTGAAGTACAATTTTTCTTTCATAATTTTGACGTTTTAAACGTCAGTTTCATCCATATTTGCGCAACGTTCGATGTACGTTTAAAATATGATTTCAATTGAAAATAAACCATGAAAACGTAAATATAAATGGCTGAGAAAGTAACATGATAGCCACATCACCATTTTTTTTTCGGAAGGGCGCCGGGTCTCCTCCAGGAACCAAAGCTCCAAGTCACCCCAAGTCACCCCTGGACCCTAGGGCGAATTTTTGAAAATCGATTTTTGAGGATGCAGAGGATTGTGCCAAATCTATCTCCCTGGATTTTTGAGCTGTAAGATTCGGATGCGGCTCTAAAAATTCCCAATGCATTTTGGGGGGCACAAAACTTCAACATTTCGGTTGCTACCACAGAGGCGTTTTTCTAAAAAGTGACATTTGGACGCTTCCAGAAGCAACCAATTTTCATAGAGTTTTGTAGAACGGACTCTTTTCGACATTTTATGTTTGAACGCTTTTTCGATAGCTCTAACCCTCGAGGAGTTATTCAAAGAAAACCTCCCCCGATTTCAAGAAAAAAATTCCAGAGCGACAATGTTTAACTCCACGAAAAAAAATATAGAGCAGGTGATTTAGAATTACATTCTGCGTCGAAAAGGTAAGAGCTATTTTTTCGTAGGGGGCACCGTTTAGGATGTACAGTCGATTTTCAATTGTTTTCTGAGGATGTTTTGAAGATTTTTTCAATTTTTTTTCCCGAAAATTAAAAATCTGATGGCGTCATATCAGTCGCCGAATTAATCCGTATCAAAGATCCCCATAAAGTTTTTCGATCCAATATTTAATTTTCTAGATATGACGATGTAAACGACAGGGGGAAGCGAAACCAAGCAGCGGGGAACAATATTTTTTTGTCCGATCTGAAATTGTACCACCACTGCACAGCCAGCTACATTTCAAAACCGTCCAAAATCCTAAAATGCAAAATCGAAAAGAAGCTTCAAAACAATTTTTTTTTCTTTTTAAATCACGGATCTTCAAAATGTTTTCTCCCAACATACAATAACGTAATGATAATCCGTCGTTAGATCCGAAGGTACGATTTGGTCTTCTTTTTCAAGCGAGTGGTATCCCCTTAACACTTTGCTGCATGAGATTTCACACATTTTAAAGGGCCTAAGAGGACTTCTCTCAGTTAGCACAAGAAGTATAAAAATGAGGTGGGGATGTGTGCTTCATAATTCGAAGTCGTTGTTCAACTTTGTACATTCAGAATTCCAAGTCGCCTATTTTGTGGACCAATATGTCATAACTTGCTTGAATTTGGTGGTTCAAATTATAATCCCATATGCAGCAAAGAGTTAAGAGATTATTATAAATTGAAGACAGGAATAATTGTCAAGTAAATTTCCAAATGAAATGTTGATTTGTGTAATTTAATTGTAAATATTATTGTAATTACGTGATCTAAATTGAGTAATGTTTATTATGTAATTAGGTTTAAGTAGGTAGCGTTCGACTAATTGAAAGGTTGAGTGTGTGATTAGTGTATGAAAAAGAAAAGAGTCTACGAAAAGGGATAATAACGAGACTCGGTCCCCCGTAAACAAACAATCGTTACCGCGTTCAAAGACAATTAAATGGCTCAGTGCGAGCGTTAAAACGATTTGAAAGATGGATCCGATAACAACAAGAAAAGGGAGAGGTCAGGAAATGTCCTCAAGCAATAGAATTTATGAGGAATCGTAAACAAATTAGATGATCTAAACACTCTAACACAAATAAATGCGATAACGTAGCAAAGAACCAACAACATCATTAGGGCCTGCCTTTATAAACCCTGAGATGAAACAAAATGCATCATTCGATCAAGTTCAACGAAGAAGACAAGCAGCTCAATTATGATCATCATCGAGATATTACTAGGATGGTGGGCTCGCATGGTGATATGGCTGGCACGCCACCCCCTGGATCCAACCACTTTCCCGGCCTTCAGATTCCTGGACGAGAGGGAGCAGCGCCAATTGAAAAATGTCTTCCAATTGTATCTGGTGCGAGCAATAAGGATGGAGGCCGTTTTGGACGCCTATGCCCGGACAGGTATCATCAGCACACGCTCCGAATTCGACGGAGAGATGTATGTAGAACCTTGCCACCGCTGGGACTGCAACACCTGTGCGGCACGAAACAAGCAGGACGACATCGAAGAGGACAACGGGGATGAGGAACACAGGCTGTTCCAGAGGGGGACCATAGACTCCTACTACGAATCGGAGGACGACGATCACGCAGTGTGAACCCTGCTCTTTTCTTTTTTGTGTTTATTTATATGTTACTGGTATAATTGTTGTATAGTTTTTAGTAAAATATAAGGTTTATTTTGTTTTGGTTTTGAAATAATTATGTATTTTTATAAATCGCTATAATTTTAGTTCTATAAGTATTAAAATAAAATTGAGTTCATACAGTATGTTTTTTACTTCCTCCGTTACGAAGTACGAGAAAGTATTGTGATCGTGATTTTTTTTTCAAAAATTTTTTTTACGGAAATATCCGTTCTGGGGTCCCTAGATGCCATTTCAACAATTTCTGGAAAAAAAAAAATTGTGTGTGTGTGTGTGTGTGTGTGTGTGTGTGTGTGTGTGTGTGTGTGTGTGTGTGTGTGTGTGTGTGTGTGTGTGTGTGTGTGTGTGTGTGTGTGTGTGTGTGTGTGTGTGTGTGTGTGTGTGTGTGTGTGTGTGTGTGTGTGTGTGTGTGTGTGTGTGTGTGTGTGTGTGTGTGTGTGTGTGTGTGTGTGTGTGTGTGTGTGTGTGTGTGTGTGTGTGTGTGTGTGTGTGTGTGTGTGTGTGTGTGTGTGTGTGTGTGTGTGTGTGTGTGTGTGTGTGTGTGTGTGTGTGTGTGTGTGTGTGTGTGTGTGTGTGTGTGTGTGTGTGTGTGTGTGTGTGTGTGTGTGTGTGTGTGTGTGTGTGTGTGTGTGTGTGTGTGTGTGTGTGTGTGTGTGTGTGTGTGTGTGTGTGTGTGTGTGTGTGTGTGTGTGTGTGTGTGTGTGTGTGTGTGTGTGTGTGTGTGTGTGTGTGTGTGTGTGTGTGTGTGTGTGTGTGTGTGTGTGTGTGTGTGTGTGTGTGTGTGTGTGTGTGTGTGTGTGTGTGTGTGTGTGTGTGTGTGTGTGTGTGTGTGTGTGTGTGTGTGTGTGTGTGTGTGTGTGTGTGTGTGTGTGTGTGTGTGTGTGTGTGTGTGTGTGTGTGTGTGTGTGTGTGTGTGTGTGTGTGTGTGTGTGTGTGTGTGTGTGTGTGTGTGTGTGTGTGTGTGTGTGTGTGTGTGTGTGTGTGTGTGTGTGTGTGTGTGTGTGTGTGTGTGTGTGTGTGTGTGTGTGTGTGTGTGTGTGTGTGTGTGTGTGTGTGTGTGTGTGTGTGTGTGTGTGTGTGTGTGTGTGTGTGTGTGTGTGTGTGTGTGTGTGTGTGTGTGTGTGTGTGTGTGTGTGTGTGTGTGTGTGTGTGTGTGTGTGTGTGTGTGTGTGTGTGTGTGTGTGTGTGTGTGTGTGTGTGTGTGTGTGTGTGTGTGTGTGTGTGTGTGTGTGTGTGTGTGTGTGTGTGTGTGTGTGTGTGTGTGTGTGTGTGTGTGTGTGTGTGTGTGTGTGTGTGTGTGTGTGTGTGTGTGTGTGTGTGTGTGTGTGTGTGTGTGTGTGTGTGTGTGTGTGTGTGTGTGTGTGTGTGTGTGTGTGTGTGTGTGTGTGTGTGTGTGCTGTATCTCGAAAACTAATAGAGCAATTGGTATGAAACTTTGAACATACGTCTTATTTGATAATCCGAAGAACTCAAAAGCTTTTGGTAAAATTTCGTACACCGGAAGTGGGTGTTTACCTTAACTGTTTTTTGTTTTTTGCCAATATTTTCTTAAATATGAAAAATATCACAAAAACATTTAAACAAATATTGAAGTCAACGAAAAAATTAGCTTATTTTGTTTGAAAACATTTTTCATAAAATCATTGTTATTCGAGAAAAAAATTTATTATTATTTTTTTTATTTTTGGTTTATAATTATGAAACGATAATAGTTACAGCAAATTTATGTTAATGATAATTGCAGAGAATGCCAAAATGAACAACTTATAAAGAATACATTTTTGTCGAAATCTCTTTAGTTTTTGAGTAAACTGAGTTTTTAAATTTGAAGTATAATTTTTCCATCTTTTATAATTTTGACGTTTTAAATGTCAGTTTCATCCGAGTTTACAAAACGCTCGATGCGCATTTAAAATATGATTTAAATAGAAAATAAACCATGAAAGCGTAAATATAAATGATACCATAAGTCGGAGAAAGTAACATGATGACCACATCACCATTTTTTTCTCTACATAAGTCTGTCTGTGCGCGCTGTATCTCAAAAACTAATACAGAAATGACCATGAAACTTGAACACAAGTGTTATTTGAGAATCCGAAAAACTGTAAAGCTTTTGGTAAAATTTCGTATTTCCGAATATTTACCTTAACAGTTTTTTGTTCTTTTAGCCTTTTTGGGACTTCAGAACAATGTTTTTAGAACTTTTTTTAGGACCTTTCTGCGAGGATTCTTTTTCAGAACATTTTAAGAATTTTTTTCAAGACTAATTGTTTAGGACTTTTCTTTCAGGACCTTTATTTTCAGGATTTCTTTTCAAAATTTTATGAACAGGAATTTTTTCTCGGGACTTTCAACTCTTTGTTGAGAACTTATTTTCGGGAGTTTTTTTCAGAAAAAAAAAATTCAGAGTTTTTTAGAATTTTTCTTTTCATAACCATTTTTGGACCTTTTTAAGAACTTTTTCAGATATTTTTAGCTTTTTTTTACGACTACTTTCTAAACTTTTTATTTCAGGAATTTTGTTAAGGACTTATTTTAGGCTTTTTTGCAGGACTCTTTGGGATTTCTTTTTCAGGACAATTTCTTCAGATCCTTTTAAGAACTTTTTACAATGCTTTCTTTTCAGATTTTTTTTGTTTATTTTTTATAGATGTTATTTTCATGGACTGTTTTTGCTGGAAATTTTTTTTATGATATTTCATCGGGGCTATTTTTTCAACCTTCTTCAGGATTTATTTTAGGACTTTTTAGGACTCTTTTTCGGGACATTTATTTCTGGTATTTTGTATGAAGACTATTTTTCAGGAGTTTTTTTCACGGCTTTTATCAGGACTCGTTTTCAAGACTTTATTTCCAGGACTGTTCCTCCAGGACTTTTTTTCGGGACTTTTTCGAGTCTTTCTTAAGAACCTCTTGCTCGGGACCTATTATTTTACATACGTATTATTTTTTCGGGAATTTTTTTTCAAACCTTCTTTACAGGACTTTTTTCAGTACTACATATAATTCAGGACATTTTATATGGGATTAATTTTCAGGATTTCTTGTACCGGAGACTCTTTTTGCGATTTCTTCAGAACTTTTTCAGGTCTTTTTTAATGATCTTTTTACAGGGTTTTTTCAGAAATGTTTTTTTTAGGATTCTTTTACGATGTTATCTCCATAATTCTTTTTTAAAACTGTTATTACAGGACATTTTTTCTGAATATTTTATCAGGACTCATTTTTGGGACTTTTTCAAGACATTCTTCGGGACTTTGGCATGACTTATTTTAGGACTATCCTTTGGGACTTTTTTCGGACGTCTTTCAGGATTTTTTAAACGACATTTACTTCTGGTGTTTTATACGAAGGCTTATTTTTTTACGATTTTTTTGCAGTACTTTTTTCAGGACTTTTTTCACAACTTTCTAACAGGACTTCAAGACTTTATTTTCAAAACTGTTTTTCCAGGACTTTTTTTCAGGACATTTTTTTGTAAGAACCCTTTTTTAGGACATTCTTTCAGGACTTTATTTCTGGTCCTTTTGAAGGACCTGTTTTTCAAGACATATTTTGTCGGGACTCTTTTTCAGGACTTTTTATCAGGAGACTTTCTTGTTCAGGACTTTTATTGGGTTTTTAGGACTTTTGAATTAGATCTATATTTAGAAATCTTTTACAGGACTTTCTTGTTCAGGGCTTTTATTCGGTTTTTTAGGACTTTTTAATCGGGACTGTTTTTAGAAATCCTTTTCGAGACTTTCTTGTTCAGGACTCTTATGAGATTTTTTTTTGTCATTTTTACCTTTCATAATTTTGACGTTTCAAACGTCATCACCATCGATCGATCATGTGAAACGCTTGATTTAAAATATGATTTAAATTGAAAATAATGAATGAATCTTCAAATATAAATAACTATTAAACCATCAAATCGGAGAAAGTAATATGATGGCCACATCACCATTTTTTCATTTCGCATATAATTTACTGGCACGCATGTTTTGTGGTTGTTTTGGTTAGTGGTTGAATCTAAGTGTGGGTACACTTTTGAAAGTAATCTAAGTTATTTTATACATACAATTAGATTACTTAAATAAGGTTGGGAGTTGTTTGAGGAGTGTAAAGGGTAATGAGGCATTCAGGGCCGATCCTGTACCCTTGGCCGCGTGGAAATGATGAATTGGCCGCCCCCCTCAAGTGCATATCTTGGGTGTAGCGTGTTTACTATTTTAGTAATAAGACACCAAAAAGTAACTTATTATCAAGAATATGTATAATTTCAATTACATATAATACGTAACTTTTTGCAACAAAACGAAATATTCGCGATTTTTTTCATTTAAGATTTTTAAAAATATTGTTTCAATTAAATAATTTGTGCAACGTTACGACAATAGAAATCGCCCTAATGGCGTATCTATCTTAGAATACTTGGGGTTACAACTCCATAGTGAAAACCCGTTTCTCTGTCAGCGTCTATATTGACCTGATGAGATCTAATAAGATTGAAACTGGTGCTCGGTTGTCGCACGAGGAAATAATATTTCAATGTTTATCAATGATGTTGTTATAATTGTTGCCAGTTTATGGTTTCTTATTGTCTGTGGATTTCTCCACTCAGTCAAGGAAATTGTCGAATGTTAAGATGATAGATGTTGCCCTGATGGTGTATCTAGCTATTACGGTTTGAAATTTTAATTATTTACAATCAAGTTGACACATTGCCACCGGAACATGTTGATGGTAGAACCACTTATACAATATACCCTCCCGCCCATATTTTTTTAAGAAAGAAAGAACGATTTATCTTCCTAGACCAAAATAACTGGCGAAAAAGTGTTTTAAGAGTTAATTAAAATTTCTTGCTAAGCTTGAAACTGCAGGTTCTTCTTGGCTCTATATAACGAGCCGCCCCTGTCCTCAGCACTAAACTTATTGATAATTGAATAGTTTTGTGGCTGATAATTGTTGATAAATTCATTATATTTAAGGATGGGTGATATTTCACGTACCTGTGATTTTTCACTGATAGTAAAAAATCACAGGTCGTTACTGAATTTCACCGTGACTGTGATTGCGGCTGTTAGCCAAACTGTGACTGCTAATTAAACAGTGATTGCTACTTCAAACGTGATTGCTACGTAAATATGTAATTGATACCCAAACTGTGATTGTTAGCGAAAATCCTAGTTTTTTGACATTTTTCACCAATTTTATAGAAAATTTTCTTAACCATTTTTTAAAGCCCGTAAATTTTGGTACATTTTGGTTTTCAAATAATCGAGATCACCTGACACGTTTGGGTATTATAAATCTTTAAAAAATCACTTAATATACGTTTCTAAACTTCTGAACTCAGAAACCTTGTTTTTGGACATTTTTTTACACATATTACAAACAATATTCTTAACAATTTTTTGTAAATATTTTAGTTTTCAATCAATGGAGATCATCCAACGCGTTTGCAAGTTATAAACTTTGAAAAAATCACCGGCAAAATCTATCTAATAACAAAAAAATAATATAAAAATCATTTATATTTTTCTTGAATGATTTTTTTCACATTTTAAAGCTTGCTTTATTAAAATTGTCCAACATATTTGGAAGTGCTATTTTCAAAAATCGACAAACACCTTTTGCAAAAATTTAACACACAAATGTCTCGATTTTGACGTTTCAATGATCAAAAAAAATTCTCTAAAACGAGAAAAAAGGGTTAAAAAACAAGATTTGCAGTGTTAAATACGTTTGGTCGCTATACGTTTTAAAGAACCAAACAATGACGATTCGATTTTTAAAACGTATAACGACTAGACTTGAAAATCTTGATTTTCTAATAATAATAATAATACACTTTATTGCCCAACAGGATAAACCCAATTACAAAGCAAAAATAAATACAGTATAAATGATAAATTAATTATTAATAAATACTAAACAAATGACATAACAAGAAAAACAAAAGAAAACAAAACAATCAATAATGAATTAAATTAACTCAAATAAAAATGGAAACATCAATAGACGAAATCAAACAAGAGGAGAAAAAATATATTAAATTAACGAAAAATGTCCTCCATACATCTCTCAGCGCAGTGACATAATACATTGATTGGTGCACCCTACATAATGTTGGTACGTGCAGTTGGCAGCCCCGGAATGTAGATGTAAACCTTCTGTTCTGCGCTGGTACATTGAAAGGTATCCTTGTTAATATCCCAGGGCAGTCAATCAGTCCACGTATAGTTTTCCATAGGAACCTCGCGCAATGGCGATCTCTTCTAACAGCCAAGGTCATGTTGTGTCGTTCGAGAAGATCTTCCTGGGAACTTCCATTAGGTGGATATATACCTTCATGTTTGAATGATAAAAACTTTAGAAACTTACGATGAAGGCGATCCAGTAAAAGGGCGCAATTTGCATAAATTGGATACCAAATTAAGGAACAATATTCCATTTTGCTTAGTACAAACGCGTAGTAAAGGGATTTAATGGTTTTGGAGTTCCAAACTGGTTCTGAATATAAAGCCTAATGATTTAGATGCCGCCGAACGGATAGAGTCCACATGATCCACAAAGATAAGCTTTTTGTCAAAAATGACACCAAGATCCTTGAAAGTATCACCACAAGATAACTGACAGTCTGCTATGTAGTATTTACATGCAGATAATTTGAAGGTGCGATTGTAATGAACAACGTGGCACTGTATTAAGCTTAATATTAACATTGGAGCACCAGTCTGCGATAATATCTAAGTTTAATTGGAGATTACGAGTGTCAGTCTGAGATTCAACTTTCGCGTAAATTTTAAGATCGTCTGCATATGCTAGCACAGGACATGTTATCAGCTCAAGTAGGTCGTTAATAAAAATGTTGAAAAGAAGGGGTCCTAGGCAGGAACCTTGTGGAACACCAGAGGGAGGAGTGATTACGTACGACTTGTACCCATTATACGATACATAACATGAACGATTGCATAAGTAAGAGTGAATAAGTTTTGTGAGTGATGGGGCAGCGCCCAGGGAACCAAGCTTGTTAATTAACAGCACATGATCAATTGAATCGAATGCACGAGAGAAATCAGTGTAAATTACATCGACTTGGCCGCGTGCATCCAGAGTTTCAGATAGGTATTGTGATATGGTGGCGAGGTTCGTCAATGTTGAACGACCAGGCATGAAACCATGTTGAAACGGAGAAATATAAGAGCGAACGCTGTTACAGATAGAGCTATGAAGCACAATTTCAAATATTTTCGCAAAATTCGATAGAATGGAAATAGGACGATAATTATTTATATGCGATGTGTCACCGTTTTTAAAAATCGGACAAAAAACGGCTTTTTTTCAGCAGTTGGGAAACTGACTTGTAATAATTGAGCAATTAAAAATAGTACACAACGGCTTAGCTAAAGCATATCTACAATCTCGGATCAAGAAGCTTGGGATTTTATCATCGCCTGCCGTGAAGTTATTTGGAAGACGAGCCATTATAAGTACAAGTTCCGATTCTTCAACCTTTGCAATTGACAAAGGGGGATAGACTGCAGAATCGTCTTGACAGGTAGGAATGAAGTTGGAGCTATAGTTATTGAGAAACGCGTTAGCAAAGCCATTTACAATGTCGCCAGGATTAGTAAACTCTTCGGTGTCATTATGTAGTTTGCCTGGTATTCTTGTCGTTCCACGTTTACTGGCAATGAATTTCCATAGATGAGATGGATTCTGTTTAAGGTCAGTTTTAGTGCAACGTACAAAATCGGAGTACGCCTCAGAAATTTGATGTTTAATTAAGTTCCGAAGTTTTTTGAATTCCAATAAATAAGTAGGATTATGCGTTTTTAACCACTTTTTCCTAAGCGAAGCTTTGGTCCTTATATTTACTTTGATTTCTGGTGTAAACCACGGTGGAAATTTTGACTTAGTCGGCCTGCTCTTTGGAACATGCTTATTCAGCACTGTATAGAGTATATCATAGAATTTAGTAACCATCCCATTAACATCCTTATACAGATGAAGAACACTCCAATCGATATTAAGAAGTTCGTCGTACAAGGAAATAACATTGGCCTTACGAAAATTATACCTTCTGTCCTCGTTTGTAGGGAATGAAGCGGGAGTAGGTTTAAGATCACAGGATAAAGCAATTTCGAGAGCTGGGTGAAAGTTATCTTCACGTACGAGTGGAAAGTCTGAGTGAGAAACAGAAATGTCAACGTCATAGTTACACAGGACCAGGTCAAGTATAGTATTGTGACTGTTAAAAATATTGCTGTGCTCTTGATTGTTAAGTATTTCCGAAAAATATTTAGAACAGAACGCTTTATTATTTAAAGGCAAGCTGTGGTTAGTAGCTGACGGCAAGTTAAAATCGCCAATGAGTATAAACTTCAAACCGGTTCAATAAGTGATCTTCCAATGAGGATGTGAAGATTTCCAAGTCGTTATACGATAAATCTGGCGGGATATAAACAACTCCGATAATGATAGTACTGGAATCGAGGTGACAACCAGAGGTACAGCATTAGTTATAGCAGTTGTATCAATAACTGTAAAAGAAAAAGTATTCCACATGGCAAACGCGACTCCCCCTCCTTTCGAACGATTAACAGCTGAGAATTTTCTGTCGGAGCGAATAACGTTGTAATTAGTAGGAAATAACTCTTGATTAAAAACTGAATCATTTAACCAGGTTTCAGATAGTAAGACTATGTCAGAGTCCAGGAGACAGCAGTTATTATAAAATTCTTGTGTTTTTGAATTTAAGCCGCGCACGTTTTGGTAAAATAAACTTATTGAATTAGATATCCTGTTGAGTCCATTTAGTTTTCCGACGATGAAATAGTAGGTACACCATTTTTATATAGAATCTTTAAGTTGGTTTCACCACTGCTTAAGCGATTGTTCAGCTCGCTTTTTACGAGTTTATAATAAGCGATTTGTTTGGGGGTACGATCGAACGAAACCGACATTCTAGAAAAGTCTGTGTTATTTTTGACATTGCTAAAGTTCCTTATAACTTTGCGAGCCAAATCGGGACAACTAAGACGAACTTTTATTGGGCGGGAGTTATGTTTAGTGTTATCGAACTTTCCCAAACGTTGCGCCTTCACTGACGGTTCGCTAACATTTAATTTAGTTAGTACATTCCTAACAAGTTGCGTGTCGAGCTCAGATTGCTGCTTCATAGAGGTGCCTTCTTCAGCCGCGCCATAGAGTATAACGTTGTAAGATCTCTTGGTACGCTCAGTAATTTCTGAGATAGTTTCTTCAGTGAGTTGCGATCTTTAGACTTTATGTTTCCGCAACAGTCTAGAAATGCTTCTTCACTAATTTTGAAATAATCACAATTTCAAAAGGTGTTACGATGTTTACTAAAACTTTAAAATCACTGATATTAAAAAGTAGCAGTTTTGATTATCTCTAATTATATTTAAAAGTGTTATCGAGTATTAATTTATTTCTATACATAATCATTTGTGTAATTTCAATTATATTTCACCGTCGATAATAACTGAGGACCGATTTTACCCGACTATGCCCTTATAAACCAATCAAGTAACCGTTAGAATAGAAAAACAATTAGGGCGACATCTATCGCCGAAAATGTTACAATGTTCTGAAATTATAATATATCGGCGATAGATGTCGCCCTAATTATTTAACGGTTACTTGATTGGTTTATAAGGGGCCAAAATTCAGAAAATTTGGTGTATTTTAAATTGATTAATGGTGTATTAAAAAAATATATATAAAGAAATATATATATGCAGGTAGTGCCATGGCTCCTTGGCTCTATATAACGAGCCTCCCCTGCATACAGTTCAGGATTTCTTCTTCGACTTCTCTTAAGATTTTTCTATTTTATTTAAATGATCTGACAATAAGGGGTCAAATTTAGCTGGCATTTCTGCTGCCTTAAAAAAAAAATCGTTATTTCTCCTATAGAGATTGGAACTACTTCGTCTAAAAGAAAGAGATTGACTTGTTAAAAAATGCACAATAGCAATCATTCTTTCTACAATAACCCTTTATCGTTTTTTTCTCGAATTCAAATTGTTGTTGTTGCTCTTTGTCTATGATTTTTATTTATTTAAACGGATTTTTAACTATCGCCATTTTTGGGGACACTTAATATACTTTGCACTGTTCTCATGTTTTACAAATTGGTCAGCACAATGACGTAAGTCTTTAAAACCCGTAGTTATAATTTTAATATTTCCTTTTCTAAATAATTTACATAGGAAACAAAATCCGCAGATTTGTCTTTCGTTTCGCGGACTTCGCGGTTTCGCCGCCCCTCTAATCGCCGCCCACGTGCCATGCACGCTCTATCCCTTCGGTAGGATCGGTCCTGGAGGCATTCTTTTACAAATCGAACGGATTTTGTAAAAAATATTGTGTCTATTTTTTATTTGCCTCAATTTTTTTTAAAGCATTTCTTACACTTATATGCGAGGTGCGCGGCGGTTTGCTACGTGGAAGAAACCGTCCCGAACAAGTTTGTCAATCACAAGGGTTGATTTCGATAGGATAGGGGATATCAAACAAAAAAATGCGCCAGAAGAGATATTCTTCATAAAAATTACAAAATATAACTGAAGCACTAAAACTAATGAACACGATAAAGATGATGGTGCTAATATTTAAAGAACGATACAGTATAACTGAAGGTAAAACTATGCTGATACGAATACTGACAATGTTCATTACTTTTTATTACATATTCTTGTAGCCTACATAAAAACGTTTAAAAAACAAAACAAGTGATTTCCGAAATATGAAGCTTTAAATTTAATGTAGAACACTGAGGTTACTCATGTCAAGGATTTTTATTAAATGGTACACTGTTCAACGGCACAAACGTAAATTAAATGGATCATAAATTTACAATTTTTGATTCTCTAAAGTTAGAGAAAAAAATATTCCTTCACATTAATAGGGGAGCTAATAATTACACATATTTATTTTTACAGGTTAAATTCCTATGTTCGCCCCTTATCCCAGAGACACGGTATAACTGTAAGTAACCTTTCGGTTATACAAAGACATTTATTATTATTTTATAATTGAATTAATTGTTCTTATATTTATATTAGTATTTAAGTATTTTGTTTTTTGTCTTAAAATATTCCTTGGGATCAGGGGCGGCTCGTTATGTAGAGCCAAGGAGCCATGGCACTACCTCTAGTTTTGAGCTCAGCAAGAATTTTAAATTAATTCTTAAAATTATTTTACGTGGACGAAAAATGGTGTTACAGATTTAGTGCATGTCTGGGACAAAATGTAAACGTACGATAAATCGAAAGTACACATAAATCATATTTTCAGCTTGTTTGGTTGTTGGAAATTATGAATCTTTACTTTACAACTCAAAATAATCTTGGACTATGAAGATTAATCGTTCTTTCTTTCTTCAAAAAATGAGGCGAGGGCCTCCCCATATTGTAAAAGTACCATCAACATGTTCCACGAGCCGCTACTGAGAGTCATACTAACCAAGTGAATTGTTTTATTCGAATTATTCAAAATGTATCTACGAGGGTCGTTTTTTTTCAACCTCCGATGGGCCATAATAAAAACACAAAAATTGGAAAATTATTTTGAACAATAGAGTGATTTTTGAGACTAATTTAAACAATTTTCTAACTAGAATATTCTGCATTTTTTATTATTAAAGCTGTATTTTCTCTTTTTTTGTATAAATGTTTGATCATTTAGCCTAAATATTCTTTATTTTGACCTAAATTTTCGATTTCATTATTAAAATTTTCTACTATTTTTTATTACTCCTGACGAATTTTTTTTTTTTTTTTTTTAAAGGAAGGATGGTTGATGGGATTGCGGGTTAAGGAGAGTGAATGATATTAGGGAAATTGGCGTAAGCTACTTGGCTATTCTGCCACAACCGATTCTTTGTAATAAATTCATATATTGATATGAAAGGACAACCACTAGACATCCATGGACCCGTTCGGCCATTTTTCATTCAGAAAAAGTGACCGCCCGGATGGGATTCGAACCCACGACCACGAGGCCCAGAAGCAGGAGCGCTACCCACTAGGCCACCGAGGCCCTGACGAATTTTTACTTTTTAAATTTTTGACCTGTTTTCGATATTTTTGGTCAAAATATATTAACTTTTAGCCTAAATATCCTTTGATTTGACCTTTCGCGATTTAGTTGTTTAAATTTTCGACTTTTTTGGCCTACATTTTTGATTTTCCCGCCGAATTTGTAATTTTTAGATTTTTGGCTTGTATTTTCGATTCTTTTGGGACTAAATGTTTGATCTGTTGATCTAAATTTTCTTTATTTTAACATAAATCTTCGATTAAATTTTCGTTTTTTTTTTTTTTGGGTCTGTATTTTTGATTTTTCGGGCCGAATTTTAAAATTTTTGAACTGTATTTTCGAATTTTTATTTGGTCTAAATTTTTGATCATTTGCTCTAAATTTTCATTATTTTGACCTAAATTTTCGTTTCAATTGTTAAAATTTTTTCGAGCTGAATTTTTAATTCTGATTCCAAATTTTTGATTTGATTTTGGTTAAAATATCTATAACCTGAATTATTCATGTATATGCGAGATTTTTTTTAAATTTTTTCCGGTATTTTCGAGTTTATTTTTTAATTTTTTCCGGTATTTTCGATTTTTTAGTCTGCATTTATTATCTTCAGGCCCGAGTTTTCGATGTACTGTCTAAATTTTCGACTTTCTGTCCAATATTACAGATTTTTGTTTTTTTTTAATCTTCTCTTTATTTTCACCTAACTTTTCGATTTTAGTGTTAAAATTTTCGATTTTTTAGCCGCGATTTTGGATTTTTCGTTTAGTCCGCATTTATTATCTTTAGGGACGAGTTTTCAATGTTTTGTCTGAATTTTAGAATTTTTGGCCAACATTGTGGATTTTTTTTAAATCTTTTGCCTTTTAATTTTTTTTTTATTTGTCTGTTAAAATTTTTCTTTCCTTGGTCCACTATTTTTATTTTTAGGCCCGAATTTTAGATTTTTGGTCTCAATTTTTTATCGAATATTTTAGATTTTTGATATATTTTTATCCTATAATTTAGGTTTTTTATCTTGGATTATTGATTTTATTTCGTGATTTTTTTTATTTTTTGCCATTATTTTCGCATTTCTGGTCAGAAACTTATTTTTGGCAGCTGAAAGTGGCAAATAATTTTGCTTCTACCTAAGTTTTTGATTTTTTGTCTGCGTTTTTTATTTTTAGATCAGGATTCTTAATTCTTTGGCCCATATTTTAGATTTCTGTATTTTCGATTTTTATTCTTCTTTATTTTGACCAAAATATTCGATTGGTTTGTAAAAAAGTAACTTTACGCTCGTTTTAGATGTTTTGTCTAAATTTTCACCGTTTTAGGCCCTATTGTAGATTTTTACTTTTTTAGCCTATATATTTTGTATTTTCGATTATTTTGGTTTCAATTTTTGGTCTTTTGGCCGAAATTTTCTTTATTTAGACTTAAATTTTCGATTCGTTTGTTAAAAATTTTGATTTTTTTGGTCTACCACTTTGATTTTTGGGTACGAATTTTAGATTTTTGGTCTTAATTTTTTATTGTTGTCCTTCTTAACTTGAATTATTGATTTTATTGTGCGAATTTTTTATTTTATTTTTATATTTGTTATTATTTTCGAATATCTCATTAGAACTTATTTTAAGCTAAAAAGAGTTTTTGGGGCTGAAAATGGCAAATTATTTTTCTTTTGCTTGTATTTTCAATTTTTTGGTCTGCATTTTTATTTTTAAACCAGGATTTTTGATTTTTTGGCCGATTTTTTAGATCTTCGGCTGTTTTGTTTCAAATTTTTGATTCTTTGGCCAAAATATTCGATTGGTCTAGGAAGATAAATGGTTCTTTGTTTCTTCAAAAAAGGAGAGGGCATATTGTATAAGTGGCTCTATCATCAACATGTTCCACGAGCCGCCACTGCTTGGGATGTGTAGTTTAATTTAGCGTTCATCCCAAGTTCGCCAGGAACATTTAAACCTGTTAACGAGACGATTTTCTAAAAAACGTCACGGCGCACTAAGGCTAAACTCAGACGTACCACTTTCCAACCACAGAACAGTGGTCGTAATGTGAACTGTCGACCGTATCGACCACTTTCCAACAACAGTTTTGTGGGCGCAGTGGATGTATTAAATCACAAATGAACCACACAAAACAGACTGTACAATGATGGATTTTGAAGAGGAAGCATTGTTGTGGCTTTTATTACGCCGCAGAAGGCTGTGGTCGGTTTGTGGTCGGCGAGTTGCCCGTGTGAGTCGGGTTCGATTGACTGCTGCGACAGTTTTGTGGGTGATATCACCCACTGACGACAACTGCTGTCGAAACCGACCACAGCTTGTCGTCCGCCTGAGCGCTTTCACGACATTCCATATAATTGAGTACTCTCAACATACGACCACTTTTTTGTGGTTCAAATATGGTTGGAAAGTGGTACGTCTGAGTTTAGCCTAAGCGAGCGTCAGGTGCTCCTGGTAGATGGCGAAAGCGCCGGGTGTACTTTAGGGATATCGACACAAGCGATGAAGAAGGAGATTTTTGACGCTCTACACAGAACTGAGCCGGGATGACTTGCTGGAAAGGTGCCTAGGCGGGTTTACGCAAAATAGGAGCGAAAGTTTCAACGCGACGCGACGCGTTGACAGCTCTGACAGCTCTGACGCTCTGACAGCTCCAAAAATTGTCCATTCTGGGAGGTCAGTGGTAGACATCGCGGCCGGCATTGCTGCTTGCAATTACAATGATGAACTTCACGACATTATGCAAATAATGCAGATTCTGCAGCTTCAGGTCGGTCCGACGTGCTACAATTTTTGCGTCAACGACGACGCCAAACGAGTGAAGTTGACACATTCCAAATTGATAAATAGAACATTTCTTGGTCCACCATCTTGAATTTGACTAATCTGATAATAAATTCACGTTCGGCGACTGCGAAAACCCTTGTATCCAAATTTTGGTCAAAATTGGTGGATACAAATTTCTTTTGGTCATATTGGATCCACCATCTTGAATTTTGCAAATTTGACCTCAGATTGGTGCTCACCGATGCCGAAAATATGTAATACCTGATAGTCGTCGTACAAACTGAACAAAAGAGAAAGTTATCTCAAGTTAAACTTTCCCAAAACTTTAAACGCGTTTATCCCGAAGCAGTATTTTTCAAAACTGCGGGGGAAAATTCTCGGAAAGTTTACATCCGATTTCGATGCGGTTTTGCCGACTGTATTAATACTGCGATTGTCTAATGAAATACGAGCCGGATTTTCGATATTTTGAAAATTCCATTTTTGGTACACGTTTTTGTGACGAATTTTTGGGGCTGACAATGAATTTTTTGTTCGGAAGGCCACCATTTTCGTAAAAATCAACTTTTTTAAAAAAGCTCCCGTGTTTCGTTGCGAAATATTATGTAGAATAATATTACGAACCGATTTTTATTGGGGGACCAGGAATCTCCCCGCAGCGGGGCGATCTCGCGCAAGAGGACGTCTGCGCCACCTGGTGCAGCGGCCTCAAGGTGTCCCAAAAAATTGTTTGGAAAACGGTTTATCACTAAATAAAACCATCAAAAACGATTTTCCCTCCTATCTTGTTTTTATGCCTAAAATAAAATACGAAAATGACCTATTTTTTTAGCGCTCTAGGTGGTGTCCCCCCCTAAAGACGTATTAAGTATTTATTTAAGACGTAGTTTATAGCAGTTGGTATTATGCTTATGTTGTAATTTTATATAGTATAAATAGGTTCGTTTATTATTATTTAAAACATTCATAATTTTGTATTCTTAACGTAAGATTCATAATTTATATTTTATTCGTATAATTAATATTGTAAATTGTAATTTGAAATTAAAATTAATTTTTTAAAACTCTAAAAGAGAACCACTTAATTTAACTGGCGCAGTCGGTAGGATCTTCAAAGAAGGGAACATCAGTAAGTGCTTCTTCCGTTTCAACGGTTAATGGAAAATGCTCACAGGCACGTCGTGGGCGCTCACACGAGATGAGCTACGATTTATTTGGCACCAATATCCTAACGAAATGCAGTGCCAGATTGAAGCTGCTTCCATTGCGATTTTTCTCTATTCATTAAAGTTATGCAGGCGTTGTTTAACATTGAAACTTGCGAAAAAGTGTTTTAAGAATTAATTTAAAATTCTTGCTGAGCTTAAAACTACAGGTGGTGCCATGGCTCCTTGGCTCTTTATAACGAGCCGCCCCTAGGCACCATACTGCCTGTAGTGTAATACCTTTTTAAAGAAAATTCAGCTGCCTATCAGCAATACCTGATTCTAACAACTTAGAAAAGACCGTTAACATGGTAATTGGCCGATAATTTTCTATCTTTTGCTTGTTACCCTTTTGTTTAGTAGCTTAATTAAACCAAATTTAAAAACTTATGGAAATAACGCCTTTTGTAAGGATATAACTCTGCTGATGGTTTAGTTATTACGTGGATGATATGTTTTAACAAATAAATAGATTCATTGTCATACTTTTGTAATCAGCTCATGAGCCGTTACTGTATTAGTATGTATTAGTATTTCCGCGACTAATTGTTAGGCTTTTCTTATCAAGTAGTTATTGAATCTACCGTATTTTCTGCATCATGCCCAGTAATTTCTTTTACGACGTCCTAAGTCATTTTTATTCAATTATCTGCATTAATTATTTTCCTCTCGTAAAATTTTATTTTTTCATTTTTTATTTCAGTATCATATTTGTGTTTGTATTTTTACTGTCTCCGTTACGAAGTAAGTATTGTGATCATGATTTTTTTCAAAAAAAATTTTTACGGTAATATCCGTTTTAGGTTCCCTAGATTTCAACAATTTCTGAAAAAAAAATGTTGTCTGTATCTCAAAAACTAATAGAGCAATTTATGTGAAACTTTGAACATACGTCTTCTTTGATAATCCGAAGAACTGAAAAGGTTTTGGTAAAATTTTGTACACCGGAAGAAGAAATATTTCCAATATTTTTGTAAATGTGAAAAATATCAAAAAATCATTTAAATAAATATTGAAGACAGCAAAGAAATGAACATCTTTGGTTTGAAAATATTTTTCATAAAATCATTGTTATTCGAGAAAAAAAATTATTATTATTTTTTTATTTTTGGTTTATAATTATGAAACGATAATAGTTACAGCAAATTCATGTTAGTAATAATTGCAGAGATTTCAAAATGAACAACTTATAAAGAATAAGTTTTTTCCGAAATTTGTTTAGTTTTTGAGTAAACTCAGCTTTTATATTTGCAGTATAATTTTTCCATCTTTCATAATTTTGACGTTTTAAACGTCAGATTCATCCGAGTCTACAAACGTTCGATGTACATTTAAAATATGATTTAAATTGAAAATAAACCACGAAAGCGTAAATATAAATGATACCATCAAGTCGGAGAAAGTAACATGATGGCCGCATCACCATTTTTTGTTTGAACTTCGGATGGTGAATAGATAACAAACTAAAAATTTACATTTTATTTTTATAGTCTGCAGTAAATTGGATGTTAGGTCCTTTTTGACGTAGATTTCAGCTCCGCCTCCGTGTTTTTCTGCTCTGCAGAAGGATGTCACTATAGTTTGTGGGCCTGCAGATTTACATTTTTAATTAAATTTTCATCGCACCAATGTTCGGTCACTTCAATGTCTTCTTCATCTTCCACGAATTTTAATAACAGATTTGTTTTGTAGCGGTTGCATATTTTGATGTATAAGTTTGAAATGTTTTATTCGATGTATGTATTTTATTGATATTGATATTGAAGATAGAATGGAATTTCGACTTTAAATGCAACCCCAGGGCCGGCCCAAGGCATAGTAGCGGCTCGTGGATGTTCGGTGGTAAGGCAGCGGAAGAAAATTTGACCGAAGCAGCAACGGAATATTTGCTTCCACTATAAGAATAAGTAGTACAGCGCAAGCGGTATCTTTGTCTTTGCCTCCCCTATGGAAATCCACCAGCCTCCGCTGCCAAGGCACGATGCAAATGATTCAAATCATTAGGGCGCCGCACAGTGTTTCCAATGCCGAAAATGTGGCTAAAATATAGTTATCCGAATTGTATGAAAATTAGTATATCGGGTTTTTTGAGGTCGCTGATTAGCAATGTGAAATCATAAATTTGATAAACAAAATGGCGGAACCAATATGACTGACAAAAATTTGAAAAATTGTCATTTTTTCATGAAAATTCGGATAAAGGGTTCTTTGAGGTCGCTGATTAAGAATATGTAATTACAAATATGAATAACAAAATGACGGATCCAATATAGTGGACAAATATGATACAAATTGTTACACTTTCATTAAATACGTGTTTAATAACCATATTAAACACGCAAATGCGTATTTAATGAAATTGAGTGTTAAATGTATTCCATTAATGCTGCCCATACAATTAAATAATGCGCATATTATAACATTTTCGTGAACAAATGTACCGCTCTATAGGCAGTACCTTCCAAGTGGATATGTGTGAACAATAAGTTGCCTATCTCAAAGTATGGTAAATAATATCTAATTTATATTCAGTTTATGTATCTTTCAAATTTGATTATATAGTAAAATAAGGTAGTAAAATACTAGGTAATCTATTATCAAAAAATGTTTTTATTTATTTTATTCAAAAACGCACTTAAAAACAGGCAGCCGCCTATGGTTACTGGCAAAAATTCTAAGGATAAAGTTTGCATGAAAATCAATTCTCAGTATAATTCCTTAATCAAAGCTACTAAAATATGTTAAATATTCCATTGTGATAATTAACAGTTTTGTTATCAAACATGTATTTATTACAATGAGCATTCACCACGTGTTTTCAGACATTTGGCAGCGCCGACGTTCGCCGCACCGCGCATTCGATCGCTTGACCGTAGCCATCCCTTCAGTTGGTATCGCTTAGTGCCCGAGTGTGTTGTGAAGTTTACGAAGATGGGCCGCAGAGACAATTATTTGAAATGGACAATTTTAGCACTCCTTTTAGTGTGTCTACTCAAATTGGTGAATACAAATTTGGTGCACCGGCGGTTCGAGTACCAGTACTCGTTTAAACCTCCGTACTTGGCGCAAAAAGACGGAACGGTACCGTTCTGGGAATACGGCGGCAGTAAGTACACAAAATTAAGTACACGTAGGTAGTTCCGCGGATCTAGTCACGACGTACGTGCCAACGGATATGCCGTTTCCATACTTGCTAATCTAGGATTGGAAGTCTAAGACGTAGCGCATTACATCACGATTTTTTGACACGTCTAACCACAAAAACAGATGTTTAAATGGTACTTTAAGAGGTTTTCATGTATGAAGTTCATTTGCCCCATATCTAAAACCCCCGTATGTTTAATCCCACCCTAAATTGCTTTGACTAATTTTTACTTTATGTAGAATAATAGCGGTATTTTCGGGTGATCATGTTTTGCGTTTTTCACATTGTCTACTTATTTGTTTAAATTTGAATTGATTCATATACATATGGTATTTAAATTTGGGCATTCAAGTTTTGGGTTATCAACATTTTTAAATACCTGTACAATTTTTGTCTGTAATTCATGTATAACTGGTTTTACATGCATAATTAATTTCACATATTTATAGATGTCATTGTCGTTTATATCTGATTTAAAATTGGTTTGTAGTACAACAGGTGCAATAAACAGAGCCATTGACTTTATAATGTAAAAAATGCACTTGAAATTGTAGTTCCGTTTAATCGATGAATCTTTTATGTGTGATTGCCAACTAGATCTATTGCAACAAAATGTTTCTCTAATCTTGTTAACACGTTTGCTGCATATAGAAATTAGCTCACATTTACATAGTGCTGATCAAATTCATTGTAAAATTTGTGGTTTAAATTTAACAAAATAGTAAATTTTTCATCATGTTGATTGGTGAAAGCGCAGCATTATTGACCAAATGCTAATGACATCCTAATGGCAACATCTTATGTTGCCTATGTACAACGTGCACGTTGCTTGTGAAGTGAGTGTCATCTTTGATAAATTTGTAAATAATTAATGATAACACTTTCAAACAATTTATTGTGCAAAATCGCAACAATTGCTTCGCCACACTGTGGCTTCTTCAGGTGAAGAAATGATGCATTTAAGTTACATTCTAAACTATTTATACAAAATATGCTGTGACAGTTAAAGTGTTAAAAATTTCAACTTTGAAAGATATAGCTCTTCTTATTTTTTACAACGGTATTTGTGTTTAAAACATGGAGGATTTTTCAATTCAGTTTAATTATGGATTACCATGTAATAAGGGTTGCAACCATCCTTTTCCTAATGGCTGCATGCAAAATTAAATGCTATTTACCACCAAACTTTAGCTTTCAATAGACATGATATGGCAAATGCAAGGGGAGAGGTAAAATCAGCGAAAATCGGGGATTACCAGTCTCTAACCTTCGGAGCTGGGTACTGCTTGCAGGGAAGATTTTCGAGCTGTGTGCCCATTGAGACTTTTGATCTGGACACCGAAAGGAACAACATATCCAAAATTTGGTCAATTTCACCGAAAGCCAATTTCCATTTGATTTGTGAGGGGTCCTTTAACTATGTAAATAAAATCAACATTTTATTATATATTTAGAGTTGTATCAAGGACCCAAGTTGTGTTGCGCAGTGACCATCTTAGATTCAATTGGCTCCCGAGATTTGTTGTCACGTTCTCTCCGAATACCTCCTGACATTGCAGAAACTTTACCCCCACACGTTTCGTGTGCTCAGTAATACTGTAATTGGTCTTCAATGAAGAAAAAGCTCAATATTTTTATCTTGCACAATTCTGTTAAAAAAATGTGTATAATAGTATATTGTACAACGAGCATATAATGATGGCTATTAATCACAAGAATGATGTTTGCGGAACGAGCCGTAGGCGAGTAGAGCAAATCGTTTGAGTGATTATTAGCCATTATATGCGAGTTGTACACTATACTTTGTTCACGAAATTAAAATTAAAATTTAAATTAAAAAAAAACAAAATCAAAATTAAAATCGAAATCAAAGTTGTGATTATAATTACAATTGAAAAAAAATTAAAATCAGTATTAAACAGGGTAAACAAAATATTATCATAAATCGTGTTCTGTGAATTAAAGTGCGAATTAGCGTGTTTAATAACCATATTAAACACGCAAATGTGTGTGCGTGTTTAATAAGCATATTAAACACACAAATGCGTGTTTAATGAAATTGAGTGTTAAATGTACCCCATTAATGCTGCCCATACAATTAAATAATGCACATATTATAACATTTTCGTGAACAAAAGCATTTTTATTATTTATACAAATTATGTTACATTGATGGATTGAAGGTAATACATTTGTTGGTTGAGTTTTTAAATAACATTTTTGTGAGAAAAGTTTGCATTCTGCAATAGGAATTATACACAGTGGGCCAAAAAAAAATGGTACAAGTAGTTTGGTACTCTCATATATCTTCATGCGTTAATTATGTTTTTAAGAGCGTTCATTAATATGAAATATCCTCTTAAAAAAAAAACTTTTCAAAAATGCAATTTATTATTTTTGCAATCTACAAAGTGTAAACATTTTCTTTTTCTAAGCAATATTGAATGCGTTAATTATTATTGAAAACATGGATATTTCTAATTTGTACTTTTTTTTTGGCCCACTGTGTATTTATGGAGGACTTCATTCGATGGTACATATTTCTTATACTCAAGTATTGCTACCAATTTAGAAAAAAATATGGCAGGTACCCTGCCTACCTTTTTAAGTTAAATAAATACCTAATAAGAAAATAAATGTACTTTAAGCAGAAATTTTAATGGGAAGAGCACATTAGAGGAATAAATATCTAGAAATTAATTATTGCAGAAAAACTGGGCAATTATTTGCAATGAACATGTGACCTGATAACTGTAACACCTTCATATAACACTATAGAGCAGGGATAGCCAAACTTTTGATCAATACCGGCGACCTGTTTTTTAAATTATAGGTGGCGGTCTACCAACATCGTATGTGTTAAGTGATCATAGGGCAAGTAGTATGTTAAAGCCAAAAATAATTATTTTGAGAGGAATTACCCATCTCTAATGTGTACATATCAGACAAGCGGGCGACTCTTTGGCCACCCCTGCTATACAGGGTGGGGCACTGCATACGACGTGGTCATTTTATGGAAAACCATGCAACTTCATGTTATTCTTTTCAAATGGATAGATGTAGGATCGTTGTATGCACAATTTAAAATTATTATCAGTTATACAGGGTGTCATCATCAAAGTTATGTTTTTTTTTTAATGGAACACCCTGTATTTTTTGTCATTTTTTAATTCTAGGAAACAAATAAAGGTGAGTTACTTTAATATTCCCTATCCCTAACGTTTACTGTTTTTGAAATATTGAAAGATTTGTTGAAATGAATGGAGCAAGCGAAATTTTATATTTGCCCCAGTGACTGATGTTGAACCATTACAATCATATCTATTGTTTGGTTGAAGGTTTGAACTATAGTGCAAACCCTGATTTCAAAAATTATACAGTGATAAAAAAATGTGGTAGAAAATCCCAACTTATAAAGTTGCATACCTTCATTTTTTAAATGGCACACCCTGTATTTAGTAACGTATTCTCACGTAGAATCAAATTATCTTTTAGATTATAATAATAATTCTTTGTATGAAAATCGCCGAATACAAAAAGTTATTCCAATCTGAAAGATAATTGGATTCTACTTGAGAATGTGTTACTAAATACAGGGTGTGCCATTTGAAAAAACGAAGTAATTCAACAAGTTAGGATTTTCTACTACATTTTTTTATCACCCTGTATAATTTTTTATATGAAAGCGTGGTTGGTGCTATAGTTCGAAACTTTAACCAAATAATAGAAATGGTTCAACGTCAATCACTGGGGCAGATATAAAATTTCACCTGTACCGTTCATTTCAACAAATCTTTAAATATTTCAAAAACGGTAAACGTTAGGGATAGGGAATATTAAAGTAACTCACCTTTATTTGTTCCCTAGAATTCGAAAATGACAAAAAATACAGGTTAACCTTGATGTGGATCTTTTTTTTAAGGACACCCTGTATAACTGTTAATAATTTTAAATTGTGCATACAATGATCCTACATCTATTGCCTATGGGCAATTTTAATGTATGCCCAAAAATATCTAGTGCCTTGAGCTCATAGACTTTTCTGAAAGAGATGTTTTACTAACCGGCGATTTCAATGTTCGGTTTAATGGTGAAGATCCAAACAAACATGTATTGCTGGATTTTCTAAGTAGTTTTGGACTCGAATCTGACTTCAGTTCTACTAGATATCTAAACTGTCTTGATAATGTTTTTTCAAATTTCGACTCATCTGCTCTTTCAACAACGGACACAGGAATTTCTGATCATCTAGGAATTTCGGTCTGTATCGATAATGTCACCACTTCTCTCAAACAACATTTAGCCACGACCAGCAGACCCATGTCTGAACTAGGAAAATTTAATTTTTTTAACTTTTTAGATAAATCAAGCTGGCAATTTCTTGATGATTTCACTCTAGACGCCCATGAAAAATCTGATATGTTTAACTTATATCTGAAAGTTCAATCAAAGCGTTTCCTGTTACTACGCGCAGAGCAAATAACTCAGGTAAAAAAAAGATACATTGGTTTAATAACGACCTAAAGGCCATGCGGGAAACACTTTCCTTTATGAACGATGTTTGCGTACAAACACAAGATCCTGAACTTCGCAGATTAAGAAATAGCTATAGGAACAAATATAAATTTTCTATAGAGGCAACTATTAGGGAATCTAATAATAATTACATCAGTAATCACATAAATTCCCAGAAAGCTATATGGGATATTGTAAAAAAAAACAATCATCAATCTGGTAGCAATCACGATATTACAGCTAAGGATTTTAATAACTTTGTTATTAATATTCCTAAAAATTTGATTGACTCTTCACCATCATCGAACATTGACCCAGTAAATTTAATGTGTAGTAATATGAATAGTGTTAAGTGTGCTCCTTATTTTAATTTCCGCGAGGTCACAATCAATGAAGTCCGAGATACCATCCTTGCTCTTAAATCTAACAAATCTTTTGACATTTATGGCATTAATGTGGATACGATTAAATTAACGAAGGAGCTAATTTTGTGTCCCTTAACAAAACTTATAAATACTTGTATTTCGGACAAAGTATTTCCCGATGTCCTAAAAGTGGCGAAAATCATCCCTGTTTTTAAAAAGGGCGATCCTAATAATCCATCCAATTACAGGCCAATTAGCCTACAGCCTATAATCTCTAAAAATTTTGAATTATTATTGAAAAAACAGTTAATAAAACACCTGGAAACATTTAACATTTTAAGCAATAACCAATACGGGTTTAGGCAAGGCTTATCTACTATTGATGCCATAACTAATTTTTTAGACTGGACTATTGATTGCTTTGAGAAAGGTCAGAACTCCATTAGCTTCTTCTTTGATCTAACGAAAGCGTTCGATTGTGTCTTGCACGTAATTTTAATTCGTAAACTTTATGCGTACAATATACACCCTAACAGCTGCAAATTGATTAGCTCTTACTTGCGAAATAGAAAACAGGCTGTATTCTGCAACAACAAGATGTCTGAATTTCTTGATATTAATATCGGTGTGCCGCAGGGGTCAGTCCTTGGACCCATCTTGTTCTTAATTTATATAAATGACCTACCTCATTGTATAGATTCGGATAGTGTGGTATTGTTTGCCGATGATACCACAATTAGCTCAAGTAGTAGGATTTGGTCAACCACTACTGCAACTCATAAATGTGTTACCGATGCTGCTAGTAATTGGTTCCTGAGTAACAAATTATGCCTAAATGTGGATAAAACCCAAGAACTTATTTTCACGAGACAACAGCGTGGAAGTGAAATCGCCGATACCAAATTTCTAGGCGTATACATTGATGTTCACATAAAATGGACAAAACACGGAGAAGTACTATCTAAAAAATTAGCATCTAACATTTTCTTGCTGAGAAACTTAGCTAGTACAACAGATACTGACGTAGTCCGAAAAGTATACTTTGCTTACTGCCAATCGCATATGGTATATGGTCTCCTTGCATGGGGTCACTCGTCTATTTTAGGTAATATATTCAGATTGCAGCGACACGCAGTTCGTATCGTTGCCCGTTTAAGTTACAGAGCCGATTGTAGAGAGGCATTCCCAAAACTAAATATATTAACTCTGCCATCTCTTTATATATTAGAGTGTTTAAAACATATTAAACCTAGGGAATGTAGTCATGAAAGACATGCGTCGGTGCATGAGCATTAGAGTGGTTTTAGCGTATATGGTGGAGTTTTGAAGTATGTGAAAATCAACGGGACAACCCGGAAACTTGTTTGTATAGATAAAAAACTAATAACTGTAAATTTTGAGCCATATCGAACATTGCGTAACCGGGCCCTAGCCCTCTAAAATTTGAAAAAGTCGTTTTTATGTTTTTTTAAATTTTAGTCCCCCCTAAAATTAAACAGTCCACCCTAATGGTGAAATTATATATTGTGTCGACAGAGGAGGTTAATACGAATCCAAAATAAATTTATTTGTTAAAATCGGACAAAAATTGATGGAGTTTATGATTTTTTAGTTACATCATACTTGTATATTTCGATATTTCGTGTTTTTTTAAATATTACCAATTAATGCATTTTTATTAAAATCTCTCATGATACTCTTCAAAGTTTAATAATAAAAATGTCTTTTGTTCCTTGTCATTGGTTAATAGAGTATTACATTCTTCGATTAATTTGACTTTTCATTGTAAAATGTCATTCACACCAAGAATTTTGCTAAGAATTTCACTGCCGGTAATATAATCCTGACATTGGGGCCAAATGGTGGTTTCAAATTTCATAGCCTGCACTGATGAATAATATGTAATAATAATTAAATCGTTTACATTGTGACATAATCCTTCAACGACTGTAATCAGAAGATGAACAGCATTTATATCACTTATTTTACTCTTATCTAAAGGAGATGAGATCCTTTTATTGATAAATGCAATTTTTCCTCGTTGTGGTTGCGGTTCTATGTCCTGATCCAGATCTGAGGTAGGATTAATATTCAAATCAGCTGGACTGTTATTACCATTTTCGCTTGAATAGCAGGCTTCTTGTATCCATTGAGACAGAAGTGGACGAGACTGCCATTTCTTGATCAGATTTTCTCTTTCTTCTCTACTTCTAACCGCTACAAACGTCACTTTCCACTTGCACTGCGAAACTTTCAATGCCATTGATTGATCCTGATCTTCCATTCTCTCTCTGCATTAATAGAAATGGTTTGTCTTCTTCAATTGTCATTGTTTGCAATGCATTTTCAGAAGCAAAATCGAACAAATTATTGAAACTTTTAACAAAATATTTTTCTTTATTTATATGTGCTGCAGTTTTTCGAGAATAGTGCTTATTAAGATTTTGCCATTCTGTATGCCATAACTACATTTTATCGATGCGACGTTGTTTGCTTTGAATCGGAATATGAGCCTTTGATCAACAGACAAATCTACCATAACTAGCGTTTCACTGAAGCGTAAATTCAATTTAAGTACCCGCTGATTGGAGAAAATCAAAGATAACACTTGATAACTTTATAAAATCGTTACAAAATGCCGCCAAAAACAGCAAACCAGATTAACTAGGTGTTAATCTGCGCCACAGGCCGCAAGAAAATTACCCACTCCATTACGCACATTATCTCTTGCGAGCTGTGGCGCAGATTAAAACCTCTCCATAAAACGAATATTACCAAATGTCAAAAGATAAAAATAAGTGGGGTTACCAATTCAAGTGAAGCGTCTGATTCGCTTAGGCTTTCTTATATCATAATGTAATTTCAATTTCAAAGAATAGAGGGGCGTTAAAAAATTCATAACTTCGTCAATTTTAGTCCAATTTCAACAATTAAACACTTTTTGGATATATATTAACGTCCTTTATCCACAAAATATATATTTTGGCCATTAGGGTAGACTGTTTAATATTAGAATGAATCAAAATAAAAAAAATAATAAAAAACCAACTTTTTCAAATTTCAGAGGGCTAGGGCCCGGTTACGCAATGTTCGATATGGCTCAAAATTTACAGTTATTAGTTTTTTATCTATACTTACAAGTTTCCGGGTTGTCCCGTTGATTTTCACATACTTCGAAAATAAGAACCACTCTAATGAGCATGATACGCGCAACAAAAACAATGTTTATCCTAACAAAATACGGCTCAGTAGCTCTCGCTCAGGAACCAATTACTACGCGCTTAAATTCTACAACGCTATTCCTGAACAATACCGATTATTACCATCAAAAAAATTCTTCGCATTACTAAGAGTCTTTCTTTTAAGGAAGGCTTTTTATTCAATTGAGGACTTCACTCATTGCGAAATTATGTTGTGGGCTGTTAAACAGGCTTCGGACGATATATATCATCGGATATATATCATGGATATTTATTAAACACACGAGACCAAAAAATTCCCCCGTTTCTCAAATATTTCCAGTTGCAGCAATATAAATAGTAAGCATGTGCTCTAATATAAACTAGAGATGGGCGAAATGACTCTTTTTTGTCGGAAAGAGTTGATTTTTGAAGTGACTCACGACTCTTAAAAATGAAAAAGTAAGTGTGAGCAAAAAAAAACTGTCCTCACTTTGAAAATTATTCAATTTATCCCTGAAACATAGTGAAGAGCAAAAAAGTCCTCATTTCAAAAAATTTTCAATTTGATGTCAAATATTTTAACAATTTAAATGTTATTTTTTTACTTTATTGTAAGCAACTGTGTTTGTTTGCAATAAATAAATACAATATAAATCAAGTATGTGCATTATATAATTAATAAGTCATATAAACATTAATATTAATGACCAAGAATAAATATCAAGAAGTTCATATATAAATTCAAAAAAACGAAATATAGCCTGAATATATAAATATTCAACCTGTTCGTAACTCTGCAAGCAAAATTAAGTCTTACTAAGACTATAAACAAATAACTTATTGAAACAACTACTTCCCTGGCTGATTCTGGTTGTTTCTATTTTATTTATTATTTAAATCGAGTATTCGGTTTTCCAACTGAAAACAAGATCATTTATTTCTTCACATCTGTACTTTCACTAATCACCTAAATCCAGGTATAAAATCAGTCCAACCCTTCTATAATCTCCTCATTTGTTTACGACTCCTTCACGGTCACGGTCACCTTCACGTAAGTGTATTTTATTCTTTAACATTCAATGTAAATGCGAAGCTGCACTGATGAGAGATAAATCTCGAAACGCGTCTGCAGATGGCTATTTACTTAATTTTTACATAGTTTTGGGTTCAGTTTTATAATTTAAAGTTTTCAAATTCAATTTAGTTTCATTTTTCAAGTTAGTCCTGTGGGTAGAAATAAGGGATCTTAAACCAATGTTATTTCACTAGTAGTACTAGTAATAACATGCAAATTTCTTTTGTATCATTCAATATCCGGCGTGGCATCAGCCAGGGAAGTAGTTGTTTCAATAAGTTATTTGTTTATAGTCTTAGTAAGACTTAATTTTGCTTGCAGAGTTACGAACAGGTTGAATATTTATATATTCAGGCTATATTTCGTTTTTTTGAATTTATTTAATACTCTCTGCAATAAGTAAGGTTGTTTCTATTTTATTTAAGTTCATATATATCGGATATTTTCCGAACCCTGCTGTTAAGGATGTAGTTTACATTTCAAGTCTTTTTGTCAATTTTTAACTTGTTTTTACCCCTGACCGTCTTACTCGTGTATATTATTGTATTTTATTGACTTATGTATAATTGACATTAAATAAATATTATTATTATTATTATTAATTTGAAAAGAATAACATTAAGTTACATGGTTTTGCATAAAATGACCCTTTATATTAATATATTTTTTCACCTTTGAAAATGACATTTTCATCACTCAATTTAGAGAGGAAAGTTTGCATCACCTATGAGGAAAGTAAATTCATTTCACTGCTAGTGAGGAAAATAAACTGTTTGTTTCATTTCCACATCAACATTGCTAGAAACTGCTATGATGATTTAGGCGGAATAATAAATTCTTTAAAATCAATTGATTATTTACAAACCCTCTGAATTATATTTAGAAAAAATTGTATACACAACTTGTTATTAAATGCTATTGTTCAACACTCGCTACTACTTATGTTTAATGTTTCTCTTGTCGAACAATAGAGTACTTTCATAACATGTTGTGTAATATTCTATTACATGGTTACAGTTCATACATCCGGTTATTTTCCATCTTTACATACAGACTTTTACATGCAATTAATAAATATAAATTCCAAAATATATTATCAGCCCAATTTTACATATTAAATTTGTTGGTACATAAAAGTATAATGACAGACATTACATTTAATACATATGTGTATTCATAATGTCACATAAATCATCATTAAATAATTGCTTGGTATTGTTTGCTAGTGATGATTAATTTTGCATGTAATTCAATACACATAAATTTATGTAGCGTGCAAAATCAATTTAATGCGCAATGTGGGAAATGGGAACAAAGCAGTTTTCATAAGATTGCTAAATAATTCGTACAAAGAATGTAGGCATAATTCCTGATAATATATTACTCAAAATGAGTATGAATATTAAATAGCAGTGTTCAGAATATATCCCATGTTTACATAAATATCAAAATATCAGATATACAGTATGTTTTTATTATCGTGGGCCATAGGATTTTACATGCTAAAAATTATACCACGTGTAAATGTATATTTTATCATACCGAGTGTCTGGGATAAGGGGCGAACATAGGGATTTAACATGTAAAATTAAATATGTGTAATTATTAGCTCCCCTATTCATTTTAGATGAAAATCGCAAAGGAATATTTTTTAGAGAATCAAAAATTGTAAATGAATCATCCATTTAATTTACGTTTGTACCAGATTTCACCTCAGAAATAATAAAAATAAGTTGAACAATGTACCATTTAAAAAAAACCCTTGCCATGAGTTTGACAAATGTCATGTTATGGTGAGAATAATTTTTCAAGTCAGATATCAATTCACGCATTGTAATTACTATGAACAATAACGTTGGGCTCGTTGTAAAGTGTGAACTAGCATTCTTCGGTAAAACAGACTGCAAAAAGTTAAGCTTAGTTTAGTTTTTAGTAGGTTTAATTCGCAGCAAATGATGCTATTTTAAATATGTAAATGCATATTAATGTAAGTATGTTGTTCTCCTTAAATAAACTACGACAAGTCTCCAATCTAATTTTGTTAAAAATGAATCTTAATATTCTTTCCTGGGCTATGAATATCCTTTGAATATGACTTCTTTCCCACGCTGGTATATTTTAGGAGAGATACGGATATACCTATGAGTAGTAGAGAGTTATGATTGACTCTGGTGGTGAAATTGGGTTTAGTTTAAGAACTGCATAGTAAGCAGTATTTAATTTACTACACACATAATCAACATGCCAACACCAGGTGAGTTGCTCGGCCTCAACAATCCCAAGAAATGTGGTGCTCTGATTTAAATTAACAATTGGTGTCTTTCTATTAAAAAACTGAATGTTTACTGTTTTATTGTTATATGGAAGTAAATTATTAACATTCATTATGGTCTGTATTTGATCGATCCTGCGGTATTTCGCATAATACACGCCTCCTTTCTTCATCCACTAACAGTATCTCCTGATGGTATTGATATTTTTAAGAATGATAACCATGCTTCTTCAGAATTTTCTATACAGAGAATTTTGACACCTTGCACTCACGAACAATGCATCGTATGCTAGTTGTTGGTTCAGCATTTATCAAACCCAAAACTGTTTCTTCCACAATTCATCGTTGTTTATTCTGTTCCGTTTGCATGTAATGTCACGAACTCTGAGTAAACTGACGCCACTGCAAAATGTTTTAATAATGAATACGCTCTCTTCATTGGAATAACTCATATGCAAAATTATTCTCACCATAACGTGACATTTGTCAAAGTCATGGCAAGGGTTTTTATTAAATGGTAAATGGTTAAACTTATTTTTATTATTTCTGAGGTGGATTCTAGTACAAACGTAAATTAAATGGATGATACATTTACAATTTTTAATTCTCTAAAAAATATTCCTTTACGATTTTTCTCTAAAATGAATAGGGGAACTAATAATCACACATATTTAATTTTACATGTTAAATCCCTATGTTCGCCCCTTATCCCAGACACTCGGTATAATTTTGGAGCAAATTTTAGTTGATAATATAAATCAATTATTTTTCTACATGATGCGCTTAATTAGAATAATTTAAACATGTTTTATTCAATTAAAAAGTGCTTTTGCTCGGAACCGAACGATCGGGACCTGCTGCAGAAAAGTTGTCAACTATTTCCCAACTATTTCTCTGCTGGACAAACCTCTTATAAATGCCGTTACAAGTTTCACCCTTTCTTCAACAGTATAAACGGACATTTTCAAGAATAAAATCCGTTTGATTACTTGCCTCACAAATCAATCTGACATTTCGTAAATTCAAGGTACTTTGATTATTTTTGCTCAGTTATTTATCTTTTATCTATCTATATAAATAAAAATGAATGTTTGTTTGTTGGTTTGTTTGACGTTTATGGACACCTAAACCATTAGTCGGATTTGGATGAAATTTTCAGGGGTTAATGTAATCATGCGGGGCAAGGTTTCTGTGTAAAATAGAATATGTTTGTGTACTATTTCTTGGTTTTCAATGTACATATCCTAACTAATAGTATTTGTTGTATTTAGCGAATGTCAGGAGGATGGAATAATGTACGTCAGGCGTTACCAATTGAAATTGCTGCGACCTGAATTCACTTGATTTGCCAGGCATGCCGCCGCACATTTTAACATTGAAACTTCCCGTGCCTATAATTCTTCTTCCCAACATCAATCCACCACAACTTTGCAACGGTACCAGGCTTTCAGTGAAAAAGATGATGAACAATATCATCCAAGCTACCATTTTGAATGGAAAATTTAAAGGGGAAGATGTACTATTACCACGCATCCCAATGATTCCGACAGATATGCCATTTCAATTCAAACGTTTAAAAATTAAAATTCACTTGGTTTGTTTCACGATTAAACCAAGTGAATTTTAATTTTTAAACCTATATTTACATAATTTTTCACCAAGTGATCAATGAGAAACAAGTATATGTCAATTTAAACGTTTGCAGTTTTCTGTACGACTCACTTTTGCCATGACAATCAACAAAGCACAGGGCCAATCGCTACAAGTGTGTGGACTAAATTTGGATAATCCATTCTTCTCACATGGACAACTATATGTGGCCTGCTGACGTGTTGGAAAACCATCTGATTTATTCGTGTGCGCACCAGACCGAAAAACTAAAAATATTGTGTATCCTAAAGCACTCCAATAAACAAATTTAATCTTTATCTCTATATTTGAGTGGCAGTGCAACGCATGCCGGGTAACGCTAGTATTAAGTAATTTCATTTTTTACTGAAATAAAACATGTTTAAGTTATTCTAATGCAGCGCATCATGTAGAAAAATAATTGATTTATTACTAATTAAAATTTTCTTCAACATTTTATGATAAAATATACATTAACATAAGGTATAATTTTTAGCATGTAAAATCCTATGGCCCACGATAAAAAAAAACATACTGTATATCAACTTCTTGATATTTATTCTTGGTCATTAATATTAATATTTTTAGCAATTTATTGAATAATATACTATTATATAGCTGCTGGGGTGATTGGAAAGGAAAAGGTATGGATGTTGGCGTATGCGGATGATATAGTGTTGATGGCTAGAGATTGGGAGGGAATGAAAGGCATGTTGAAAAGGGTGGAGAGATATATAGACAAGAGAGGACTGTGTGTGAATGTGGAGAAAATGAAATGGATGAGGTTCAGGAATAAAAGGAGAGAGGGGAGAATTAAAGAGCTAGAGTGGAAGGGGGAGGTGATTGAGAGGGTGAAAAGTTTTAGGTATTTGGGATTTATTTTTAAAGGGACGGGCGGGTATGAAGAACACCTAAGATGGGTACAGGGACAGGCGAGGAAAGCATGGGGGGTGGCTTGGGAAAAATGGGGGAAGTGGATGGAGAATAATATTAGAGTGTGTGTGTAAGGGGTGGAAGCATGGGGGACGAGAGTGTATGAGTGTATAGAGAGGGAACAGTTATGGTTCTTGAAGCAGATGTTGGGGCTACAGAAGTCGACACCTGGATACGTTTTGTTGCAGGAGATGAACAGGGAGAGATTGACATGTGAGGCGGTAGAGAGAATGGTGAAGTATGAAATGAAGCTATGTGGGTTAGAGGAGGAGAGATTGGTAAGGGCGGTGTGGGAGAACTGTGTGAATGTAGAAGGGGGGAGATGGAGAGAAAAGAGAAGGATAATGTATGAAAGGGTAGGACTGGCTGAGGTGAAGGTGAAAGAGTGGTTTGGTAGGGATGTGAAAGTGGCGGCATGGGTGAAAAAGAAGGTAAAGGAAGTGGAAGCGCAGGAGAGGCAGGGACGAATAGACAAGAGTGAATATAATGATTTGTTTGGATGGCAAGTGTATGGGAGGGTACCGAGATACTTGAGTGAGGGTGGGTGGAGCAGGGAGGAAAGGGTGATAATGGCGAGGGCTAGGTGTGGAAAGAGAGGGAGGAAGAAATGGATGGGGCTGGAATATATGAGGTGTGGATTATGTGAGTGGGGGAAGGATACATGGAGACATCTGGCGGAAGAGTGTGAGGGTGTGAATGAGGAATAGGTGGGAGTGAAAGGGAATAGAAGGGTGACAGAATGGATGAGGAAGGATGGGGCTGGGGTAAAGACGCTGGAGAAAGTGGGACGCGAGCACGAGGACAGGAGGTAAAGGGAAAGGAGAGGAGGAGAAGAACGTTTATATTATTTGTAGATAGATTACTAGAAGATTATGATTATGCCAATAAAGGTTGTTTTTTTTATAGCTGCTCTAAATGATGCACGAAGATTTTTTTTAAATGGTACATTGTTCAAATAATTTTTATTATTTCTGAGGTCGATTCTGGTACAAATGTAAATTAAATGGATGATACATTTACAATTTTTAATTCTCTAAAAAATATTCCTTTACGATTTTTCTCTAAAATGAATAGGGGAGCTAATAATTACACATGTTTAATTTTACATGTTAAATCCCTATGTTCGCCCCTTATCCCAGACACTCGGTATATATACGTAATTATAAAAAAAATATATATAATTTTTCACAAAAAAACGACACTTATTAGGTTAGGTCAGACGTACGCGACAATCAGCCAAAACAACACCATATCATATCATATACGAATAACGCGCACTATCAAATGCATAAAATATTTTGAGCACATAGAGCATGAGTGGAAGGGTTCATTGTAGAGCATTAGCACTTGTGGTTCCATATAACGCGGACTAGGCACATTTAGGAAGCAATTGAATTTGTGGTACCTCTGCGGGACCACGCGGCAATAAAAGATTAAAACTAACCAATGCATTTATTAGCTCAAATATTGCTATAGAATTAAAGGAGGATACAAATCTTAAGTAAGTGTCAGTGTTTACTATGAATCCACCCTTTTACTTCATCATCCACTATGGCCATCACATGGCGATCCTGCGTTATCACAGATCAAAACGAAAATATGTCCATATAATGCGGTTTTACATGCATGTACAAAATTTTATCAAAATCACACTTGCCACTTCAGAGATATGTGGATCTATATAAATATCTCTGAAGTGGCAAGTGTGATTTTGATAAAATTTTGTACATCGCTCATTCCATGTCAAACTGGACGGTTTTCGGTAAAAATAATAACTGATGATTCCGATTTTTTTTAAATTTTGCGGACGCATTTTACACATGAAATAATGGAAGTCATGTTTCCCGAAAAAATTTTGAGTTTTTTTTTTAAGATATGCACGGTTGTAAATTGTTAAATTACGAAAAACGTCGGTCGTGCGAACATTTAAACAACTGTATCGTCGAATTCATTAGTCGTATAAAAAACATCAACAGGTCGATTTTGAAGATAGTGAGTCATTCTATGTAGTAGTGTATTTAAAATTTGCGTTTAATACCGAGTGTCTGGGATAAGGGGTGAACATAGGGATTTAACATGTAAAATTAAATATGTCTAATTATTAGCTCCCCTATTCATTTTAGAGAAAAATCGTAAAGGAATATTTTTTAGAGAATTGAAAATTGTAAATGAATCATCCATTTAATTTACGTTTGTACTAGAATCTACCTCAGAAATAATAAAAATAAGTTTAACCATTTACCATTTAATAAAAACCCTTGCCATGACTTTAACAAATGTCATGTTATGGTGATAATCTCTCATGTTGGTATTGCCTAGCAACGCGTTAGTACATGTTCTATAACATCTAAACGTCAGCTGTTGCCCGACTTTTAAGCAGTTTGTTCCTGAATTCGATCTGTTTGTAGTTTCGGGTGAAGTGTTAGTGCTTTCATCAGTAATAGTATTCATAGGCATTTCTCAAAATCTTGGTAAGTTCATTTTTACTACAATTATTGTGGCGCAGATTAATACACGTCTGACACTTGGTGTAACTAAATTTAACTTTTAAAATTATGAAGTGTGAACTTTCTGTTCGGCCAATTGTCTTCTCGAATCTAACTCGTGACTGATTTTTCCTAGGCAATTATTAGCGTCTGGATCACTCTTGCTTGTTGCTTCTAGAAAATCGGCACTCCTGCTTCGCAGTCGTGCCGATTTTCGTCGCAACAAGCAATCGTGATCCTGCCGCTAATAATTGCCGGCAAAATCATAGGCACTCGTTATATTACTGTTGATAATAATTTTGCTAGTCAAATATCAATTCACGCATTGTAATTACTATGAATAATAATCTGAGTTATTCCAATGAAGAGAGCGTGTGCATTATCAAAACATTTTGCAGTGGCGTCAGTTTACTCAGAGTTCGTGACATTACATGCAAACGGAACAGAAGAAACAACGATGAATTGGAAGAAACAGTTTTGAGTTTGATAAATGCTGAACCAACAACGATGCATTGCTCGTGAGTGCAACGTGTTTAAATTCTCTGTACAGAAAATTCGGAAGAAGCATGATTATCATTCTTAAAAACATCAATGCCATAAGGAGATACTGTTAGTGGATGAAGAAAGCAGGCGTGTATTCTGCGAAATAATGCAGGATCGATCAAATACAGACCATAATGAATTCTAATAATTTACTTCCATATAACAATAAAACAGTAAACATTCAATTTTTTTTAATAGAAAGACACCAATTGTTAATTTAAATCAGAGCACCAAATCTCTTGGGATTCCTGAGGACGAGCAACTCACCTGGTGTCAGCATGTTGATTATGTGTGTAGTAAATTAAATACTGCTTACTATGCAGTTCTTAAACTAAAACCAATTTTACCACCAGAGTCAATCATAACTCTCTACTACTCATAGGTATATCCTTATCTCTCCTATACTATACCAGTATGGGAAAGAAGTCATATTCAAAGAATATTCATAGACCAGAAAATAATATTAAGATTGGAGACTTGCCGTAGTTTATTTTAGGAGAACAATATACTTACATTAATATCCATTTACATATTTAAAATAGCAACATTTGCTGCAAATTAATAAACTAACTAAAAACTAAACTAAGCTTAACTTTTTGCAGTCTGTCTGTTTTGCCGAAGAATGCTAGTTCACACAGTACAACGAGCCCAACGTTATTGTTCATAGTAATTACAATGCGTGAATTGATATCTGACTAGAAAAATTATTCTCACCATAACATGACATTTGTCAAACTCATGGCAAGGGTTTTTTTTTTAATGGTACATTGTTCAACTTATTTTTATTATTTCTGAGGTGAATTCTGGCAAAAACGTAAATTAAATGAATGATTCATTTATAATTTGTAATTCTCTAAAAAATATTTCTTTAGGATTATTCTCTAAAATGAATAGGGGAGCTAATAATTACACATATTTAATTTTACATGTTAAATCCCTATGTTCGCCCCTTATCCCAGACACTCGGTATAATAAACTATTATTAATTTGTTTATAAAATTCATTAGCATTGTTCATCATCAACTCACCAACTTAAAATTTTGGAAAAAATATCATCATGTTCCTACTTCAATTCCACAGAAACTCCAACTCCAACGGGCTCTATATTTTTAAAAATCTTTAAAAGAGTATGACCGAGCGGCGCCACCGATTAGCATGTCGTGTACGACGCAGAGTACGTTTACAGGGACGATAGGTAGAAATAGGAAATGCGTAACACAAGAATTAGTGAACAAGAATGTTTATTTTTATTTTTTCATACATTTGTAATCATCGACTTAGTAGCTAAAGATTTTTACTTCGATTTTCTGGTTTGTCCTGGAGTAAATGAACGGTATTTTAAAGTGCTGCAAATCATCTTCGCTTTCTCGAAATGACTTTAAAGTGCTTGAGCTTCCGTTCTGTAATCTTGAAGACAAAATAAATCGGTATTAACATTCTTAATATTGTTGTTAGCGCACATGAAAAATTTGGCAGGGTTATTTATAGCGTAAATCATCTATGTGATTAACGTTTTGATATTGTTACATCAACATGAGTTCCACTTGTACCAGCTAATATGCAGCAAACTTCGAAAAGTGTAGTTTTAAGTGTGCAATCATTTCTTTATATTTAGCATAGGCTTCTTTCAAGTTGCACAGAACTAATCTCTTCTGTTCTTTTACTTTTTCTTTATCAGTTCTTACGGTGACACATTCCTTTCATCCCGGCTTTTCACGGCCTATTTTCTGAAATTATAAAATTCGATAACTTTTTTACAACGATTTCATCAAGAGTCTGGTTTGGGATTTGCAGAAGAAAGAATTTCTGTTTGTTCAGACAATTTTTTAGCCACTGTAATCATGTGATTAGATACATAAAAATAACTCCGAATTTGTCGATAAGACTAGTCTGCGTAGATGGTCAAGATTCTTAATTGTAACTGCTTTATTTGGAAAATTAAATTTAGTGACCCCAAGTGTCAGACGTGTATTAATCTGCGCCACAATAATTGTAGTAAAAATGAGTTTACCAAGATTCTAAGAAATGCCTATTACTAATGAAAATCGTGATTTTCTAGAAGCAACAAGCAAGAGCGATCCAGACGCTAATAATTGCCTTGGAAAAATCAGACACAAGTTAGATTCGAGAAGACAATTGGCCGAACAGAAAGTTTACACTTCATAATTTGGAAAATTAAATTTAGTGACCCCAAGTGTCAGACGTGTATTAATCTACGCCACAATAATTGTAGTAAAAATGAGTTTACCTAAATTCTAAGAAATGCCTATGAATACAATTACTAATGAAAGCACTAACACATTACCCGAAAATACAAAAAGATCGAATTTAGGAGCAAACTGTTCAAAAGTCCGGCAATAACTGACGTTTTATACGTTATAGAAAATGAACCAACGCGTTGCTAGGCAATACCAACTTGAGAGATTATCTGATTAGATATCACCCAGGGTGAATTGCCATGCATAACATGCAGCATGGTCTGTTGGGCATTATAATTAGAATTTTATTGGATCATGTCATCAACATTATTCGGTTTCATTGATTAAAAAGGAAATGAGGCCAATTGTCGCAATAATTGTGTCGATTTATTTAATAACAAAATTGTGTTGTTGAGAAACTTAAAGCAGCACAATTGATTTAATAAAGAAAAGACAGAATTATAAGATGTATTCATCCTACGACTGGTATTTTGCAAGAGAATTCAACTCATTATATAAATAACCAGTCATATTTTGAAGATATTTTATGTAATTTATTAATATAACTTATAACTGAAAATGCATTTGATGAAATTAATTAAATATTTAAATGATTAAAATCCATTAAAATCTTTCACCTGCAATAAATTGGCACTTGTATTGCATAATATATTCATCACACATTTTTTATAATTTGTCCCGTCAGTTTTCACATGTTGAAGCACCAATCCTGATTATCAGTCTTTCGCCCGATGTTCCTGCATCAATCTGGTAATTTCGCTCGTTGCAAAATTGTGCAAACTGTTTCCAAATGAATCGTTTTGGTTTTATTGTACTGTTAGTGACATTTGCTGATATTTTCATGTCGATTAAATAGATTGAAAAATGTATTCACGTTTGACAAGTCAACTGAAATGTTATTTGGTAACCGTGGTGCGTGAGTTTTTAGAAATAAAAATACAGAAGCAACATGGTATTATTGTGGCAACACCATGATGCTCGCAACTAATAGAATTGAAATATTGAGTTGAATTTTCGCGGCAACACCATGGTGCCTGACCTATAGAATTAAACTATTCATATATTGCGTTGAATTCTTACATTTATTATTTATAAAATGTTGGTTTAATTTCTTAGTCTTTACTTTCACTTTTTACTCCTTAATAATTTTTTATTGTTTTATTAATTTCCCATTATATTTTTTTCTCATTAACTAAACTATAATAATGTTGTGAATGACATTTCTACTTGTACTTTATCTATTTTACATTATATTAAATCAATACATTAATATTTCACTCCGCAATGCTGATAACATTTAGTGAAGTATAAACAAATTTATCAGTACGAACTGGTAAACAACTGCATTTAGTAATGAATGCAATTATTCACAACATTTGAACAAATGCCAAGCGATTGAACTAGCAACAATGCATAATTAAGAGACTGATTATATTAGTCACCCATAACATAGTGTGCGTAATTCTTTGCATGCATTTAAATAATATAATTTTTTTTTTTAGAAGGTCGTAAAATGCAAAATTGCTATATACATTTCAAGCTTATTATAATTGTATTCATATATAAAAATAAACTTTTGTATTACTTAACATGCATTAAATTATACCTCTTTATTCACAGATGCAATAGCGAGTTCTGAAAATGTCAGAATAGCTCCATCGTTGAGGAGCCAAAAGGGTGCAATATGGACGAAAAACCCTATAAATTTTGACAACTGGGATGTGGATCTGTCCTTCAGGGTGACGGGAAGAGGAAGAATCGGTGCTGATGGTCTCGTAAGTTTTTTATTTTATCATTTAAAAGAGTCGCACAAGATTTTCATCCAATTGTAAATAAAAATGTACTCGTAAATATCTAGATTAGTTATTCAAGAAACCAGATTTCATGAAGTAACACTGAAAAAAATAGTTTCGAACAACCAAGAAAAGTTTGAACTTGAATTTTTCTTATAAATTTCTTATTTTAACTTTGACTTTAATTTGTCTGACTTTTTAACATTCTCCTTGTTGTTATTCGCTTTTGCTTTCAATATTTTCGGTTCTTCCTTTTCATTCGGAATTATGTGCTCATTGTATCAGTTTTCTGAAATCGTCCCCTTATCTGTTATTATCAAAACATTTTGCCGCAGGAAAGTAAGATTTCTCTGACTTGAACAGTAAATGCCAGACTAGCATGAAATATTTGTATCCAAAATTGTGTGTTATAAGCGAATTATTGTGGTCATTTGAGGGAAGTAATGCTGTTCATTACCCACTAGTGAGAAAATAACTCTGACACACGGAATAAATAGATACTTTGTAAAAAATTTTAAATAATACAAATTGGCATCATTTCTTGTCAAAATTTTATGAACATTATGTGAGACCTGCATATAAGACTGTAATATTTTTTGGGTAATTATCCAGTTCCCACAGTGAAAGGGTTAGAATAATGGTTGTATATCTTTTCCAGTGAGAAATCTTCTACCACAGCTTTTGCAGCTGCATGGATGTCAGGTGGTATGTGAAGCAGCTCTTGAAAATCACCATCTTTGTTACAAATTTTGATAATAACCGTTATTAACACAAAATTGTGCCAAACTGAAATCACTATTAGTCTAGTCTACCTTGAATCGTGGTTTATTAAACAGCAACTTTGCCAGGGAAAATCCTGCCAGAAGTAACTATTATTGATTGATAATTGAGGGGCCTGGAAGTAAGAGGGTTTAAGGGTAGGGTATCAGTTAAAATGTTCCACCGATTCTCGCTAGGCGGCTATAGTGCATACCGCGACTCTTCTTTTCTTTTTCAACCTCCCACCCGTATTCCCGAGTGCAGTTTGAAAAATCTCTGGCGGGCTCTCAGGCAAGATTATGTACGGCGGATCGCCCGAAGGAAACGAGAGGTAGAAACTCGATACTGCTATTATAAACTGGCATAAATGATATGAAGCCCAGCATTTTTAAAAAATATCCATAATAGAGTAACCGGTACAATTATAATCGAAAGTAAATCTCAAAACTTGGTTACAGATATTAATTTTTTAGGAAAGGTATGAATGGAAGTTTCGTGTACATCGGAATTTTAGCGACGATCAGTTTTAAAGAGTCCACCATAAATCATATTTTTTATTTGTAAAATAAAACCATATGTGATAAGTAACAAAGGGGTATTTGTGTAAAGTAAATTCGTAAGACAGCTACAATTCAATTAAATCTATATAAAAAATAATAGTAATTTATGTACAATAATAATACAATGATAAATGGAACACAAATTGAACATAAAACTACCAAAAAAGACGCAGTTACATAAAAAACACATACAGGGTGTAGAATTGGTTCATGTTAAATTCGTAATTTTAGAATATTGGCTACCCAAATTATTTTAGTAAAAAAGCACTTTATACAACTATATCTTTACTTATTTTTTTTTTACTTTCCATACAAAAGAGAAATCGAGAAAATTAAAACTTCTATATCCGGGTTATAGACCCCCCAAGCCAAGTGGTAATTAAATTTGGATTATAAAAGATATCTTAGAGACGGCGAAAAACACCCCACAATTAAAATATTAAAATAATAATAGGAAAAAACGGAATTAATCACTTATTTTCAAAATAATTTCCAGCCAATTTCCCAATTCTTCGCTGCGCTACTAACGGGTGCGCCATCTGTTGCGATAGCATTTGAAACTTGAATAACTTTTGATGTGGACAACTTTTTTTATTTCTTTTTTTACACAAACTTTATTTGTTCCTTTCTATTTTATTTCCATCATGTTTTGAATATAATATCCAACAAATGACCTTTATTTTTGATGCAAAAAGATGCCCTTTTTCGTGCATTTTGCATCACATTTTCCAGCGTCTCGGTGGTAATAAGCGATATTTCCCGGCGAATATTGGCTTTGAGCTGAGCTATGGTCAGCGGGTTGTCGATGTAAACTTTGCTCTTCAAATACCCCAACAAAAAGAAGTCCGGCGACGTCAAATCGGGTGAGCGCGGCGGCCAGTCGAAATCGCCGTTTTTCGATATGACGCGTCGGTCGAACATCGTGTGGAGTAGCGTCATTGAATAGCGGCTAGTGTGTGCTGTGGTTCCGTCCTGTTGGAACCAGAAGTGGACCATGTCATTTTCAGTCATTTCCGGAAACACAAAGTCACGCAGCATCGCTCTGTAGCGCGCGCCATTGATCGTAACGGCGCACTGTGTGCTAAATCCGAGCGCGAGCGCCAGGGGGGGATTTGGAGGAAAAAAATAAAATTCAAAATTTCGAGAAAAAAATATATCCACTCCATTGTAGATACATGAAACCCTTCTGATCTGGCATATTTATATTTTTTAACCCCCTATATTATTTGCAGTTAACGCTTAAAGTTGATCGATTCAGAAAACTTAATTTCTACGGTATTTCACTCGCACGTTTAAAAAATTATTACATGGATTGTAGGCTTACTATCAATGTAACATTATACACAATTGTTCATAACATAATACTGTATGCTATGGTTAAAAAATCAAGTCTCTAAATATTTCAGAACAAAATTTAAAAATTTTTGAATATGATAAATATTTTAAATATGCATTTTACCTTTAAAAAGTGTTATATAAAAAATGCCAACTCGATGAGGTCTGGGACTATCGCCAAAAATTAGTTCAATGTGTTCTCTAACTACCCTCAAAATTTCGTATTTCCACCGGTGCGTTTTTGGGGTCTTTTTAATTTTTTTATTCGGCGCCACCAATTAAAATTGGGTCGACCGAGGCCCGTGTGCCGTGCCGTGAGTATCGCGTCGAGTCGAGCGCACTATCCTCGAGTAGTATGCAACATGATTTTTACGTTGGCGCCAAACAAAAAATAATAAAAACGCACTTAAAACGCATCAGTAAAAAAAAATCAAAAAAAAATAGGGCAGTTACAGAAAACATTGACAAATGTTTATATGATGGTCGTAATCCTCACGATCTACAATTTTTCTGATACACATTTATACCATAGTGCAATTATTTCATCTTTGAGGATTTATTGCACTATTATTCATTTAAATCACATAAAAAATAGTTTTATGGGTTTCTTGGTATTGATATATTAGGGCGGATGTTACCGAGAAAGGTCATCTGGTTTGTGTTTACATTTTATGGTAAGGGTCCGCTTGGGGCTGTCATTTACTGTAACAAATGGCATTATTGTCACACATTTTCTACGGTTTAAGTATCTGAAATAGAAATATACGTTTAGTTTTGAACAAAGTCTCGAAAAGTTCACATATTTTTATGTGCCTTAAGCACATTATACAATAGTTATTAATTCATTAAGTTAGTGTTAAGTGTTATTTAATTTTTTGATTATATACTCTTTCTTTGATTTAGTGTATGTTTTGTGTATAAAATAGTTGACTTTAGTGTTTAATAATTTACTTTAATTACACTAGTGTTTAGTGTTAGTGTAATTTGATTAATCCAAAACGCTCAGTGATAATGGAGAAAATTAAAATTACGAACGGCGATTTATATAACGTATGGTACGAACTAAAACCTAAACACCATATTCAGTCACGCACTACTATTGATTATTTAATAAAATATATTGAAAATGTTTCCACAAAAACCAATAGTAAAAATGATGACATTCTTAAAAAAGTTAAGGGTTTCTGCAGTACTCTTAATAGAAAGTGGAAAATGTGCACAAGATCTCATATCAATTTTATTAAAAAAAATAGAAATTGGTTACTACTGCCTTTTAAATATAACGAAGCTTCTACCTTAATTAAAAATACAAACCTCTTTGAAAATATAGAAAATATTTCAGCAATACCAAGTACATCAGGTACACATTTCGCAACACAAAGTAATACGTCTAAAAGAAGACAAACTTATTTATTGATCACCGAAAATTCACCAGAACAAATATTTTCAGCAGCAAAAAAAATTTTACGCGCTAAAGGAAATATTGCAGCGGCCAAATTAGTGGAAAGTATTTCCTCCGATTCAGCGGAAAAAATAAAAAAAAATTTAACTTATTCAAAAACAAATGAAGTTGAAACTGTAAGAAAACTTACAGATGAAGAAGCTTTATCAATTTTTATTGATTCAAAAATGACGGCAGCAAGTTACAAAAATTTAAGAAAAAGACTACATTCTCATGGAGCAAAAGATCTTTTACCATCTTACAATAAAATTAAAATAATGAAGACAATGTGTTACCCAGCTAATATTTCTATTTCTCAAAATGGAGCATCTGCACCTTTGCAGAGCCTTCTTGAGCATACTTTATGTAGATTAATATCAACAATTCAATTTCCTCAAGATGTATCATTTAGTAAATTAATTTTGTTGTGTAAATATGGATGCGATGGCAGCTCAGGGCACTCTACTTATATGCAAAAGCCAACTGATGATAGTAGTACAGATGAAGAAGACATTACTGAGAAGAGTGTCTTTATGTTTTCACTGGTTCCACTTAGATTATTTTCTGATGAATGTGTTATTTGGAAAAACGAAAAACCGTCATCTATTAAATTATGTAGACCTATAAAATTTATTTATGCTAAAGAAACAAAACAACTTATTCTAGATGAAGTCAAGAGTATGAGACAAGAGGTAAATTTATTAAAAAAACAACAAATTTATATTAATACTAAACATGTAGAGGTAGAATTTAATTTGTTGTTTACAATGGTCGACGGCAAATTTTGGAAAAACGCAAATCGGGAGGATTGAGACCATCATATAAACATTTGTCAATATCTTCTGTAACTGCCTTATTTTTTTTTAATTTTTGCAGGTGCGTTTTAAGTGCGTTTTTATTTTTTTTGTGCTGCTCGAGGATGGTGCGCTCGACTCCGCGATACTCACGCCACACGGGCCCCGGTCGACCCAATTTTAACTGGTGGCGCCGAATAAAAAAATTAAAAAGACCCCAAAAACGCACCGGTGGAGATACGAAATTTTGAGGGTAGTTAGAGAAAACATTGAACTATTTTTTGGCGATAGTCCCAGACCTCATCGAGTTGGCATTTTTTATATAACCCTTTTTAAAGGTAAAATGCATATTTAAAATATTTATCATATTCAAAATTTTTTAAATTTTGTTCTAAAATATTTAGAGACTTGATTTTTTAACCATAGCATACAGTATTATGTTATAAACAATTGTGTATAGTGTTATATTGATAGTAAGCCTACAATCCATGTAATAATTTTTTAAACGTGCGCGTGAAATACCGTAAAAATGAAGTTTTCTAAATCGATCAACTTTAAGCGTTAATTGCAAATAATATAGGGGGTTAAAAAATATAAATATGCAAGATCAGAAGGGTTTCATGTATCTACAATGAAGTGGATATGTTTTTTTCTCGAAATTTTGAATTTAATTTTTTTCCTCCAAATCCCCCCCTGGCGCTCGCGCTCGGAAATGGCACACAGTGCGGCGTTGCCAGTCTCGTTCTCGAAAAAATATGGCCCGATGATCTTTTGGGCCGATACGCCGCACCAAACGGCCACTTTTTGATCATGGAGAGGCTCCTCGAATATCTCACAAGGATTTTCGGCTGTTTTGCCTATTAACCGCTCCATTCAATGTTCATCGCTCATGATGATTTTGAATCAAAACTCACCATCACCATGGAGCATGTTTTCGACGAAATGAGCGTACGCAAGACGTCGCGGCTTGTCTTGCGGCAACGAACGTTGTGTAATTTGCACTTTGTAAGGGAAAAGATGCAAGTCGTCCTTCAAAATGCGCCGCAATGTCGTTGCAGACAAGCCCAACTGCAATGCACTTCGTCGATACGATCTGTTTGGGTTTTCACGAAGATCGACTTCTACGGCAGCGATATTTTCATTTGAGCGCCTTGGTCTAGGTCTTCTGGGTTGCCAATTGGTCGCACAACTGCCGGTGGCCATAAATTTTTGCACCAAATTGCGAATTGTTGTGTGTGAAAGTCGTGTTTCATGCGGATATAAACGTTTGTAGGCACGTTGCGTTTTGACAATGGAGGACCCATTTTCAAAATGCAATTTGACGATTTCTGCTCGTTGTATCGGTGTTAGTTGATTCATGGCACAAAATAGACTGAAATGACACGTCGAACAAGCCACTATATATGTCAATACGTCAAAAAATGGCGGAACTATTCAAGTTTCAAATGCTATCGCAACAGATGGCGCACCCTTTAGTTTAACGTACAATAACCGAATCGACAATTTCGAAACCACACTAGTGTTAGAATGATCCTCAAATTTTGGAACGTTCAACGGTTTTTTGTTTCAACTATTCCAAGGTATGACATATTTGTGCTAAAATAGTAGTTTTAATTTCCTCGATTTCCCCTTTGCATGGAAAGTAAAAAAAAAGTAATGATAAACAGGATGTCTACGCTAAATCGTTCGTTAAAAGTTTACAGGGTTGCCGATGTACTAAAAATGAAAAAAAAGCTTTGTCTTTATCGTATAAAACTGTAAAAAATATCAACTATATACTGATATACTTCGTACTGCTCTAATCAGAAAAGTGATACAGAAACAAACCTAGTGATTTGAGCGTACATTTACTGGAGGTTTCCATTGGTCACAAATGTCAGTTAATCATCAAATGACATGTCATGTAGACAACGAAATGGTAAACATATTGGGCACACAGGGTTGCTGTCTTTCTAGAAAAACAATAAATCTATGAGCGCCCCAATTGACGTGGCAGACACATTATGACTTGGGAATACATTTTTCATACACTGGACCAGGCGCCAACCGATTCAATGCTATGTAGTGTAAACGGAAGTTTCAATTTGAAACGGGTGCCTGTTTATCTGCAATCTTATAATTAAAAATTATAATAAAAATGATAACGCATTAGAAAAAATAGTCAAAGTCGAGTGCCAATCAATCTGCAGTTGAATGATGGACCTTTACAATTATTTAATTACTACCTTTTAGTACACTAACTTTTTTTTTCAGACAACCTTTTTTTAGTCCAGATTGGCACCTTCTGAAAAAAAATCGCTGGAATTGCTTATTTCCAGAAATATCTTGGTCCTAGCACATCTTTACCCCTTTTGTTGTAATTGGGTTTGCGATAATATTCTCTACCCTTTATAAAACCAGATGGGAACTCTCATATAATGTATAATGTATAAACATCTATTCAAATAATGAGGTAAACTTACCAATACATTCCTGCAATAGAATTACGTTTGTCCATTAGAGTAGGATACGTGCATAAGTTAATATTCATATGATTATTATCAAATACATAAACAATGTGGAACTTAAGAAATATAACTCCCGTTCTTTTCACTGAGAAGACAAATTCATATAAAAAGCCACACCCCAGAATCAACGAAAAATTCACAGCCATTCCTCCAAAACTCTTTCTTTATTAATATCACGAGATTTAATATTTTGTGACTATACTATAATACAAGGGGGTGAAAAAATTAACCCCTATAATAGTTTGCATCAGAACTTTTTAATGCGTCTACATTTTTATATTTCAAAACTTTATTTAAATGGAGGAATTCAATCAGCAACTTTTTTGTCTCTTGACATTTTCTCCTAAAATTGTTAGTTTGATCAGAAAAAATAAAATAATGCTCAGACCATTCATAATTATTATTATTATTTGCAATAACATTTTGGGGTTACAAAAAACGTTAAAAACTGCCATTTTATTAGGAACAGTTATCTGTCAACTTTCATTCTTCAAAATTCTTCCATACTGGATATATGAAATAAAAATATTTTTTCCCTTAACTTTATAGGGCTGTAACTTGGAGAAGAAGGGGTTTTGTACCAAAATTTATGTGAAAGACCTTAATTTTTGCTGAAAAATCACCCTTCAAAATCTTTCACATCAATTTAGAAACACCCTGTATATTCTGAAAATTACAACTGAGCAACATTTCTTATTTTCATTGATTTTTTAATTTTCTAATTTAAATTTTTAATTTTTAGTTCATATGTTATGCCATCATCGTTTCTCAAGTTATTTTTAGATACCTTTTATGACCTGTATAAAACGCTCCGTTAATAGCTATGATCAATATCCTATAATAAAAAAATGCTACCTTTCCTTGCGATTTTCATTTGTTTTTCTCTTTTTTTAATAAGATCCGGGTTTATTTCTTGAAAATATTATTCTTTTAAGAATGTTCATTTTATCTGTCAGTTTACAGTATACAGACTTTGTAGCTCATGTTTCCTGCACTTCTTAGATTGACGATTATGTGCAGTTCCTCCTGAGATCAAATTCTCTACTCTATCTTTCATAGTCTTGTCATCATCCGCTTCTATATTTATGCCAGTTATTACTAATTTGTTCTCTCCCATTTTCTCAAGGTGCTCAATTCTTTTGTGTAGATAATTTATTTCTTTTTCATTTCTGGATTTTCTTGTTTTATTTCTTTTAATTGATTGTTGTTCCTGTTTCATTCTTTTGAATTTGTTTGTCATATCATTGTTTTTGCTCATGAGTTCTTTCATAATTTTTATCATCGCATTCTCAAGTTCATTGCTGCTGCTTTTTGATGGTGATCTCTTAGTTAATTTGCTTTTCCGCTACCGACAACGTAAATAAGCATTGCATCCATAATTACAGGTACCGTAAGTGGCTGATAACATTCATGGTGTTTGTTGTCCTTGACGACGGAACTTAATTTTTTACTTACGGACCTAGGAAAATTATAAACAGAAACGTAACGCTCCAACATATAGGCGAGCAACATATTTTCGTCTATACCTAAAGCATCGGCATCCTTTGTACATAACCACTGCTTAAAAGAGTCGTAACAGGGCACATACCTTTTTCGATTTTGTCGGTAACAGGTTCTAACACGCAATATTCGCAGCTTTGTTTGCATCCATGCCCGCAGAAAGTTTCACTGGATTGACACAAACAATAGGACGCTTAGGTGACTATAAAAATTTGAATCCCATGTTACAAGCCATATTTTATAATATTTTCTGATCTTTTTTAAGTATTATATTTCCGGTAGCGGAAAAAAATTAATAAGCAACACGGAACGTAATAACAATTAACATTTTCGGCAGGCGACGAGGCTCGGCTCCGCCACGGCTCGTATTCACCCACCTCAAATGTTAATACGTCTTTACGTTCCTTGTTGCTTAAATAACTATTTCCTAAAACTTACTTAATTGTTTTCTTCTTTATTCTCTCCTTTCTTTCTTTTAAACTTGTGATCCGTTTCATGTCCGCTACTTGATTTCATTTTCGTTTATGCTATCTTGTCTTATTGCCCTAGTGTACTAAGTGTTGCCTACAGTGTTACCAAGTCAACGGAGAATCCGCCAGATCTGGCGAATTTTGAATCCGTATTGCGAAATAATTTAAAAAAATTTATAACTCGCGCAGAATTGACACATTTTCAAAAATCAAAGTTTATTTTGAAGGTAGATGATATCTTGTGAATATATTAAAAATTTTGAATCATATAAATATTTATTTTCTTTAGATTTGTTCAATTGTTCGACAACTTAAAACATTAATTTTCAAAAACAACTCATGGATAAATTTGCAGATTTTCAAAATTTTAAGTTGTTTTAAAGGTAGATGTTTGTAAAGGTTTTAAATTTTTGTGGAATACTATTATGTCACTATTAATTTTTTTAGATTTTTTTGTTCAAGTCTTCATCTATTAAAAATATTAATTTTCAAAATTTTTACATCTGTATTTATTTTTCTTTCGATTTTTTCTTTGTTCTACCTAATCAACCCTAATTAGTCCGCAAACCGTTAAATTTAACTGCTGAACGTTATGTTAAAATAAGAGAGAGAATTATTTCGTATATTTTCATAACAAACGGTGGTGGCAGATGACCTCGCAGTCGGCGCCAAAAAACAAACAAACAAAATATATATTTTCATAATTTTTGGCGGAATTCTAGTGGAATTAGGTTGGCTATCTGGCGGAAATATTATGTGATCAGTTGGCAACGTTGGTTGCCCACACTGGTTAATATCGGGCGCTCAGAAATTAACATGGAATCAACTTCTCAGAGGTTATGTTCTTTTTAGCAATGTTTTATTTTTGGGATTTTTTTCTATTCTTTGTCTTATTCTTTTTTTTTCCTTCGTCCACTGGTTTTCGCACTTTATTTGGTGCTTAACACCGTACACTTGACTGTTTTGTTTGATCAAATAAAAAAAGCAATAATTCAAGCCACGATAGCAAACTGCCTCAGTGAAAGGTAAAATACCTTTTATGCATCTGCTCAACCCACCTGATTTTACTTGGTGAGGGCACTACAGATGATACAGGTCTTCTTTGGCCTGAGGTTGTACTTCTTGCCCTTAAAAGTTTGTGAAGATTCGAAGTTTCAAAGTTGATCCTCCTGTCGCTTTAGCCACTCTTAAATTGGTAAGTTTAGGTTTAGGTCTAAGAGCTGCTTCTCCAGATCCTCAGTTTGGCTGCATTCAACTATCATCTCTTTTTCTAACTGAAGACTGATGTATTTACAACACAATCTAGATGTAATATAAAATCCTACTGCCACTTTTTTTAAGGGGTGCGATATGTTGATAGAAAGTGGAGGTGGGCACAAAAATGTAGAAACCGCCTTATTGACATAAGATTGATTGTACATGTTTACAGGGCGAAATCGTCGCACAAGTGTGTTTATCCATCACCTTACACTAAATTGAATATTTCAGAGGCAATTTTGTTTTCACCACACAGAGTATTTGATAGCGATCAGAATAAATGATAATCTGAGGGAACTAAGTCTGGGGAATAAGGATGGTGCCGTAGAACTTTCCAAACAATTGAATGTAATTTTTGGTCCGACAGGCGATGTGGGGACATGCATTGAAGAAGCACGCCATATCTTTAATCGTGTTGTTCTTACTCAATTGCGCCATTGAGTCTGTGCATTTACTAAACGTGAAGCTCCGCATTGACTGTTTTATTGATTTCATACACTTTGTTAGGGATTACATCGTCCTAATCCCACCAAACACAAATCATGCGTCTTTTGCCCGGCTTGCTTGAATCTCAAAAACCAACAGAGTAGTTCTTTCAGCAATTCCTTCTCCATAAATGACACAAATGTCTCGAGCAGCTTTGGCAGCTATGGATTCCTGATTAATGAAGAATAGTAGCAAGTCTCGTACTTGTACACTTGACCTTCACTAATATTAGTTTAAAGTTAATAAAAATTTAAATAGCTTTAATAACCGATAAATGTAAGTTGTAGACAAACGACGACTTATAACACTGCCAAAAAACTAATATCATTATTAATGTTACATATAATATAACTAATTAATTTTGTTCTAGGCTTTCTGGTACACCCAAACCAAGGGAGCTTATGATGGAGAAGTGTTTGGATCTTCAGATAAATGGGTTGGTCTTGGAGTGTTCTTTGACTCATTTGATAATGACAACAAACACAACAACCCATATATTATGAGTGTTGTAAATGACGGAACCAAACTGTTCGATCATCAAAAGTAAGAAACGCATATATAGCTGGCAGACTTAATTTATATTTTTTAGGGCCAGTATATTCAAATTTCAATAAAGTGTTCAGTTCTGTTACCGATGAGATAAATGTATATCTTCCTCTAACGCCAACCTTTCAGTAAATCTAATTTACTGAACAGATAAACTTACAGATCGCTTTCAGTGTGGAGTAGGAGCTTACAGAGATGATAACCTCAAAATATCACGACGCGTGTAGAAAGATTGCTCTTATAAAAGTGAAATGGACATTAAAGATGACATAAAGCTTTAGGTAAACGAAACTGATGACGAGACTGCTGATAATTTAAATCGGCGACCTTATAACAGCAAGAATCGTTACCAACAATTAAAAAAGTGTTCCGTAGTCACATGGTACGTAAATTAGGATGAATATACCCAAGTGCCTTACATGTGACCTATAAATTTACTGAACACGTAACTAACAGACACTTTACTGAACAGATGAATATATTGGCCCTTAGTTGAATTAATAAAAAAAATATTTTTACATTTAGCTTTTATAAAATTTGTTTTAGCACTTTATGTAGTTTTATCACTTTAATAATAACGTTAATTATTTATTTAGATAAATCCTAATATAGGTCCCCTCAAATGTGCAGAAGCAAAATTGTCGATTCTGATGGTTTAAAAATCTTTACCCTATACACTCGTAAATTTTGCACTCACTCGTTTAAGGTGGGGATCTATATTGGGATTTTCCCATTTATTTGTTTCAAGCTAGACTTTCTACAAAAAAAACTTACTTAGCTAACGATCTAGTTTATAATTGTCACAACCATCGCTTTAGAGACAACTAAAATGAGCTTATTTATGAATTGATCTGTTGGTAGATACGCCAGTAACTTAATTTATGTCTCGAATATGGTGGCATTAATTCCCAAAAGGTTAATAGTAGTACTATTTATAACATCCAAATTTTGTTTGTATAGTTCAATATTCATCGCAGCATTGGCCAAAGAATTGGTTACTTCAATAGGTATTTATTATAATTTTTGTAGATTTATGAACAGATTGAATATTCATGTATTCAGGCTATATTTCGTATTTATTAAATTTAAGTTATTAAAGAATGTTTTGTGTGACAAAAATTCATATCTATTTTTTAGTGATGGTACAACACAACTCCTGGCGGGCTGTCTGCGAGACTTCCGTAACAAACCGTTCCCAACCCGAGCTAAAATTGAATACTACAACAATGTGTTGACTCTGCTGTTCCATAACGGTATGACGAATAACGAGCAGGACTTTGAAGTGTGCTTTAGGGCGGAGAATGTAATTCTCCCGAAAAATGGTTATTTCGGTGTCTCCGCCGCCACCGGTGGATTAGCTGATGATCATGATGTATTCCATTTCCTCACAAACAGTTTGCATGCTCCAGGCCACTTACCAACTCAAGCGCAAGGTAAGAAAGTAAATAAAGAAGAACTTAAATAATTTACACATTTGTGAATATAATTAATTTTTTAATTACTGTTTGTTAATTAAGAAAGACATGCATACAGGGTGACTTTGTAGGTTAATAGTAAAAACTGCATTGATCTAGTTGTTTAAAACTGGTGTGCGCAAAATTATTTTACTGTCATATAACATGCCGGCTGTCATACATATTTCTAACCAATTGAATCATACAACGGCTGGCTCGTCGTAAATTACATAAACTTCTAGAGGTTCTAAAATAGCCTCCCTTTAAATTGCTTTGTATGATATTATAGGCCAAACAGAGACATTGAAAGAGTCTTTACGACAGACGCCCAATTCAAAATCACACAAATCACAAGCCGTATATTTTATGGCAATGGGTAATACAGTGACAACAGTTATAGAAATGCGTTTCTTATTTAATAATGTCTATATCCCACTTATATCAAAAATGAAACACTCAAGTAGCCACTGTCAACTAAATTCTATACTTAAAAGTGGCCTCTTATGATTAATATATAACATATATATGAACCTAAATTAAGAGTCCTAACTGTTTATTTGTGGTGCTTGTAGCTTTTAATTTACAACTTTTCTAAACCCATAAATTGATGTCAACTTGAGCACTTACCATAGGTGCGTTCGGCTATTCGGAGCGGTGTTGGAGTGGAGTTGGAGCAGAGTGTGATCACGTGACACCACGGAGTGAAGGGCGTCAATTGTAATACGCGAACGCTTTAGTACGTATTACGACCGGGAAAATTTAGAATTTCAAAGAATTACTTAAAAATGGAGCGACAAGCAAGAACAATGGCTATAATTACCTTTGCAAACACTATGTTCTTTAATGATGATTCATCAGATGATGAATTGGAATCAACAATTGAAAAGGTGGATAATTTTTCAGAGTACACTGTCCCTATGATGGACGACAAACAGTTTCAAATGCATTTTCGTTTAAATCCAAGTACGTTTGAAGACCTTTTAGCAAAATTGCATAAAGTGTACAAATACCAGAGTGTGGGATACCCAAGAATTAAATTGGAAAAAGAATTAATGGTAACATTATGGTGCCTCAGCAATTTAGAAAGTTTTCGGTACGTAACAGCCTGTTAATTGTACAAAATAACTATTTTACTGATAATTGGGTTTTAGTTCAGTGTCAGATAGGTTTGGCATAAGCAAATCCACATGTTGGGAAACATTATATTGAACATGCAAATTGTTGTTGGATGTAAATAAGGAATTTAGAATTATTTCGTGGCCAAATCGAAGCCGACAAGCTGTTATAGCTGACGCTTTTAGCAAAGATGGTTTTACAGGTAGCGGTAGCAACCATTGCCTAATTATTAAGTAAGGAAAAATTGTAATATTTTTTTAAGGCATAATTGGATGTATCGACGGGAGTCATATACCAATAAAAAAAACCCAAAATGATCATACTTCCTATATAAATAGAAAAGGATTTCATTCCGTATTACTGCAAGGAATATGTGACCATAAATTGTTGTTCATTGATGTCTATGCCGGGCAACCAGGTTCCATACATGACAACACACTTTTCAAAAAATCAGATGTGTATGCGGGAATAATTTCACAAGAATTATCATTCTATGATGGTAATTATCTAGTTGGCGATTTGGCATACCAACTATCCATTAATTTAATGGTAGGATTTAAAGATTTTGGGAATTTATCTGTATTACAGAAAAGATTTAATAAGTATTTAAGTAGGTCACGGGTAAAAATAGAAAATGCATTTGCACTTTTAAAATCAAGATTTAGAAGACTTAAATTTTTGGAAACGGTAAGATTAGATTTAATAGCATTATTAATAGTGGCCGCTTGTATTTTGCATAATGTATGCATTTTGAATGGAGATCTACTAGATGATATAAATTTAAATGAAGAAATGGCAGAAGAAAGATTCCAAAATCCACTAAATTTAATTGACATGGAAGAAGGCATAGAAAGAAATGACGCCTTACAAAAGAGAAATAATATTATGAATTCTTTACTTGGTTAATAAATAATGACAATGATTTTGCAAACGTTTTTATTAAACTATTAAATAAAATACAAATATTGTTTTATTATAGGAAATGCCTAACGATTTGAACTAAAAAAATATTCTAAGCACAAAAAAAACTAAAATTTATATTTATAAAATACATAAATGAAATATGAAAAAAGAAACAATAATCAGTCTTTAATTTAACAAAAACAAAAAATAATATAGTTAGTTCCATATAATCTACATTTTATCAAGCATTCTCTCAAATAATTCATTAAATTTGTCCAACCTAGCCATTTTTTCTCTATGTCGTAGTTGGGCAGCACTTATCGACGACTTTCTTTTTTTGGTAAAAGAGCTCTCTTGGATCGTAGTTGGGGTGAAGTCAGTTTTGATACCATTTTGTTCCGGTTCAATTTCTTGCAAATTAGCAGTTTTTAAACCGGATAGGTTGCTGCATGTTGCAACCGGGTTTATTTCCGGTTTGTTATGCATAATTTTGTTTATGACTTGAAAGTACTCCCAATGTCTTCGTTTGGCACCTGAAGTGTTATTATGCTCATACACACTCTTATACGTTCTTTTTAAAGATTTCCATTTCGTTTCTATATTTTGAGGAGTAAATGTTTTTTTTAACTGTTCTGTCATGTTGATAGATATTTTTTGCCAAACATTTTTTTTTTAATGATGTTTCAAAATTCTCCTTATTTTCACCAATTTTATTTATTAAATATAAAATGGTGTCATTCGTCCATATTTTTGTTTGCTCTTCATATGATTTTTGGATTATGCCATCTTTTTCATTGTGATCTTGATACATTAATTGAAATTCTTCCATTATTGTATTACTCAAATTAACGTAAATGTATTGGTCAGCTGCAATAAAATATTTAATAACAGTCACACATAACTAACCTCACTTGTCTTGTAATATGAAACTTACTCTCTTTATCTCGTAACAAAATCTGGTTATCATTGGTTATCGCGTTATCTTTGCCGAAAATAACGTCGTGGGTTTCAGACGAAACTGACATCTTTTCAGGTAGTTATTTATCACAATTTATAATTACTTTTCCAAATGCACGATGCATCGAACAAAAACAAACCATTTGCGCATGCCTGCACCGAGCACCCTCTTCCCGAGGTGGTGCTAAAGGAGTCAACTCTATTCACTCCGTCCGGTAATAAACGAACGCTATGGAGTGAGCTCCTTTAACTCCAAAAGCAATAGCCGAACGCCGAAGGTACATTAGGAGTTAAAAGAGTGAACGGAGTAACCTTCCTGAACGCACCTCATGATGTATAATTATTATCTGTCAGGCCGCTGACTAAATAAATATAGCAGTGCCAGTCAACGAGTGAATCATTTTCACTTGTTTACTTGATTGTGGAATAATAATCAACTATTTTGTACTTCCTCAGGATTACAAATTTTTACAAAACGAAAAACAAAATAAATAAATAGAGACGACAATTTAATTGTTACACCCGGCTGTATTAACTCACTGTGGCACAGCATGTCCCATTTACAATAATAGCCAGTATCTCTTCCAAGACTGACGGATAATCGAGGTTTCACTCTACTGGATTAATTTTGAAGTATGCAACTGTTGCACTTTGATGGCTGAACCTTAAATTTGTGTTAAATTGTATTACTTATTAACAAGAAAGTTTTTTTAATTAACCGTTTGGTAGCAATGCAAATTTTAGCCTCATGTAACATAATTAAATATTAAATAAATTTGAGACAACCTCACTTGTTGCAGAAGCATAATAAATGTATTAATTACAAAATAGCCTGAATATATGAAATAAATAAATAAAAAAATTTAATTTAATTTGTAATATTTCCTGGTAAAGTTGTAATCATCTTTAAGGTTAACAAAGGAAGGCTTGGTATTGTAGTTAGTAAAGAGTTTGCATCTATATCGCAAACTTGAGGGTTTAATTCCCTTCTAGTAGTATATTTTGCTGAACGTGGAAAAGCAGCTTGATCCTATGGATTATTCATTCACAAATTGAATTATAATTTTTAAATCAGTTATGACTGAAAGTCCAAGTTCACTGCCAATTTCCTTTACATTCTCGTTTCTTCAACACGAATTCCCGTTAATAATAAAACTTATGGTATAAATATATTAGATAAATACGAGGGTTGTCTGTAAATTAAGGTGTCCAACGAGCTACTGTTGCGACGGAGCAAGCTAGCTTAAATCTGACAACAGCACTGTGTGCCTTGCTTCCCCTCCACTATTCTGGCCGGTCCCCACCTCGCTGCGACGCTCAGTCTTGGCTTAGCAGCTGTTAACGATGGAAGGGAAAATCAACCCTCCCGCCAAGTGTGAATTGCGTTCAGTGATTAGATTCCTCTGGTTTAAGGGGTCACCCTCTATTGAAATGTATGTATGGAGAAAAGTGCTTGGACGTAAAAAATGTGCGGAAGTATTGCAGGGAGTTCGCAGAAGGTCGTACAAACGTACACGACGAGGCCAGTCGCGAGCGTCCGTCAGTTTCGGATGAGACAGTGACGAAAGTTGAGAAACTTCTGCTAGCGGATAGGCGTGTGACTATGCGAGAGATTGCCGAACTGATAGGGCATGTCTCTAAGACTACCGCGGACAAGATTTTGACGGATATTTTGAAGTACCGCAAGGTGTGTGCGAGGTGGGTGCCGCGGATGCTTACCAATGAACACAAAAACACGCGCATGGAAAGTGCTCGTGAGTTTCTGCGCCATTACCGGGAAGAGGGTGAGGAATTTTTGAGTTCAATTGTAACTTGGGTCCACTACTTTACACCAGAGACTAAGGAACAATCAAAACAATGACGGCATTCCGGTTCTCCAAGTGTCAACAAGCTCAAGCAAACGCTGTCAGCAGGGAAGGTGATGGCTTAGGTATTCTGGGACAGAAAAGGCGTTCCGCTGGTCGACTACCTGGAAAGAGGTACAACGATCAACGCAGCAAGGTACTCCGAGACATTAACAAAGCTACGCTGGGCTATACAGAACAAAAGGAGGGGTCGACTGACGAAGGGAGTTTGTTTACACCATGACAACGCCCGCCCTCACCTCGCCCGCACCACGACGGATCTCATCGCCAAATTCGGGTGGGAAATCCTTGACCTGATTTGGCTCCCAGTGACTACCATTTGTTCCCCAACGTAAAACGACACTTCTCAAGCGACGAAGAGCTTAAGGCAGCTGTTGATATCTTCTTGCGCGAGTCAGCGGGAGAGTGGTACAACTCGGGTATGAAAAAGCTACCAGAGCGACTCCAAAAGTGCATTGATCGTGATGGAGACTACGTAGAAAAATAGCTAAAAGTCCAAGCTTTTAGAATCTGTTCTTTGTTTTGCAATAAAATAATCTTTACTATGTGAAAAAAATTGGAGACCTTAATTTACGGACAACCCTCATAGGATATCATCCTTCCTTTAAAAAAAAGCTATTTGAAGGAAAAACCATTTTGTTGCCAGTATAAACTTGCAATAAAGTAATAATTTTTAGTTTTTTAGCAGTCCAACAATATTGATACTATATTTAACGTTTCAGGTGAAGATTCACAAAAATTAAACCAAGAATATAAGGAGTACCAGCAGAAATTGGATATAGAGAAAGAAAAATATAGAAAAGATCACCCTGAGGTATATATAGCTTTTTTATAGTTTGTTACCATAGTAGTACTTCATAGGTATGTAAAGTTTGATATTTTTATAGGGACTTCTCATTACTACAGTACACCATCCATTTTTCTCTATCTCTTATAATTATTAAGATCCACTACAGGGTATCCCACCGAGATGGTACATTAAAAGTATATGGACTTGTAATTAAAGTATTGTAATGAGATTCTCAGCGTTTATGTAATTCAATGAAAATATTTTCAAGATTATTCAACTTCCGGTTATACCAGAAGTCAACACCAACTTCATTATTTTAAATGGAATGCTATATTTTTTATTGCAAATTTGGATTACACATAAAGTTCTGTGAAAAAAATTATTAAGTTACATAACCTTAAAATTTAAGTGCTTTCGAAATATTTGACATTTTATAAAATTTTTGCTTTTACATAATTCATTTTAAAAATACATATCTCCGAACAATACAAAATTGAAGGGATGTAATGTTGGCCATAAAAAGCCAATACCCGAACGTACCCAGTGGTGATTTATTTTTGGAAAAATAAAATTAAGAGTGTTCAAAATTTCATACCACACAACTTTAAAGCATTAAGTCTCGTTTTTTAAATGGAACACCCTATACATTTTTACATATTCCGACGCAGAATTTAATTCTGCATTGATCTATACTAGCATTCCCTATGCCTATCTTCTTTCATTTCCAAGATATTAACATGTTTGTAAAAATATGTCAATTTTCTGTGCAATACAAAAACAATGGGAATGTAATAGAAAATAAAGTTGTTTATTTAAATATTTCACATAAATATGAGAATATTAAATTAAAATAATGAAATAAAAAAACAATTAAACTTTTTTATTACCCAGTTAACACAACAATTATTTGTTGGAATAAACAAATTAAGTTAATAAATGTTCAAAATATCCTGCATTTTGTTCTAAGCGCTTCAAAATTCTGCGGGATATTTCACTGTTTGTTGCTTTATTGATTTCCATATGATTTAATTTACCAATTTCGGATATTATCCATTGAATTAACTCTTTGGAATTAACTGGCCTAGCATATACATTGCTTTTAATGCGACCCCATAAATAAAAATCAAGGGGTGTGAGGTCAGGGGATCTTGGTGGCCATCGCTGTGGTCCATTACATCCGAACCACCTATCTTTAAACATTCTTGTTAATTCTGCACCTACCGCATACGATGAATACTTTTGAGTACCATCCATTTGGTACCAGCAATTTCTAACAGTGTTCAGTGGTAAATTATTGATAAAGTCTGTAATAGTTCTTAGAATTTGCAAATATCCGTTACTAGTTAAGAATTTGCAAATATCCGTTACTAGTTAAATTTTTATCGTAGATCTCAAATCCCATAACATCTCCCATCATATAAGCAAATACATTAACACTAAACGTATTTTAGAAGTTAGCTTCTAGTGTAAAGTGTGGGTGTAAAGTGCAGCCAATGCTGCCTGTTTATAATACCTTCTCTGCTGAATTTTGCTTCATCGGTCCAAATAATATTACACAAAAAATTTTCATTTTCCTGAAACTTTACTACAATATTGCACACGATGTATCTGATCATTTGGATTAATCGCTTGTACTTTAACAAATGAATATGGGTGCATTTTATTTTTCTTTGAAACACGTTGAATAGATGATCATGTGGATCGTGGACATTCACCTTGAATGTAAAATAAATTCAAAATATCGCTGTTAGAGTAATTATGTCTTGGATACATTTTAGCTTTACTTCACTATTAAACCAGATAACAACAATAGATTTGACGTTCTGATTCAACAAATGTTTAAACCAACAACACTTGTTTTTTTTTTGTTTTTTTTTCTAGGCCCACTTGATAAATTACATTCCCATTGTTTTTCTATTGCACAGAAAATTGACGTATTTTTACAAACATGTTAATATCTTGGAAACGAAAGAAGATAGGCTTAGGGAACGCTAGTATAGATGAATGCAGAATTGAATTCTGCGTCGGAATATGTAAAAATATACAAGGTGTTCCATTTAAAAAAATCGAGATTTAATGCTTGACCAAACGTGGTATGAAATTTTGAACACTTAATTTTATTTTTCCAAAAATAAATCACCACTGGGTACCTTCGAGTATTGGTTTTTAATGGCCAACATTACATTCCTTTAATTTTGTATTGTTCTGAGATATGTATTTTTAAAGTGAATTATGAAAAAGCACAAAAATTTCAAATATTTTGAAAACGCTTAAATTTTGAGGTTATGTTACTTAATGATTTTTTTCACAGAATTTTATGTGTAATCCAAATTTGCAATTAAAAATATAGCATTGCATTTAAAATAAGGAAGTTGGTGTAGACTTACGGAATAACCGGAAGTCGAATAATCTTGAAAATATTTTCATTGAAAAGGGCAACCTCAATTACGTAAACGCTAAAAATCTCATAACAATACATTAATTACAAATCCATATACTTTTAATGTACAATCTCTGTTGGGCACCCTGTATAAGAACATGCAAATTTGCCCACCCTGTACATTATAACACAAGTTTTTCGCATGAGTCCAAGTTTAGGACAAGCATGTCTTATTATTTTTTATACTTTGCCTCTTTATGTCCCTTTTTAGCCAGTGTCGATATTTAGTGAATTTGAAATTGATTGGTAAGCATAGTTTCAGCTGTGTTCAATAAAATAAGTCGTATTTTTGTATCTTTTATGATCCTTGATGTTGGAATGCTACCAACATTTAAAAATTAATTGCTCCAAAGTTATTAGAACACATCTTAATAACAATGAGCTATTATGATACAATTTTGGGTGCCGTAAAAGCTTTATTATAAAAATCTGGAGTGGAATTATCGCTACTGGCTATCAAACACGCGGTCCATTCGCAAAACTAGTAGTGCTGGAATAATCACAAACGGTCCATTGGCAAAACTAGTAGTGTTGGAATAATCACAGACGGTTCAGTAACGACAAATAAATTATCGAGGAGAGGAGAACGGGACGGGGGAATTCAGAGTGAATTAAGGTTGAGAGAAGGAGAAGGGAGAAGCGAAGTGGAGATTGGAATGGGAGGAAAGGGCAGGCAAAAGGAAAAGAGAGAAGTGGCAGAATGGGACAGACAAGAAGAAGAGAATAGAAGAAAGACGGTGTTTGGGGGTGGAAAGGGCCTGAGAAGGTCACCGCAGCGACAAGAGGAGGAGACGGGGATCATAGAGAAGAGAAAAGTAGGAGATACGTCGTTTGAGGAAGCAGGAGAGCAGGGTGGTGGAAAAAAAAAGATAACAGAGGAAGCGCAGAAAGGGTGTGATGGGGGTGCAGGGAGGTAGTACAACTTATATCGGAAATGATAAGGGAGGAGAGAGAGGTATGGAAAGAAGAGATGAGGGAGGCTAGAGAGATGTGGAAGGCGGAGATGAGGGAGATGAAGGAAATGTGGAGACAAGAAAGGGAGAGGTTAAAGCAGAGGATAGTGGACTTGGAGGAGCAGGCGGAGAAGAGAGAGAGGCAAGAGAGGAGAAAGAATATATTGATAAAGGGGAAGGACATAAAAGAGAGGAATAAATTGAGAGGAGAGAGGATATTCATAGAGGATGACCTAACGAAGGAGGAGAGGAGGATCCAAAAGATAATCAGGGAGAGAGCGTACGAGGAGAGAGAGAAGGGGAAAACAACGAGGACGGGGTACCAAAAGATGGTAGTGAATGGGGAGCTGTGGAGGTGGAATAGGGGAAAGGGGAGTTTGGAGAGACAGGAAGAGCCAAAAAAGTAAAAAGAAAGGGGGCAGTGGGAGAAAGGAGGAAGGAAGAGGAAGAGCTAGGACATAATCGGGGTGCTGGGGGGAGTGACAAGACGATGAGGATAGGGGTATGGAATGTGGCGGGGGTAAAGTCGAAAATCAAGGGAGAAAGATGGGAGAAGGAATTGGAGCAATGGGTGGGGGGGAAGGACATAGTGGGGCTAGTAGAAACATGGGCAAAGAAGGAGGAATGGGAGGAGCTAAAAGGGGGGCTGCCAGAAGGGTTTAAGTGGGAAATGAAAGGGGCAGTGAAGGGAGGGGAGAGAGGAAGAGCAAAAGGAGGGATGATAGTGGGGATGAGAGAGAGGAGGAAGGGAGAGGGAATGAAGTGCGAGGAGGGGGGAGAAGGTCTCATGTGGGTAGAATATAAACGGAGAAAGTATAAGGTGGAGGTGGGAGTAGCGTACGTAAATAAGAACTGGGGCGAGGTGAGAAAAGAAATAGAGGAGAGGAAAGAAGAGACAGGAAGACGGATGATAGTGGGGGACTTGAATGCGAGGATAGGGGAAATGGGAGGAGGGGTGGGGGAGAATGGAGTGGAACGAGAAAGAAGATCACAGGATAAAGTGGTGAACGGGGAGGGGAGAAGGATGAGGGAATGGGTGAGAGAGGAGGGATGGGAAATTCTTAACGGATGCACAGAGGGGGATTGGACGGGAAAGAGAACGTATATTGGACCACGAGGCTCATCAGTAATAGACTACGCAATAGTGAAAGGGGTGGCGAGAGAGGAGATAAGAAAAATGGAGGTGGAAGAGATAATGGGGTCGGATCATTTACCGGTGAGTGTAGAGATATGGATAGGCAAGGGGGAAGACGAGGAGAGAGAACAAGAGGAAGAGAGGTTGGAGAGCGGAGTAGGGGCGATAGACAGGATGAAGAAGAAGTTGAAGGAAGTGAAGTGGAAGGAGATAAGGTCAATGGAGGAGATGGAGAAGGCCATAATAGGATGTGGAAGGAAGGTGAAGGGAACAAAGGGGAAAGGTAGAGAGTGGTTTGATGAAGAATGCAGAGTAGCGAAGGGTGAAGTGAGGAGGGCGGTGAAGGAATGCATAAGGAATGGTGGAGGAGAGAGAAGAGTGGTGGAGGCCAGAAGGAAATATGAGAGGATATGTGAGCGGAAGAAGATACAGGTGGCGGAACGGGCTGCAGAGGAGATAAGGGGGTGCAGAAATGAGAGAGAGATGTGGGACGTGTTAAGGAGAGGACAGGAGAGGGAGAGGATAGGAGTGTCTTTGGAGGAATGGGTGAGGAAGTGCAAAGAAGGTGGAGGAGAGCCGGAGCAAGTAGGGGAAGAGAGGAGAGGAGTGATAGAGGAGGAGTTCACAGAGGAGGAGGTGGAGAGAGCATTTGAAGAGATTAAACGAGGGAAGGCGCCGGGTAGAGATGGTCTGAGGTCGGAGATGTGGAAGGAGATAGGAGAGGAGGGGAAGAAGAAGTTTAGGGAGCTAATAAATAAAATGTGGACGGGGAGTGAGAGGATGCCGGAGACATGGAGGGTGGGCAGGATGTGCCCGGTGCACAAGGGTGGGAAGAGGGAGGAGATAAAGAATTATAGGGGGGTAACAGTTATGAGTACAGGGTACACTCCACACGGCCAACTACTTGACTTCACAAGAAGTTTAGGTTGGCTTGAGGAGTAGGGCCCAGGAGGCGGCACAAAGGACCAACGAATGGTCTAAGCGCTGCGACCATTTGGTCGCCCTCCACAAACCATCAATCAATCATGAGTACAGGGTATAAAATAATGATGGTGATGGTGAAAAATAGAATGGAAGCAGAGGTGGAGGATAAAGGGTTACTGCCAGAGTCACAAGGAGGATTTAGAAGAGGAAGGGGGACGATGGACCAGGTCTTCACTCTGGCGAGGATGATAGAGAGAGAGATGGAAGGGAAAGGTGGTATGTTTGCGGTGTTCCTGGATCTAAAAGCAGCGTATGATGTGGTGCCAAGGAAGGGGATGATAGAATGTTTGAGGAGGAGAGGGTTGAGTGAGGGGATGATAGGATGGGTGAGAGAGGTGTATGAGGAGACATGGGTGGAGGCGAAAGTGGGGGGGAAGATAGCGGAGAAATTTAGGACATGGGTAGGACTGAGACAGGGGTGCCCGTTGAGTCCGCTATTATTTAACCTGTATATGAGCGAGTTAGAGGGGGTGTTGGAAAAAGGTCAAGAGGGAGGGGTGGTAAGTGGGTCGAGAAAGGTATGGATGTTGGCATATGCGGACGATATGGTTTTGGTAGCGAAGGACTGGATGGGTATGAAAGGAATGATGAGGAGGGTAGAGAAGTATATGGATAAAAGAGGTATGTGTGTGAATGTAGAAAAAACGAAATGGATGAGATTCAGGAACAGAGGGAGAGTGGGAGGAGTGAAAGAATTAGAGTGGAAGGGAGAGTTGATAGAACGGGTGAAGAGTTTTAAGTATTTGGGGTTTGTGTTTAAGGAAACGGGTGGATATGAGGAGCATGTAAGATGGGTGCAAGGCAAAGCGAGGAGAGCATGGGGGAAATGGGGAAGATGGATAGAGAATAATATGAGAGTGATGTGTAAGGTATGGGATGCGTGTGTGGGATCGGTGATGATGTATGGCGCGGAGGTATGGGGGACGAGGGAGTATGAATGGGTGGAGAGGGAGCAGGGTTGGTTTATAAAATGTATGTTGGGAGTGGAGAGGTCGACACCGAGTTATATACTTAGGCAGGAGACGAACAGGGATAAAATGGTGTGTGAAACGATGAGGAGGGTGGTGAAATACGAAGAGAAATTGTGGGGTTTAGGGGAGGAGAGATTGGTAAAGGCAGTATGGTGGGGGTGTGTGAATGGGGAAGAGGGGAAATGGAGAAGGGAGAGAAGGAGGATGTATGAGAGGGTGGGGTTATCGGAGGCAAAGGTGATAGAGTGGATGGGGAGGGTGAAGGTGGCGGGGTGGGTGAAGGAAAAAATGAGAGAGGTGGATATGCAGGAGAGACAGGGGCGGATAGAAAGGAGTAAATATAATGATATGTATGGGAGGTGGCAGGTGTACGGGAGAATACCAGAGTATTGGGGGGAAGAAGGATGGAGTAGGGAGGAGAGGGTGAGGTTGGCGAGGGCGAGATGTGGGTCAGGAGAGAAAGGGAGGAAGAGGTGGATGGGGGAGGATTATATGAGATGTGGGCTGTGCGAGTGGGGGAAGGATACATGGAAGCACTTGGCGGAAGAATGTGAGGGGGTGAAAGAAGAATGGGTAGGAGTGAGAGGGAATAGAAGGGTGACGGAATGGATGAGAGAGGATGGGGCAGGAGTGAAGACGCTGGAGAAGGTGGGATGGGAGAAAGAGGGGAGAGGGAGGGAGGGGAGGGGTGGAAGGGGGGGGGGTGAGGGATGTAAAGAGTCAATTTGTTTTGTATATATGATTATGCCAATAAAGGTTCTTTTTTTTTTTTTATAAAAATCTGTTTTTATTTAATAAGTAACAGAACCTTATTATATTTATTGTACATTTTGTGTTAATTGTTCAGGTAAAAGAGCCGGATGTAGACGATTGGTTCGAATCAGACAGTCAGAGAGAGTTGCGTCAGATCTTCCAAGGTCAATCGCAAATGTTCGACGTCCTCAGGGAGTTGCACAGAAAATTAGATGAGGTCGTTGGGCGACAGGAACGAACTTTAAGCCTAGTATCACAAGGAGGAGCACAGATAGCTCCGGCACAAGGGCAACAGGGACAAGCACCTCCACCACCCGCCGGAGGATTTGTAGATACCATCAGAAGACATGAAGTGGATGCCATGTTTAACAACCATAACCAAATTTTAGCAACTTCAAATGAACTAAGGTAAATAATATAAATAATACAGAAGTATTCCCGTAAGCATCAGAATTAAAATTGGTAGATAATATCTGCTTCAAGAGTGCTTGGTGGTGTAGGCATCTGGTCCTGCATCCCAAGCTTATGGGTTCAACTCTTATCCGGGCATCTGACGAGAATTTGCTGTTCTGGATTGTGGATATTAAGTGCTTATCCAAATTATTTAAAATATAAATTTACTAAATCTACTCACAATTAAATATAAGTTAGCCTCTGCGGTCCTTTAATTGAATGCTTGACTCATGCCCTTCCCGCAATTTTATAAGCATCACTGATATTTCTAGTTTCATTTAGAAGAAAATTTCTACATACAGATTTACACTTATAAATGTTTATACTATTGCTTTGATTATGAAACTTTGTGGGTCAGAAACATTAGTCGGCAATTTAAATGCACAATGTTCATTACATTTTATGTAGAGCTATAAAGCCAAACCTAAATCGAATAACCAAACTACATGTATACAATTAGGTAATTAATCTTTTAATAAGAGTAGTTTTAATCCATACAGCCTGTAACAAACATGTTTTAAGGGTTGTTGAAATGAGGCACTTGGTTGGTTGCACAATTTTATACTATTATTCCAACTATTTTCAATTTTTACATCATTATCTAGAATGATTCCTAGATAATGATGTAAAAATCGAAACTAGTCGGAATAAACAGTATGAAATTGTGAAACCAACCAAGTGTCTCATTTCAAGAACCCTTAACCCCTTAAATTGTACACTCGAATTAATTCGAGCGCGCTAAACAGGCCAAACTGCGCACACTCGAGATAATTCGAGTGGCGTTGTATTTTATGCTTTTATAAATTTTCATACTCGAATATAATTGAGAATTGAAAATAACAATGTGAAAGCAAAGAAAAAAATCGTTTTATTGATATTTATCATTTACATGGGATTGTAAGCTATAACACTTATTTATTCAAGAATAAAATATCGCCTTTTTCCATGGAACAAAAGCGCAGTATATCAAAATTGTCCTCCAAAAGAAAAGTTGAATCAGGAGCGGCAACAAGTGGAAACCTTTGACGAGATGGATTTCGTTGGACATTAGTTATATCCTTCCACCAACGGCTATATCTTCTTCTGAACTATCTTCAGAATCACTACAATACTTATCACTTTCTTTGTGAGCCGCTTTCCAAAAGCGTATTCATATTCAGATTCTGATTCGCTCAGTTTTCAATATATATTTTACTAAAATATAATGTAAAATTAAACATTATAATAATAATAATAACAACAATAATAATAATAATATTCTGAAAATTAGAAATCATACCAATTGTATAAGTATCCAATATACCCAATTTTACTTTCTGTAATCACAAAATTACAGAGTGTCTATAAAGATTCACTTATCTTTGCGCGCTGTAGGTGTTTTCTTTTGTTTTATATACAGTTTGATACACAAGACTACATTCTTGCATTTCTGCACACGTGAAGACTGACTGCGATCCTTCGTAGTATTTTTGTAAACTTTGACTGACTACAATCCGTCATAGTATTTTCGTGAATTTATATAAAGGCTATAGTTTCTTATATTTTACGATTTAGTCGTGAAAGATCAAACACTTGCAAAGATAAGTGTATATTTATAGACAGTGAGTTATTTTGTAATTACAGAAAATAAAATTGGGTATATTGGATATTTATACAATTGGCATGTTTTTTATTTTCAAATTATTATTATTATTATTATTATTGTTGCTATTATATTTTATTTTATGTTATATTTTAGTAAAATATATATTGAAAAATGAGCGAATCAGAATATGAATATGCAAATTTGTCGGAAAGCCGCTCAGAAGAAAGTGATAATTATAGTAGTGATTCTGAAGATAGTTTAGAAGAAGATATAGCCCTTGATTGGAAGGATATAAGCAATGTCCAACCAAATCCATCTCCTCAAAGGTTTCCATTTGTTGCCGCTCCTGGTTCAACTTTTCTTTTGGAGGACAATTTTGATATACTAGCATATTTTTTATTTTATTGATGATTCGGTGTTGGATATACTAGTTTTAGAAACAAATAGATATTCGGAACAACAACCGAGCAGATCTGACAGTCAATGGAAACACGTTGACAAAAATGAAATGATGATATTTGTAGCTATAAATACTACCGTGGACAAAAAAAATGTCACCCCTAATTTGTCATGTGTCTATTATTTCTTATTTTTTAGTGTTGTGAATTTGACTTATGTAACCTTAATATTTGACAGTGACAGTAATAATTAGCAATACAGTAAATCTGAACGTGATAATGTTTATTAAATTAATATTTTGTAACATTTCCTCTATTATTTATAACACTATTTAGACGCCTAGGCATAGATGCTATTAAATTCGTAATATAGGAAAAAGGTATTGCCTCCCAACATTCTTTGATTTTCTGCCAGAGTTCATCCGCAATTCTGGGTCTGAAATTTGCATTGTACATACGTTGTGTAATAAATCCCCACACATTTTCCATCGGGTTTAAATCTGGACTTACTGCTGGCCAGGGTAATACATTAATATGTTTCTTCAAGAACTATTCTCAAACAATCGCAGAAGTATGCGCAGGACAGTTATCCTGTTGAAACATAAAGGTGTGTTCTGGAAATATAATAGATACTGAAGGTATCATAACGTCTTCCAGTATAATATCTCAGTACACCACACCATTTAAAGTCTGGTCTAGACGACAAAGTATACTAACCCCTGCCGAAGAAATCCATCCCCATTTATTCACAGAGAACTTTCTTTGAAGTTTGTGGAGATAGGATTCTTCGAATCGTGCATTTCGTGGCCGGTATATTTTCGTTCTTCCATTATAGGATGATTGAAACGTTTTTTATCTGAAAATATCACTTTACTCCAAAAGTCTTCTTGCCTCGGAAGATATTCCAATGCAAAATCAATTCTGCTGTCCTTATTAATTTGAGTCAATAGAGGTTTTCTGGCTGCGGCATGACAAGTTAACGCACTTAACTTTAGACGTCTGTGAGCTGTTTGGGAACTTCCAGGAAAATTTGTTATGAATGCGGCATTTGTAGCATTTTCAAACGAATCTTCTATTAAATAGTTTATAACAGCATCACCTTCTTCATTATTTGAAACTTTTGGGTGGCCCAAACCTGTAATCTGCTCTAATCGCCTTTCATTCCTCCACATTTTTGAAATTTTTTGCACTGTACGTCTACTTACATTAAATTCAGCTGCTACATCATTGATATATTTGCCACATTTGACCTGCATAGCAATTTGTGCTTTCTGTGTGTTACATAAGTGTGGCATATTCAATTTATGTTCATATATCTATATGATTAACACATAAGTCATATTTACATTAATAAAATTAGGGATGTCATTTTTTTTCCCACGGTTGTATACTTCATATAAAAGAACCAGAAGAAAGAATGTATTGGTTGACTAACCAAATATGGTGTACTCCTGTTTTGATCAAAATTGATGACCTACGAAGATATCAAAGTATAAAAAAAAATATACATTTTTGTAATAATGATTTTTTAAAATAATAAACAAACAAAAATAGGACGCTATGATTTAGGCGATTGTATTATGGAGTTAGTAGGTCTTTCGTTAATAGGTGACACAATTAGTGATCGCGATTAATTGTTGATGTAGTACACGTGAATGTGCGATAGCGGCTATTGTGGCGCTACGCGCTGTTCGCTAGATTTGCTTTGACATAAGTTTTGTGAAATTATGGCTGAAACTTATGTAAGTATACAAGCACTTGCGGATGCTGCAAGTGCGGAAATATTACCGATAGTTTCGAAAAAGTAATGTGAAGTTTGTCAATATGTCATCACCAAAAAAAGAAGCTCCCACAAGATATTGCGCTGTGTGCTGTGCTAAAAGGGATAGCAAAGGAAAAAGAAAAGGAAAAGAGAGTTGTTACATGTGTAATAGTTGCACCTTGCTTCGAAATATGTACACCACACAAAAGAAAATTTGGAATAAAATTAATACTAGTATTATTATTATCATTAATGTTTATGACACAGTACGATAGCTAGAGGACATATGTCATTTAAACTTTAAATTAAAAGTGGACATAAATTGTCTACCATTGTCCAACCATATCAATTTTCTTTGTCCAAAATGTGTAATAAGAGCTTCAATTGTACTTGATATTACTAACTGAAAAAACTTCTAGCCACTCAATATGCTTCTAAATTTTTATTTTGTTTTATAGGTTCAGGCCACAGTTTTAATTTTTACCATGCCTTGGTGTTGGGAATGTTATAAATTGGTTATATTAGTATTCTGTTCGATTTTTATTGCTCTCCTGGTTCAACAAAGAGCACGATCGATATTTATTGCTTTGGGTGAAGCATTAGCGACGGAGTTGCCTTTGACACGTCTTTAAGCACCTTAAAAATTTCTGACAACTGTAGCAATGAAACAAAGTTATGTATAATTCAACGTATATATAACCACCTTAGTGGAAACTTAAGAACTGGCAAAATGTACATATTTACAATTAAAGGAAACTATTTACAAGTGGGGACGAAATAGTGGTGGCAAGATAACGAGCGATATCTCGCCGGTCCCTTATGTTCGATACAGAAAACCTTCCATAGATGGTTGAAGTTCTGGGAAACCCAAATGTCCAAATTTTTCCGCAATAAACTGCAGACGCAATCGGCACTAATCCGGGGGTAGCACATTAACGCACGCACAGCAATTTATCTGGTACCCAAAATGAGGCACACACAAAGGACCCTTATAATATGGAAATATCAAATTCCTAAGCGTTTACATTAGACTAATAGAAATGAAATTAAATAAATTGTCTTTGCAACCCAAACATATTCTTTACAACTATTATTAATATAAATGTAATGCAACTATTTCATCATAATGAAAGACAATTTACAACATTAATTACCTATTTATAGTGAATAAATAATCTAAAAATAATATTTAATATATCCTGTCTAATAGTTTTGTACTAACTATGCATTTTAATTTTTAGACAATTTATTATAGAACTGAAGTCTAGAGCTGACACCATCATCAACAATCAAGCCAGAGCGCCTACTGCTCAGGTGCAATCTGTTGGATACGATACTCAATCCCTGATTTCAGAAATGAGAGATGGCCTAAATCATGTTAAGCAGAATTATGGTCAAGTATTGCAAAAACTGAATGAACAACCACCCTGTCCAACCACTGGAGGACTATCAGTAACACTGTTCCTCGTAACAATAATGGTTCACTTAGTAATCGTTTTAGGATATAATATCTACAGGTATGATAAGAAAATTTAATCCAACCTATTGAAATATATATAGAAGGACAGTAATAAATACTTCATCATAAAATTTGAGATATGAACTATTGTAAGAAAATCGCACATGAATCAACAACCAGTGTGTTGTCAACATTGGTTAGGAGTTTTAGTTAAAGTAAATCAATATTTTTATTGAAAGTAAAACATAAATTTGTAGATTTGATTAATGTTTTGTATTTTATATTTTCTGGATACTTAAAGCTTTACAGTTGAATCTACGTTTAAAGTGTTACTAATACTGGCTGCAAAAGTTATGATTAGTTTCTGTCCAAAAATTGATCATTGCTGAAACCAGTTGTGTTTATTAAGTACACTAGGTATCCCAAATTAATTACGACAGTTGGGATGATGATGGGTAAAGTGGTGCAGTTTTATGTTCTTAATAACTTTTAAACTTCATAATAATAATTTCTCAAAGGAATCATAGTTAACACATTAAACTGCACAACTTTTTCCATTTACCCATACTCAATCCTATCACAATAGGGAACATCTGTATGGTATTCTCATGTGATTATTTCATAAGTATTCTCATTTTAAAAGTACTTTACTCCTTTTCTCTTCTGGTATTTCAATACAAATTTGATTTATTCCAGTTGTCAATTTTGTTATAGCTATCAATATTTTGTAACATAATAGTTTTTTTAAGTTTTAATTTATCATTTTCAATCGGGGACAAAGCATTAGGTATTGAGAATACTGGATTTAAGATTTTTATATTGTAGTTTTCTAGATGTACGTTTTTTTTTTCTATATATACATCATCTTTATTACAAACTCATACATAGTATTACAAACAGGTTTATATTATAGACTATTATACAATGTGTTAGTACATCTCTGTCTGGGCTATAGACCATGGGTCTTAATGCCTCTTTTTTTTTCTATTTTTCTGTAATACATTATTTCTAATTTCTATTTATTCATGACATTTATTTTTTATTTTTTAAGGGACAGTAAAGAAAGTCAAGCGAAGAAATTCTACTAATGCCCTCCGGACAATGCACATAACGTACAAAGACTTAAATAACGGAATGGTGTTTAGTGAAGTCTTAAAACCCGTGAGATTACTACTATAATTTTAATTGTGCGTCCAAATTATTTCCCTGCATACAGTATGTATTAATTCATTTAACGTCCTAACCAGCTCATTCCCGCTCGTCGTCCCAAATGAATTTGGCGGCCATACTTCTACGTCTTCCTAGGTATTTTTCTGATTGTGCTGTTTTGTAATTTTAGATCTATTCATACAGAATAAAGTCATTAAATTTTTGTTAATTGATGCAAGTGGATTTGAATGAAGATTCAAATTTTTAAGTGTATTTCTGGATGATGAAAATGTTTACTTATTTTTTTTACTGTTATTGTCTCATTGTAATTTTACTGTGAATACGTATTAAAGAAAGGTTGTATAATTTGTTCTATTGTTATTGTTTTATTATCTTGATTAATATTTTGTAAAATGATGCATGCAGTACATATCTGGATAATTAATTGTGAAAGAGCTAACACACTTCATAAAAATGTCAAGAATGATTGATGACAGCATGAATATTTTTAAAACGAATTTCAAATTCTAGGACCTGACGGCAAGCTAATGAAAAAATATGGGCTACTACCTGTCTAAAATAATCGTGAATATACGATCAGTTTTATGCATAGTGCAGTTAGTAGATGTTTCTAACTAGGGTTTAGTGTGTTGTTAATGCAATTTAAGTAGTATCGAGTTGCATATTAATATAAATGTAATAAGGACGAAATCTAACCTGAATATGTGAATATTCAACCTGTTCGTGACTGCAAAATTAAGTCTTACTAACAATAGGACTGTAAATATATTGTCGGCTTACAACTGTAACCAGATAAGTTACAATTGTACATTATGAGATATTGAAGTTTTAAAAATTAAAATACATCAAAAATCTTCTAGTCTACTTAGTATATTCTGTTGACATGCGTATTCGACTTTTCTGTTTATGATACACACATATGGTTTTGCCAGTTTTAGTACAGGGAGTCTAGTCCCAGGACTGCAATTATCTCAAATCAATCAACAAAATTGTACTTATCTGGTTTTGGTTGAAAGCCGTTGATATTAAAATGTTAATTGCTTCAGTAGAGTTAATTTTAATAGAGAACCCCTGTGCAACAATGTTATCCCGAATAGGGTGCGGCAGTGTCTCTGGTTGCAGCTTACCCCTCTTAAAAATTAAAATTAATATATATTAATAAAAGCTAAATTTAGAATTCACAGTAAGTAATAAAAAGGGCGGCGGCCTAGTGAGTAGAGCTCCTGCTCACGGGCCTCGTGGTCGTGGGTTCGAATCCCATCCATGCGGTCACTTTTTGGAACGAAGAAGTGTCCAGTATATGTCGCCCAATCATTATATAATATATAATTGAGTATATACAGTATATTTTTTTTATCGTGGGCCATAGGATTTTACATGCTTAAAATTATACCTTATGTTAATGTATATTTTATCATAAAATTTTGAAGGAAATTTTAATTAGTAATAAATTATTTTTCAACATGATGCGCTGCATTAGAATAACTTTAACATGTTTTATTCCATAAAAAAATGAAATTATTTAATATAAATAACAGCAGATATATCATTACTAATTTTTACATTTTTAAATTGTTTTAAATTTCAATTTCATATTAAAATAACAAAATACAAATTTTAATTAATACTACGCTGCCTAGCAATTTTCCATGTCCCCATGCCAAAGTGGGTCGAGTACGTGAGGTGCAAGTGCAGACCAAAATATCCAATTGATTTCAGCCATTGTTATTGAAAAGACATCGATAGCGAGTCATTGTATTTAACAGACATTTGTCAATGATTTTATGTGCCCCCACGGAATCATATTCACAAATAATCCGTCGAATGTTAATGGGTTGCATATAGTAATGAACAAAAAAATGTGATGTGGCCATAATGTTGCTCTCCGTGTTGATATGACAAGTTTAATAAGAGGGTCCATTATGGCACTAACACTGGCGATGAGCACAGCCAGGAGTACTCCAATTGAACAAGTGCCACAATGTCTCTTATTAAACAAGTATAATATACTATTTTTTTCTACTACTATTTATAATATAAAATCAAAATTTAAACATTTAGTGAGTTTTGACTGTAACATGTGGCATCACTGAAAAACAATTTTTGGTTTGAACAAATTTAATATATAACATGAGAAAATAAATCTACGGCGATTTCTATATAGTGTATTCAAACAACTTGAAGTTGCTAAGGATGCAATAAACCAGTTGTGTTTTCAGCTTTGCATTCTGTGGGAGGACCAAGAAAATATATTTACGTTGTGAATGTCTGCTCACTAGGTTCGTATGACTGAAAGTAACTAGAAGTATAAACACGACTAAACTTAACATAGAAACGAAACTTTAATAAACTTGGAATATTTATAAATTAATAGAACAGGTAAATATACAAAAAGGAAAATACAAATAATAGGGCCTGAGAATTTAACATAAACAAAGTGTATACAATTTAATTTTACAGAATGAAGTTTATTTTACTATTTTCCTTCCAATTATGTTACTAACATCTAATTTGATGTCTACGCACATATAAAAGTGCTAATCCCAGTCGTTCATGGGACATAGCTGACGCAACGCTTACTGGCGAAGCGAAACCTATTTTTAAACATTTTTTTTATTAAAGGAAACATTACCACACAGTCAAGATTTTTTTTTAATAATATAAAAAGTTTATTAATGGAAAAAATCTCCTTTTTACAAAAAAATACTTAAATTAATAGCTTACACTCATACTAAACCTAAAGCTAAAATTAATTTCATCAAGAACGTACATTAATAACATTAATTTTCTGCATTTTTAAGATTACGTTTAAACGAGGTATAATTAGATCAAAAAATATTAAACGAAGCCTGTTCATTATATTTATTACAAATACCCATCATTCGATTAATTGGATTGGAATTGGAAGCGAATGTTGTTCAGTATGTGGAGAGCCTAGAAATGGAAGTGTATCGTATGCACCGATTTATTGGAGCCAAGTGAAAATTGATACACATTAATAGCTGCTCACTGTCGAGACTTCCATTGATTAAACGATGCAATAAGCAAACATCAATATGATCCATTCTAAGCTTCAAGTTTTGCATATTCAGTACACACTTAATAAATGAATTTACCCTGAACATGCGCTCTTCCCATCTTGAACTCCATACATCTGAAGAACTTGTTTTGAATCCGTTCAACATCCCCTATGTTATACGGCCGCCAAACAGGAGAAGCATATTCCAACTGACAACGTACAAGTGCACAGAATAAAATTTTTAGGCAGTCCGGGTTCAAGTCCCTACCAACATGCCAAACCAAACCCCATTTTCTCAAGGCTGTGTTACAAACATTTAGCATATGAGGGTAAAAACTTAAACTCGAATAAAAAATTACTCCTAAATCCCTAGCTTCCGCTTTGCGCTGTAGATCAATAGACTGAAGCTTGTAAGTATGTTGAAGTAAATGCTTGTTTCTACAGAACGACAAAGAAATACACTTGCTAATATTGAGACTCATTTGGTTTAGATTACACCACAAAAGTATTGCTTCCAAATCTTCCTGTAAAGACACGCAATCACTAACGGACTCCACAGTTTTAAATATTTTCATGTCATCGGCATACAATAACATATTAGAGCTTTTGATCAAATTACATATATCGTTGATGAATAAGGTAAATAATATTGGACCACAGTGAGAACCTTGCGGGACCCCTGATGTAACTGAGATAGGTGACGCCTTAAAATTATTAACCCTAATAATTTGAGATCATTGTGTAAGGAATGATCTTAACCAGGTAACCGTTTCATCGCAAAAGCCCAGATATTGTAATTGATAATTGTTCATATACTCATTCAATTTTGTTTCATGTAACTCTATTTCTGCAGATAATACACATCGGTAAAGAAGACTGAGTACTCCATTTTGCTTAAATATTGTGAAATTATAACTAATTCTGTTTGAATATTGGCATTTCACTTTTCTGACAATTTGGAAGGTATAAATAAGTTAAATAAAACAAGATTGTGTTCCTCAAATTTAATCTCTTCTTTGATTACATTATATAACAACGGAATGTAAACAGTTATTGTATAATAATAATTTTCACAGTTTGTAACTTGTGGATTTTCACGATTATTTCTTGTCTTCAATATTTGTTCAAATGTTTTAGTAATATTTTTCGTATTTAAAAAATTATGGGAAAAAACAAAAAACGGTTAAAGTAAACGTAAGCTTTTCAGTTCTTCGGATTCTCAAATAAGTCTTATGTTCAAAATATTCCCAGCTAACACAGTAACATAACATATACCTCTCAGCAACATGTCATTGTTTACATGTAATGTTATACAGAAGTTACAATAAGATCTCACACTTGTACCAATGCCGGCTAACTTGGCCCTCAGTTATTACATCTTTGATACTGTGGTGACCGCCTGGGTCATGGAACGGAGAAATGGAAACGAGGATCACGGGTAGCCCGGAAAAACGCGGTTACCAGGGAGGCGAAAAAAAACAATAAATAAAAAAAAGAGAAATTTTGCTGGAATACAGAAAACACACTCATTTTTGTAATTCCTACCAAAAATAAAGTAATCACCTTATTCGTCGACCTGCCTCTCTTTTTGAAGTTAAATTATATTGTATCAAGTCGATAACGACTGATCTACAAGTGTTGAATTGTTGGACCAACGAGAATCATCAACCACAACAGCTAGTTCACACGACGTGATCCTTCAATTACAACATCTGGTGACCCCGACAGAAGACGCCCGAGAGCCACTGAGCGACACCTTCCAAACTCCACGAAAAACGCCGCGCGGAGCCCCACTGTCATTTTTGACGTTTGACGCTGTACAACCGACGCCGTTGGAACCACACACCCGACGTCGACCGTCCCACGTCCAGCCTCCGCCCACCGACGTCCTCAACCCGTTTTTCTGTTCCGTGCTCCAGGTGATTGCTAACCATTTCTCCGTTTCCCTCACTTTTCCTCTATCCTATATTCTCTCACACATACACGCACATTTTCACACAAATCCATGGAGGATCAGATGGAAACGACCGTCAATACATTTAATTATAAACTTCCGGTCTATTCAAAATTTGACCCCACGATATGGTTTATTCAAGTAGAATCCACCTTTCGGAATAGCCGCATTACCAACTCGTTGCGCAAATTCCACGATGTGGTCTCGGCACTCCCAGCCGAAGTAGCTTTGGACGTCCGTGAAATGTTAGTGAATCCCCCGGAAATTCTTCCGTATGAAACACTTAAGACGGAAATTATCAGACGTACCTCTATCTCAGACAAAAAAAGGATGCAGCAACTCCTTTCTAAGGAAACATTGGGTAATCAAACACCATCCCAGTTGCTTAGGAGGTTGCAGCATCTTTTGGGAGATACTGCCATCGACGACGGCCTCTTACGAGAAATTTTTGTTAGCCGCCTCCCAACAGATGTGCAGCGCATCTTGATTTCCGCAAACACGACTCACCTGGCTACGCTCGCCGACATGGCAGATCAAATTCTAGAGATATCAGGCGCTCATAACATCTGCGCAGTATCTTCCACTCCGACAGCGGTACCAGCAATTCCGGTCGACCGACAAATTCTGCTGCTGCAACAACAAGTTGCCACTTTGGCTACCAAAGTAGCACAACTTGAAATATCTGTTTCACGCCAAACACGCAGCAGAAGTCGGTCTAAGTCAGCCAACCGACAACCGGAAAACAGGTATTGCTGGTACCACCGTAAGTTCACGGGTAAAGCCACCAAATGTGTACCTCCGTGTGAGTGGGGAAACGGGCAGCTGCAGGGCTAATGTCGGCCTATTGTCCTGCTAGCGCTCCAGGTCAGCTATACTTTGTTCGCGACACAAATTCAGGTATCAAATTTTTAATTGACACGGGTGCCCAAATTAGCATTTTGGCGATAGATCAAAATTATGCCAACACTCATCACCGCGCTAAATTTTTCTTAACAACGGTGAATGGGAATTCAATACCCACGTTCGGTCAAACAAAATTAAACATTAATATCGGCCTGGATGTAAATTTTACATGGCACTTTGTTCTTGCACAAGTGAACCATTCCATTCTGGGCGCCGACTTTCTCAGGCATTTCAACATCACTGTTGATATTGCCCATAATAAATTATTGAGAAATGCTTTCGGCCCATCAGAACTAAATTCATTGCTGATTCAAAATTCACCTTATTCAAAATTACTTCAGCAATTTCCTGGCCTAACAACCCCATTTGACCTTACAGAACCCGTGAAGCATGATGTTGTGCATCACATCACGACCACGGGTCCCCCTGTTTTTGCTAAGCCCCGCAGGTTGCCACCACAAAAGTACCAGGCGGCTAGGAACGAGTTTGACAAACTCATCAAACTCGGTTTCCTACGGCCTTCGGCAAGTCCCTGGGCTGCGCCATTGCACTTGGTTACAAAACCAGACGGTACTTGGCGTCCCTGCGGAGATTACCGTGGCTTAAACAGGGTAACAACTCCAGACCGGTATCCCTTGCCTCTTCTTCACGATTTCGCAAATAACTGTTGTGGTTGCACGTTATTTTCAAAAATCGATTTGGTCAAGGCATACCACCAAATTCCAATTCATCCTCCTGATATACCGAAAACGGCAATCACAACACCTTTCGGACTATTCGAATACACCAGGATGAGTTTTGGCCTAAGAAACGCCGCTCAAACCTTTCAAAGGTTTATGGATTCGGTTTTACGCGGACTACCATTTTGTTTCGCGTACATTGACGACATACTCGTCTTCAGCAAAGACGAACGCGAACATGATCGTCACCTTTTCCAAATTTTTGAGCGGTTGACGTCATTTGGTATTAAAATTAACCCTGAAAAATGCGTTTTCGGCCAACCTAAATTGAGCTTCTTAGGACACAGCATTAGTGGTGAAGGGATAAAACCTCTGCAGTGCAAGGTGGATGCCATCTTGTCTTTCCCTCAACCCGCTGACCTAAAAGCACTTCAACGTTTCCTCGGCATGATTAATTTTTATCACCGTTTCGTAAAATCATGCTCGAGCATATTGTCACCGCTAAATCAACTTGCTGCAACAACTCCACGCAACAAACCAGTGATCTGGAATCAATCTGCATTGCACGCGTTTTCGGCAGCTAAAGCCGCCTTGGCCAACTCTGCCATGCTCGCGCTTCCAGATCCTGTTGCGGAATTAAGCATAATGGTAGACGCAAGCTCCTCCTCTGCTGGTGCGGTTTTGCAGCAGAAGGATAAATTTGGCGTTCAACAACCGCTATATTTCTTTTCAAAATCTTTCACTCCGACAGAACGCAAATACAGCACGTTCGGCCGTGAATTGTTAGCCGTATATTTGGCAATTAAAAAGTTCAAATATTATCTCGAAGGTAGAGAATTTACTGTCTTTACAGACCATAAACCTTTGATATCTGCTATCTGTTCTCACTCAGATCGTTTTTCAGGACGAGAGCACAGACATTTGAACTACATCGGACAATTCACCACTGACATCAGGCACATCCCTGGAAAGGACAACAATGTGGCTGACACACTGTCGCGAGTCGAAATTAATGCTTTAGACCTCAACCAACTGGCAAAATTACAATCTGAAGATGTGGTACTCAAATCCCTTCTGGGTAGTGGCACTACAGCACTCAAACTGGAACAGTTCATTCCGGCCGGCTCCAACACGTCCATCTACGTAGACACGTCTCTAGCTGCACGACGACCCTATGTTCCTCCTGCAATGCGACAGGAAGTTCTTTGTTCGCTTCACGAACTTACACATCCGGGTACTCGTGCAATGAGACGTCTCGTAGCAGCACGGTACGTGTGGCCGCGGATGAACCATGACATTGCACTTTTCGTCAAGTCCTGTTTGAAGTGCCAGAAGAACAAAATTCATCGCCACACTGTGTCACCCATTGTGAAATTTCCAGACCCGGATGACCGATTCACCGACATCCACATCGACATAATCGGCCCTTTGCCTATTTGTGACAATTTCAGATACCTTCTGGTCTGCATTGATCGCTTTACGCGTTGGCCAGAAGTAATTCCTCTTACCGAAATTACTGCGGATTCCGTTGCACGAGCATTTCTGAGTGGTTGGATTGCACGTTTTGGAACTCCATCTACGGTCATTACTGACCGAGGTCGACAGTTCCAGTCCAACACTTGGAAGGAATTCTGCAGGACTTTTGGTATACAACACAAATCCACAACCGCCTACCATCCGCAATGTAACGGCCTGGTAGAGCGGCTCAATCGCCAAATAAAAGACTCAATCCGAATGAGCAACGATTCTAAGAACTGGGTAACCCAACTCCCTTTAATTCTACTAGGGCTCCGGACAGTCTTCAAATCATCTCTTTTGGCAACGACTGCAGAGTTCGTCTACGGCAAGACATTACGCTTGCCGGGCGATTTCATATTTCCAAATTCCGCGCGTAAAAAAATTCCTTCTGGTTCAAAATTTCTCGACGACCTGAGGGACAATATGCAGACACTTGGTCCTGCAGCGGCGCGGCCATCCGTTCGCAGGAATTACGTTCCTGCCGACTTAAACACTTGCACGCATGTTTTCGTCCGTCGGGATTGCGTAAAAAACATTACACATCCATGCTACGACGGCCCATTCAAAATTTTAAGTCGAAATTCAAAATTTTACACAATTGAAATTGACGGTAAACAAGACAACGTTTCCATTGACCGACTGAAACCTGGATATTTTTCCACTATTTCGGCCACTTCAGTTAAAAACACACAAAACACCACCAACCTTTCTGTTTTTCCACGTTCAATTTTAAAATCTAACAAATCTTCTACAAAACCTTTTATTTCTCGCAAACACGTATCTTTCTCTTGTTCTGTTTCCTTCCGTAGCCTCTTTTAGACGGGGAGTGGTGTGGTGACCGCCTGGGTCATGGAACGGAGAAATGGAAACGAGGATCACGGGTAGCCCGGAAAAACGCGGTTACCAGGGAGGCGAAAAAAAAACAATAAATAAAAAAAAGAGAAATTTTGCTGGAATACAGAAAACACACTCATTTTTGTAATTCCTACCAAAAATAAAGTAATCACCTTATTCGTCGACCTGCCTCTCTTTTTGAAGTTAAATTATATTGTATCAAGTCGATAACGACTGATCTACAAGTGTTGAATTGTTGGACCAACGAGAATCATCAACCACAACAGCTAGTTCACACGACGTGATCCTTCAATTACAACAATACCTTTATTTGTTATATATGGGTACAGAAGATGTGTTACAACAAAAGCACCCACTTGTACCAACAGCAGCTTACTTGTTCTTTAAAAAAAAAAAAAAAAAAAAAAAAAAAGACCTTTATTGGCATATTAACCTATTACAAAAACAAAATAACTATTCTACATTCCCCAACAACTAAATCATAAATTTAACTCTCTCCTAGATTCCTTCTCCCTCACCATTTTCTGCAATATCTTTACCCCGGCACCATCCTCTCTCATCCATTCCGCTACACCCTTGTTCCTTTTTCCCCCCATCCATCCTTCATTCACTCCCTCACACTCCTCCGCCAGATGCCTCCACGTATCCCTCCCATTTTCACACATTACACACCTCATATACTCTTCACCCATCCACTTCTTCCTCCCTCTCTCTTCTGATCCACACCTAGCCCTAGCTAATGTCACCCTCTCTTCTCTGTTCCACCCGTCCTCATCCAAATACTTCGGTCTCCTTCCATGTACCTGCCAACTCCCATACATGTCATTATATTCACTTTTTTCTATACTTCCCTGTCTCTCCTGTACATCCACTTCCTTCGCCCTCTCGCTCACCCACTTTGCCACATTTACCCCCCTCTCTAACCACTCCCTCACTTTCACCTCAGACAGTCCTACTCTCTCATACATTTTCATTCGTTCCTTCCTCCATTTACCCCCCCTTTCGTTCACGCATGTCTTCCATACCGCCTTTACCAACCTCTCTTCCCCTAACTCCCATAACCTCATCTCATACCTAACCATTCTCTCCATAGCCTCACATCCTAAGCTTCCTCTGTCAGTCTCCTGAAGCAGTATGTACCCGGGAGTCGACCTTTCCACTCCCAGCATGCGCTTCAGAAACCAACACTGCTCCCTTTCCACGCACTCATACCCTTTCACGCCCCACACTTCTACTCCATACATTATTATCGACTTCACACATGCATCCCACACTTTACACGCCAATCTGACGCTGTTCTTCATCCATTCTCCCCATTTTTCCCACACGATACCCCACGCTTTCCTGGCCTTTCCTTGCACCCACCTTACATGCTCCTCATATCCCCCTGTCCCTTTAAACATAAACCCCAAATACTTAAATATTTTCACTCTCTCAATCACTTCTCCCTTCCATTCTAACACTTTCACGCTCCCCTCTCTTCCCTTATTCCTAAATCTCATCCATTTCGTCTTCTCCACATTCACACACAATCCCCTCTTGTCCATATACCTCTCCGTTCTCCTCAACATGTCTTTCATCCCTTCCCAATCTCTCGCCATCAACACCATGTCATCCGCATATGACAGCATCCACACCTTATCCTTCCCGATTACTACTCCTCCCGCCTGCCCTTTCCTCAACACATCCTCCAGTTCGCTTAGGTATAAGTTAAATAACATCGGGCTTAACGGGCATCCCTGTCTCAATCCTACCCACGTCCTAAAACTCTCCGACACCTCCACTCCCACTCTTGCTACCACCCAGGTTTCCTTATATACTCCTCTTACCCACTCAATCATACTCTCATTCACTCCTTTTCTCCTCATACATTCTAGCAACTTCTCCCTCGGCACTGAGTCGTACGCCGCCTTTAGATCCACAAACACCGCATACATGCTTCCCTTCTCTTCAGTCACTCTCTCCGCCATTCTTGCCAGGGTAAAGATCTGCTCCCTTGTTCCCCTCCCCCTTCTAAATCCCCCCTGAGTCTCTGGTATTAAATCCTTCTCTTCCACCTCTTCTTCCAGCCGATTCTTTACCACCAGCATAGCGATTTTGTAGCCTGTGGGCATCACTGTAATCCCCCGGTAGTTCCCGGCCTCCTTCTCGTCCCCTCCTTTATGTACCGGGCACATCGTACCCCATCTCCAGGCCTCCGGTATGTTCTTTCTTCCCCTCCACATTTCGTTCAACAGCTCCCTGAATTTCTTCTTCCCCCCTTCTCCTATCTCCTTCCACATCTCTGCCTTCAGCCCATCCAACCCTGCCGCCTTTCCTTCTTTAACTTCCTCGAAAGCTCTTTCCACTTCCTCCTTAGAGAACTCCTCCGTCATCTCCATACACCTTCCTTGTCCCACTTCCTCTGGGTACCCACTTGTTTCTCTACATTTCCTTGTCCACTCCTCCAGTGTTATCCCTACCCGTCTCCTTCTTTCGCCTCTCTTCAATACTTTCCATATTTCCGACTCGTTTCTACACTTCTTCAACTCTTCACTTGTTCTTTCCACCTCCTGCCGCTTCTTCCTCTCGCATATCCCCTCATATTTCCTTTTTGCTGCCGTTACCTTCCTCTCCTCCCCTCCACCTCTTATACATTCCCCCATTGCCTTCCTTAGTTCACTTTTTGCCTGCCTGCATTCTTCATCAAACCACCTACTCCCTTCTCCCGTCCTTCCTTTAGCTTTCCTTCCGCACCCCACAATTAGTTCCTCCATCTCCTCTATTGATTCGACGTCTTCCCACTGGATCCTCCTCATCTTCATCCTCATTTCTTCTATTGCCTTTGCCCCACATTCTAACTTTCCCATTTCTTGCTTCTCTTCAGTCACCTTCTCCTTCTCCATCCATACCTCTACTTTTAGTGGTAGATGATCGGAGCCCATCACTTCCTCCACCTCCATACTTTTTATTTTCCTTTTCGTCATCCCCTTTATCGCCACATAGTCGATCACCGACGATCCCCGCGGCCCACTATAAGTTTTCCTCCCTTCCCAGTCCCCCTCTGTGCATCCATTTAGAATTTCCCATCCCTCCTCCATCACCCACTCCTTCATTCTCTTACCCTCCCCGTTTATACATTTGTCCCTGGACTTTCTTTCTACCACAGATCCCTCTTCATTAATCCCTCCCCCCATTTCTCCCATTCTTGCATTAAAGTCTCCTCCTAGCACCCATTTTCCTCCTCCTTTCGTTCTCTCCTCTATCTCCTTTCTTATTATATTCCAATTTTTATTTACATATACCACCCCTACGTTTATCCTCTGTTTCCTCTACTTGTTCTTTAATTGTAGTATATGAGGTACAACATTATATAATTATCTGATATTTTACAATATGCGCAACAACACACATATTCACATCGCAGAAAATGGCGGTTTTCTGGGTATCATACATTTTTTAGTATAAATAACATACCCAGAGTACCACTATTTTCTGTGACGTGCATATCATATACATGTATTGTTGCGCATATTGTAAAATATCAGATAATTATATAATATTGTGCAAAACATGTTGCAATTAAAGAACAAGTTAGCTGCCATTAGTACAAGTGGTGTATTGCGCATAATATAAGGAAAAAGAACATAAACAACGAGACTATTAATAAAATTTGAAGGTTAAAAGAAAAAATAAAATCCAATTGATACTTCCATGAGCAAATAAAGATGAGTTACTTTAATACTCCCTATACTTATTTTCGAAATATTTGAAGATTTGTTGAAATACATGGTCCGGGTGAAATTTTATTTTTGCCCCAGTGATTGACGCTGAACGATTAAAATCATTTTAATTTTTTGTTTGAAGGTTTGAACTATAGAGCCAACCATGATTTCATACAAAAAGTTATACAGGGTGATAAAAAAAATGCGGTAGAAAAACCCAAATTATAAAGTTGAATAACTTCGTTTTTTCAAATGGCACACCCTGTATTTAGTAACGTATTCTCAAGTAGAATCCAATAATCTTTCAGATTATAAAAATTATTCCTGATATGATAATCGCCGAATACAAGAAAACTATTGAGATTAGGAACAGGGAACCCTTATACAATCTGAAAGATAATTGGATTCTTCTTAAGAATACGTTACTAAATACAGGGTGTGCCATTTGGAAAAACGAAGTTATTTAATTTTATAAGTCCGGTTTTTCTACCGCATTTTTTTATCACCCTGTATAATTTTTTGTATGAAATCATGGTTGGCTCTATAGCTCGAACCTTCAAGCAAATAATTAAAATGATTTTAATCATTCAACGTCAATCACTGGGGCAAAAATAAAATTTCACCCAGACCATGCATTTCAACAAATCTTTAAATATTTCGAAAACGGCAAACAATAGGTATAGGGAGTATTGAAGTAACTCATCTTTATTTGCTCCATATAATTCAAAAATGATAAAAAATACAGGGTATTCCATTTAAATAAACATAAGTTTGGTCTGTAACTTTGTTATGAGACACCCTGTATAAATTTAAATATTTTTAGGGCGTGCAGCTCACTATTATACACAACTTTTGTATAAAACATTTTTCGAATTTTTGACAAATAAGCACGTGATTGACCGTTCCCAGAGCTCTGAAACACCCTGTATAATTTAAGACTCGGTATTAATGTATTAAAACTAATTTCACAATTTTTAACTATAACTTTTCTCACAATCACACACAAAAGTAAAGACGTAATGGTACAGCTCCAACACATACTAAATGAAACCAGATAAAACAAGAATGGGTCAGAGGGCATTATGGGAAATTGAAGGCGCAGGCATGTACCTTTTCATATCTAAATGTAACGTAGTATTTGTACTATAATATATTTGTAAAATATGTATGTATCTGTAACATAATGAAGACTACATACATTTTACATACAGTCAAACTTACTATAATAGTTCCAAGTTTGTGCTAATTCTGCTTTTCTCATTATTATCAGTTTGTATTAGTGCCCGCACTTCAGTGTATTTGTGTTTTTGTGTTATTTTCATTTTGTTTTGTTTAATTACAATGGATGTTACTATTTACTCATAATCTGTTTTACCTTGCACCTGTAAATAAACCCCGCTCTATCTATCTATTACCTTCTACTCTAAACCATGAGAGTATTGATAAACAGGGCAGCTCGTGAATGCTATGTTGCCAAATGTACATTTTTTTTAAATGACTCCCGATGGCCTATGAGGCATGGTAGAACATTTTTTCATCTACATTTTCTACTCAGAATTTTAGGAAGAACATCGCCACGTGTAGATTATCCACCAATTTATACACACCCGATATAACAGTATGTATCAATTATGTAGATAAATTACATATTTAAAATATAGAATTTAAGAAGATTAATCTAGATGTTACATCATTTTGCAATTTTTTGTTCTCAGTTTGAGCTTGATCAGATATGTTACTGATCCAAGTGTGCTAACTGGGTAGTTCAGCCGCCACTAGTGGGTTTAAGATCACAGACATTAACATCACCCCCAGTGCTTCAAGGACAATTTAATCTACTTTTCCACATCCACAAATTGTTTTTAACACTTTTTAATAAATCATTTCTAGAAAAGTTCATGAAATGTAATAATTCTGATATTAATAAAACCCACTGGTATAACAACAATCTAGCTATTATGAGAGAGCACTTACTATTTTTACGTGAAGCTGCTCAAATTAACCAAAAATATAAAGATGTATACATCAAACAAAGACGTGAATACAGATTGGCAATTAAAGCTACTAAAGTTGAGTCTAATGATAGTTTCATACACAACTCGAACAATAAAAATAAAGTCATGTGGCAAGTTATCAAGTCAAATGCAAAAAAAAAAACATTAATTCATGACGAACCGTGTCCAATCTCTCCAAATGAGTTCAATGAATCTTTTCAGCACCTAATACGGAATATCGTTAATTCTACAGAAACTAATGCTGCTAATGCATTGAAGCTCATGCCACCCAAAATTCCAAATTTAGTTTCAAGCAGGTATCAGAGGCCCATGTCAGGGATGTGATATGTGGATTGGAAACGAGCAAAACAAAGGACTTTTATGGTTGGTCTGTTGATTTAATTAAAAACTGTAAGGAAGCAATATTAATTCCTCTCACCAATGTGATCAGTTTGTTTGCAGTACAGTATCATTCCTGATTTAATGAAAATTTCAGTAGTGATACCTGTCTTTAAGAAGGGCAACAAAGGCGACCCTTCCAATTATAGACCAATATCGATCATTCCTGTTTTTTCAAAGATCCTTGAGAAAATAATGTATTTACAAATAGTGTCTTATTTGGAGGAAAATCTGTTATTAAATACGTGCCAATTTGGTTTTAGACAGGGATTATCTACCACCGATGCTATCTTACAGCTCACAGATAGCATTTTAGACTCGTTCGACAACAGAAAGATATCTATGGTTACTTTCTTGGACTTAACTAGAGCATTCGACTGCGTTAACCACAATCTACTAATAAAAAAGCTCGCATATTACGGTTTCTGTGAGGCAAGTTGTGTGTTGGTAAGATCATATTTGGGTGGTAGATCCCAAGTTGTAAAGGCTAATGGTATCTCTTCTGATACCCTGTTGGTGGAACATGGTGTACCACAGGGATCAACGCTAGGACCACTATTATTTCTGATTTACACCAATGACTTCACCTACTCTGTGAATAATGTACAAACCATCATGTATGCTGATGACAATACCTTGTTTAGCACAAGTGATCACTTTGAAACAAGTCTACAGCTTGGCTCCAGTGCTCTGTTAAGTTCTAAGAAGTGGTTTAATGCTAATCAATTGCAACTTAATCAAACAAAAACAATCAACATGCTTTGTACCCTGCGCAAGTGTGATAGTAATGCTGATATGTTTTCGAACGAGTCTAGATTTCTGGGATTGGTAATGGACTCATCGTTAATTTGGCAACAAAATACGAATCTGCTAGCTAAAATATTATGTAGCAACATATTATTATTTAGAAACCTGGCTAACGAAATTTCAAGACACGTTTTAAAAGCCGCATATCATGGTACCTGTCATTGTTTACTGAGCTATGGTCTGCTTATTTGGGATCAGTCCTCGGGTAGGCACCGAATATTCGCCCTACAAGGGCGTGTAATTCGTATCATAGCAGGAGTTTGTTAGCGGGAAGATTGCAAGCCTATCTTTCGAACTGTAGGCATAATGACCCTACCATGTCAATACATATATGTCTGTCTAATTTACATTGTGAATCATTTAAGCCAGTACAGTACCATCTCCACTATACATAATCATGAAACCAGACAAGGAAGATTTATATAGGGTGTTTCAGACCACCCGTTCACCCCTAATATCTCCTGAAATACAAATCGGATTGAGATAAAAAAAATATGTCCAAAAATGTTTTTTGAGCCCTATCATGTGATGTGAAATGTGAACCGCCCCCCTCCCCCCTGGATCGGGGAGGGGGGTAACATTGAAATCTTAAATGGGAACCCCTATTTTTTATTGCAGATTTGGATTCTACGCTAAAAATTTTAGGTTTTTATCCGAAAAAAAATTTTTGATGAGCGACAGATGGCACTATATTCGGCAAAAACATTTATTGAATTATATTTATTTCTCGTATCAAATGACAGATTACGACATTTTTTACGTACTCATCTCTTAAATAAGGCGTTGATTGAAGTCATTCGTAATTTTATGTCAGAAATAAGCAAAAAAAAATTCTTTGTAAAAAAAAAATCGTATAAACGAATAAAAATCAATTTGATTATCAAGTTCCATTCTATTCTTTTCTATTGTGGTAATGTATAAATGTTTGTACCGACAAACAGGACTTTTTTAATTAAAACAAAAAAAAATATTATCGAGAAAAATGTTTCGAATAAAAACCTAATATATTTTAGAGTGGAAGCCAAATCTGCAATAAAAAATAGGGGTACCTATTTAAGACTCTAAAGTTACCCCCCAACCCACCCCAGGGGGGAGGGGTGGTGGTTTAAATTTCACACCACATGATAGAGCTCAAAAAAAAATTTAGACGTATTTTTTTGTATGTCAATCCGATTTGTATTTCGCGAGATATTTGGGGTGTACGGGTGGTCTGAAACACCCGGTATATTGAAAAAACAAGGCTAATAAAAAGTAGAAATGACCCCAAGTTTTGGGGTATTAAATTCTACAACAAACTACCTGCAGTTATTAGAGGCCTATCTATTGACAAATTTAAGTTAACATTAAAAAAACTACTGCTCAATAAAGCATATTTTAGCTGGGAAGAATATTTAGCTGACCCGGACATAAATGTATGTTAGCCAATAGGATCGTTCTAGCTTTTAACTATTCTCTTATAACTACTTACGACAATTCATCTATATTTACTTTAGTATTTACCTCCATTGTTTCTATCTCTTTATACAGTCTCACCCATATTAAATATTACTTGTATTCGCTGTCTTAATCTTACATTTATTGTATTTTATACTCACTTCAGATTTTCTTAATTCATAACAGTATCGTCTTGCGCATTTACTTATGTACACAATTTAATGATTTATACTTTTAAATTGTAACCTTTTATACCTACATTTGTTTTGTATGTCACTCGTTTTATGACTTAATTCACACATTTGTTCACTAGGAAATGTTTCTGCCATGTAGTACCTATATTATATCTATAACTTTATGTATTCTTTAAGAGTATGACGTGTGTAAAACTTCACAGTTAGTAGCACTAATAAACACTATCTATCTATCTATCTATCGCATCGTGTTTAGTTCCGTTTTGACGTTTGTAGCTTACACAAACATGTATGAAATAAATAGATTCGGGACGATTCCGATCGCAGAAATTGATAATTGATCAAAAAATAATCAAATCAAATACAGCTCGAGGGTTCGATAAATTAGAAAAGAATTTGACAGATTTCTCTCAATGTTAATGTCATATGGCAATAATCACTCGAGCACTTTGTGCTCTTGTGATTATTGCCTGGCAACGTGCTTTCAAAAAATCTGTCAAATTATTTTCAATTTATTCTCACCCTCTTGTTATATTACTTCTGAGAATATAACTGATTTGAAACAATTCAACTCAAATCTGGGACGCTGATTGGCTGGCACTGAAAATACAACTAATCCTTGAAAATATAATTTGAATGTAGGACGCTGATTGGCTAGAGCTAATACAAACTAGCCAGTGACAGTGGCTGTCAAACGGCGCATTCATTACACGAATTTGTAAATTTCCGCTACGGTTATACAAAATGCGGCGTTTTTGAAACCGCCTGCACTACAGTTATAAAAGAAGTGAAAAAATACGTTCTGAACATACAAAACCAAAACAAATTTTATATGTAATTCGTTATATTCTTTAACCGAACATAACGCGTGGGGAGATTAAAACCATTGCAATTTTATTTTGAAATACACTCGTTATAATCTCGTATGAAAATGCAACTCGTTGCATTTTCATCCGAGATTATAACTCGTGATTTCATTGAAAAAAATTGCAATGGTATAATCTCCCCACTTGTTATATTATAACTGAAAATATAAACAAATTACTTTCGCCATCTTGCAGGTGACCATGAATGATTTTAACACTTCGACAAAAACAATAAATTCGTTGAATAAAATCGCACAATCTGTTACCTTCGCAATTGTTTTCTTGTTTCAAATTAGAATGAATATTTGTTGTTGTTGTTGAGTTGAGTTATATTTTGTGTAATTGAAAGAATTCAATTCGTGCGTAGAGAGCCGATCAGATGAGTATGAATAGCAATTTATTAGGAGATGATAATGTGTATTCATTTGGCCTAGTGTACATTTATGTTCGGTTACATTCGACGGCAGCAGACCTGATGATTTACATAAACACGGCACAAGGTGTAATTCACCTTGTATTTATTTGGAAGAGTGTACGATTCCGCGCGAATTAGCGGCGGGCCGCCGCAACGGTCTATTGTTGCACGCGCGCCAGTCGAGGTCGAGCCTCCGCGTGTGAATCGTCTATTATTGATTCGGATAAGATTTTGTGTAAAGTGTAAGTGCCACAGGCCCAAAAGGGCCTCTTCAGGATAATGGCTTCATATCAGTACTCACAATCCAAATACCCAAACGCGTAAGTCACCTAACCTAAAACTCGTAATCCGCCCCGATCATCTATTGTAATCGTCGAGGGCGGTTCTGTACGTATCCACCCTCGAAATTCGCGACTGCACACACGAAGTCAACTATATCTGCGGTCGTCTTTTGTTTCCCAGCGCATACTAAAAATAGTCATTTCCTGACTTACCAAAATACGTATCACGCCAGAGATTCCCATTTAGGTCGCCATGTGTATCGACGATTAGATTAATGCTTATCATTCCCCGTTCAACCCTATAAAATACCGTAACGTTACCGTTTTGCATAACCGAGATTGCCGGTTCGCCGGTTGAGATTTTTAAATTGCAATGACATCATCTCCAACGGACATTAGTCAAACACCGGAGAGGAGAGATGTTTGCGCAACTTGCGCTGGTATTTACAGCTGTTTAATAAGCATTTCCTTCTCGCGTACGGTTGTCACTAGATCAAAACAATTTTTTTTGCGCGCGGAACCTGTATGTCAACTATCGGCTTATTTACGCATATTTGCGGCCGTGGAATATTTTCAGATTGAGACACGTACGTATTCTAATTTCGGTTGTGTCTGCGGAAAATTAATACAAAACGTGTATTTCATTTCAGTGTTCACTTGTTTATCAACGGTGCTAATGTTGGTAGGCGGAAATTATAGATGGCGCAATTATTTTTCCTAGTTGATTTTGGTGATTTGTTTATGTAAAATTTGAATAAAACACCAGTTTATACTACCGTGGACAAAAAAAATGACACCCCTAATTTTATTAATGTAAATATGACTTTTCATTTGACAAACCCGCAAATGTCAATCGAAGCTCAGGCACAAAATCAAAGCATGTTGGGAGGCAATACCTTTTTAGATTTACTGTATTGCTAGTTATAACTGTCACTGTCAAATATTAAGGTTACATAAGTCAAATTCACAACACTAAAAAATAAGAAATAATAGACACATGACAAATTAGGGGTGTCATTTTTTTTGTCCACGGTAGTATAGACTTTGACTTAGGTAACAACTTCCAGCACTCGGTATCAAAGGTATAATCCTTGAAGAGTGCAGAGATGAAGGAACAGCAATGATTAATAATAATACGGCTGCCGAGTTTTTAATGAACCCATTCACATATACAGCGATTTTTTTAAGAGATGGTAATTTTATTAATTGTAAATATTGACAAATTTATATTTGAGGTTATGACAACACCTGATACAATTAGTTCTGATACCTGTCAGATATTATATTTCTGCATTGTACTACTGTCAGGGCCAGATTATGATTTTTCGCCCATGGGCAACTATATTATAGCGCCCCCTCCCACTGCAAAACTTTTAAAATGCTATTATTTATTCTTTAAAATAATATATTTTTTCGCATCTTATTAAATAATATAAACGTTGTTAAATCGTTTTTGATTGAGAAAGTTGTCCATTATTTGGCCGAATCATTTTCTCCACAGGTGACGTCCAATCAAATGATAACGGTTTCATTGCCCAACAGGTGACGTCCAATCAAATGATTGCGATTTAATTGCACAAGAGGTTTCAGCCAATGGCATGACGACGATTTTACTTTCTCAACAGTTTAGTTGTTACTATGGTTACAATTTGTTTTTTGTCAGCGAACTGCCGCAATTTCCAAATAGAAAAATTATTCGTTATAATTTAATATAAACAGAAAAATCTTTAGGTAAATTAGGTTTAATATGATGCGAAAAAGTATAGTACCTATTAAACTCGTGAACAAGTTGGCCATTGCCACTCCACCCTCGTGGCAATAGCCTACTTTCTCACTCGTTTAATAATATACTATTTTCCGCTACCTACAACGTAAATAAGCATTGCATCCATGGTTACAGGTACTGTAAGTGGCTGAAAACATTCGTGGTGTTTGTTGTAATTGATGACGGAACTTAATTTTTTACTTACGGACCTAGGAAAATAATAAACAGAAAAGTAACGCTCCAACATATAGGCGAGCAACACATTTTTGTCTGTACCTACAGCACCGGCATCCTTTTTACATAACCACTGCTTAAGAGAGTCGTAACAGGAAACATACCTTTTTCGATTTCGTGGGTAACAGGCTCTAACACGCAATATTCGCAGCTTCGTTTGCATCCATGCCTGCAGAAAGTTTCTCTGGATTGACACAAACAAAATTCGACATTGTTTTCTCGGTTGCTGGGTTGCCATAGGATGCATAGGTGACTATAAACATTTGAATCCAAAATGTTACAAGCCATATTTTAAAATATTTTCTGATCTTTTTTAAGTGCGGACAAAAAATTAATAAGCAACACGGAACGTAATGACAATTAACATTTTCGGCAGGCGACGAGCCTCAGCTCGTATTCGCCTACCTCAAATGTTAATACGTCCTTACGTTCCTTATTGCTTAAATAACTAATATAAAAAGCAATTTATACTCAGCGCAAACAAACGACAAAAAACATTAAATGAATTCGTATTCATATTACGTAGGTAGGGTATGTGCTAATTTTTCATTCGTTATTTGCAGAAAAAAAATAACAGCTTTGTATCAAATGAGTAAAAAAACGGTCAAGAGAAATGTATTTTTATCATTACAAGGATTACAAGTGAAAAGATACAAAATAATTTTTTTTGTTAAACATAAATAAATGTTACACTTTGTGCACATTAAACTGGTAAGCCCTTTGCAGGTCATCATTTTGTTGTTGTTTATTAGAACTAATACATAATAGTTGATAAGTAACATTACTACAAGATAACTAACTACTACAAAATTAAAATGATGTAAAGTAAAATGATGGAATTAATTTAATTTAATGTAGATAATAACAATGAATGGATTAATTAATATGAATGCTTAATTGAAATTTAAAGTGGGGATAAGATGAATTAAATAACTGAAACCAATTAAATTGATTAAAATAATTAGCTGATCTTAATATACGTTCAAAACTATGGTGATACGCAAAATTTGAAGAATGAGTCGTGATTCGAAAAATAGGTCAATTTCTAGTGCGGCGATTATTAACATTTACATGAAAATTTATGTACCCTAGTATATCTGCAGAGGAAACCCGACCATTAATAATGGCGAGCAAAAAAACATAAATTGCTCATCTTTCTTCTCATAGCTAATGAAAGGATATTTAATCTCTGTTGACCGCCCTGAAGCCTTGACCAATGACCACAACCATTTCTTCTTACAGTAAAACCTGGAATGGGTTTGGTTGGTCCTTTGTGTTCTTTTTTTCATGTTCTGCATCGACTGCATTTGCAGAATTGCAAGGCGTACCTCGTTGTTTGCCTTCATGGCATAAAGCAACGGTCACTTCACTTCTAAAATTTAACTAACCCACTTGGTCTCTCTGGATATTCTTTGTGTTTTACAGTCTTCTCTATACAATAGCCAGTTGGATATCAGGCACATATCGATGAAATGGAAGAAGAATCTAAGGTAATGAAAACATGTCCTGGATCTATTGATCCGTATAGTGCCCAGTCCACTTGTACCAACCTTTCCAAGCTCTGAACAGTTCTGGCGATAAAAACCAGTTATCAAATAATAGATGGTTAGAATTTGGCGGAATAACTTCCACGATTCGTAAAACTATGTTTCCGCTGGGCTTTATATCTGGAAACTTAGATGATGACTGTATGTTTTGTATCCCCATTTATGGGGTTTCTTTGGATTATACTGTTTCAAGCTAGATTTCTCTTTGAATGGCACGATTTATTCATCTACACATAGAATTTGTTGTTTGGGAAGACAAGTAATCTTCTTTTGCAGTGCATCTACTAGAGGGCGTATTTTGCACAATTGCTACTATTGTTGAAATAAAGGTTTCTTTTCAACTCTTCCCATCTGTTACGAGACATAACATCTGTTACTTTTTCAACTCTTGTCGAGGATTACTTCGAGAGTATGGAAAAATAATGAAAAAATCGGTATTGTATTTTTTCGAAGATGTAAAGACTAGTGTAAATTATTTCATTGCTTAAAATCTGCATAACATTAATTATTTGCACTCCAGCTCATCACATAATTTTTTCAGAGATACATACTTTCATGCTTGTCAACACTGTATAGAATTGGTATTTTCAAATGCGATAATTTAAATGTTAAATAATTGATTTTCCATTCAAATAAATCTACTGATGCTAGGTTTTTTTCAATGGGAAAATCAATTGTTTAACATTCAAATTATCGCATTTGAAAATACCAATTCTATACAGTGTTGACAAGCATGAAAGTATGTATCTCTGAAATATTTATTTGATGACCTGGAGTGTAAATAATTAATGTTAGGCAGACTTTAAGCAATGAAATAATTTACACTAGTCTTTATATCTTCGAAAAAATACAATACCGATTTTTTTCATTATTTTTTCCATACTCCCGGAGTAATCCTCGACAATGTACCATTGAGTTAATCCGCCATTTTTACAGCACCCAGTATATGCAAGTTCCAATAAATTGTTCCAATTAATGTCTATTAGTTGCCAATGGTTTATTGTGATTTTTTTCCACTGCAAACAAATTGATTGTTCAACTATATCTTCCAGCAGCTGCCCATCATAAAAATTTCTGAAATAATGGATCGGAGAATTTACTTTATCATATTCGTACACATTTGTCATTTTTGGTATTGGTTTTTCTACACTCTCGCAAACATCCGCCAAACCAAATGTTCTTTCTTCCCAACGATAGGAACTGTTTGCGAAATTTCTTCCGGCATATTTTCTTCATCATCATCTGATGAAGAAACCTCACACCTATTTTCTTTTTCATTGCACGGCTGAAAATCTGGATCTTCATCACTGTCGTCTAGCATAATATCATCACTATCTTCTGGAGGAATAATAATGCCCCTGCGCAGACGTCGCTCCATACTTTCGTAGCTGAAAAAATATCAAAAACCTCATCTACAAGTTTAGATCAATATGCCCATTGTTACAATTTTGTTACAAAGACATATAAGGTTTCTAGTCCAATGTTACATATTTGATACATACATAAAATATGCCTTTTTCAATAAAAAGAAAAATATTTCAAGCCGTAAAACAAAATCAATACAAAGTAAATAATAAATATTATCTAACTAGATCAAGCGGCAGTTTAAATCTGAGGAGATACTGTAACGCCGAGGGGTTATAAATCTCTGAAGATTTAAACGTAGCTTGATCTCCGTGTTGCATACGTTTTTTTATTTCATTTCGTTTGTCAACTCTCATTTATTATAAGCCCCAATATAACAATTGGTATGATTATTATTAAAATATTTTGAAGTTGAAACCATGATGCAGATTCAACTAGTGCGTCTGTGTTGCGTCGGCTTCAACACTTATATTTAGCGTGTAATGTAAGGGTGGATATACACTAGAGCATTTTCTCGAGCATTTCCATGTAATGTAACGTTCTAACGAATGGTACAATACAGGAAAATGCTCAGTTTCAAAAGCATGAACGTTCCTGCGAATGCTCGGCGCTCTGTTCGGTGTAATGCTCACATAAAATGACATGGTTCCGGTATTTTTCAATAAACGATAAAGTTTTTTTCCCTATCCCACGACATAGTTAAATTGAACGTCGCCGGCGCTCGCGCTAAGGCTCGACAAAATGTTACACCAATACGCTCTTTGGTTTGTACGATTTAGTTTGTAACAAAACGGCGAGCATGTTCGACGTCTGGTTCGTGAGGGTGATACACTAGAGCATATCATAGAGCGGCTCGTTGTTCTGTTACAAGTAAATGCTCTAGTCTATACTCACCCTAATGAATACAATTTTGTAATATTCATGTCAACTCACAAATTGCGTTTGTTTGTGTTTTTTTGCAGCTCAAAAACTCCGTAAACTGCCACCACTGTCTCTTTATTCCTTACGTTGCACTATTTACAGTTTTACTGCTATCGCTGTTAGAAATTGCACCTTGACCATTTGCTACGTCCATTTTAACGTTTGGAATTCTGACAGGTCGTAACCTATGACCACAGCTTATGTTGTTTTTTTATCAGTGTACCCAACATGTGTACGCTGCTGTTGGGTTTGCTTCAAATTCTCAAAGTCCTATTTCCTCCACAGCGGAATATTCATATGGCAATGGCGATAGGTTCGGTTTCACGGGTGTGCATTTCCATAATATTAAAAATTCAATCACAATGAATGTTTAGGAGAAAAGCAGCAATTGATAATATGTTGGTTCAATAGTAGCTCTAAAGTTTTAATATCTCCGTCGTCAGTGACAGCGGAGATAAAGTCATACAATATTATGAATTGTATATTTTTATAAAACAATATCTTACCTTTCTTTGCTAAAATGTTTCCCACAAATATATATGACCTCTTGCACACCGATCAAGACAATTCGAGTGCCGTCGCTATACAGTGCGAACATCGGCTGTGGAACCCTCCAAATAAAAAATTCCCCGATCATCTCCAGCCAAAATCCTCCGATACGTCAACCTTATTTTTTGAACGCGCATCTTTTCTGATAGTTGTGTATTTTCCATACCTCCACCCCTTTGCGTAATGACGTCATTGCCATTTTTTTTGAATGGAAATCATTTTTTTTATTTCACTAAATTTGAAGCCCTTTTTATTCTCTTTACGACTGTGTAAAAATACTTTGTTTTTTTGTTTTTTTTATTTTTTTATTTAAGACATTAAATTAATTGTATTAATTATTATTTAAGAAATGAGACAAATTCCAACAGAAATATTTCAAAATGATACATTAAATAAGTTTAAAAAAAAAATTTTTTTTTCAATTTCTGCAATAAAAAACAAAAAAAAAACAAAATATTTTTACACAGTCGTAAAGAGAATAAAAAGTACTACAAATTTAGTGAAATAAAAAAATATGTTTTCCCTTTAAAAAAATTGCGATGACGTCATTACGCAAAAAGGGAAAAATTGACAACTATCAGAAAAGATGTGCTTTCAAAAAATAAGGTTGAAGTTTTGGAGGATTTTGGCCGCAGATGATCGGAGAATTTTTTATTTGGACCGTTCCACAGCCAACGTTCGCACTGTAGAATTTCTAAAATAAAAACAAAAAAACTACAAAATATTTTACCTACGACAACTTGGATATATGCTCATTACATGCTTGTTAATGATTAGTATATTTTTCTACGGCCATGTTATAATTCATTCATAACGATTCAGAAATTTGAATCATTATGACCATCATAATGATTCTAATTTTCATAATGCAACGAGCTACAAATAATTGCGAAAATTAAACAGCATCGCGTCAACATTGGTCGGTCAGTTGTCACTTTGACATAATACTCGTAACCAGTCAAAATAATTTCCTGTATAATTATAAAATGAGTGAGTCACAGCGACAGTGAGATTTAGTTAACACCACCTGATATACTAGAAAAGGCAAAAGAAGCCTGCGATAATTTACTTCCAACGAAATCCAAGAAGTACTATGAAAAAGCATACAAATTATTGACGGATTGGCAATATAAAACAATTTCTACAATTGTACAGAAATTACTATTATTAATTTTGTTAATCCTGAAAAGAAAAATTCTATTTAATTGTCTATTTATGTTACTATTGCCAATCCTTGTTAATTACTTATCTATTTAATAACCTAGTTTATACATTTTCATAAAAATATATTCTCTTGCATTTTTTTACGATTTACCCCAAGAACAGAAAAAATAAATAAAAACCTAAATGGCTGTAGAAAAAATAATGTATGCAACTCCCACATTATGACTTATCAATGCATTCGTACGAATTACAACACTCGCTCGCATGTTCGCTCGAGTTGTAAACTTCGTACTCATGCGTTAATAAGTGTCATAATGTGGTCGTTGCATAATATACTAGTAGTGCATTGCTCACGCATTTCATTCTCGCATCGATTATCTGTGCTAGAATATATTCCAACACTGCACTGTCACGCGTGAAGTCTAACCTTCAATGTGTCAAAATGACGGAGTAGATTTAAAGATGTTTGCTTCGCCGCTTCTACATACATGGGGCGTTAGTTGTAGTACCTCAGCAAATTTGTTGTTTTCGATGTATGTTTCCATACTATTTATATATACTTTTAAACACTAAGAATGTATAAACTCGAGAAATGATATGAACCATAAATAATGTTGCGGCTGGCGGTTTGGTTTTTGACTTATGAATTGCAAACTTCATACTCGCGAGAAATGTATGTCATTCCATGCTAGTTATACAATATACTATTTACACAGTCGTAAAGAGAATAAAAAGTACTACAAATTTAGTGAAATAAAAAAAAATGTTTTCCCTTTAAAAAAATTGCCATGACGTCATTACGCAAAAGGGGACGATCAGAAAAGATGCGCGTTCAAAAAATAAGGTTGAAGTTTTGGAGGATTTTGGCCGCAGATGATGTGGGAATTTTTTATTTGGAGCGTTCCACAGCCAACGTTCGCACTGTAGAAATCTTCTGTATATTCTGTATATCCCATTCTCCAATTCGTTAAACACGCCCCAGAGTTTCCATTAACAAATTCATTTGTCGAGGAAACAAAAAATAAAAAATTCTTTAAACATTTGATTAAAAATTGCAAAACCCTCGTTTGTATTCCAAGAATTGGATGATAGGATAGGGTCCACCCGCCGGCCTGAGTTTTCACTTACACCTAACCAAGAAAACTTTCATCAAATCACTGGAGTTTCAAAAGTTGCAAGGCCACCAATAAAGAGGGTTTCTGGGTTAAGTTAAAGTGGAAACGAAGGGCTGTGGGTAGGCCCTATCCTACACTCCAACCCATTAAATAGATCCCAGTTTTTCTATAACCAAATTATTTTGTCGAAGCAACGATAAACCGTTTGAATCTTCTCTTATCAATTAATTAACAGTTGTAAAACCCGTGTTTGTGTACCCAGAATTGGAGCACCCACTGCCCCGAGTTTGCACTTTAGCCTAACCAAAAAAACACTGTTGGTTAAAGAAATTTCTTCGTCAAATTAGTGGAGTTTTAAAATTTGCAAAGTCAACAATAAAGAGGGTTAAAGTGAAGTTAAGTTAAAGTAAGCTGCTGTTGAACAACAACCGGCCCTAACTGTTTAAAATGCACTACATTCAAGTGACTGTGCTAAAGATCAAAAAGTAGAAAATAGTAGGCAGTCCTTAAATATTAAGCTAACTAATGGAGGTTTAGGGTTTTGGGGATGGAAAAAAAACTGAAATTTGAATGACACGACTAGAGAATGAATCTTAAATTAATTATTGAATTACAATAAATGTTAACCATTGTTTTCAGTACAAACATTCAAAGCAATTAACCTTAAAAACTTCAATACAAACAAAGAGTACATGCACAGCGCTGGCAAATTCCATGCGGCCACATATTACAGGACGGCAATTAAGTTCGGTCGCCATAAAAAAAGAATGGTAGTTTGGTTATTTTCTATTGTTTTTTCATAAACTTAATTTAAGTTTCATAATAATTCTATTGTAAACATCAAACATTAATAGCTAAAATAAACTCAGAAAGTTTCAAAAATTCCTACACGTGCTTGAATGCAGGCCCGAAGTCTTTTCTTAAAATTATCTACCGTAAATCGCAACACTTTCTCAGCAATAGCAGCCCTGGTGGCCTTAAGGAACTTTTTAGGTCTTTAACTTTAGCATGACATTTTGCACAAGTTGCTGCCTGTAGAATAGCATAAAAAGTCCACCGATTCTCTAAAATGTTGATGTGCCCATGGTTCTACCACGGCCCTTAATACGTTCCTTCAATATATTTCTACGGTCATCGTAGTGCCCTGGTAGATAAACACCAAAGGAAATTTTCCATTCACAGTAATTCCTGCCCAGACCATTACTGACGAGTAATGTGCTAACTTAAAAACGTATCCACCCTTATCACTGGCATCTTCTATGGTACGAGAAATTATTCGAGAATTATAATAATAATAATATCTTTATTTTTTAATAGAGTACAACAAAAATAAAAATAAAGATAAGAGTAGCCGAAGTTCAGACAGGTAACACCTGTTACTGCTCTTCCACTTAATCTACAAGTAACTAAAAATAATTTTACAGAATCCAAAAATATAACATTGCACGAGATTAAATGTACATACGAACAAGTATAAAAATAACATATTCAATTATGTTTATTAAACTATTCATCTATAGTAAAAACTTTGTCAGCTGTAAGTAAGACCGAAATGTACCAATTTCCAAAAGCGTGCCGAAGCAATCTCCTGCACTTTGGTACCATATTATCTGCTGTATTTACAGGCAGTAAATGGACTTTCTGACTTCATTTTAACTATCTTTCCAACAATAGTCCTGATGCTCTCTCTGCTTATTCCAAGTTCCATAGCAATCTTTCGCATCGATTAGCTTGGATTTCATCGAATTCTGTCGGTGTGTTTACTTTGGGGAAAATGGGCTGAAATTTGTTTTGTAGACATAGTTTTTTGAGCAGAGTTCAGAAATGTTTGTTTTAACTCTGGGAAACGTAAGCGGGAAAAGCTATGCCCCCTTAAAGTTTCCCATGTTCGATGGACAACTCGCTCAAAATTTCTTCATGAAAATATCATGTTGGTTTTATTAAAAATGCGTAATTTTCATTAGTTCATCGTCCCACCGCAACTGAAGCGTGGCGTGTCGAAATAAACACTCTATTAAGGTATCTGTATTCCAACCGTCTTGAGCTGGCCATATGGACTTGTCTACGAAGCCAAACAAAAAAAAGCTATCTCTGAACTATCATTGCGTTAACAATTGACACGAATTTTGAATTGTTCTGTTGTCACATTTGCAATTTCTTTATTTGTGTTCCAGTTTTGTAGGTGTTTCTATTTTTTGGGAAAGGTGCCCCTACCAAACATAAACACATGCATGTATCTTTAACCGGGATCCTGACCACACAAATTCATCCGGTAAAAATTAGGGACTTTAATCAATGACTCAATGGCAATGCAATAAATATTTATCCATTAAGGAAGATATGAAATGTTTTTTCCCAAAATTGATAGGGTTACAAACCGAGGTCCTCTGGCCCAAGGTTTATAAGCCATCTCCCGTGGTGCATACAATATTTGATTTTATAGTTATATATTAGTAATTAGTAAAAATATTCAGTATACTGATCTGGAATATGTATTTACATGGTTGCTATAAGTTGGTTTGAAAACAAACAGCTTGCATTTCATGAACTAACGTTTATTTCATTTGATTTGATTTGACGTTAATGCTTTAACAAAAAATATAAGGTTGTAAATAAAATAGTGAACAAACCTGGGCGAAAAGTTTAATTCGTCATTACCTACCAGTTAATGGTTGCAAATGGTAGGTGCTTATGCTTAGGTTAGGGTGAGGTTAAGGTTGCCCCCCTTGAGACCAGCTAGTAGTTTTACCCGCAGTAGATTAGGTGACGGCTAAGCCATCATGAACGCATAGGAAGTAGTTATATGGGCTCGCTGTGGTCAATGGCGGAGCAGAGCGAGCCCGCTTGCTTATGCTTTGGTTAGGGTGAGGTTAAGGTCCCTCCCCTTTAAACTGGTTAATAGTTTTACCCGCAGCGGATTAGGTGACTGCGAAGCCTTCATGAATGCATAGGAAGTAGTTATACGAGGCTCGCTGTGGTCAATGGCAGAGCGAAGCGGATATGGTCATAGCAGGATTTGGCAAGTTGCCACGTACTTTCACTTTAAACACACTAATAGCACTATAGCACACAAGTGGAAATAATAGTAGAAGTTACTAGAACGTAAATAAAAGAGATTTCAAACAAATCAGTGAACTTGTAACTGTGTGAAATTCAACTAGAAATTCAATTAATTTAAATGTAAATGTTGACTATTTAACCTCTTAACATACACTTTCTAATCATTTAGTGCGTTCGAATTAACTCCAGCTGTTATTTTTTATAATTCTTGAGTATGAAGAGCTTAAGCTAATAATGCTTTAAACTTTTACATTACTAAAGTTAAAATAGTCTCTTGGCACAAATTTTAATGTCAATCAATTGTTTTTCAAAGTCACCTTCGATTTTTATTTAGCAAAATGACTATTGGAATGGTTGATAAAACGAGTTTTATGCAAATAACTTTTAATGTGTTAGGAATTGGGATAGGGTTTTAACTAGGAAAAATGTTTGTTTTTTAATTCGGCATGGAATGACGTAAAAATATACAGGGGCTCCAATTTAAAATAAGAAAAACAATGTGCTTTAAACTTTGTAAAGTTTTGACACTAAATTTTGGACACCCTGTACAATTCATATCAATCAAACTTGGTTAACTGGACTATCAGACCTTATTTAATAAGTACCTTGTACGATTTTATTAACGAGACACTATTTTTATTGTTTTAATATTTTTTTTTAATAATGCAAAACTATTTTTTAGTTTTTTTTGCTGATATCACTGAATCGATTTCAATAAAATTATCGGAGTATGTAGGCAATCATAAAAGGTACCCAAATAAGTAATAAAATATATAGCATGTAATTTAAAAAAATATATTATCAAGACGTCACACTTTTTTGGGACACCCTGTATAATCGAAAATATTTTTTTGAAATGCATCCTAGGATACAGATGTATTCTGCAAAATATCTAAATCCTAACTTAATTAGTAACTGAGCTATAGAAGACGGAAAGTGAGATGCACGGCCCTGTATACGTGGTAGAATCAATATTTTATGTTCTATGAATTTATCTTTCCATGTCTAGATAAATTAAATTAAAAATTAATCCTATAATACGCTTTTCTGATATAAACAATTTAATTCACTTGATATGCCCCGTACAGTTACAATTGAAGGGTCCAATGCAACAAACAGCCAAGTCCACTGTTATAAAATTTATCGGAAATGAAAAGAACGTTTAAAACTTTGTATAACAATTAATAAATAACTTTGAATATAGCAAGTTATAGACACAGCCACACCTAATGTATATATCAATTTTAGTTAATTTTGAATTTATAGTTTTACCTACTCCCACTTTGTAATTGATGAATTACCGAACTGTTTTCACCAATCGTAAGCGACCCATTATGAATATATAGATCATATATAAATGTTAAATGTTGTACATAAATGTGTAACATGTACTATTACCACTTATGTACCTCGCTATATTATATACTTATTAGCCAATTACAATGAACGCCCGCCGAGTCCCTCTGCATTCATCTGTTCGTCTTTAAATATGAAAAGTGACAGTGACATTTAAACGTCAGATTACAACTTATTGGTTAAAACATTAACCGACACAATAAACTTCACGCCATGCCTTATTGGTACTTCCATCGCAATGGTATCTTGGTAGATTAACACTTCAGAGTGAGTACAACGATCCTTATAGTTTAAGCGATTAAATGTAAGGTCGAAGGTAAAGCATAGTACATAACGCGAGTTGTAAGGCAATTACGCGCTCGTGAAATTACGTTACTCGCCGCTACGCGGCTCGTACGCAATTTCTTTCACTTGCGCGAAATTTGCTACTTACAACTCTAGTTATGTAATATACTATTAGAGATATTTAAAAAAAATTGATGGACTTAACCTGTTCTTGCACAGTTTTTTAATAACAAAAATTTAAAAAGTCACACAAAATGGAAATCTACAAGAACATTTAATTTATCAGAACAGCATGAAATTAACATGGATATATAAAGTTAGAAAATATTTTAGTTGCATATTTTAGTTTTGTGGTTCAGTCGTCATGGCTGTATTCAGACACAGATGATTGATGCTCCTCCGATTGAAAAGCTCTGTGGTACCTCTCGATGTCATCATAGAACCACATATCAGCCTTTGGTACATAGTTACTGCCTAAATTCATAACATGTTCAAATTTCTTCTTTTTTAATTGTCGTTTCCCTGTGTATAGCTTTTCGTGGCTACTTGGTAATGTTAGTGGCTCCGAAACCCTCCTCTCAAGGATACTAAAATCTTGAAATACTGGAAATGATACACTTTCACTGCATTGTAGTACTGTTATAGTTTCTTGTTGTTCGTAACACATTATTCTGTATTTCGATATCGTAAACTTAGTATTTTTTCTTGAAGGATTTTTAACAAAGAACTTTTTGAAGTGTTCGTAAAAGTTGTAAAACATATCTTGAACATAGTTTGAACTACATAAAACTTCTTGCTGGATGTCTTAATAATATTGACATAATCCCGAGGAAGATAAATTTTATCATATTTTCTTTTTTGGATTTTAATGTGCCTAAAGCTGCAGTCGCAGGGCAGAAAGCTATGTCCTGTTTCAAGGTACCTGTGCTCAGGGTTCGGACGATATATATCATCGGATATATATCATGGATATTTATGAAACACACAATACCAAAAAATTCCCCCGTTTCTCAAATTTTTCCAGTTGCAACAATATGAATAGTAAGCATGTGCTCTAATATAAACTAGAGATGGGCGAAATGACTCTTTTTTGTCGGAAAGAGTGGATTTTTGAAGTGACTCACGACTCTGTTAAAAATGAAAAAGTAAGTGTGACCAAAAAAAAAACAAAGAAAAGGTCCTCACTTTGAAAATTCTTCAATTTATCCCTGAAAACATAGTGAACAGCAAAAAAGTCCTTATTTAAAAAAAATTCAATTTGATGTCAAATATTTTAACAATTGAAATGTTATTTTTTTACTATTTGGTAAGCAACTGTGTTTGTGTGCAATAAATAAATATAATATAAATAAAGTATGTGCATTATATAATTAATAAGTCATATAAACATTAATATTAATGACCAAGAATAAATATCAAGAAGTTGATATATATCGGATATATATCCGATATATATCCGATATATTGATATTTATATAAATATCGGATATTTTCCGAACCCTGCCTGTGCTGTATCATTCGTATTTTTTTACTTTCAACTAGAGTGTAGAAAAACTGAGTGAGGATATAGTTTTTATTCTGCGAGTAGCAGTTGTCAGAGAAAATGTACAAATCAGTGATATTTGATGCAAAGTGTGTGTTAATAAAATGCAGTAAGATACTTGCTACCTCATTTCGTCCTAACGTTTCATCATAAACATACAAAAAGCGAGAAAACAAAAATTGTATATCCATAGCTGAGTTTTATACATGTCCCCACTCGGTGATACTGGTAACGGCAGGTTCTGTTGAAAATCAAAAAATATAACTTCAATATTGGGATCACGTTTTCATAATGCTGTCTTATCTTTTATATCAGCATAAAATGTATCTACATGCAGATTTTTATCGTTCGTAGTTCTTCGTAAGACTCAGCAGCATTGATTTTCTTTTCCAACTTATCACACTTTTGACAGGTGTCGGATTTCGGGTTTCCAAAGGATATCTTATAATTTTCAGTGCAAAATTTTCTGAAGTACCCGTATTTTACCACGGGATTGCATGGTTTGTTTTGAAGATGCAGTTGATACTGCTCTGGTTCATGTTTCTAAATATATAGTTGATGCATTTTTGCAATATTTAATTGTGGGGAAAGATAATAATGGTGCATATTATTCTTTCTGCTATAATGTGACTTTTTGGAAAACTCAAAATGTGTTGGCGAATTCTTTCTTCAATATGTTCAAGCAGTTTGTTTGGTCTATTATTGTGTTTGCCTCTTTTGTCTTCCGGAGGAGTTCCCTGTCTAAAGTGTATGTGTTGCTGCAAGCGATCAAGCCGGCTCTTGGTAATTGCATGTAAAGCTAAAAATGCTGTCTTGCAAACTTTCAGAGTCGTGCCTTCATGACGAACCTATAATTTATTGTTAAATTTAATTAAACAGAACAAGAAGCAAAAGTAATAAATAGTAAAAAATGTTTGCCATGCTTTTCTCCTGAATGAGGCCTTTTTCGTTCTACAGGTTTACTATGAAGAAGGCCATACAAATGAGCATCCTGAATGTCTTTTGTTGATATGGCATAAAAATCTCTGAAAATTTTAGCACAGCCTATCACACCAATTTTATCAAAGCACTGCATTTTACAGTTGCAGCTATCTCCAAGAACTTTCTCTTGTGTTAATTTTCCAGCCGTATTTATATAACTTTCGCCCCTGGTTCGCTTTTGCTTGCGAATGTTTCTTTTCCAGGATGACTTATGTATGAGGCGCTTTTTACCTGGTTGTGCCAGTTTTGTTGAACCAGCAGAAGTGCCAGCTTCTTCCAAATGTACAGAATGCTCTGAATCCTCATTAGTTCCAAACTCCGCAAAACCTTCCTCGGACAAATCATCTTCTTGAGTTTCAGTATTGAGGTTATGTTTATAATTTTCTGGTAAAAACCCATCGCCACTAAACTGAAATACATTTTCTTCTGAACTAGATGACGTAGTGGGAACCGTAATTGTTTTTTTAACAAAGTTAGGTACACACAACTTGTAAAAGCACAGTAATAATGTTTATTCACAATCACTATAATAATATGCATATTTTTAACCTCGAAAAAGTTGGGATATTAGCGATTCCCTCTTCGAGATGGGTAATATTCTATTACTAACGTCTATTTCGAGGTACAGAAACATTTTGCGAACCTCTATTTCGAAATACAGAAACAGTCAATTGTCAGTTTATATAAACGTCAAATTGACATCAATCATGCGCTCGGTTCTCCAACGAATCTACTCTGAAGTGAATTTTACAATTCTGTTTAATTATGGATTACCACGTCATAACGGTCGCAACCATCCTCTTCATTAAGTACTTCTTATTTATAAGTGGATATTAATGATTTGTGCTCTTACACGAAACGGATTTATGCATATCTCAGGTTGGCAACATCCCAACAACTCATCAAGTGTCAAAACCGTAACCTCATAATAAATGCGCCTTCACAACAACCCGCGGACAGTAACGAGGACGGGAACGGAGGCGAAAATATAGCAAGCTTCTCGTTCCCGTTACCCGAAATTAGTTATTAGTTATGTCAACATGCGAATCATTTAACTTTTGGTTCCCGGAAGTTGTTGCGTTTACTTTTGTCCGTTACGTGAAATGCACGTTTACCCCATTTTATGTCAATTGCCGTAAGTCGTATTGAATTACATCATTATCTGCTGGTGGCTCGGGTTCTCCACGTAATCTAGCTGTATTATGTAATACACTACTTACCACAATTATAAAAAGTGTGGTACTGAGGTTTAAGTGACACCCATACGTCAATTTTTTTACGAATTAAATATGTCCGACATTGAAATAAATATGTGTACCAAAATCAAACAATTTTACTTTTATCATTACATTTCGTGATTGTGAATAAAATAGTATACATACCTCGCGGGAACACAATTCCAGCCTTGCGCAATTGCAAACCTTGGCGTTTCGCGCCTCGGTTTGCAATCTATGCCCTCGGCTGTAATGATGTTTATCCCGACTCGGTACGTAATATACTATTACAGAATAAGCGTACTGCCAAACGTTTGCAAACCAACTTTTGAGTGCAAGAACAGGTTAAGTCCAGGACTTGGCTTGTTATTGCACAGTATGAAAAAGTAGGCCATCTATTAATCACTGCTGTAATGCGTAGTGCATAACTTAGAGACCCGGTTCTTGGATGGGATGATAAAGCATTTGAAACTGTGCAACAATCAACCCCCAACTAATTTTTACCCAAAAGTGGACTTGGCTGGTTCTTGCATTGAACCCTTCAATTGTCAGTATGCTAGGGCATAATAGATGTTTAAAATACTAGGTAGATAGATTGAGTTAATTTTTTAGCCCCGAGATAAAAAAAAACCTTTATTAATTTTACCACAAATGTAATCTATGTAGGTATTGATTTATTATAACTCCCAAATATTTAGTAAATGTAGCCATTTTTATCATTTTTATTATTGAATTGAAAAGTAGAGATTGCATTTTTATAATAAATATTTGATAGGTGAATGATTTCAGTTCTTCGGATTGTCTTATATGGTTTATATTCAAAGTTTTCTAAGAAGATAGTAGTTTTTGAGATACAGCGCCCGCAGAGAGACAATTTTCAAAAATGATTGGAATCGTCTCAAAACGAATATTTCCTTTGAAATTTAGAATTTGCAAATCACGATAAAAATACTTTCTCGTACTTCGTACGTAGGAATTAAAATGAAACATTACACGGCTTGCCATTATCGCCGAGGCAATAATAAACCGGATAAGTGATTTCCGCTCCCACATTTGCTTATCAACGTTTTATTGATTTAATGGTGCAATTTTATTATTTACGCTATCAACAAGGAATTTGGATCTATTTTCCCATGAGCATAACCATTAGTAAATAAGAATACAATTGAAAATTAATTATTCCAAAAAGTAAATGCCTAGATTTTTATAAGAAAGTACCATTCGTTCATAGCCTAAAAAGCCATATCTAACAACAGTATATTACGTAACAAGAGTTGTAAATAGCAAATTACGCGCAAGTGAAAAAAATTGCGTGCGAGCCGCATAGCGCGAGTAACGCAATTTCACGAGCGGGTAATTGCTTTGCAACTCGCGTTATGTACTATACTGTATCTACGACCAAACTCACCTTACTTTATATTTCTCCAGTCCATAAATATTTCTTAAACATTCTTGTATGGCGAGGCTTAGCAGAGAGAAAATTGTTGGCCGCTTATTTGATCATTTTCGATGTGATGTTACTGGACATTATTTATCTAGCAGGGATTGAAAATAATTTTATTAGCAATGGTTCCATATTGCATTATTTGGTTCTTACATCTAGATTTCATTACATTTCAATGAGAATATGTGGAAAAAATTACAGCTTCGGTGCGAGTGATATGACGTTTCACAACCACGGACTACTATATTTAATAATAATGTAATAACTCTCAACCAATAAAAAAAACGTAAACGGAACGCACATGTGTGCTATGATAACACACATGTACCTTTCATTTACAAGCGGGCTATAACATACGTGGGTGTTACGGTGTATTTACACAGTCCCTGAATTGTACGATAATGGGCATTTACAGTAGTGGTCGTAGATAAATAGTATATTATTAAACGAGTGAGAAAGTTGGCCATTACCACGAGGGTGAAGTTTGCAACAAGAGCCGTAGGCGAGTGTTGCAATTCACCAGAGTGGCAATGGCCAACTTTCTCACTCGTTTAATAATATACTTTTTCGCATCATATTAAATAATTACCTAAAGATTTTTCTGTTTGTATTAAATTATAACGAAGAATTTTTCTATTTGGAAATTGCGGCAGTTCGCTGACAAAAAAAGAATCGTAACCATAGGAACAACTAAACTGTTGGGCAATGAAACCGCTATCATTTGATTGGACGTCACCTGTTGGGCAATGAAATTGCTATCATTTAATTGGACGTTACCTGTGGAGAAAATGATTCGGCCGAATAATGGACAACTTTCTCAATCAAAAACGATTTAACATCGTTTATATTATTTAATAAGATGCGAAAATAGTAATTTACGTAACAAGTTCCGAAAGTGATATTTTACGGGATGAGTAGGAAGTTTCCAGGACGAGCCGTAGACGAGTCCTGGAATCCTGCGAATCCCGTAAAATCACTTTTGGAACGAGTTACGTACAATATTTTTTCTGCAGCCGTTTTTTTATGTTAAAAAACCTAAAACACACACGAATGTTATATGACAAGCGCTGTCATAATTAAATACGAAGTTCATGTTTTTGTCAAGGCTGCCTAGATATATACGCAGAATCGTCCCGAAAGTAACAAAATGCGTCCCGAAAGTATAGAAATCGTTCCGAAAGTGAAACAAAATCGTACCGAAAATAACAACTTTCGGAACGATTTATGTAAAGTGGTACTTTCGATTTAATAAATCGTACCGAAAGTTTTATTTTCGGGACGGCTGCAGAAAAAAATGATTACATAATTAAATGGAGTTTCCATAAATAAAGTTATTATTATATTACTAGCCCAAGTGACCGTTTTTCAACGAGTGTGATTATTTTTCCTGTACTATGTATTTGTGCCGGGCGTACAGTTGCGTATATGAAGTTGCATACGATAGTATGGAGTTATGGCCCTGAATAACAAAATTGCACATAGTACACAGGGAGAAATAATCATATTCGTTGAAAAAAACGACAATATTCCTCATGTAAATGACAGAAATTAGGCAAATTTTGATTTTTTTTGAGACAATAAAAGGACATACGAATGAACGGTTTGCGGATAACGGTTGCCGATGTTTTCAACTTTGTCCTAATTTTTTTTTTGTTACAAGAAAGAAACAAAATGGCGCCCGTTATGTACCGGTATTTGATGTTCTAGGAATATGGTCCCACTGCGTGCATCCTAGCGCCCAAAAACCGATCTGAAATCAAAAATCGACTACATTATCCAAAACTTCATTAAATTTGTGGGGCCTTATACTTAATGAAAGTGAGAAAGTTTAATCGAGATATACACTTAAAAACAATTAGCTTTAAGGGTGTAAGGAAGAAAACGTATTTATTATTTTCCATGTGTTTTGTTTGGGGTGAGGTTACGTAGTAACAGATTTAGTAACCACCTGGGACATAATTAAAATACACGACAAATCGTACAAATAAATAATATGTTCATTATTTCTTCAAAAATGAGACGGGGGGATATATTTTTGTATTCTAAGTGGCTCTACCAATAAAATGTTTCACGAGCCGCCACTGATATCCCAAGAACTCCCGAATATGCACGACAACAACGTGAATACTGGTGACTGGTGAGACACCGATTAATTGTAGATCGGCATACCCACCGACCCACCAGAATTTTTCAAAACCTCAATTGTTGAGGTCGCTGAACACGAATTTGAGATTAGATTTAAAAATTTCAAAACAGCGGATCCAATATGGCGGACCTAAAAAAATTTAGATATATGGGTTGTCATGGTCGCTGAACACTAATCTGAAGTTAGATTTGCCAAATTCAAAATGGCGGACCAAAAATGATGGATTGACCATTTCAACCAAAATTTAGATATACGGGTTTTCACGGTCGCTGAATACTAATCTGAAATTAGGTTTGTAAAATTCAAATAGGCGGATCCAGTATGGCAGATCAAAAATGATGTATCGACGAATTTTAACCAAAATTTAGATCAAAGTGTTTCTCGCATCTTATTAAATAATATAAACGTTGTTAAATCGTTTTTGATTGAGAAAGTTGTCCATTACTTGGCCGAATCATTTTCTCCCAGGGTGACGTCCAATAAAATGATGGCAGTTTCATTGCCCAACAGATGTCAGCCAATGAAATGACGACGATTTTACTTTCTCAACAGTTTAGTTGTTACTACGGTTACCATTTGTTTGTGTAAACACGTATTCATAAACGTCATACTGCCTCCAGCGGAGTGCCGCAGTTGCAATTTATCGAAATGAAAACAAGAGGACGATACAATTTAATATAAACAGAAAAATCTTTAGGTAATTATTTAATATGATGCGAAAAAGTATAGTATTAAACTCGTGAGGAAGTTGGCCATTGCCACTCTGGTGAATTGCAACACACGCCTACGGCTCGTGTTGCAAACTTCACCCTCGTAGCAATGGCCAACTTTCTCACTCGTTTAATAATATACTATTTTCTAACCTATCGTCTCACGACGGCGCGGGCGGCGACAATACTTCGATCAATAGACTCTGGAAAGTTTTGTAATGCGCAGATCAAATAACACTTTCACACCAACATTCTAGACAATTTAGGGCCGGTTTCATCAACGTCAAATAAATCGACAAATAGTTATTCCATGAATAACATTTATGGTCTAGTTAAATATGTTTACGTTTCACCAACACATTTCTGACTAGTTAACTATTCAACGAACAAGAGAGGTTGCTTGTAGAACTGGCTTTATTATTCGACAATTCTCCATAAACAGCAGGTTCTGGTGGTGACTCAAAAGCTGAAAATTTAATTTGTTTTTTTTTTTCTACAAATTCTACGGAAGTATAACCTACATGTCAATGGATTGTATCTACGATATCATTTTATATGATGTTCACTGTTCAGATAACTCTTGATTCACATAATAGAATTATTGCTCTATTTGACTTTTTAAATTCCCCTTTTTGGCGCGGTAACATAACCTATAACCAGGTGTGTTATTGTGTATATTATTACTGCCACGTGAAATTGTGAAATGTAAGGCGAAAAATGAAACGTCCAGTGGCATACAATTTTATAGTAATGAGTAATTGGTTCATTGAACTGAAAAATTTCAATTACTCAAAAATGTCCGATTAAATTGATAATTTCTTCAACACGTTCCTTTGACAATCGAAATCTCTCTTTACAATCTACATAATCGTATTATGCAGATTTATTTTCTCTAGACTAAACGCAGAAAAAAACTACCGCTGGCATATATTTTCTTCGTCAGGTGATAAGGTCGATGATGATGAGGTTAAAATTCTATAATTGTGATTTATGCATTTTCTGCAATTTACTATTATTCTATAGTATAATATATACCTGGTATACATCAATGCTTTAATACAGTGGTGGGGAAACTTTTTTTAAGACGGGCCATTTGTAATAACTAGACAATCGTAGCGGGCCAAAGAATAATGCTTAATCGTTAACTAATTTATGTGTTCTATAAACATGTACATATATTATTACATACACTTATTATTTTAATAGTAAAAAAGCAAAAGGTAACAAAATTATAAGCACAAAATATAAAATGAATTTAGTGTAGTTCTTGATGTGAAGTATTATCACTTTATTTTCTCGTGTCATTACTGGTTGATGGTGCATGAGAAAAATGAAATTGAGACTGTTTCATCAAAATTTCATCATAGTCCGTTTCCATTTGCGAAGCAGAAATTCTTAAAACTAATGAAAGGTGCTCATCTGTAATTCTGTTTCTTAAAGAAGTTTTCCTAAGCTTCATTGTTGAAAAGATTTGTTCGCATATATAAGATGAGCCGAACATTGTCATTATCTTCATTGCATGAGTAATTAGATTTGGGAAATTATCTGGACTTAAATTTTTATAAAATTCTAGTAATGGTACTGTATGAAAAGTTTGTTTCAGGAGAGTATTACAGTTCAGTTCTATTAACTCAAGTTGAAATTTTGCATCAACTTCTTCGTAATTAACATTGAATGGGGTCGCAAAAATAGTAAACTCTGGTTCCATTTTTCTAAAGTCCTGAAATCTCCTTTCAAATTCTGTAGATAGTTTTCTCAAATTAATTTCGTATTTTTTAATCTTATTGTTTGATATAGTGAATTTTAAAGATTGTATTCTTGGAAAATGAGAAAAATCAGATTTAGAGATCTGATTAGCAAATAATAATAACTGTAATTTGAAACTTTTCAGGTATTCCCAAATATCGTGAAGAAACTGATTTTTTCCTTGCAATTTGAGATTAAGTTTATTCATGTGTACGAGGAGGTCTGTGAAAAAAGCGAAATCAGAAAGCCACGTTTCGTTTTCTAAGACGTCAAATTGATTATAAATGTCTTTATCAAGAAGAAAATTCACAATATCGTCTTTTAAATCCCAAATTCTTTCAAATACTTTTCCAGCACTTAACCAACGAACTTTTGAATAATACAGGATATCGGAATGCTCAGCATGTACGGACTCCAAAAACTGTTGAAACTGGCGATGTAATAATCCTCTGGAACGAATCATATTTACCAGTTTTACAACAATATTAAGTATATCGTCAATATCTAAAGCCGATTTACAGAGAGCATCCTGAAGTATAAGGCAATGCAAAAAAACAACATCATTTTCCGGATACTTAGAATTAAATTTCCCAACAAATCCTTGATTGATTCCAACCATATTAGGAGCACCATCTGTAGCTTATCAATAGGTAAACAAAGTTTATCGATGCAATTTTCAAATTCACAAAATATATCGGCACCAGTCGTTGTTCCTTTCATTGACTGCAGCCCTGCAAGTTCTTCTGTAATTTAAAAGCGTTGATTCCTCTTACAAATATGAGTAACTGCGCAGTATCGCTGATATCTGTACTTTCATCTATGGTAATTGAATAAAAAATATTTTTTTGAGTTTTTGTAGTCAGTTGTGAAATTAGATTTTTATCAATATTTTCAATTCTCTCGGTGATTGTTCTTCTTGAGAGAGACAGTGACTGAAAATCCTTTTTCTTGTCAGGACACATAATATCATGCTCTGCTTTATAAATTCACCATCTGAAAATGCTTTATTAGATTTAGCAATATTATAAGCCAACACATAACTGGCTTTCGTAGCGCATCTTTGAGAATGATTAGCTCTCTGAAATAATTGTTGTTGACTTGATAATTTTTTTATTAAATCTTTCGATTTAATTTTTTTCACCTCTTCACTTAACGATGAGTAGGAGTGGTTTTCATGTTTGCTCTTGAAATGGCGTTGAATGTTATATTCTTTTAAAACTGCAACAGTTGTATTGCAAAGTAAGCACACAGGTTTTTCTTTAAATAAAGTAAAGAAATATTTCCACGTCCATTCTTCTTTAAAAACTCGACATTCTGAATCCACTTTTCTTTTTTTAACATCCATTTTAGACGTTACCTACTACGGAGAACAACACACAGAAACGCAATTGACGAAAGCTTACTGCTAACTAATGCTCTTACGCGGCAGTTTGTTGAGGCACTGGGAGTTTGGGGGATTACACAAACAATTACTCGAGTCACAGCGGGTCGTTGCAGATGACTGACTAAGTCGCTAACTAACTGATCTTTGGGCGGCCTCGCTTGTATTTATACCTACCTGCGAGAGTGTCTGGAAGTTTCGAGCGAAGATGAGTCATCTGTTTAGGTCGGATGGATTTGTCCAGAATACTATTGTGTTTTGAATATCGCCGCAGGTAGTTTTTATGCGGGTCGTCACATTACGAAGTAAGAACGCGTTCAAACATTCTCACGACGGCACTCTTAAACGGGCCGGATTAAACCTTTCCGCGGGCCGGACTTGGCCCGCGGGCCGTAGTTTCCCCATCACTGCTTTAATATATTGAACTTTAACTTTACGTATTTTGGTTTAAAAATGCGTTCAATTTAAGGTTAGGAATCTCTGAATAAATTTTAACTGTAGAAAAATCGATGAATAACTTATGTGTCGATTTAATCAACGAATAGCGTTATCTTACGTTGGTGAAACAAAAACTGTCCATTTTATTTGATGAATAAATTTAATCGTTGAATAACGTTTTAACTGTCGTTGGTGAAACCGGCCCTTAGCCTATCCGAAAATGCTAAAATAAAAATCGTTTTTTTTTTTAATTTTTACATGAGAACCTCCTCTTAATATTCAAACGTACTTTCTTATGAAAAATGTAAGCATTTATTTTCTTGAATAATTAATTTTCAATTGTATTCTTATGTACTAATGAATATGCTCATGGAATCCCGGTATTGCCTATAATAAACCTATAAGGTCGATAAAATAACTACGCAGAATTCCTGCACTATAGTTTTAGTAGTGATATCAACTGGCAAACAGACAAACATTTACCTGACAAGCAGATTTTTGTGATTGTAATATTATGGAAAAAATTATAATAAATGGTATTTGTAAGAGAGTTTGCCTAACTGGCTATCGATCTGGAGATCCTTCGGCTGCGTAGATTTGTGTATGTAACTAACCTTGTTACATCAGAGGCTCACCCTGTCTTTCTGAAGCGCCATTAATTGCATCCTAATGGCGAATGGTACCGTTGCCTTACTAGAATTACTGAAATCGATTACGCCAATCATCGACGTTTTACAGATCTTGAATTTTATTTTTCTTATTTAAATCTGGCCATCAACACATGAAGTGAACGAACCTACTTATTAGATTAGTGACGGCTCGCGGGTTGACTCATGGTACGGCCGAGGTAGCTAAGGTGGCAATACAGATTAGGTAGGGTTGGTTGCAGAGACTTCTGGCGTCGTGACCGCACCCAGTGGTGTATTGGTAAAATAAGAAGTAAGGGAACGCATGGTGAGAGCAAAGAAGTAAGGGAACGATGGTGAGAGCAAAAAAATAGTCCGCGACTTTCCACAAGCAGCTTGCTAAACGTTTTTCGGAGATCATCTTATTTTAAGCAAACTATTGTTTTCCTTGTAAGCTTTTTTTTTAATTCTTACTATACAAAATATTAACAAACACAAACGCGTTCCGTTTCTGAAAAAAGGTGCCGGAACGTCGTTCCTCCACGTTCCCCCTCCAATACACCACCGACCGCAACTATCTGTATTACCACCTCTGCTATCTCGGCCGTACCATGAGTCACCTCGCAAGGCGTCACTGTAGTAGATATCTAAATACGGATTCATCCCGTCTAAACAATATACACAATATCAAGTCTATTAAACGATAATTCCCATTTCGCAAATTGTTGATTTTTTCGTACACATCAGGCGATACAACTTCTCGATCATCCTCTACCTTCACACACTATTATATTTCTGTATATAACTCTTGGCAGACTGAAAATTAAGCCGTGAGCCGACTCGAATATCGACCCCCCTCGTTCTTTGTCTGGCCACTCTCGGGTATCAGAAGACCCGGAGGGGTCCTTCGGTGGAGCGTATCGGAGGGCCGGTGGCATGGGAAAAAGTGATCTGTCCCTTAGAAACAGGTTACCGCATAATTAATCGAGCATTTGCATAATGCTTCGTGAGATACGGAAAAAATAGAATGAATTGCGAACGGGATCAATTGTACGTTCGTCTGTGTACATGATGCCATTCACTTCCTCATTGAACACACGAAAGATGCGTTTATGGAGATTAAAAGAATTATGCTTGGTTGGTCTTGTATGAGTTGAGTACGTTTTTAAACTGACCAAACTGTCAGACGGCGCTTTTTGCTGGTATTGGTAAACAAATGCCGCGGGAACATGCCTTTTTGGGCTCTTCTATTGTTAGTAACACTATTTTGCACTGACAACTTTAATACCAATTGATAATAGTAAATCATATTCGCTATTATTAAAACGATATTGCAACAACAAATACAAATTATCTCTTCTAGTTAATATGCAATAACAACTAACACTTGTAGGTATAGGTTAAAAAATGGTGATGTGGCCATCATGTTACTTTCTCCGACTTGATGGTGTCATAGCCATTTGTATTTACGTTTTCATGGTTTATTTTCAATTGAAATCATATTTTAAATGTACATCGAGCGTTGTGTAAACTCGGATGAATCTGACGTTTAAAACATCAAAATTATGGAAGATGAAAAAATTATACTTCAAATTCAAAAACTCAGTTTACTCAAACATAAATTTGCTGTAACTATTATCGTTTTATAACTATAAACAAAAATAAAAAAAAAATCATAAATTTTTTTCTCGAATAACAATGATTTTATGAAAAATGTTTTCAAACAAAATAAGCTCGTTTATTTGTTGTCATAAATATTTTTTAAAATGTTTTCGTGATATTTTTCATATTTAAGAAAATATTGGCAAAAAACAAAAAACAGTTAAGGTAAACACCCACTTCCGGTGTACGCAATTTTACCAAAAACTTTCCAATTCTTCGGATTATCAAATAAGACGTACGTTCAAAGTTTCATATCAATTGCTCTATTAGTTTTTGAGATACAGCGCGCACAGACACACACACAGACACCATTTTTTTCAGAAATTGTTGAAATGGCATGTAGGGACCCCAAACAGATATTTCCGTAAAAATAATTTTTGAAAAAAAAATCACAATACTTTCTCGTACTTCGTAACGGAGAAAGTAAAAATTCAAAAACTCAGTTTACTCAAAAACTAAAGGGATTCCGAAAAAAACTTATTCTTTATAAGATGTTCATTTTAGCATTCTCTACAATTATTATTAACATGAATTTGCTGTAACTATTATCGTGTTATAATTATAAACCAAAAATTAAATTTAAAAAAAAAATATTTTCTCGAATAAAAATGATTTTATGAAAAATATTTTCAAGCAAAAGATGTTAATTTATTTGTTGTCTTCAAAGTTTGTTTAAATGTTTTTGTGATATTTCATATTTAAGAAAATATAGGCAAAAAACAAAAAAAATAGTTAAGGTAAACGCCCACTTCCGGTGAACGAAATTTTACCAAAATCTTTTCAGCTCTTCAGATTATCAAATAAGCCTGATGTTCAAAGTTTTATATCAATTGCTCCATTAGTTTTTGAGATACAGCGCACACAGACAGACATACACACAGACACAAAAAAAAAATCCAGAAATTGTTGAAATGGCATATTTCCGGATATTTCCGTAAAAAAAAATTTTGAAAAAAATCACGATCACAATTCTTTCTCGTACTTCGTAACGGAGAAAGTAAAAATTAAAATCTCAATTTTGGCGAAGTAGAACTTGACATGTAATATTGATCTATTTCATTTATTACACATGAAAATATCTTGACAGGTTTTTTAATCCTAGTAAATTGGCCTTATTTTGGCGCTTCAATTAACAAAATCGAACATTATGTTCGGAAGTACTGCAATTTCGAAAAATACAAATCACAATTTTCAAGACTTACTGCTCGAAATACGTGAAAAATCCAAAGATTTTACATCATAAACTTGAGTTCCCGCTGAGTGTTGTGGTAAACACGATCATTGTACCATCTTCCTTTGCCGTGCCAAAGAAGGCAAGAAGTACACCTGTACTTTTACGCGACCACTACTTCTACCACTTGTTGCAGAAGCATTAAATAAATTTAATAAAAAATATTTATAGTCTTAGTCAGGGGGGGCTCGTCACCTAGAGACAAGGAGCCATGGCACCACCTCCAATTTCAAGCTCAGCAAGAATTTTGTTATCAATTCTGAAAATACCGATTGGTCATTTTAAACGGTGCCTGCGAAAGTTTAATGAGAAGAGAAAAATTGCAACGCATTTGTATCCCAATCCAATGCAACATTTGTTGTACATTGAGTTACAATTCATTTTAACATAGTAGTTACAAGCAGGCGCTGCTAACAAAGGGTTCCGCTGAAAAAATTCAAAAACTCATGAAAATAGAATTTTTTTCAAAAAACAACGTGATGAATGCGTTTTTAATTGCAAAAGTGGTCAAAACCGAGAACTGGCAAAATCGTGGGATACGTCTACAAATAAAAAAAAAGAGACAAATTAAGCCAAAATTGTTTTTTGGTGAAAGAAAAAATCATCACATTATTTCAGATGAAAAAAAATGTTTTACGGAATAATATGAACCAAGGCGATCTAATTTAGCTGTGATTTTAATAGGAAACGTAATAGGAAGAGACTTGGATTTATAGAATTTTATAAAAAAGTTTTACTAATGCAAAAACGCGAAAAAAATAATTTTCTTATGTACATGTATTGTGTGTAGGTTTACATGTTTGATTTTTTGTAGTTTTTTTGTATAAGTTGAAATTATTAAATTAACCCTCTATTGCATACTGTTCTCAAATGGGAACATATTAATTTTTGCTACGTAAAGTGCTGCTATTATTATAAGAATATGTTTAATCAGGGTCTAATGTTCTACTTTAAATAATTTGTTTGTCCATAGATGTCGTATGCATTTTATAACCACTCGTGTCGATTTTATTTTCGCAGTGTTTGAATGTAGATAAAGTGTTTTACATAACTTCCAGTAGAAATGTGTTTGCTGGTAGATATAAGTGTTAGCAGTAGCCTAGTGTATTTTTTTTAGTTTTCATTCATTTCTGTCACTGCAACATGGTACACCCTATTTGAGAACTATGTGCCTGGGACAAAAAATTGTTTTATCAGTTATGGTAAATTTTTTAGTAGATCCACCATGAAATTAGGCCTGGCTTATTGAGTAAAGTGAATTTCCAGTGTCAAAAATGTTGATTTCCAACTACAAAAAATAGTAATTTTCAACTGCAAAAAACGGTAATTTTGAACTATCTAAAATAGCGTTTTTTAACGGTCAACAATAGCGATTTTCAATAGTCGAAAGTAGTGACTTTCAGCTCTCAAAAATGAGATTTCCACTCTGTGGAGATTTCAACTCTCAAAATAGTGATTTTATACTCTCTCTTTAAATAATGAGTTTTTACTGTTTGTCAGTTGAAAATCACTATTTTTGACAGTTCAATGTCACTATTTTCGACAGCTAAAAAACACTATTTTTGACGGTCAAAATCACTATTTTTGACAGTTGAAAAGACATATCTGTAATAGTTGAACGTCTACATTTCAGGAAGTTGAGAATTATTAAATTTGACGGTTGCAAATTACTATATTTGACATTTGAAAATCGCTATATTCGACAGTTGAAAATAATTATGTTTGAGTTGAAAGTCACTTTAGTTGAGAGTATTAGATCGCTATTTTTGTCAGTTAAAAAGCACTTTGGCGGCTGAAATCACTTTGTTTGACGGTTGAAAAGAACTATTTTTGATAGTTGAACCTCTCTATTTCACAAAGTTGAAAATTACTATATTGACTGTTGGAAATCACTATTGAGAAACTGTCACTATTTTTCAGTTGAAAGTCACTACATTTTACAGTGAAAGATCACCATTTTTAGCAGTTGAATGTCTTTAATTCAGGCAGTGGAAAAATCACTACATTGACAGTTAAAAATCACTACATTTGACAGTAGAAAATCACATTTTTTTGACAGTTGAAAATCATTAGTTTTCGGCAGTTATAAATCCCCATTTTGGGAGTTGAAAGCCGTCATTTTAGACAGTTGAATGTCTCTATTTCAGGCAGTGGAAAGCTCACTATATCGGCAGTTACAAATCACTGTATTTGACAGTTGAAAATCATTAGTTTTTGACAGTTAAACAGTTATAAAAGCCGCCATTTTAGACAGTCGAATGTCTCTATTTCAGGCAGTGGAAAAATCACTACATTGGCAGTTAAAAATCACTACATTTGACAGTTGAAAATTACATTTTTTGACAGTTACAAACCCGCCATTTTGAGAGTTGAAAGCCGCTATTTTAGACAGTTGAAAATCACTATTTTTGATAGTTGAAAATCACAATTTTTAACAGATGAAGATCACCATTTTGACAGTCTAAGCCATCTTTTTGGACAGTTGAAACTCATTTTTAACAGATGAAGATCACCATTTTGACAGTCTAAGCCATCTTTTTGGACAGTTGAAAATCACTACTTCTGGCAGTTGAACATCACAATTTTCTACAACTAAAAATCGCCATTTTTTACGGTTGAAAATCACTAGTTTGATAGTTGAAAATTTCTATTTCAAGCAATTGAAAATCACTATGGTAGTAACCGTTGGAAATAACTATTTTTGACATTTCCAAGTGACTATTTCCGGACAGTTGAAAATTGGACTATTTGGTACCTAGGCCTGGGGTGGTGTCCATACGCCACTGGATACGACCAAAAACGTTTAATTTGTAGTTCAATTGTTTTCTGTTTTTCGAGGATAATTCTTGAACGAAAAGGCAGATTTTGAAAATGCTTTTAGCAAAGTGTTGTATTCATCCGACATGATCAAAAAAATATTTTTTTTTTTGTTATTAGAGGATTGAACGGATGACCAAATTTGTCAAATTCTTCCAGCTCATCGAATAGATGCTGATAAGACAAAAAAAAATTGTCGTTCAAATGTTCTCTAGTTTTTGAGGATAACTCTTGAAAATAGATATTGAAAATTCTTCCAGAAAAGCATAAAGCATCGCACTCACCGAGTAGATGTATAAAAGATAGAAAAATTAAATTCGTTGTTCAATTGTTTTATGGTTTTGAGAAGATAACTCTTGAACAATACAGCAGATTATAAAAATGCGTCCAGAAATGTGTTCTACTCGTCGGATAAATATAGATAGGACCAAAAAATTAATTCGTCTTCAATTGTGTTTTTTTTTTTAGGATAACTCTTGAACTGATGACCTTATTTATAAAATTCTCTCTGTAAAGTCTTGCATTCATCCGAAAGATGGTAGGACCAAAGAGGATTATATAAAGAGTGGCAATGTAGTGGACTGATTTTGGATCCAGTTTTAGAACCGAGCCTCTAGTTTCCGGATTCGGTACTAACTAAGAACAGAGAGGGAAGGATTGATAGTAATTCCATGTCTTACGCTCCGACTGTTATTGGTGGACTAATTTCATTCATATTTGTCTTACGTCCACGGGAGGGGATGGTTTCACTGCCAATCATCAGCGGGGTGTTATCTCTCCCATTATTTTTCCAATCACGGATTGAGCGACGGAGAAGAATGATTGAAACAGATATATCATCGGATCGAAAACTCGGTTTCATATTCAGTCCATTACATTGCCACTCTTTATATAATCCTCTTTGGTAGGACCAAAAAAATATTTATTTTTATTTTTAGAGGATTTAACGGATGACCAAATTTGTCAAATTCTTCCAGCTCATCGAATAGATGCAGATAAGACCAAACAATTACAATAAGGTATTTGTTTTTAGTCGGTGGTAATACCACAAGAGGTTAGAATTTGACCGGATAAATTTAATTTTTTTGAGTCGACACAAATTTCGAGAATGAAATGAGATGGAAAAATTCATCGGTTTTCAATTATGTTTCTCAGCAGAGATATGCAGAAGTGACACGAACTGTCACTGTTCAACTGAAGTTAGCTGTTTACGAAAATTGTTAATATAAAGATCGTTGTCATAGTGAAGGTAAATAATTTTTTATCCACTTGCAAAGTTTTTTGTGCGCCGTTTTAAATACACATGTTTATACATACAAGTTGAATTAACTTTGTAAAACGTAATTTTGCAGAGTTTCGGAGAGACTGAATATTTATATATGCAGGCTATTTTTCGCCTTTATTTAGTTTATTTATCGTTTTTTAGAGATAATATATAAATATTCAAGCTGTTTATAATTCTGCAACAAAATGTATTGTAAGCTAAGTGGCTCTACCATCAAAATGTTCCACGAGCCGCCACTGGTCTTAGTAATACTTAATTTTGCTTTGCAGAGTTACGAACAGGTTGAATATTCACATATTCAGGCTATATTTCGTTTTATTAAATTTATTTAATGCTTCTGCAACAAGTGAAGTTGAATTTATTTTTATTAATACTTTGTTCCTAAAATATCGTAACTGTTAAAGTAGTAAATTATAGTACAATAAAAAAATATAAGTAAAACTACTGAGAAGATTCTTCTTGGGAGGCGACACTATCGCGTTTCCCTATTTTGCATTGTAAGCAGGAGGATCTGGTTGTGCCTTGTATACAATACGTCGTTGTAAATTGTGTTGCATACGTCTACGTGCTACGTTTCAGAAACTAACTTTATCTACGACCACTACTGTAAATGCCCATTATCGTACAATGCGCTTACTGCGTAAATACACCAAAACACCCACGTATGTTAGAGCCCGCTTGTAAATTAAAGGTACTAGTGAGTTTCGTTTACGAACTTTTGATTGGTTGAGAGTTGCGCATTTGTTCGTTTTTATTAAATATAGTAGTCCGCGATTGTTAAACGTCACATCACGCACCCCGAAGCTGTCACTTCGCTATTCCGCACATTCTCTTATATAAATTAAGGTGAGAGTGGTCGTAGATAAAGTATACTACATAACGCGAGTTGTAAAGCAATTACGCGCTCGTGAAATTGCGCATAATTTGCTATTTACAACTCTTGTTACGTAATATACTAAAACGGTTTTCGTTATTTTTGTTTATTCGTCACATGCGACTGTCAATATTCGTTCTATTATCGTACAAAGATTTTTGAATTTTAACCACATTTATTTTTCTCGATCTTTAATTCTTCAAATACAGTTTTTTCATCAACGAGAGTTCGTCCAGGAAGTTGATTTTTTACAACCTATTTATTCATTTGTAGTTATTAAATTATATGGGCGCTTGATATTTGTATTAACAAATTTTAATTGAAATCGGAAACCTTCACTTGTTGCAGATGCGTTACATACATTGAATAAAAACTGAAATAGGCTGACCATTTAAATATTCACCAGTTCGTAAATCCACAAAATTCCTACAAGGACTTAAAAATCAAAACATTTTATTGAAACAACGACTTACCTGACTAATGCCAGGCCGGAAATTAAATTATACAGAAGAAATATATCGTGCGAGCCACAAAATTTTGTTTCAGAGTTGGCTGTGAGATAAATGAGGTATGTCGCATATTATTACGTCATGAGACTAGATCAGTTCAATTGAATTAGATTTAAAAAAATGAATTAATCTCAGACATGACTGCTATGTTTCTCTCTCTCGCAGGCATGGCCAACTCAGAAAAAAAATTATGTGGCTCACACTTTACATTTTATAATTATAACTGCTATCAGTAGCGTACAGACACTACCGCGGACCAGGGTTCCAAATATTCTCTCTTGCTTTGCACAAGTTATCTCAGCAGCTATCTCGTGTATTTTGTTATACAGGGTGCCCGTTTTTCGAGCGGCACCATGGGGATTTCAGTTATCTTAAGAGATACGAGGTTGGTTAAATTAGGGCAAAGTTGTTTATTATTACGTTGATTAATAATCTGTTGAGAAATTGGAGTTACCTTTTTTTGTTTTCAAAAAATCGCGAAAAAATAAAGAAATTCAATTTTCGTTTTTACTTTTTTATTCGAAAACTATTACTATTGCGCATTTTACACTAAAACATTATTAGAGCCCTTTTTAATGGAGGATCTAAATATGTTATTAGATTTATTGTAACTTTCAAGATCGCGGAGAAACAATAGACAACTTTTGTTTTTCTTATAGCCGACATTGAATTCCTACATTTTCTAATGCAAGATTTTTTTCTGTTTACGATGATATATCACACATTATGTTTTAATTTTACATTTAAGCCAAAATTTTAAATTTATTTGCCCTAATTTAACCAACCTTGTATCTCTTAAGATCACTGAAATCCCCATGGTGCCGCTCGAAAAACGGGCATACTGTATAATTAACTAAGTCTCAATAAAACAATTATTTTGAAATATTAAAATAACAAATATTTCGATCAATTTTAATACATTTAAAGCTTTGAAAAATAGAATTAACTCGCACGAAGAGACCTAATAAATTGTGCAGTTCTTTAACAATCAGTATCTAATGAGAGTTGATTTCATAATAAATATCTCGACACCGGCCCAAAGTACCGTACAAATGAACCGAGCCAAAATGCCTTTGCGCGCCACAATTTCAACGAAATCATTAAATTGATTTTGTTTGAGGGCGTCGCGTTGTCTGTGAAATATAAAACGTACTAGTAGTAGTAATATACGTACGTAGTTTAAAATTCTGTAAAATTTGCATAAAACGTTTTATTTCAATTTTTTATTATATTTTTTAATTTTATGGTACAAAAAAATAGATTCCTGGCTTGAAGGCTTCAAGCTCGCGCTACATGCGCCTGTGCATAAATCCGCCACTGACTGTGATATTATTATGTTTAATGTTTTAAAATATACCAAAATTCAAAGGCAATAAATTTGCGATTTCGATTTCCAAAAATTGCCGAGGTGTTAAAAGTATTTCTTGATAATGATTATTTATATGCTAAAAATATACAAATATTCATGTCAAAGTAACGAAAAGGTCAAATTCTGAAATTTTTCAAGATCAATATGAACAAAATCGCGTTTTTAATTTTGAAAAATTGTTCAACTTTCAAACGTCTCCAAAATTTAGCGAACTTGGTGTGTTTTCGAAAAAAATAAAGAAATACATACATATCGTTCAAAGAAAGTTGCCAAAATTTGTTGTTTTCCGAGTTCAAAGACAACAAAACCGCATTTTTGATTTTGAAAAATTCTGAAACTTCCGAACGCGTTATTTAATTTTGCTGATTTAAATGCTAAAATGCAGCAAATTTAGTGCGTTTGAAAAGTATTAAGAGATACTCATGTCGAGTCTATGAATATTGCCAAAATCCGAAATTTTCCAAGTTCAAAGTCAACAAACTAGTTTTCAGTTTTTAAAAATTGCTTAGGTGTTAAACGCATTTGTTGATTATGATATTTTATTAAAAAGTAGAGAATTCAGTGTGTTTTAAATTGTATTAAAAATATCTATATCGAGGTAATGGAAATTGCCAAAATCCGAAATTTTCCAAGTTCAAAATCAACAAACTAAAGTTTTTGATTTTAATAAATTGTTTAACTTACAAGCGCGTTATTTGATTTTGATGGTTTAATTTTAAAAACGTAGAGAGTTTTGTGTTTGATTTAATATTAAAAAAGTTTAATTTCGCAATTTTTTGGATTTTAGCAAAGTTTTATCAACATTTGGTTTTAATCTAATAATAATATTGTGGCATTATTGTTTGTATGAAGAGTCACACCTCCGTCATTACAAAAAAAAGATTTTTATTCAGTTTACTTCTGCTTTTAATGGGATGTTATTTTGTAGTGATGTAATAATTTATTTATACACGGTGTTATACAAAATATACATTTTCTCATTTTTTTAATGGAACACCCTGTATATTTTGTGATTTTAAATGATTATAATCTTTCATTTAATATCAAGTTTGTATGGGTTTAGTAGTATAGTTATTGTGTTTTATTTTTTGGAGTAAACTCATATAAGCTGCGTGTTAAATAAAAGTTTATAAAAAAATCATTCATATCAAAAAAATATTCAGGGCATTCCATTTAAAAAAAAAATGAGAAAATGTATATTTTGATAGGCTGAAAGACCTCTGGTCAATTGCCTGTTGGGGTCATTTGTAAGAATGTCTCAATAAATGCACTGTCTCTCTCTCTCTCTGTATATTTTGCGTTTTGGAACACTCTATAGAAATTGATCACATCATCTCTATAAAGCTGAAGTAAACTGAATAATTATTTTTTTAATGACGGAGGTGTGACTCTAAACTTAAACAATAATGCGATAATATTATTATTAGATTAAAACCAAATGTTGATAAACTTTGCTAAAATCAAAAAAAATTGCGAATTTTTTTAAATATTGAAGCACACACAACACAAGTAACAGAAAATGTTCTAACCTAATAAAAGAAATGGATTCTTTCAAAATAGCGGAAGCGTGACTCTTTAAACTTGGGTCTGTTTTCATATAAAAGAGTAAATAACTAAACAATTGACGATTATAACATCCTAGTGTCATATCAATTTGTTGAGTGTGTCAAGTTGGCACCCCCAATGAAGAGTTCTGATAGTTCTAAATAGAGTTAGCAATTCCTTTTGATGTATCCAGAAGTACTATCAACTTTTAAAAAAGAGTTCTGTAAAATTGGGCTGTCAGGATTTTTTTTTTTAATGGGGTGCCAACTTGACACCGCACCCAAACATTGTTATCGAATAGTTCTGCACTAGTTTTAAGATGTATTTGGGTTAGTACTATAGTTCCTGGTACTTTAAAAAAAGAGTTCTGTTGAATTTCTAGAGATAAAAATTTTGAAAGTTGGAAATTCGAAATATTCAAATTCATATTACTCACTAAATATTGGTTGAATCTATTTCATAACAACTATGGATAGAACTCACAAAGAACTACAGGAAACACTAATCAGAACTATCAAAAATATATTTTTTTTTTTAAGTCGCAAAGCAAAAAGAATATTGAGAGTTCTATGAGTTCTGAGTTAATTTTCTATTTCTACTTATTGGGTACAATATTTCTTTCTCATAAATAAATTCGATACAATCACGAATTATGACATTTTTAAATAAATTTAAAATTCAATTATAGAAAATTTAATTTTGAAAATACCTATTTCCTGTCAGTTAGTCGCAATTTGCCATAAGAGTTTTCGTTAGAACTCCTTGAGTATAACCCATAACTCAAATCAGAACTCCCAGAACTATTAAAAAAATCAATATTTTGAAAAGTCCGAAAAGAAAAAAAAATGAGAGTTCTAGGAGTTCTGAGTTAATTTTCTTTTTATAATTATTGAGTACAATGATTCTTTCTTATAAACAAATTCGATACATTCACGATTTATGGCATTTTTTAATAAATTTAAATTTTCATAATAGAAAATTTAATTTTGAAAATACATATTTTCTGTCATTTAATCGCAATTTGCTATTAGAGTTTTCGTTAGAACTCCTTGAGTACAACCCATAAGTAAAATCAGAACTTCCGGAACTATTAAAAAAGGAATAAATATTTTGAAAAAAAATTCAACTCCGAAAAGGAAAAAAAAGAGAGTTCTAGGAGTTCTGAGTTAATTTTATATTTCTACTCATTGAGTACAATATTTCTTTCTTATAAACAAATTCGATACAATCATGATTTATGGCATTTTTAAATAAATTTAAAATTCCTTAATTGAAAATTTAATTTTGAAAATACCTATTTTCCAGTGGCGGCTCGAGGAACATGTTGATGGTAGAGCCACTTTTACAATTTATTGAATGATAGATGGAAATGACAAATTATGCAAATTAAATACCGGCAAAAAAATTAAAAGTTTGTACATAAAAATCAATCACCTTAACAATCTAAAGTGTAGACCAATAAAAAATACGCTCTTAATTAAGGTAAAAAGTTTAGACAAATATCGAAAATTCGCGGTTAAAAAAAATGCAGACAAAAAATCCGAAAATTTCACCCAAAAAAAAAAAGTTTAACCAAAATAAAAAATATTTAGGGCAAAAAATTTGGAACGAAGAAATGAAAAATACAGGTCAAAGATCTAAAATATAGGGAAAAAAAACAACAAAAATGAAGATTGAAAATTCAAGTACCAAAATTGCCATTTATAGCACTTGGGATGATTAGCCCCAGAAAACAAAGGAAAAAACTAAAAATTTGCTTTGTGGCGAAGGAAATTTTCACTCGACGATTTGAAAAATTGTAAAAAAATTTATTACCCCAAGCATTCGCTTCAAATAAATTTCAATTATTCAAAAATGGTGTACTTTTGATTTCCTGCGAAAACAACGACATACTCCTACAGAAAACAAGGGAATAAACTCAAAATTTGCTCTGTAGTGGAGGAAATTTGCACTCAATGTTTTGAAAAATTGCTAAAAATTCATCACTTGTAGAATTAGCTCCAAAATTACTAAAACTACAAAGAAAAGAGTGCATTTTTTGATTACTTGTGAAAATAATTGCAATATTGCTACTCAAAACAACATGAATTGACTCAAAACTGCACTGGAGGGAACGAAAATTGCACTCAATGTTTTGAAAAATTGTAAAAAATTAATCACTTGCAGAATTAGCTCCTAATTAAGATAACAAAACTAAAATATAAGCACAAAAAATCGAAACTTTACACAATTATCAAAAATTCGCGACCAAAAATCCGAAAATTTCAACAACAAAAAATCAAAAAGTTTAACCGAAATAAAGAATAAAGAATATTTAGAACGGAGGAATAAATAAATACAGGTCAAAGATCTAAAATATAGGCCAATAAAATAAAAAATACTGGTCTAAAAATAAAAAATGCAAACCAAAAAATTGAAAAATCAAGGAAAACAAAAATAGTTTGCCATTTTCAGCCCCCAAAATAACTCTTTAGCTCAAAATAAGTTGCTGACTAGAAACTCGAAAACCTCGGTTCCTGGAAGTCCCACAATTTTTTTTATTGACAAATAGTGTTCAGAATGGTCTCAAACAAAAAAATGTTTGAAGAAAAATTAAATTTAATCGATTTTAGTCAAAAAGTAATCAAAAATCAAAAAAAAAGCGCCCATAAAAAATAATCATTCAGGTTAAAAATCTAAAATGAAGGGCAAGAAGTAAAACTGTAAAAAAAACTTGAAAATATCGGCAAAAAATAGTTGCGTATACAAAAATCAATAATTTAGTTTAAAAAAATCTAAAATATAGGATAAAAAAATTAAAAACTTCGACGAAAACTTTTATTCTAAAAATCAAAATTGCGGTCCAAAAAATCGAAAATTTTAACAAAAAAATCGAAAATTAAAAAAAATATATTTTCTTTTGAAATTTGTAACGACACATTATTCAAGATTAGTCTGTCAACATTTCAACCATCTGTTGCAACAAATGTGGAATTCCCATGTGAATTTCTAAAAAAATGCGATTTTTTGGTCATCAAAATTTGCTTTCTAGTGCAATTATTTTTGTTGCGGTAAACTTGCAATTATTTTTTTTAATTCGCAAAGACACATTATTTAAGATTAGTCTGTCAAAATTTCAACCACCTGTTGCAATAAATGTGGAATTCCCATGCAAATTTCTGAAAATGCGCTTTTTTGGTTATCAACATTTGCTCTTTAGTGCAACTATTTTTGTTGTGGTATTTTCTTTGGAAATTTGTAAAGACACATTATTCAAAATTTCAACCATCTGGTGCAATAAATGTAGAATTTGCATGTGAATTTCTGAAAAATGCGTTTTTTTGGTCATCAAAATTTGCCTTTTAATGCAACCATTGTTGTTGTGGTGAACTTGCGTTTACTTTCTTTGGAAATTTGTAAAAACACATTATTCAGAAATAGTCTGTCAAAATTTTAACCATCTGTTGAAATTAATGTGGAATTTCCATGCGGTGTTACAGGTGTTGTTTAACATTTAAAAAGTTTTTTATGAATCAGTTAAAAATTCTCGCTAAGTTTGAGTCTACAGGTAGTGCCATAGCTCCATGGCCCTATATAACGAGCCGCCCTTGCTATTTCCTGTCATTTAATCGCAATTTGACATTAGAGTTTTCGTTAGAACTCCTTGAGTACAACATATAAGTCAAATCAGAACTCCCAGAACTATTAAAAAATCATTAATTAAAAAAAGAAAACTGAAAAGTCCGAAAAAAGAAATATTTAGAGTTCTGAGTTAATTTTCTATTTCTATTTATTGAGTACAATAATTATTTCTTATAAACAAATACAACTGCCTTTTTATATGACAGATTATTATGTCTTTGTTTGAATTGGATTTTTATGTAAGAAAATTAATGTTTTATGTCCTTAATTTATTATTTTCACCAAACAAAATGTAATTTTCCTAATACTCAAGTTTCAAATCAAGAGTGGAGAAAATTGTTACTGCATTATTTCAAAGAACTTCATACGACACCAGATGATCCTAAACAAAATTATTAATTTATTCATTTAAATCAAGAACAATGTTGAAAATGTCACTTTTTGAGATGCACCAATTAACGACCCCACATTTTTTTAAATCCGGGGCCATCCGCGGCTAAATTTGAAACAATTCTTATTAGACCTAGTTCTCCCACTCGCTCCAACTTAATTAACAAACGTCCAGGAAGATGACAGGCAATAGGTATTTTCGGAATTAAATTGTCTATTTTCGAATTTTATCTTTATTTAAAAATGCCATAAATCGTGATTGTATCGAATTTGTTTATAAGAAAGAATGATTGTACTCAATGAGTAGAAATAGAAAATTAACTCAGAACTCCTAGAACTCTCTTTTTTTTTCTTTTTGGACTTTTTTTTCAAAATATTGATTTTTTTTAACAGTTCTGGGAGTTCTGATTTGACTTATGGGTTGTACTCAAGGAATTCTAATGAAAACTCTGGATAGTTCTGATTGGTGTTTTCTGTAGTTTTTTGTGAGTTCTATCCATAGTTGTTATGAAATAGATTCAACCAATATTAAGTGAGTAATATGAATTTGAATATTTCGAATTTTCAACTTTGAAAATTTTTATCTCTGGTAATTCAACAGAACTCTTTTTTAAAAGTATCAGGAACTATAGTACTAACCCAAACACATCTTAAAACTAGTTCAGAACTATTCGATAACAATGTTGGGGTGCGGTGTCAAGTTGGCACCCCATTTTTCAAAAAATTCCTGATAGCCCAATTTTACAGAACTCTTTTTTAAAAGTTGATAGTACTTCTAGATACATCAAAAGGAATTAAGAACTCTATTCAGAAATATTGAACAAAATACTTGGTTGATTTTATTTTATTGTAAGTGCAGTTTATATTATGCGTTGAAAATGTTTTATCGTGGATTCAAAATCCATACAGTTTTCGTGTATCAATGTTCATTATTTGATCATGGCTAGTGTATTAAATGCAATTTCAAATTATTAATTGTTTAAGTAGAATAAGGAGATTGTACTGCCAGTTATGTTTATACCAGTGATGAATATATCACTAGATTAACCAACGCAAGTACGGCGACTCTCATCCAAAACTACTAAAACATAACTGGCAGTACAATCTCCTTATTCTACTTATTTATATACCAGTTAAAAAATGGATGAATATATCACTATATTAATTGTTTATTTTAGATGCCATTTTTATGGTAAATAAAAGTGAAAGGTTAGTTTTAGTGGGTTTTACTATTAACAACATTTTAATGGAAAAATGTTATCATGTGTTTTCATATAAGCCTTTTATACCTTCTGAACTTTATTGCGCGGGAAACTTAAACGTTGCTCACTCATTTCTGTTCACCTGGTATTTGCGTTCCCGTAAATTAATGGATTATACTGGATGCACCATTAACTTAAATCCTAGCAACACCCATAAAAACATCAAAAGAGAATTACGACTGAATTTTTATTGCGCAACATGTCATGTGAAAAAATACGTGCGTGTGTGTGTGTGTGATCAAAATGATATGCGTGGAACGATTCTTTGGGGCGATGCGGGCCGGCAGCAGGCAGGTGGGCCCTGGGCCGGGGCTCGGGTACCACAAGCAGATGGTACACTTTGATCGATAATATAAATACAATTCTATGCACTACCCTATCAACTAGGAAGTGAGTCGCCATTGTCTTCGAAATGGACGGGCAGGGTCGTCGCACCCCGAAAAAGTGGGAGATCTGGTAATCCTGTCCTTGGCAGCATTCAAAAATTATCTGGCGTAATTTTGTGCTTAATTGGATGGATTTACATATATTTTAATTGGAAAAGGCCCAAAAAACGGATTATGGTCCTAAATTGATTCGTTCCATAAATTATGGGTAATCTAAACATGCGTAAACACAGCTGGTTTTGCGGGTAAATTATGTTTTCAAATTTAAGAACTCGCATATACAGTGCGTGCCTAAAGAATGGAATATATTCAGTAAAACCGAAATCAAATATTTTTGGAAAAAATCCTCGAATAGGTCTATTTTCTTTTATAAAAATACACATTTTTGTATGAAAGTCGATTTTCAGTCGTCATTTGTTTTAGAGTAATGACAGTCAGCCATTTTGTTTTTAAATGACAATCCTATCTTTTTGTTCTTGATTTTGAGAGATCTTTTCATTGTCGAACCGGCAGCATAATAGTATATTACATAACTAGAGTTGTAAGTAGCAAATTACGCGCAAGTGGAAGATATTGCGTACGAGCCGCGTAGCGACGAGTAACGTAATTTCACGAGCGCGTAATTGCGTTACAACTCGCGTTATGTACTATGCTTTACCTTCGACCTTACATTTATTCGCTTAAACTAAAGAAATATTGAAACTGAATCTCGTCAGGGTGACGTTTAAATTTGTATTAAATTAGCCGGTAATGGCAATGTAGGACGACTACCAACTAAGCAAACGAATTTCCGTTCGAACAATTTTCCGTCGAATAATATATTGTCCAATACATTGATTAAACAAATTTAAGGATACGGATCGTTGTACTCACTCTGAAGTGTTAATCTACTAAGATACCATTGCGATAGAAGTACCAATAAGGCATAGCGTGGAGTTTATTGTGTCGCTTATTCTTTTAACCAATAAGTTGCAATCTGACGTTTAAATGTCACTGTCACTTTTCATATTTAAAGACGAACAGACGAATGTAGGGGATTCGGTGGACGTTAATTGCAATTGGCTAATAAGTATATAATATAGCGAGGTACATAAGTGGTAATAGTACCTGTTACACATTTATGTACAACATTTAACATTTATATATGCTCTATATATCAGTAATGGGTCGCTTATGATTGGTGAAAACAGTTCGGTAATTCATCAATTACAAAGTGGGAGTAGGTAAAAATGTTTACATCTTATATAAGAAATTTTTCGATTAAATGACTATTGAAGGTGAGAACCGATCTTGACCTTTCATATACAATACAGTATGGTTTCAACAAGTTGGCGCATCCCCGCACTAGGCACGTTATTTTTTATTATTTAAAAAAATATATTTGCACTTTTTGTTTGCTTTCGAACATGTAGAAATTCTTCTTGAACATTTTGAATATTTTCCAGGCTAATTCTCTCGTGGGCTATTCTATCGGTCCTCGCCCGCCAAACCAACTATTCGTAAAGCAATAGTCCAAAAAATGTGCGTCGGTGCTCCGTTTTGCTGAAACCATATTGTATTACATGGAGGGTTAAGATATTTTTGTTTGGAAAAAAAGCACTGGAACAAGGTCATTTTGCAAAAACTCTAAAGTTCTCACCTTCAATTGTCATTTACTCGAAAAATGTCTTGTGTAAGATGGCAACATTTTTATACTGCCAGTTCGACAATGAAAAGATCTCTCAAAATAAAAAATTAAAATAGGGAGTTGTCATTGAAAAACAAAATGGATGACGCCATTACTAAAAAATAAATGACGATTGAAAATCGACTTTCATGCAAAAATGTGTATTTTTATTTAAAAAAAATCGACCTGTTCGATGATTTTTTCCAAAAAATATTTTATTTCGGTTTTACTGAATATATTCCATACTTTATGCGCGCCTGTATATTTTTGGCTGAGATACACACGAATTATCTAAGCTAACTTAAATTAAAAAAAAACAAATGATTAAGTATAGTAATTAGATATCGGCAAAACTGCTACTTTTGAATCACGTTGCTACCTGTGATTGCTACTTTCTAATATCAGTGATTTTAAACTGTGATTATGATCACAAAAACATCGGAGACAAAAATTAAAAAAAAAACGCAGGAAAAATCCATTAAAAATCATCCTCAATGGCCGAAGTATCGATTATTTAAAATCAATTTGGTTTTTGTAAATTCAACAATTTTCAACAGATATGGATTTTTGGAAATTTTAATTTTAATTTTTTGAGCACCTGAACAAAAACATCGTAGAAAAAAAATATAAAAAACGCAGGAAAAATTCTATTAAAAATCATCCCTCAATGGTCGAAGTATTGCTTATTCAAAATTAATTTGGTTTTTGTAAATTCAAAAATTTTCAATAGAGATATGGATTTTTGAAAATTTTAATTTTAATTTTCTGAGCACCTGAACAAAGACATCGCAGAAAAAAATATAAAAAACGCAGGAAAAATTCCATAAAAAATCATCCTCAATGGTCGAAGTGCCGCTTATTCAAAATCAATTTGATTTTTGTAAATTCAATAATTTTCAATAGAGATATTGATTTTTGAAAATTTTTGTTTTAATTTTCTGAGCACCTGAACAAAAACGTCGCAGAAAAAAATATAAAAAACGCCGGAAAAATTCCATAAAAAATCACCCTCAATGGCCGAAGTATCGCTTATTCAAAATCAATTTGGTTTTTGTAAATTCAATAATTTTCAATAAAGATATGGATTTTTTTAAATGTTTGTTTTAATTTTTCGAGCACCTGAACGAAATCATCGCAGAGAAAAAATTTAAATAACGCAGGAAAAATTTCACAAAAAATCATCCTCATTGGTCGAAGTATCACTTATTCAGAATCAATTTGGGTTTTGTAAATTCAACAATTTTCAATAGAGATATGGCTTTTTGAAAATTTTTGTTTTAATTTTCTGAGCACCTGAACAAAAAACGTCGCAGAAAAAAATATAAAAAACGCAGGAACAGTAAGTAACGACCTGGGATTTTTTAATACTAGTGAAAAATCACAGGTACGTGAAATATCGTCCATCCCTAGTAATCGCCTTTCTGGATATTGAGCTCCATTTGTTTGACGTGTAAGTTCTGCGTTCTTGTAGCACTTGATATACTTTTAAAATACGTCTTACTTTTCAAAATTTTACATTATAAGTTGAAGTAATAACACCGACACTATTGAGAGGTATGAAACATAATTTGACAAATAACGTGATAAACAAAGAAACAAAGTTATTGTGATCATGGTACTAGTGATTTCCGCCCGTAAAAAGAATAAGCTTAGTTTTTCAAATCTTTGAAGAAGTTTCTATATCATGTGATACATCATTGTATTCAGAAAAAAAACCCTCTTAAAAGGGCCAAAAATTTTGCCCGATATTTATTTAAAATTTGGAGGTTAGGTTAGATTACTTAAATTTTGAACAAATTAAATTGGTTTTATTAAGTGCAAATGAAAGTATTTAAATTGCCATGCAAATTGGTCCAAGACACTTCTCGGTATCTTGGGTGTAAGTTACGGCAAATGAAAGAAATTGGGAGATTTTGCTTTTATTTTTATTTTGAGCAAGTGGGCCACGACAAGTGAAATTTGGGGGTGAATTCTTGATGAGCTCGCAAACCTGCACCTTTTTGCTAATTTGACCATCTCTCTATCTCTTCAAATGCAGAAGTTACCCATGTTGTCCCTACGAAATCCGGGCACCCTGTATATCCGATATTTTGATATTTATATAAATATCGGATATATTCCGAACCCTGGCTTAAATGAATTCTTTTCTATTTCCTGTTTTTTACTTTCTCCGTTACGAAGTACGAGGAAGTATTGTGATCGTGAAAATTTCTTCAATTTTTTTTTGCGGAAATCTGTTTTGATATCCCTAGATGCGTTTTCAAAGATTTCTAGAAAAAAATGTGTGTGTGTGTGTGTCTGTACACGCTGTATCTCAAAAACTAATAGAGCAACTGATATGAAACTTTGAACATAAGTCTTATTTGACAATTCGAAAAACTGAATAGCTTTTGGTAATAATAATAATATAATAATAATAATAATTTTATTCCTTCAAAAAATAATGTTTACAGTACACATAATTACAAACTAGACATTAAATATGAAAATCGTCACAAATCGTTACTTAGAACTAACAAGAATAAATTCCTTAATTAAATTTTAATTAAGGAATAGAACTTAAATACTATGGTTAATATATCTAAGAATGCACAGTGTTTTGTTTAAGAGCACAATGAAGGAATGTAACGGAGTGAACCCATTCCGCATAAATACTACAAAACATTGTAGGTTAAACTAGAGATCAGAAACAGCATACAGTTCCTTCTCGACTAAGTATTGTTTAAGTTTAATTTTATATTTATTCATTTGGGTAATGATTTGAATATCTCTTGGCAATTTATTAAAGAATCTTAGAGCCGCATACGACGGATTTTTTTCTGTAGATGTTAACCTATGGACTGGATATGTATATAAATGGGTATTTCTTGTATTGTATGCATGTTCCGATGTACTTGATACAAATTTATCCTTGTTTTTGGCATTAAATACCAAAGTTTCGTATATATACAATCCGTATAGTGTCAATATATTTGCTTTTTTAAAGTACTGTTTGCACGATTCTTGATATTTGAGATTAAATATGATTCGTATAGCTTTTTTTTGAGCCAGAAATACATTATTTGCTAAAGGACTTGACCCATAGAATATAATACCATAACGCAGTAGCGACTCAAAGTTTGCATGGTAAATTAGTATTAGTGTTTTTTGATCAAACACCGACTTTAATAGTCTCAACGCATAACATACTGTATTTAATTTTTTTATTAATTCTTCACAGTGTAATTTAAAATTTAATAGGCTATCTAGTGTTAGACCAAGCACTTTAGCGCTTGATTGTATGTCTACATATTTATTATTTAAGTAAAGGTTATTTATATGCATTTGCTTAGATTTTGTTTTAAAAATAACTATCTTTGTTTTTTCTTCATTTAATTTTAGATAATTTGATGTAAACCAATCCTGTGCTGTTTTAAATATTTCAAGCGAATTATATAGCAAACTATCTATTGAAGTGCCTTTTACAAATAGATTTGTGTCATCTGCGTATATTTTGACTTCTCCTCCTTTTCTTTTTATGGATTTCGGCAAGTCATTAATATAAATTACAAAAAATTGTGTACTTACCTTAACTGTTTTTTGTTTTTTTTCCAATAATAAATACCACAAAAAAAATTAAACAAATATTTAAGACATCAAAGAAATGAACAATCTTTTGTTTGAAAATATTTTTTTTATAAAATCATTGTTATTCGAGAAACATTTTTTTTTCATTTTTGGTTTTTAATTATTAAACGATAATAGTTATAGCAAATTTATATTAATAATAATTGTATAGAATGCCAAAATGAACAACTTATAAACAATAAGTTTTTTTTTTCAAAATCTCTTTAGTTTTTGAATAAACTGACTATTAGAATTTTAAGTATAATTTTTCATTTTCATCTTTCATAAGTTTGACGTTTTAAACGTCAGTTTCATCCGATTCTACAAAACGCTATATGTACATTTAAACTGTGATTTCAATTGAAAATAAACCATGAAAGTGTAAACATAAATAACTATACCATCAACTCGGAGAAAGTAACATGATGGCCACTTCACCATTTTTTTATTATGTGCAAAATCTAAATGCGGCATAAATCAATTAAAACACTTGCGAATATTCCCCATTTAAAATTTATATGTAATCTCCAAACATGACTATTTCACACCATAAATTTGAACAAAATCAAAAATTCCCACCGGAATCTCTCTCACTCTCTATTTACCCGGATTTTACCTAAATCTCGGAAGTTTGACGACAATGTCTAATCAAAAGGGACCCCAATTTTCTTTTGCACAATATGTCCGTAATCTTCAAAGGGAATAATGCGCGTGTTTCCTCCTTTCCCTGTGTGACACCCAGTTTTAGGTGGCGTGCAAAGTGTTTGTAGAGGAGCCAGGGAAAACCACCACCCCATGTGTGTGTGGATATGTGCGTATATGTTGGAGGGTAGGTCCGATGGCGACAGCTGCAACCCCGGCAGCCGCGGTAATCACATGACTCTGCAGCGACGCGTGGGTCTGAAAAAACATCTGTATGTACCATTAAAATGTGAAGAGCGTTTCTAAAATTACAATGGGTTAGTGGGAGTCTCCCGAATAGAAATAATTAACTCTATTATGTTAGGTTTACAGGGAGAGGTAGAGTAATTTTGATGGGTTGATTGAAGTTTACACCTTAGCTAAATTTACGGTGGTCACCTCACACTTAATTAACAAATCCATTAATAACATATAATCATTTATCGAAAATATATCAATTCTTGACTAAACAAACATCTTGACATTAACTATAATTGTACAAAATGCCAAAATGATCAAAAAAATATTTTTTTTTAATCTCATTAGAATCTCTTACAAATTGTTTAAACAAATTATGATTTATTTTTTAATATATATGTTATTCATTAAGTTTTGTATTAATATTGTTAATTACGTTATTCCCCTATTTTGGGACTTGTCCTGTTGGGAAATAAATAAATAAATTCGTTTATGAAAAAATTAATTCGGATTTTTGTTTCGTTTTGTTTTTTCTTTTGAAAGTTGAGGATTTTCTGAATGTAATTTATTTAATATTGTTAACCCGGGCGTGCACTTATTATTTCTCTGGATTCTTTTATAAGTTTAAATAAATGTAACTTTCTTCGATTTGATCGTATAAAAGGGATTTTTATATTTTGCATATTTTTTTTTTGTTCTTTTGACTTGGGCTTCAGCCATTCAGTCACTACATGGTTATTATCTTTAATGAGAGCTACATTAGGAATTTCCTAGAGCCATTATTAAATAAAAACAGAAATTATATTTTGGTTTTTGAATTAGTAATAAATTCGTAAATTGCGCAGTAGACTTCATTCAAAATATGTAACATATCAACAGGTAACATTGTATATTTTACAATTGTGTTTAATAACGCGTTTGTATGGATATTATTTGTACTGCATCCCAGAAAAATGTGGTTTAGATCTCCGTCCTGGTATTTTGCATATTAATTGACCTTTTTTCAAAAACTAGTCGGATTCTGAAAAAAAAACGTATTCTTTATGAGTGGTTCATTCTAACATTCTCTACAATTTTTGTTTTTATAAATTTGATGTAACTATTATCAGTTCATAATTATAGAACAAAATTAATAAAAATTTGAACTTGAATTTTTCGACTACTTCCGGAGATATTCCAAAAAAACAATTTTGGTTTTTATTATTTACGGCTTTAAAATAATTTGATTTTTCAAACACGACGTTTTGTTATTCAGTTACCCACATCAAATTATTTTTTTTAAATACGGACCTGGATTTTTTATTTTATTTTTGAGTATATCTTCACCTCTCAAAACTAAAGATGTGTCACACTTTTCACAAAATTATTTGTAGTAAGAGTAATTTGATGATTTTTAAAAATTGAAGAGCAGGCATTGACTTTGAAACATAACAACGTGTGCCTTGATAATAACAAGGATAATTTTTTTTTTCAGGCACAAAAAATAATATCAGTTTTCTGATAGGATGTTTCGTTTTTTAAATACCAACATCAACATAAACATTTTTTCTATTTTGCGTCTAAAACGGAGTCATTAAGGCACTCATATGGGTTCGTTAATGGCTCGCCAAGTGCTTTAATAATGTAATTACCGTTGAAATTCAGAGCAGTCAACCCGTGCTAAATTTTCGGCGAGATAGTTTTGAGGTTATGTGATGTGTCGATATTACCAACCACCATACAATTTTTTAAAGCGTATAGGCGATTTTTAAATTTAGAAATGGAATAAAAGGGGCAAAATAGAAAAAATACTGTAAGAAACTCGTTCATAAAGCCTTTTTCGCACGTATCCATTAGAAAACTCCTCGCTACGCTCCTCGATTTCTAAACTTGCGCTTATAGAACTCGTTTTTACTTTCTCCGTTACGAAGTACGAGAAAGTATCGTGATCGTGAAATTAAAAAAAAAAATTAGGGAAATATCCGTTTTGGGGTCCCTAGATGCCATTTAAAAAAAAATTGTGTGTGTGTGTGTCTGTACGCGCTGTATCTCAAAAACTAATAGAGCAACTTATATATTTTTGTAAATACGAAAAATATCACAAAAATATTTAAGCAAATATTGAAGATAACAAAGAAATGAACATCTTTGGTTTGAAAATATTTTTCATAAAATCGTTGTTATTCGAGAAAAAAAAACTATTTTTTTTCATTTTTGGTATATAATTATGAAAGCTAATAGTTACAGCAAATTTATGTGAATAATAATTGTAGAGAATGCCAAACTGAACCATTTATGAAGAATAAGTTTTTTTCGAAATTTCTTTAGTTTTTGAGTAAACTGAGATTTTGAATTTGAAGTACAATTTTTCCATCTTTAATAATTTTGACGTTAAACGTCAGTTTCATCCGAATCTACGAAACGTTCGATGCACATTGAAAATATGATTTAAATTGAAAATAAACCATGAAAGCGTAAATATAAATGATACCATTAAGTCGGAGAAAGTAACATGACCTTCATCATTTTTTAGCATTCTATTTATTTTAAAAATACGAAACTCGTAAACATTAAGCATATACGGTCTTTCTTCCTTAAAAAAATACATAATTTATTATTTATACAGCGTAGAGGAGCGAGTGTTTAATAACGAGTGTCTAAAGAAGTTTATAACACGAATTGCATACTATACTTTTTCTACGACTAAATTGGTAAAATTTTGAAATTATTTTATTATCTTAAATGAACACTTTTTTGATTAATTAAAACACTTGGTTTTGTTTCACTGATTTTATTTGTCTCTCCGACTAGTTTCGACCTTGGGTCATTCTCAAGGAGATGAGAAAAATAAAATCAGTGAAACAAAACCAAGTGTTTTAATTAATCAAATATATAATTATGTTTCACCACGGGTTAAGTGAGAAATTAATTAATCATATTAAATGAACACAGTTACGTTCGAGACATTATGGCAATTGCTAAAGGAAATCATTGATTCTCCTAAATTTCTTTGATGTTTTGTATTATGTATTTGATTTAAGCTGAAAGTATTCCTTGTTTAATTTATTTATTTTTATTTTGACTGATTGTTGATAAGTGACAACTGACTCGATTTCCAGTTTTAATTGATTTTAGCGATTTAAAAATCTGGAGCTAACTTCAGCTCATGACTAAAATGGACAAAGTCACAGTTTGTCAAGGTGTATTTAAAGAATCACTTAGCGTCATGGAAACATATGCGATAAATGACATTTTAGAGGTGGGAGTAGAAAAACACTATTATCTATTGCTAAAGTTAAGGGATACTTTATGTTTCAAAGTCAATGCCCACTCTTCAATTTTTTTAAAACTTCAAATAACTTATACAGCAAACAATTTTGTGACAAGTGCGACACATAATTAGTTTTGGAAGGTGAACTACTCAAAAACAAAACAAAAAATCCAGGTCCGTATTTAAAAAAATAAAGTTGATGTGGGTATCTAAATAACGAAACGTCGCATTTAAAAAATGAAATCATTTTCTGGAAGAGCTTACAAAAGTGTCTTGAGAAAGTGCTCTTGGTTTTTCAAAATAACGAACAATAAAGCTGCAAAAGAATAAAAACCAAAATGGTTTTCTTCAGGTTTTCTCGAATATTATCAGAAGTAGTCGGAATATTTTAAATTTCTTTTTACTAAATTATTCAGCATTCAAATGTGCAACTTTGTCTTAATTTAACGAATTATCTATCTTATAATTACCGAGATAGCAATGCTAATGCATCTAATTTATAACACCCTGTATATGATGTCGAAAAATGCCTCCAGCGCCAGAACTGAAATCTCTATTCAAAGGAAGGAAGCACATTTCTTATAGAAAGACGGGATTTGCACGTGCAGACAAAGCTTGCAATTTGTCATTATTTGTGTTAAAACCAAACATTAATGAGAAAATTCCGGATGTGATTAGAAATTCATGATATGGTTGAATTTTTTAGAGGTGACAGTTGTAGAGCCTCGAAATTATCACCTATTAAAAATTCAACGATATCTCACTGGTCTATGAAATATTTACATTGACTTTTTATTAGTAAAATAGATAAACAAAATCATATAGATATAGATAATACAAAGTCAATATATTGCACCTTTCTATTAGTAATTTGTGTAATGTTTTAATCTCTTTGTGACATGGCACAGAAAACAAAGATAACCAAAGTAAAGTATTTCGTCTATTTTTCCAAGGTTTTGCAATATTCTTCATAAGTTGTTCATTTCAGCTACAATTATTAATTTGATATAGATATGGATCAAAAAAGACAAAAAAAATTTCATTCATTTTTCATGTAAAATATTTTTAAACAAAATAAGTTCATTTCTGTGTTATCCGCAATTTTCGTTTAAATGTTTTTGTAATATTTTTCATATTTAAAAAATTATGGGGAAAAAAAACATTTCCGCTGGACAAAATTTTTACCAAAAGATTTACAATTTTTCGTATCATCAAACAAAATCAAAGTTCCATTTTAATTCCTGTATTAGTTTTTTTGATATACAGCACGCGCACACTGACAAAAACTTTTTCCAGAAATGTTTCAGACCGCCTCCAGGGACCTCAGAAAGGATATTTCAATTAAAAAAATGGTGATGTGGCCATCATGTTGCTTTCCCCGATCTGATGGTATCATAGTTATTTATATTTACACTTTCATGGTTTATTTTCAATTTAAATCATATTTTAAATGTACATCGAGCGTTTTGTAGAATCAGAAACTGACGTTTAAAACGTCAAAATTATGAAAGATGAGAACGACCAAAACGAGATTTCGAAATAGTATATTCTGTAACAAGGTTAGGATGGAAATTCGATGCGAGTGGAATATTTCGAGCGCGAGCCGTGAGGCGAGCGCGAGGAACCACGAGCATCAGAATTTCCATTCTCACCGAGTATCAGACTATACTTTCTCCTCGACCAGATAAAATAAACTAATAAAATAATGAACACAAAGAACTTACGTTTTATCACGTTTGTGGTTATGTTTATAGTATTTTGACAATTGTGATATCCAAGGCTAATTGTTTTATTCGAAACGATGTGAGAATATTCATTCTATCCCTTGTTATGGAATGAATTACATGCAAAACGCATAAGCGCATAGTGTTTTGTTCCATAACAAGAGTGAGAATGTGTCCGTTCTATGATCAAAATTGATTTCAGAATGCTTAAATTCTATGGTGGTCGTGGAGAAAAACTTATTCTTTATAAGTTGTTCATTTTGGGATTCTCTGCAATTATTATTAACATAAATTTGCTGTAACCTATTATCTTTTCATAATTACAAACCAAAAATTAAAAAAAAAATGTATCTCGAATACCAATGATTTTATGGAAAATATTTTTAAACAAAAGATGTTAATTTCTTTGTTGTCTTCATTATTTGTTTAAATGTTTTTGTCATATTTTTCATTCGTAATGGAGAAAGTAAAAAGAAACTAAATTGATATAATTAGTAATAATGGATTTACCTTACTATTGATATACTGCATAAGAAAAAAAAACATTTTGGAAAAATGGATGAAAAGAAAAACAAATAGTAATAATAAAATACATTTTTATACATTTATTAATAGGTATATAAAAAGTTTGTCATATGTAATATGTATATACACTGGCGAGCAAAAAATAGAGATAACTTTGAAATTATGACTTATTTTTGGATTTTTTTGTTTTAACTTTATGTTTGCAAACAATTGTACTGTATTTTGCACACTAAATTAAAAAAGCAATGTTGAATCGTAAAGCATATTTATTGTTTTTATTGCCTATTTTGGAAATATCACAAATTTATAGTTCAGACGAAGTCCGAATTTTTGTTCCTTGGACTGATATGGAACCAAAAATAATGAAAAAAAACTTATCACTAATAACGAGTATTACCCCCTCTTGCATTAATGACTGCTTGAAGTCGACGAGGGACACTTTGAATTAAATTAACGATCACATTTTGGTCGATATTATTCCATTCCTGCAATAGCAACTGTCTTAGCTCCTGAGCAGTTCTTGGAGCAGGTGTATGCTTTCTGATACGTCGTCCCAATTCATCCCATACATGTTCTATGGGATTTATGTCCGGGCTGAGAGCTGGCCAATCGAACCGTGAAATTCCCACTTCATCCAGATAATCTCTGGCTACGTGAGGTCTAGCATTATCTTGCATGAAAATGCCGCGCTCGCCCATAGTTGTCATGAAGGGCATAACATGATCTTCGAGAACCTCCGTAATGTATGAAGATACTATAAACGTAAAATACTTCTAAAATGAATATTGTGCTAATAATAATCGTGTAACGGTATTGCTGTGATTATAACGCACTAAATGCAAGTGAAACCTCTAACAACAACAAACAATGTGTGAAAATTCTTGAGAACATGTTGGAAAACGTGGAAGTAGGTACTGGCGCCATCTGAAGACTATTCTGCCAACTTTTTGCATAATATAAACAAGTCTGATAAGTGAACCGACCCTGGGAGAGGATAACACGCCATCGTCGTCGGCTTATTTTGAAACTTATGTGGAGCGTGTCGGGAAAGAGCGGACGTTTGCAAGTGTTTTGACGTGCGGTTTATGGCTATCCGCAGACTAGCGTTTTCTCCGCGGGTCGGGTCAATCTAACCGCCAGCGACGACATAGATTCAGTCAGGGCCGATCCTAGACCCTTGGCCGCCCGCGTGCAAATGATGAGTTGGCCGCCCTTTCTCGCGCAGTAAAACATTTCTTGGGGCGGGGTTTTTTTATTTTTCAATTCGAAAAAAATAAAAATCCTGTAATATTTCTGTAAGGTTTTAAAGCAAAAAATATCATGTCAGAGCATATACACATATTTCAAATTTGAATTTCTGAATTGAAAGAAGAAATGACTAAAGAATCTGCAAGTAATTCGGGACTGCCAGATGTATTTTTGCATTGTACAATTCTGCGTATATTTCCAGAGAAGTATTTTTCTTTTAAAGCCAGCTGGATGATGTGGGCAAAAAGTGATAGAACGGTTAATAGCTTAATCAATGAACTATCTTCGTATAAAGGGGTCTTACGGATCAAGGAAGCTGGATTCACCAAGCAGGAAGCTCTTAACAAAATTACCTTAGCTGATGTTTGGTGTGTACCTGGAATCACGAGGAATCTGTTCTCTGTGCTTGCAGTCTAGGATAAGTACTCGGACAGCCAATTCATCTCATCGGCTAAAGTCTGCAATTTCCTAGTCAACAATTGGAGGGAGCTCGTCATAGAGGACTGTTCAAGTTGGCTGTGAGAAATTTGAATCCTATAAAATGAAGTTAATGCAGTGAGTAAAGGAAACCTGTTTAAGTTGTACCATGAACGATTCGCACATCAGAAGAAGCGCGATGTGAAATCGCTACTGAGCAGGGAGCTTGACATGAACGTAGAAATGCATAGTGAACTGTGTAAAGGTTGCATTTATGATAAAGCTCATCGCCTACCGTTCGGCACGAGGTCCAGAACAATGGAACCGGGAGAGCGAATTTACCGGATGTCTGCGGTCCATTTCAAGAATCGAGGTCTGCATATCGATATTTTGTGCTTTTCAAGGACGATTTCACAAAATTCAGGACAGTTTATTTTCTGGGGTAATAATCCGAAGTTGCTGAAAAACTAAGCCAGTTTCTAGCCGAGGCAGAAACAGTCGGGACTTACTGTGATAATGGCAGGAAGTTCGACAACAAATAAATCAGGACCAGTCTACACAAGAAAGGTATTATTCAATGTCTTATAATGTCCTACATGGAACAAAACGGATCCAGTGAGAGGGAAAATACATTGGTGGAAACTGTTAGAACAATGATGCACGCGCATGGAATCATTCCTCGTGCACTTAGGGTTAAGATGATTCAAACAGGTAACTACATTCTTAACAGAACAGGACCGACCCACGTCACCTTTCAAATTGTGGTATTGTGGGAAACTAGGTTTGAAACATTGATTCAAATTGCTGTATTCATATATATATATATATATATATATATATATATATATATATATATATATATATATATATATATTAATATCGAAGGATCAAACGGCGAAAATAGATCCGAAGGCTATTAAAGGAATCATCCTCATCGGCTACCATAATGACTACGGATGCATGATCTACAGTGAAGAGGACAACAAGCTCTACAAATCCAAGGACTTCATTGCTTTAGAAGAAAAATTGCTTACTGACATGAACGACAGCAAATACCGGATTGAAGAAGACGAAGAAACAGAATTCTGGGAACCCGATTGCACGATTTTAGAAATGCCGGAAGCCAATGAAAAAGATAATGCTGGTAATACTACGCGAAAACTACGCAACCGAGTGGATCTTACAGCTCCACAGAAATTCCAGGATTATGTGATGCTCACCTCGACGACTTTCTAGGAATTGGACACCTACAACGACGCCACAAAATAAAAACGCAGATGCATCGATCCACAAATTTAAGGCTAGATTGGGGATCAAACGTTTTTCGCAAAGAAGTAGATTATAATCAAGCCTTCAGTTCAGTGGCAAGAATATCAACTATTCGAACGCTACTTAGTGTGGATCTAAATTCTAAATCAATACTTTTCGCGATTTTTTACTTTCTCCGTTACGAAGTACGAGAAAGTATTGTGATCGTGATTTTTTTTTCAAAAATTTTTTTTACGGAAATAACCGTTTTGGGGTCCCTAGATGCCATTTCAACAATTTCTGGAAAAAAAAAATTTGTGTGTGTGTGTGTGTGTGTGTGTGATGGTGTGTGTGTGTGTGTGTGTGTGTGTGTGTGTGTGTGTGTGTGTGTGTGTGTGTGTGTGTCTGTCTGTCTGTGTGCGCTGTATCTCAAAAACCAATAGAGCAATTGATATGAAACTTTGAACATATGACTTATTTGATAATCTGAAGAACTGAAAAGCTTTTGGTAAAATTTAGTACACCGGAAGTGGGTGTTTACCTTAACTGTTTTTTGTTTTTTGCCAATATTTTCTTAAATATAAAAAATAACACAAAAACATTTATTCAAACATCGAAGACAACAAAGAAATGAATAGCTTTTGCTTGAAATTTTTTTTCATAAAATCATTGCTATTCGAGAAAAAAATTTATTAATTTTTTTAAATTTTTGGCTTATAATTATGAAACGATAATAGTTACAGCAATTTTATGTGAATAATAATTGTAGAAAATGCTAAAATGAACAACTTCTAAAGAATAAGTTTTTTTCGAAATCTCGTTAGTTTTCGAATAAACCTAGTTTTTGAATTTGAAGTATAATTTTTCCATCATTCATAATTTTGACGTTTTAAACGTCAGTTTCATCCGAGTTTACGCAACGCTCGATGTACATTTAAAATATGATTTCAATTGAAAATAAACCCATGAAAACGTAAATATAAAGTCGGAGAAAGTAACATGATGGCCACATCACCATTTTTTTAATGCAAATTCATCAATTACATTTGAAATATCTAATGTTTCACTGATATCATTTTCAATAGAAAGTCTTGGCTAATTAAATGATTTAAAAATTTTAATGGTTTTTAATTGGGAATGATTAGAAAATAGTTCTCTAAAAGATCATTCTTTTGAGAGTTCCATTCCATCTAAATCTTTTTTCTTAGATATTCGGACTCTGCAGAATGAAATACTAGCAAAAATTTAAACAAGGAGCAGCAATTTTTTGACAGTTAATAACATTCGGATGTCAAATTAATAGCGATATCAGAAATTTCAAAATAAAAGTTAATTCTAAATTTTTCCCTAGAATCCAAAACATTTTCATCGCATGATCATGAACATCCACTATTTTTTTCTTATGCTTTGCGACACTTCTTCCGCTTCTTTGGCAAAATCAGGGCTCCAGGCGACCGGCCGCTATTTCGAGGTGCTCGGAGTAAATTGACAGATTTCGAACGGCGCGGATCCTTTATTGGTGGCCCGCGGCATTGACCTACGTTCCGCGGGCTTCGCCGGTTTTGCCGCCCTCTTAACCGCCGCCCGGGTGCCATGCACGCTCTAGCCCCCCCGTTTGGATCGGCCCTGGATTCAGTTGCCTTCCGTAAAGCTGCAAGAATGGAGAAACTAGGTTTGATCATTCCATGCACATTATTAAAAAAAAAATAAGAGCATAATGAAAAAGTGTGGAAGGTTAGTACATATAACAAACACACTCGGCACATTTTACCTCTTAAAATAGTTATTTATTTATCAAGGCTCTAAGGTTAATATTTTTATTACGATTTAGATTTAGTAACCGAGGTCCGTTACTAACGTTCGTATTCAATGTGACTTCGTGGTTAAAAAGGCGGTTATAATTATAAGTTGGGTCAGTGTTTCACACAGTGGACGATATCGCCCTCTGGTGGGCGATTGACATTTAAATTAAGCGATTATTTGACCAGTGACGGCTCGCGGTTTTTTTTAATGCGGCCGAGGCAGCAGAGGTGGTAATACATATCGGTAGGATCGGTTGCAGAGACGTGCGTGCCGCAACTATCTGTATTACCACTTCCGCTACCTCGGCCGTACCAAAAAAAAACACGAGCCGTCACTGTATCTGACAATTCACTTTTGAGGGGCGATGGTCATTTTGTGTAGGCGAATATATTTTTAATGTGGTTCGATCAATGGATCTTTGCGTGTACGTCATTACCGAAGACCGAGTTTTCTCACCTTGGACGACATACGTACACACATGATGTCGCCAATTCAACTTACCGCAGAAAAAATGTTATCGGCGCTAGGTTCAGCTATCTATGACGTGCACGCAAATCAATTGATCAAAGTTTACCTGCCTGCGGTAATGGCTTATTCATGAAACCCGTATGTAAGTTATGCAGAAGATTTTTTTGGATGCATTGTCCGTCATGATATGCAGAGTAAATAAAAATAAAATAGATGACCCAAGATTATATATCCCGAAATTAGAATATTATTAACCATTGCAAAGATCACTTGTCTTATTATTTTCTTCGTACGAGGTACGGAAAAGTATTGTTTTCGTGATTTTTTTGAATTGTAATTTTTAAGTATCCATTGTCCCTCGAAAGTTTCGACCATTTTTGAAAAATGTCTGTATGCATGTCGTCTGTCTGTCGGAATGTGTATCAAAAACTTTTAAATTAAACTTTATTAGACAATCCGAAGAACTCAAAAGCTTTTGGTGAAAGTTTAAGGATCAAAAGTGAACTTACTCTAAGCGTTTTTTTTTTTGTTTTTTTCCCAACATTTTCTTATATACGAAAAAACTTACAAAAATCTTTAATTAAACATTGAAGATAAGAAAGAACTACTCATCTTTTGTTAATAAATGTATTTCATAGTATGAAATTTATTATAAACTTCAGGAAACATTCTAGGTATATGTACCTAGGTAACAAGTAAAAAAAAACAAAATTGGGTTATCACTAGCTTTTTCAGAGTAAAAATTCGTGGCTTAGCAAAATGCTTACTTTGTGCTAGAGTTGTCAATTTTCCTAAAAGCCCTCAATTATTTTTAATAATATTTTCAGGAAGCATTCTAGACATACATACAGGGTGTTTCAGAGCTCTGGGAACGGGCAATCACGTGCTTATTTGTCAAAACTTTGAAAAATGTTTTATACAAAAGTTATGCAGAATAGTGAGCTGCATGCCCTAAAAATATTTAAAGTTATACAGGAAAAAAATAGAAATTGTGCAGTTTGCGAATGCCTATCATCCTGTATAATACGCCGAGCTATGGTGTGGTTGATAGAGTAATTTTGAAGACTAAAGTTCAACTAAACTTTACCACTAAATTAGAATGAATTATCTTTATTAGTTTCAGGGGAGTACTTTAACAGTTTTGTTCAAATTTTTGTATAAACAACTGAATAACACAAAAACGGCCCGGTTTCAATCCCCACAACCCAGGTCATTTTAATCTCCAAGTAAAGAGGAATCCAAAAATACAGGGTGTTCCATAAAAAAAACACAAGTTTGGTCTGTAACTTTGTTATGAGACACCCTGTATAAATTTAAATGTTTTTAGGGCGTGCAGCTCACTATTCTACACAACTTTTGTTTTTTCGAAATTTTGATAAATAAGCACGTGATTGACCGTTGACCTATGAAATAAACGAAAAACCCAAAATTAGGATATCACTGTTTTTTTTTTAGAATTTCACGTGAAAATTTGTGGCTTTGCCTACGAGATTTTTTCAATTTTCATGAAACACTCCAGAGTCTAGACATATGTACCTATGAAATAAACGAAAAACGAAATTGTCAAATTGATTATCTTGTTAAAAAAAGTGTTATGCAAATGCGTTTGAGATACTGCCTTGTTTGCCAGTTCAAGGTAGATGTCCGGGTCAAATGTAGTATTGGTATATTCTCGGTTGCCATCATCTTGTTTCTCACATGTATTAGATTTTTTTTTCGTCATACGTCATTGTGCAAAAACTCTAAATATCGGGTCACCTTCAATTGTCATTTACTCGAAAAATTTCTTATGTAAGATGGCAACATTTTTATACTTCCAGTTCGACAATGAAAAGATCTCTCAAAATCAAGAACAAAAATAGGGGGTTGCCATTTAAAAACAAAATGGATGACGTCATTACTCAAAAACAAATGGCGCCTGAAAATCGAGTTTAATGCAAAAATGTGTATTTTTATCAAAGAAAATCGATCTGTTCGAGGATTTTGTTCAAAAAAAGATTTAATTTCAGTTTTACTGAATATATTCCATAGTTTATGCGCGCACTGTATTACGACGAATTAACATTAAATTACAGGGCGTATGATTAACCTACCGCAGGATATAATATTTTGCCAAAAACTTCCTGAAGGATTGTCACATGCTGACAATACTTTCTTGTTTTGTAAGATATCCGATCGCAAACCATTTCCTGGTCCACCCTATACAAACAATACGAACAATACGCCCGTTAGATACCGTCCGATACACTCTTACACAATATCGTCAAATATCGCCATGTGCCTCCTCATTGTTCACCGGAGGGTGACACCCCAGACATCAGACGTCGTCGCGGGTAACTCTGCAAGATGCCTTGTAAGAAAGCCGGCGACGCGTGCTCGCTGCAACATGACAGCTGTTCAAATTCCGATGAATAGAGGAACTCCGAATTGAATGCTCGCCACACATAATGCACACCACGATGCATTGCGATTTCCAGACGGGGCAGACACAATGCCAATCCGGGGGAACTCCGCGCCAAGAAAGAGTCGATGCCTTCCTCTTTCTTAAACTTCTTTTTTGGTTCCTCGACGAATGCCGTTGCCGATCAGCTGTTAGCAGCAGGAGGAATTCTTTAGGGGATCGCGGCGGTCCGGCCGGTTTATGGTTTATCTCGGGACGGCCTTGAGAGGTTGACAGTGAATAATGAGGAGCCCTCCTTTCTTCTCCGGTCTGTGCTAATTTCGGATCGACCATATGATCCTGTTTTTTTTTTTGTGTAGAGTAAAACGTGGCCGGATGTGTTTACTTTTTAGGTGCGTTCTTATCTGGGTTATCGGTATGTTTGTTCAGCGATAATGCCAATATTTGAAATGCGCTCGATACGCTAAAAATGTAAAATTTGATAAGTCTCGTTATCAACCACTCTAATTTTAGGCACCCAGGTTGCACACACCCTCCATGTCATCCGCGTATTAAATTTTTTTTAAGAATTTAATAACCCCGATTTATGAACAATTTATTTTTCAATATGTTCTGTGTTAGTTATCAGGGAAAACGTGTAAGGGTTTGACTACACGCTTCCCATTAAAAAAAAAATGCATCAGCCATTCCATAAATAAATGCACACGTTTTGGACGTACATCAGGGATTTTAGCGAATTTCACGTATATTATAAAGGCTATCAGAACATGGCTTTTGGTCTTTACTAGAGGTTCAGAAAATTATTGTGTCAAAAGATATAACAACATAAACTTTTAGTACACTTTTATTTTAAACTCAAAAATATCGTAAACCGTTATGGATACGAAAAAAGTTATTCTATACTTTTTTATGCTAAAATGTTTAAAGTTTACAATAAAAAAATTTCAAAACAAAAAAACTTTATTTAGATGGTTTGTTTTTAATAAATAAAATATATCTCAAAAAATAATCAATTACTCATATTTTAAATTTCTTAAAAATAATATATGATATACCCATACAATATATGTAAAATTCGCTAAAATCCCTGATGTACCCCCAAAAAGTGTGCATTTATTTATGGAATGGCCGGCATGTGTTTTCACTGACACGAGAGAAATTATTATTTTTTCTACAGTTAAAAAGTTGTGAAAAGCGTAATAAACTAATGAATTTAAATAGAAGTGTTATTTAAAATAATGCTTTATTTTTTAAACTTTTTAGATAAAAATCAATTTCTCTGATGCCAGTGAAGCTAAGAGAATACACATGAAACAATTTTAAATCAGAAGCGTCTAAAGGTTTGTATTGATAACTGAATATAACACTTGTTTTCTCTCTGTTTATAGATCCCCCTTAGGGGATATTCAGCATTTATTAACATTTTGCAATGTTTAGATATTTTTAAGAAACCAGTTATTATAGCAGGGGATTTTAATATTGACTTCAGTATTTTAAATAGTTTTAATTTTATGTACACCGTCCATGCTAGCGCATGAATTACCAAATCCACTTCAACATGCATTGATAACATACTGATCAACAGAAATGATCAATATAATGTGAATGTAGTCGAGCCACATTTATCAGATCACCGTAGAATCATTCTAGCTGCAAGCATACAAAAGGGTAAGGTTAATGTCAACAAACAAACTCCAATAAGATCACAATCACCAAATAATTTGAACAGCCTTAAAAATAATCTCTCGACAATTGACTGGGCATCAGTACTTGCATGTAATGAACCGCAGAGTTGCTTTGATATATTTCATATTTTTATCCAAACATTCAATAACTCGTGTCCACGAAGAAATCTTAAGATGAACAAACAAAAGTTAAAACATTCTTGGCGCACTCAGTAAACTAGTAAATCAGAAATATATTATCGACACTCTAACTGTTATAAATTCGATTAGTTATTTAAATTGAACTACTATTCTAATAAAACAATTGAAAAAAAATATAAATGTTATATAGATTCAGCCAGAAAGTCATACAAGGATCCAATTAAAACCAACGCTTTAAATAACCCAAAGTTGATGCGGGAATTCATAGGTAGTTTAACTAAAAGACGACCACAAGTATGCAGATAATATAAACGCACAGGATTATTTTGTGGATGCTGTGAGGGAAATTGAAGGTAAATCAGGAGATAACAATCATGTAGACTTTAATCATATAGTAGTATGATGGGTTGGAGCCTAAACCATGGAGCCTGGATCCAACCTATCATTCAATATGACACCCACAGATTCTGAAGCAGTGAGACTTATCATAGCAACTCTAAAAAGAAGGGGTGAAAGAAAAAATTCTAAAAACGATGTTTTTCAAGTTCCCCCTCGAATATTGGATGGATGAGGCTGTTACTTGTTGAAACTCCATAGTATTATTTAATAAAACACTAACACAGTGTATGGTTTCAAATTATCTTTATTGTTCTACAACAATTGTTTCACCACACAGTGGCTTCATCAGGTAGATGAAAAGTCGAAAACAAAATTGACATAGTTTTGCTTAAAACAGTAACTACTGCAAAGTTATTCAGGGTGGCTCCTTTTGAAATGAAGACCCTGTATAATAACTTATATATTGAGAAAGGTCATTATCTGGATCAACTGAAAACATCAAAGGTGACCTCAATTTTGAGGTGATTTTTTTTTCAAATTTTTTTTTACGGAAATATCCGTTTTGGGGTCCCTAGATGCTATTTCAACAATTTCTGGAAAAAAAAATGTGTGTGTGCGCGTGCCTGTGTGGCTGTGTGTGTGCGTGTGTCTGTATGTCTGTCTGTCTGTGCGCGCTGTATCTCAAAAACTTATTGAGCAATTGATACAAAACTTTGAACATAGGTCTTATTTAATAATCCAAAGAACTGGGTAAAATTTCGTACACCGGAAGTGGGTGTTTACCTTAACTGTTTTTTGTTTTTCCAATATTTTCTTAAAATATGAAAAATATCACAAAAACATTTAAACAAATATTGAAGACAATAAAGAAATGAACATCTTTGGTTTGAAAATATTTTTCATAAAATCATTGTTATTCGAGAAATTTTTTTTTTTCCAATTTTGGTTTATGATTGTGAAACGATAATAGTTACAGCAAATTTATGTTAATAATAATTGTAGAGAATGCCAAAATGAACAATTTATGAAGAAAAGGTTTTTTTCGAAATCTTTTTAGTTTTTGAGTAAACTGAGTTTTTGAATTGAAGTATAATTTTTCCATCTTTCATAATTTTGACGTTTTGTCAGTTTCATCCGTGTCTACGAAACGTTCGATGCGCATTTAAAATATGATTTAAATTGAAAATAAACCATGAAAGCGTAAATATAAATGATACCATCGAGTGGGAGAAAGTAACATGATGGCCACATCATTTTTTAAATCTTATATTTTGGGTCGTCAGCAAATTGTGTCATATAACGAGGAACAATCTGAGTTAGCTAATTTAACCAATGGGGTACCTCAAGGATCCATTTTAGGACCCTTGTTATTTGTAATCTATGTTAATGACCCGGAGAGTAATGTAACTGCAAACAGGGCCGATCCTAGACGCTTGACCGCCCGCGTGCCAATGACGAGTTGGCCGCCCCCTCACGTGCTTTTATTTTTCAATTCGAAAAATTTTAAAATCCTCTGTTATAATAATAATAACTATTTATTTCCCAACAGACATATATCCAATTACAAGGAAATGTAACATTATTTAAGACATTAATTAACAAAAATTAAGATAAGTAATATTATCTGAAAATTAAAAATATTAGCAGAAAAATATAATGTCGGAACATATACACATATTTCAAATTTGAAATATGTTTGGTCTGAATTTAAAGAAGAAATTACTAAAGAATCTGCAAGTAATCCGAGACTGCCAGTGCCAGTGGAGTATTTTTCTTTTAAATCCATCTGGATGCTGAGGACAAAAAGTGATAGAACGATTGATAGCTTAATCAATCAACTATGTCCGTATAAATGGGCCTTATGAACCAAGGGAGCTGGATCCATCAAGCAGGAAGCTCTTACCTGCACTCATCGAAGGAGTCATCACAACAACGAAGTTAAGTCGATGCGAAGAAAACTAAAAAGAAAAACAACTGATATGCAACTACTGCAGGAAGCCCAATTGGTTAAAGTGTGCAGGAAATGAATTGCAGATGGCCGTCCTCTGGAGTCCGACACAAATAAGATACTCAGTAATGTTAACTCAACTGAAACACATACTGAGTCGTCGAGATGCATGGATGACAATGGCACGACAAGCCCCATTTTAAATGATGAGATTTGCTTTAGAACGTTTTAGTCTTTTTCAACTGAATACACAGAGACCATAGCAAATAGTGAGAAAATCGAAGCCATCGGAATACGTGAAGTAGAAGTTAGGGCAGAAATGGTACAAAATTACCTTGACTGAAGTTTGGTGTGTGCCCCGAATCAAGAGGAATTTGTTCTCCGTGCTTGTAGTCCAAGATAAGTACTCGGACAGCGAGTTCTTCTCATCAGCTGAAGTCTATAACTTCCTAATTAACAACTGGTAGGAGCTCAAAATGGAGGACTGTTCAAGTTGGCCGTGAGAAAATGAGGTCAATGCAGTGATTAAGGGACACTTGTTGGAGTTGTGCCATGAACGATTCGGGCATCAGAACAAGCGCTACCGAGCAGGGAGCTTGACATGAACGTAGGGGGATAGTGAACTGTTTGAAGGTTGCATTTATGATAAAGCTCATCGCCTACCGTTCGGCACGAGGTCCAGAACAACGGAACCGGGAGAGCAAATTCACACGGATGTCAAGAATCTAGGTCTGGACAGCGATTTTTTGTGCTTTTCAAGGACGATTGCACAAAATTCGGGATAGTTTATTTTCTGCCGGAAAAATCAGAAGAAGGTGAAAAACGGAGCCAGTTCCTAGCTGAGGCAGAAAAAGTTGGGAGCTGCCGAGTCGAGTAATAATGGCAAGGAGTTGCAACAAACAGATCCGGACCAGTCTACACAAGAAAGTTCAACATCTTATAGTGCCCTAAACTCCGGAACAAAATAAGTCCAGTGAGAGGGAACATCGTGACAGGCACCCTGCTAGAGCAATGATGCACCCGCATGGAAACATTCCTCAGGCACTTTGGGCTAAAATGATACAGCTGTTTGTATCATTTCAGGAAAGTGCCTACCTGCATCCTTAACAAGACAGGGCCCTACCCAGGTCCCAGGAACATCAACACTCGAGTTGTAGTATGGTAGGAAACCAGGTTTGAAACATTGGTTCAAATTGCTGAATTCACGTATAATTATATCGAGGACGAAAATGGATCCGAAGGCCATTAAAGGAATCCTTATCGGCTATGATAACGACGACGGATACGGGATCTACAGTGAAGAGGACAACAAGCTTTACAGATCCTTCGAAAAAAATTGGTGGAAAAGGGGGTTATTATTGCCCAGGAAGCAACGAAGCCTACTGACCTGAATGACAGCAAATCCCGGATTGAAAAAGTCGAAGATATAGAATTCTGGGAACCCGATGACAGTGACTGTGATTTGACAATTTTAGAAATGCCGGAAGCCAATATCTTTATTGGCTTATATAATGCTGGCGAGACTAAGTAACCGAGTGGAAATTCCAGGTTTATGCGATGCTGACCTCGACGACCTTCGAGGAACTAGATACCTGCAACGCGCCATAAAGTAAAAACAAACGCCAATGGATCGATCGGCAAATTTAAGGCCAGATTATTGGTGATCAAAGGTCTTTTGCAAATAAGAGGAGTAGATTATGATCAAACCTTCAGTTCAGTGGCAAAAACATCGACTATTCAAACGCTACCCAGTGTTGATCTAAATTCTAAACAATACTTTTCGCGATTTTGTTGTGATGCAAATTCATCAATTACATTTAAAATATCTGTTTCACCGATCTCATCTTCAATAGGAATTATGGCTAAATTAGAAAATCGCTCTTTTGAGCTTAAATAATTTTTAATTCATTCCAATTTACAAAAACTTCTTTCGCCGGAAGCCACAGTTATCGGTATTGTTAAAATTTTTCTGAGATTAATACTGAAATTTGTAAAACAAGGAACTAAGGAATTAAATGATTTAAAATTACTAATGGTTGTAATTGGGAATGATTAGAAAATATCAATTCTATTAGGAGTTCCATTCCAACTAAATATCTGCTCAATTTTCCGTTTTCGGTTACCTGTAATTTAATATCTAAATTTAAAAACATTTTTTTAGAAATTCGGACTCTGCAGAATGAAATACTAGCAGCAATTTTCTAACAGTTCGGATATCAAATTAATAGCGATGTCCAAAATTTCAAAATAAAAGTCAATTCAAAATTTTTCTCTGGGATCCAAAACACTTTCATCGCATGACTCATAATTGGACATCCACGGTTTCTTCTTATATACGAACTTTAGATGAAGATACGACACTTCTGCTTCTTTGGCAAAATCAATACCCGGTTAGAAATCGAATACACTTTAGACAGGGGTCCAGGCGACCGGCCTCTATTTCGGGGCGCTCGGGCCAAATTTTACAGATTTCGGACGCCGATTTCACCGCCCCCCCTAACCGCCGTCCGCGTGCCATGCACGCTCTAGCCTCCCGGTAGGATCGGCCCTGAATGCAAAATCTATATGTATGCAGACGATACAACAGTAACTTAGAAGCTATCGGATAGTAGTTCAAATATACCAGACAGCATCTCACAGGCCAAGGCTTGGTTGATGCAAATAGCTTAGCCATGAACACTGGGAAAACTGAACATCTCAAATTTGACATAAACACCACAAATCGTCAGTATTATTCGTGATATGTATTTTTTTCTTTTTTAACATAAATAAACTATCTATCTACCTATCTACTATGTAGAGATTCCACAATGTTTCATTCAATTAATTTATAGCGGAAATTATACAAGTCGATTGGACCTAAAAACATAAAATTGGAAAAAATCTATTTTTTTTTAATTTTATTTTCTGAAACTGAATTTATTTATGAATAAAGTGTAAATTCTCAAGAATCATCCCCAAAGTGAGCTATGGCTGTGGCCCGCTCTCGCTTTTCGCTCTGCTGAAAAGTAGCATTTCTTTTATTGATGTTCCTTTTTCTCTGGTCCAATGAGAGATATCAAGTTATTTTTTTGAATTTGTTCGTGGCGACCTTAAGATCATCTGGTGATAAGCGAGAATTTGAAACTAACATAAATAAAGTTTTGGTCTTACAAGCTCGTCAGAATAGGCTTGATTGAAAAAAATAGCTACAAAATCAGTTTTAAAAAAATAATTAATAACAATAAAATTATCACCAGTTCTTTAGATTAGCTATCTGAATAACTCTACAAAATTGCAAGTTAATCAAATAAACGGTTTCAGAGAAACAGGAACATGAGCATGTAAGATTTTCAATGTAAAACGGCCGCTGTAATGACCCCCTTAATCAAATATAATAGGTCATTTTCGAGTTGCCCCCATAAAACCTGGATTGTGAGATTATGATTTTGAATGTGTTTTTACCAAGAAAATGCATCCTTGTATTTAATGTTATTATTTATTTGTGATCTTAGAAAGATTTGATGTGCTGGTATGTATAGACTCTTTCTAAGAACGAAGAAAAGATGTGTTCAATTGTTTTCGTTTAATTAGTTTGGAGCTTAAAACTTAAGATTTTGAGTTGGCCTTCTTTATAATTAGGGTCCCCGCACACGGACAATTGTCCAACGACTAAACTATTTAGTTGAGTTGGATACATGTTACGATTCTCCACCAACTAAACTATTTAGTCGAGAAGAAATCGTGTGGTGTGCGCACACAGTACGACGCCGATACAACTCAATTTATGCGGAGCGTGTAGACAGTTTAGTAGAGTATTACTTATTAATATTAATTTATGTAATAAAGATCTTGCTTAAATATTATTAAACATGCTCAAATAAGCTAAAATATGATTACATATGCTCGATGTAACTAAAATATGCACGAGAGGGCTTAGATATGCAAAATATGAAAAATTTAATCATCACCATTTAATTGCATTTTACTAGATGCGGATAGATCCGAAGGGATATTGTCAGCATATTAATATTTAAGAATATGCATCTATATATCTTACCGCGGGCTTTTTACGATCGATGACCAACTAAATTATCGATCGTGTGCGCACTCCCATTGGAACAGTGGTACTATACCAGTTATACGATAGTAGAACAATTATTTAATCATAAGGGCTCACCAACTGCTTTTGACTAAAAAATCGGGCTGGACGATAGTTGGTGTGTGTGTGCGCACTTGCATTTACGGCAATGCCATTATAGACCTCAACTAAACTATCGCTCAACTAATAATTGGCCGTGTGCCCGCTTACGGCTGACGAAAATGAACAATTATCATAATTGACAAAAATGAACAACTAGGTTTTGTACAAGTTAATAAAGTTTCCAATTGCGATAAACATTGTACGAGAAAACTAGAATATTCCTTCAGTATAATTTGTTTTGTATAAATTTCAAACTTCATCAATATGCAATCACTTGGAAATTACGATAAATAGTTGTGATTTACTGAGTATATCAAAATGACTAAATAACGAAAACAAGAATTAAAAAATTGCCAGAATTGGTAGTTCACGATGACAATGGTTAAAAAATACCAGCGGAGTTGTAGGTGTTATTGTGAGAACATTTTAATAAGGGTCTGGTGCGGTGCCAGTAAATATAGTCAGCCATGCCCGGCCCCACTCCTCAACAATCCTTAGGTAAGTTTAATATCAATAGGGACTATGGGGGCCGTGACATGTCAGGGCGGGTGTCCTTAGCCAAGGACCTAAAACATTCTAAACCAATCAAAGTATAGTGAAAAGAAAATGAAGCTCCTTTTTTTGTCACTATAATATTGGTTTAGAATGATCATTTATTTCTTTACATCTGTACTTTTACTAATCACCTAAAACCAGTTCAAACCTTCCATAATCTCCTCATTTGTTTACGACTCCTTCACGTTCACGGTCACCTTCACATAAGTGTATTTTATTCTTTAACATTCAATTTAAGTGCGAAGCTGCACTGATGAGAGATAAATCTCGAAACGCGTCTGCAGATGGCTATTTACTTAATTTTTACATATTTTAGGGTTCAGTTTTATAGTTTAAAGTTTTCAAATTCAATTTAGTTTAATTTTCAATTTAGTCTTGTGGATAGAAATAAAGGATATTAAACCAATGTTATTTCACTAAGTACTTAGTACTAGTAATAACGCAAATTTCTTTTGTATCATTCAATATCCGGCGTGGCACTAGCCAGGGAAGTAGTTGTTTCAATAAGTTATTTGTTTATAGTCTTAGTAAGACTTAATTTTGCTTGCAGAGTTACGAACAGGTTGAATATTCATTTATTCAGGCTATATTTCGTTTTTTTGAATTTATTTGATATATAATGAGTTGGATTATCTACAAAATAAAATTAAAATGCATTACTTACGCTTCTATTACCTCTGCCAAAGTTTGGCCATTTCTGTTTGGTATCTCGACCAAAAATTTACTTTAATCCATTTCGACTGTTTTGGACATACCATCGGGATCGAGGCCACCGATTACGGTTGGATTGTTAGTTGAATTTTCCACCACCATATCCCTACAGATAGAATACCAATCCACCGTAGTATGACTGGCTATTTCTCCTATTCGTGCTTCATGGGCAATGTCGAATTGCGAATAATTTTGCGACCAACCGTACATAATCACTAAATAATAATTTTTCTGTAGCCGTCCCGAAAATAAAACTTTCGGTATGATTTATTAAATCGAAAGTACCACTTTACATAAATCGTACCGAAAGTAGTTATTTTCGGGACGATTTTGTTTCACTTTCGGAACGATTTCTAGACTTTCGGAACGCTTTTTGTTACTTTCGGGACGATTTTGCGTATACATGTAGGCGGCCTTGACAAAAACATCAACTTCGTATTTAATTGTCATTGCGTTTGTCATATAACATTCATATGTGTTTTAGCTTTTTTAACATAAAAAAAACGGCTGCAGAAAAAATATTGTACGTGCATGCATTTCGCCACAATCCGTATTATTTTCATGTTAATGAAATAATTAAGATTGTAAAATTAATTATATAAATTATATAATTATATAAATTATATAAATTTATTCAGAACCACAAATCGTATTTTAACACATTTTACATGTTTAGAAAGATCAAATATTCTTCCGTATTGTGATTTTATGTGAAACATTTTTTTTTATTGCTGGATAATTTTATGGCTAACTTCAAAGCCGTGAGAGACTCACCTCCGTTAATCTTAAAGCCATTAATATAATATCAGGTGGGTTTAAAATTGATATAACATTTATTGACTCTACAAATCGCTGCCGCTTTAAATGTGAATATTTATTGGTGAAGAAACATTTTTTTCCTTAACTATTGTAAGAATTTCCGAACGTCTGGTGTTGTTCCTTTATGTGTCCGAAGTCAATTCTCTACAAGGGTCATATTGACGCTGACAATAATGAAACTCCCCTGGGAAAGGTATTTTTTATTGATTGAAGTTTGAACGTGACAAAATCCGAGGGTTGATAATTGTTTCCACTCTCGGTTTCGTCTGGCAACAATTTGAAACAAGGGTAGTTGGTCTTGTGGAAAAAGCTTATTGTTTAATCGATAAGTGTTCGTGCAGGCACACACAGATTATGAACTAACTTTGAAATCTCTTTGAACTAAATGAATATTGTGAAAATAGGTTTTCTGAACTGTAAATTGAACACCGTTAACAACTAATTGTAAAAATATAACACTCTTTAATTAGTATAAGGTAAAAGTTGTACTAAAAGAATGCCAAACTGGCGATCTTGGAAACAAAGCTACTCTTTAATTTCAAGTTTATCAAATTAAATAAATAAATCTTAAACGAACCAATCTTTGAAATTTCATTAATCAATCCGTCTTGAAAATGGGTTATTACTAGTGACGGTTCGCGGTTTTTTTTCTGGTACGGCCGAGGTTGCTACCGACCCTTCCTTCTATTACCCTATTACACATGTACACATGTAGCACTTTTTTATCCGTATATAATATTGCCATAATGAAGCTTAACTCTTTGCTGTATATGGGATTACCATTTGAACCACCAAATTTAAACAAGTTGTGACACATCGGTCTACCAAATAGACCACTTACAAATCTAAATGTACGAAGCTGAACAAAGACGCGAATTATGAATATATCCCCACCTCATTTTAACACTTCTAGTGCCAACTGAGGCAAGGCCCTTTAAAATGTGAGAAATCTCTTGCAACAAGAGTTCAAAACTTTAAAAACGTTGTCTGTAATTGTATAATTATAACAATAAGGCAGTTAACTACATTGATTAGTGAAATAAAATTACAAGTAGTTTATGGATAGAGCTATGTTTCCATATATTTAACACCATTTAATTTTTACATTTTCTTTTTACATCGATAGTAAATGTAATTGGGATTTGTTATAATTTAAAATTCCGAACATTTTTTACTCATTTACTTTTTAATTCATCGGGGAAGCAGGAAAATACATACATGTTAAATTCCTCTATGTGTACCAAATCAGTTCAAGATCTGGTATATAAAAAAATACTTCCGAAAAGTTGTTTTTTTTTTATTAAAAAAAAAAATCATCGAATGTAACATTATCCAAATATTAGAAATGGGAAACATTTTCACACGGTAAAACGGCAGGTAGAAGTGGGTCGTATTTCGACAATGGCGATAATTAGGTCCGAGTTGTTGCCACAGGGCCGGGGCCTAATTGCCAGAAAGGCATTTTTTTCTTTGGGAAGTACGTGAAATCGTGCAATCTCTTCGTAGATAATTATCTGCAAGTAAAATGCCAAACACCTGAACATCGCCGCATAAATTACATCTGCAACTGGCGTACATAAAATTCCAATATTTTTGTAAATTAAAGTCCGCAATTATGCTCAATTACAGTGGGCTTTACAATAATGTTATGAATATTGATTGAAATTAAAATAATAATCATATCGACTGTCGGATGTTGGATAATTATATAATGAATCGAAACACAAATGTAATCATTTTCATTGAGGCAACTTCAATGGCAAAAGAATACAATTAAAGTTATCTTTAGAGAAATCAAAATAGTTACTATCATTTGATAAAAATGTGTATCTCTTTAAACTTTTTAATGAAAAGAAGGCTGATTGCGACCGTTACTATGTGGCAATCCGTAATAAAACTGAATTGACAAATGAAATTAGAAACCATTACTTGTTGCAAAAGCATTAAATAAATTCAATAAACACGAAATGTAGCCTGAATATATTAATTTTTTTTTTCCGCTACCGACAACGTAAATAAGCATTGCATCCATGGTTACAGGTACCGTAAGTAGCTGATAACATTCGTGGTGTTTGTTGTCCTTGACGACGGAACTTAATTTTTTACTTATGGACCTAGGAAAATAATAAACAGAAACGCTACGCTTCAACATATAGGCGAGCAACACATTTTCGTCTATACTTACAGCATCGGCATCCTTTTTACATAACCACTGCTTAAAAGAGTCGTAAGAGGACACATACCTTTTTCGATTTTGTCGGTAACGGGTTCTAACACGCAATATTCGCAGCTTCGTTTGCATCCATGCCCGCAGAAAGTTTCACTGGATTGACACAAACAAACAAAATTCGACATTGTTTTCTCGGTTGCTGGGTTGCCAAAGGACGCATAGGTGACTACAGGGGCGGCTCGTTATGTAGAGCCAAGGATAATAATAATAATAATAATTTATTCATGCCAGAACTAAAGTTTTACATTACGTCAAAAAAAAGACACTGAGAATTGTATCAATAATAAATAGAATAAAAATGTAATAAATATCATGTAATAAATATCACAGTTATATGTAAGTTAAATAAACTAAGTACTGGGAGTTCATCACTTATTAAGGAATTCATCCAAAGAGTAAAAAGCCTGTTCAGTTATGTAGTCCTTCAGGTACTTTTTATATTGCTTTAGAGAAAGTGCCTTTATTGCAGGAGGCAGAGTATTGTAGAATTTAGGAGCCCAGTAATTTGCTCCATTTTGTGACTTACACAGCCTCATTTGATCAATATGAATGTTGCCTTTCTGTCTGGTGTTATGATTGTGGAATGAATCAGATGTTTGGTAATTTGAAAAATTCTTTTTAAGATGGATAAGGCACATATATACGTAAAGGCCTGGTAGTGTCATGATGTGTAGTTTACGAAACTCAGATTTGCAGTCATCTCTATAACCTATTCCAGCAACTACGCGCACAGCTCTTCTTTGGAGTCCAAATATGCGGTGTATATGAGCAGAGTGGCCCCATACTAAAAGACCGTAAGCCAGGATCGAGTGACAAGTTGAAAAGTACATTGTTCTAAGAATTTTATTTGATACGGACTGTGACATATTTCGTAGAAGAAAAATCGATGTGCACAATCTGTTTGCTAACGATTCAGTGTTTGCATTCCATGACACTACCTCTAATTTCAAGCTTAGTCAGAATTTTTTATTCATTCTTAAAACACTGATTCGCCATTTTAGATATTTAAACAATGCTTGACAAAATTTAATGTCAATGTGGAAAAAGTACAAACAATGTACTCACTAAATATATGTCAATTAAGCGAAAAACGGAAATTCGACGAAATTTGTTTATTTTTTTATTTTTTAAGGGTTGAACAAACGGGCAGAATTTGGAAAATTCTTCCAACAAAGTGTTGTTCTCTTCGAATAGATGCAGATAAAAGCAAAAAATAAATTCGTCCAGATTTAAAAAAAATCATCCAGCAAAATGTTCTACCCGTCGAACTGCGTTCTAACCCACTAACCGTTTTTTATATTTTTCCAATAATTTTTTGAATATGAAAAATATCATAAAATCATTTTGACAGATTTTAAAGACAACAAAGAAATAAACATCTTTTGTTTGAAAATATTTTTCATAAAATCTTTTTTTTTTTCGGAAAAAGAATATTATTAAATTACAATAAAAAAATCAGATTTAATGTTGTAGAAAAATTAGTGTATGTTAATAAGGCAACAAACAAATTAACATCTTTTGTTAATAATTAAAATAATTTTTATTCAACAAAAAAAAATTAAATTACAGCAAACAAATGCACACATCTAACTTTTAAATAATTATGCAAAAATTATTAGGTTTAATTATGTAGGAAAATCAGTGCATGGTAATGACGTATTTTTGATGCAATCGTCAAAAATGGCCATTTTCAAAACTCAAAAATAGAAGAAGCGTTGATTTTTAAAAACCTGCCCAACTTCTACAGCATCATTCAGAAATATTTGAGATTCGAAATTCTAGAAAAATCCAAGCATGTAAATCATTTAATTTTCTAAATAATCACATCAAAGCATTTTTAAACGTTCGAATATTAAAAAAAGCGTAGATTTTTTTAAACTGAAAACATATACATACTTTTAATTTGAACAGATTCATTCAAAAATCAGCAGGCTTGAATATTCAAGCAAAATCAATGCAGTTTTTCATTAAATCTCCATTAAATCATTTTCAACGCTCAACAATCGAAAAAGCGTAGATATTTCAAAAACTAATAGAGATACAGATTTCTAACTTTTACAGAATTATTCCGGAATAATTTGGCTTTGAAACTATTGAAAAATAAAAGCATGTCAACTATTTCGTTTTCCAGATAATCACTATCGATCTAGAAATGGCAATTATTAGCTCAAAACTCAAAATTTACAATTTTCAAACTCTCAAAAATCGAAAAATATTGATTTTTCAAAAACTGACTTTCAACTTAATCTGGCTTTAATATTCCAAAAAGTCAAGCCATGTTTAATCAATCCCAAGAATATCAATTTTTAACGCTTAAAAATTGAACAAGCGTTGATTTTTCCAAAACATTTCCAGCAATATTTCGGAAAAACTAGGCTTTAGTATTATTGAAAAATCAAAGCATGTTAAACCTTTCGTTTTCCACATAATCTCCACCGAACTAAAAACTTAAAGGTGTTTGAAAATAGAAAATGCATTATTCAAAACCAGGAACAAATGCACAGTTCAAACTTACACAAAATTGGTAATCATGATAAGGATTTAATATAAAAAATAACCATGCCCGTTAAGGACCTAGTTTTTCAGATAATCGTCATCAAACCTAAAATTTATAAGTTTCAACTTTAAAAAATCAAAAAAATATTGTTTTTTCAAAAACTGTCTTTTAACTTTAACAGCGTTATTGGCGAATAATGGGACAAAGAAGGTTAATTATTTCGTTTTTTAGATCACAATCAAACCCAACATTTGCGATTTTCAATGCTCAAGTATTTAAAAAGTATTGATTTTTCAAAAACGGACGTAAATACAGACTTAGAACTTTAACAAGATAACTGGAGAATCATTGAACTTCATTATAATTAACAAAATCAAACTCAAGAATGATCATTTTTAAAGCTCAAAAATCGAAAAAGTATTGATTTTTCAAAAACTCATGTAAATACAGACTTTCAGTTTAAACATCATTATTAGGGAATAATTTGGCGTTAATATTATAAAAAAATCAAAGCATGTTAATTATTTAGTTTTCTGGATAATCAACAAATCAAAAATCTATGGTTTAGAATGACCATTTTTAAAGCTGAAAAATCGAAAAAGTATTAATTAAAAAAAAAGACTTAAATGCGAATTTTAACAACATTATTCGTACATAATTGAGCTTTTTTATTCTAAAAAAAATCAAACCATCTTGTCTATTAACTTTTTAAGATAAATTGAAATTGAGGAAAATGCCAAAATGAACAACTTCTAAACAATAAGTTTTTCGAAATCTCTTTGGTTTTTGAGTAAACTTGAATTTGATCGGTGAAAATACCGTGATGGCCACAGCGCCATTATTTATGGGGTATTGTTAAAAATAAAGTCTATGCTTCTACATACAACAATGTTAAAAAATTGCAAGAAGCAGTACTGGAGGCAATACGCAGTATTAATGGCAATACCATCCGTAAAGCAATTAATAGTGTTGATAAATGTGTCAACTTTGCATTACAAACAATGCTGGATTATTTAAGTAATTTATAATTTATCGTTTTTCTAGTTGAGTTTGTATGACAGTCCGTTTTTATAAATACATTTTGTTTTATTACTATCCATTGTTATTCCAGCATACTTGATTTTGAAGAAGTTTCCATTTCATATGATACATCATTGCATTTAGAAAAAATGGTGATGTGGGCATCATGTTACTTTCTCCGACTTGATGGCATCATTTATATTTAAGCTTCCATGGTTTATTTTCAATTTAAATCATATTTTAAGTGTGCATCGAACGTTTCGTAGACTCGGATAAAACTGACGTTTAAAACGTCAAAATTATGAAAGATGGAAAAATGTACTTCAAATTGAAAAACTCAGTTTACTCAAAAACTAAAGAGATTTCGAAAAAAAAATATTCTTCATAAATTGTTCATTTTGGCATTCTCTACAATTATTATTAACATAAATTTGCTGTAACTATTAGCATTTCATAATTGTATACCAAAAATGAAAAAAAATTGATAAATTTTTTTCTCGATTAACAATGATTTTATGAAAAATGTTTTCAAACAAAATATTCGCATTTATTTATTGTCTTCAATATTTGTTTAAATGTTTTTGTGATATTTTTCATATTTAACAAAATATTGGCAAAAAACAAAAAACAGTTAAGGTAAACACCCACTTCCGGTGTACGAAATTTTACCAAAAGCTTTTCAGTTCTCCGGATTATCAAATAAAACTTATGTTCAAAGTTTCATATCAATTGGTCTATTAGTTTTTGAGATACAGCGCGCACAGACACACAGACACACACACACTCACACATATACACACACACACATATACACACACACACACACACACACACATATACACACACACACACACACACACACACACACACACACACACACACACACACACACACACACACACACACACACACACACACACACACACACACACAGACACAAAATTTTTTTTCCAGAAATTGTTGAAATGGCATCTAGGGACCCCAAAACGGATATTTCCGTAAAAAAAAAAATTTGAAAAAAAATCACGATCACAATACTTTCTCGTACTTCGTAACGGAGAAAGTAAAAAATTGTTGAAATGGCATCCAGGGACCCCAAAACGGATATTTCCGTTAAAAAAATTTTTGAAAAAAAAATCACGATCACAATACTTTCTCGTACTTCGTAACGGAGAAAGTAAAAAATTGTTGAAATGGCATCCAGGGACCCCAAAACGGATATTTCCGTTAAAAAAATTTTTGAAAAAAAAATCACGATCACAATACTTTCTCGTACTTCGTAACGGAGAAAGTAAAAATGCAAAAAATATTGCCTGGTACCAATTAAAATTTGGAGGTTAGGTAAGATTACTAAAAATGTGCACAAATAAAATTGGTTTTATGAATTGCCAATGAAAGTGTTTTAATTGCCATGCAAATTGGATTAAGCCGCATCTCGGTGTCTTGTGTCGCAGGGAAGTTAGGCAAAAAAAAAGTGGGAGATTTTGTCTTTATTTTTATTTTGAACAAGTGATCCATGATAAGTGGGATTTGGGGGTGGAGCTCTCGAAAAAGGTTTTCGCTAATTTGACCATCTGTCTATCTCTTCAAATGCAGAAATCTGGGCGCCCTGTATATGCAGGCTACTTTTCGTCTTTATTTAATTTATTTAATGCTTTTGCAACAAGTAAAGGTTTTCAATTTCAATGATCGTTTTTTCTTTCCTCAAAAAGGGGAGGAGGTGGGATATTTATATGTTAAGTGGCTCTATTATATTTCTTCCATTAGCGGAAAAAAGTTAATAAGCAACACGGAACGTAATGACAATTAACATTAATACGTCCTTACGTTCCTTGTTGCTTAAACAACTATTTTTGTTAATTAATTTAAAAAATTAAGTCTTTAAGACGAAAGAACAAAAAACTTATTGAAATACTACTTTCCTGGCGAGTGCTACGCCGGATATTAAATTATAAAAAATAATTTTGCATGTTATATTTAGTACACTATCGTATAACATTGGTTTAAGATTGTTTTTTCTATGTACAAGAACTAATAGATAAATTCCATTCAAGATAAATTGAAAACTGATGAAAATAACTGTAAAATTAAAAACTTTATCAATATTTATAAATTTGTTTTGGTTGCATGTAGTAACGTCATGTAGATTAAATGCGAATAATATTTGTAAATAATTCTAGGTCAAAACATTCATTCATTCTTTTATATCTTGCGATACAAGTTATCATTTGATACAATATTTCATTAGTCACCCGAACTCTGCACTAAATGATTATGATTCAAATTTATTTACTATTTTCTCAAATTGATAATATGAACCATTTGTTGCTACCTATAAACCTATAAATTATTCTGATACTACGAATACGCAAAAATCTTGGTATTTAGTTTGACTCTGAACTAACGTGGCAATAACGATGCTGAACCCGCAATTCTTGGGGTATGCTCTATTTATAACACTCGATTCCATAGTACTTAGTACATAGTCTGGGGATTAAAGAGCTTTGTTGAGTGTTGATTAATGTTTTTATTTTGCCTAGTGTAGTGAGAACTTATGCTCATCAAGTATTCTACAAGGCAGAATGTCTTTTTTTAATAAATAGGTAAACTTAAAATCTGCATGTCTATGAAAGCCTTCAGAGTAACCAAGACTCCACAATATTCTAACCGCCTTTTGTTGGAGAGCAAAAATCCCGCGTCTAAGAAGAAGATCCCAAATAATCCGTAAAATACTGCTAAAATAACTTACTGGAGGGATCGAGGACACTAAGGCGATAGCATTGTAGGGTCGGAAATGCCTTCTTCGCGAGTTAAAAGAAGTAAAGAGAACGCTAAACATGCAACGGCAACGGGTAACATAAATCTTTTAATAGTAAGATTTACTTGAGCAAAAAAGCAGACATGCTGCAGATGGTTTTCGAAATTTCGTCCACGAATTTTTGTACAGGCTTGATATCGGCACTGACAATCTGGAAGATTCCTGCCGTATCTCGGAACTCCTGGCAGCTACATTGTTATCATCTAAACAGATGATTGAATTTTCTCGTAGTGCAAAGCGAAATATAAGTGCCGACTATGCGAGATATACAAGTTGCATTGAAACCAATGTAAAAAAAAATAAAAATCACAAGCAACTATGAACATTCATTAAAAACCAGAAAGGTATTTCACCCATTCCATCAAATATGTGTTATAACGATAAAGTATGTTCAACACCAGAGCAAGTGCCTACAAGTTTCGCTCTATACATTTTGGCCAATATCTTGCAGTCGTTCATAAATTGAGATGCTGATGTCTCATCTAATCCCACTCTAAAATATGTTACATTAAATGACCCACACAAAGCTATGAAATATCTTAACCTCACCTTCACATGTGGTCCTGACTATATCCCGCCAAACGTAGCATGCCGAAATTCGAATGAATTAGAACCAATCAGATTCTATATAACTTCTGTTTTCAGGAAACATCTCATGTAGAGTTCGAATGCGACTTTGTGATTCGTTCTCTACTCGGATTATGTTTCAGCACATGATTGGTTTAAAGAAAAACCATGTTAAATGTCAAACGTCAGTTTGCGGGTGGAACGCTATTAAAATTAGTGAAAACTCCGCATTGGAAGTGTTTCTCTTGAAGTAATTCAAGGAAAAGGGAAAGAGGCCCAACCAAAAAGTTTGAGCGGAGTCACTAATATGACCTGTACTCGGGAAGTCATTTCTACAATCTTGGAAAACAAGGTACATAACGTGCGAAACGCGAACGGTACGTACTGTAAAGAAAATGTAAAGTCCATATGGAATACCAGTGCTAAGTTAGTTCAAGAGAAGTACGTTTCTAATTTTCAAATTTTGTTTGATCCGTTTAAAAATGTAAAATTCAAACCGGCACTACACGTCCGCGATGACAGTAAATGTCATTCTATTTTGTTGTAATATTTTTGTTGGGATATAGTCTGATAAATTGCTCTCGTGCATTGTAAATTATCGCAAGTTTGCACTCTTTCGGCAAACAATACGACTTTGTTGGTCGAAATCGCACAAACTTGTTATCGATAATTTCCAATGCACTTGTGCAATTACTGTTGAGTACACACTTATGGCCTACTGAAATTTTCAGCCAATGAGATGCAACTAAAGTCATGGGAAAAGTATGTCTAGAATTCTAAATGTCAAAATTGACGTAGCAAATCGTTGGGGTGCAGTTTCTAACAGTGATATCAGTGAGACAGTAAAAATTCGACACCACTGGTTGAATCTGCAGCTCGGTTTCAACTTCAGAATATCAACGATGGTAATCATACCACTTGTTATATTATGGCTGACAATATATCGGCTTCCATTATTGATTGTGCGAAGGCTCTTGCTATACCGCTATTACACATTTTTATTGTCATTTTAACATCATCAACATATCCGGATTGTTGGAAATGCACAAAAGTCACTGTAATTCACAAAAAGGACAAAATTAATCAGATACCGCGCGATTGCTCTGATTTGTAATTTATCTAAAATTTTAAAATAATTTTAAACAAAATAATATATGAACACGTTAAAGCCAAAATATTAAATAATCAACATGGTTTATTAAAAGGTAAATCGACGTTAATTAATCTAGTACATTTTATAGATGATATTTCTTGCGGCCTTGATAATGGTCATCAAATCTATGTCATAAATAGCGATCTAACTCAAGCTTTCGATAGGGTGTCCTGGTAAGCGGATTAAGCGGGAAAAATTCTGCGTTTGTGACTAGGTTTTCAAAGTATTAAACTATTTAATGAAGTTGTTTACATATGGGTGTGATTATAATCTGCTGAGTATTGCCGTATTTATCTAATAGGACACATTTTGTGTGGTGCCATGGTTCCAAATAGTGTCGTCCCACAAGGGTTCAACCTGGGTCCCTCGTTTTGTTTGTCCCTAAATTAAATTCCAATTACCTAATGTATGCGGATGACATTAAAGTCTATCGTACAATTACCAGTTCCACAGATTGTCTCATCCTTCAAAATGAGATATTCATTTCAGTCGATTGGTGCATTAAAAAAACGATGTGAAGATAGCCACGGATTTCCCGGCGCGTGCACCTCCAAATAAAAATTTCTTTAATATTAATGATTCATAATAAATCAAACGCTGAGAATGTAATTAATATTAGCCTATAGATGTACAGTCAATCCACAATTTCAATGATTTTTTCTCAAATTCCACGCGAACTCTCTTTAAAATGACAAGAATTCAAAGTCCAATATGGCACTGTTTGACGCGTTTAAAATTTATTTTTTTAACAACAACGTGTAGATAAGAGTCCACTTAAACGATTTGAAGCATTAAATTTTGGGTAAAATTGTTTATAACTTTTTTATGTTTTTTTTTCTCGGGTCCACCCAAACCATACATATAATATAGCAAACTTTCAAATTCCAATATGGCACTGTTTGACGCGTTTAAAATTTATTTTATTAACAACAACGTGTAGATAAGAGTCTACTTAAACGATTTAAAACATGAAATTTTGGGTAAAATTGTTTATAACTTTTTTATAAATTTTTTTCTCGGGTCCACCCAAACTATACATATAATATAGCAAACTTTCAAAGTCCAATTTGGCACTGTTTGACGCGTTTCAAATTTAATTTTTTAACAACAACGTGTAGATAAGAGTCCACTTAAACGATTTTAAGCATGAAATTGTGGGTAAAATTGTTTATAACTTTTTTATGAATTTTTTTTCTCGGGTCCACCCAAACTACCGGGTGTCTCAGACCACCCGTACCAGCCTTTTATTTGGACAACGCTTCGTCGAATGTGACTGGGACAAATAATTTGATTACCAAAGTGAACCCAAGGAATCCACTTATTTTTTACCGGAATAATCCGGAAGTACCCAGAACCGGAAGTAACTTTAAAATTTCAAACGGTAACATAGGTCGAGTATGGTATTAATTGATAGGTCTTTTTAAAATAAACCACTTTTATTTAAATGTTTTTTTAATATTTTTTGCATATTTACAAAAATAAAGGAAAAAAACTAAATTGAAAATTAGTTATACATTCAACACTCAATTTCCTTAAGTAGGCTTTACTTTTTGTTATGTCAAAATAATTGACGTTCGTGAATATTTCAAGTAATAGATATTTATGCATTAAGGGAGATATGGAATGTTCTGTTTTTTAGCTAAATATTAGTACTTCGTAAAAATATTCAGTATATCGATCTGTACTATGTATTTGTATGGATGCTATGACTTTGTTTTAAATCAAACCTCCCGCATTAAGTGAACTGACGTTATTATTTATTTTAATTTGATTTGATTTGACGTTAATGCCTTAACATCAAACGCACGGTTTGTGAACAAACAAATTCCATCCATACCATATCTCTTTACGCCAGCAACTCGAAGAGTGGTATTTTCAAGATAAGGTTTCATTTTTGTGAGTGGTTGTCTCATAAAAATTATAATTTCCATCACAAAATTTTATGGACAGATGAGGCGACATTCAAAAGCAACGGAGTTGTTAAAAAAATCAAATTTGAAACGCGTCAAACAGTGCCTTGTTAGACTTGAAAGTTTGCTATATTATATGTATAGTTCGGGTGGACCCGCGAAAAAAAATTCACAAAAAAGTTATAAACAATTTTACCCAAAATTTCATCCTTCAAATCGTTTAAGTGGACTCTTATCTACACGTTGTTGTTAAAAAATCAAATTTGAAAACAGTGCCATATTGGACTTTGAAAGTTTGCTATTTTATCTATATACGGAAATCCGTGGCTATCTTCACATCGGTCATTAAAAATGACTTATATTAGAGCCTATTATTGACAAGTGCAAGATTGGAATCAAAACAGCGTACTTTTTAATTACAAAGTTTTAGGTTCATCCTTAGAACGTGCAAATAACTTTCGCGATCTCGGGGTACTTATTGATAAGCTATATTTCGAAGACCACTATCAAAGTATTGTTTCAGTCTGTCAAAGGATTCTTGGATTTATTCTACGCTATACTAAAATGTTCACATCTGGAGCCGCTTATAACTTCTTACAACAGCTTCATGCGCAGTAAACTCGAGTTTTCGTCGAATGAAGTCCATATGGCAGGCTTAATGTACTCATTGTTGAAAAGATACAAAGGACATTTTTTACACTCATTTTTTTTTTCTTTTGGACTAAAATAATCGTTTCAAAATATTTTTTTATGTAGTTCTATGAGTTCTGATTTTACTTCTGCGTTGTTCTCAAGCAGTTCTCAAGATAACTCTAATAGCAACTTGCGATTAAATGATAGTAAATCGGTAATTACTAAAGAAATTGTCTATTTTGATTTTACTTTATTTAATAATGCTATAAATCGTGATTTTATCAAATTTGTTTATTTAAAAGAATTACTGAAACTGTTAATTAGATACAGACAATGTACTGAGAACTCATAGAACTTTTTTTTCGGTTTGGACAGAAACATTCTTGTCAAAAAATGTGTAGTTCTGATTTTACTAATGGGTTGTGCTCTAATGACAAATTAATTGACAGGAAAACGGTATTTTCAAAATTAAATTGTCTATTTTGAATTAAAAGCTTTATGAGAGAAATGAATGAATTTTGTGGCATCCTTTGTATCGGTGGTCGCCAACCCGTCCTGCGCGACACAACTAGTCGGTTTCTCGAGGAATAATTTATTTAAATATGTAAATATATAAGTTAGTTAATTAATGGCCGATGACTTCAAACAACGCGCCCTGATGGTGATGAACGGAGTTTTAAAAATGTATTAGGAAGATGAGTTGAAAGGAAAGAAGTTCCACTAACATAATGTCTAGTAAGTTTACATGTAAATATAACTGATGATGAATGAAACTATTTTCGTTATGGTATTTACATTGAGTGCTCAAAATATGTCAAAAATGTTGCTTCAGGAAAGCAAGATTTTTGGAGGCACACCAAATGCTCAAAAATTGTAGTCGAAGTCTAGTGTGAATTTTTGATATATTCCATTCAGGAATCATTTTCCAAAAAGCAAAAAATGGCGACATTCGAAACTTGAATTCAAGAAAGCGAAATTTGCATCTCGGGACTAGAAATATTTAAAAAAATTATCACTCATATCTCAGAGAAAAGAAAAGCAATTCGAAAAAAAGTGAACCATAGGGGTGAAAAAATATAAAGGGTTAAAATTAAGGGTTGATTCTTTTTGTGTTATTAATTTAGACCTTCCTTAATGGTATGGTTCACTTTTTTTCGAATTGCTTTTCCTTCCTCCGAGATATGAATTTTTAAAATCTATTGCTAGATCTATTGCTTACTTCACAACCGTGAAACATTTGATATTTTTAAGCTTGAAACAAAATGGCGACACCAGTGACCCCTATGGCATTCAACTTGTTATCTGACATATATTTCGACTACTATGCACGATTGTCTGCCAATTGGTCGATACATATCGCTATCGGCCGAAAAATCTATATGGGTCCATCTCTAATCTCTACTATCAACATTCTTTTTATATAATCAAAAGAATATTTTCCATTATTGAAAAATAATTTGGCCTTAATTTCCCATATTTTTTTTAGCTTTTATAAAAAAAAAAACTAATGGTGAGCACCTTAAATATAACATACACTCCGTTCTACTTCTGAATGTGTCCACTTTGCGGTATCTGGCTACAATGCGTTTAAAATGATCTCCAGTGGGGAGTGATGGTGAATGACTATACATAATTTATTATCAATAAGAGCAGTGCATCTTTTACGGACTGGTTATGACCACTTTTTGTCGTGATGCAAATGAGCGCAGCAAAACCAGTACGATGCATGTGAAACTGGCTGACTGGGGTCATCTTTAGATGCATCCCTCGTTGAATAATAACATATATACAAACATGTCTCTTTCACTTGACCACCTAGATCTAGTGTTTGTGTGTGTGTGACTGGTCTATGCTTTCAGTTGGGAGAAGGGGAAGTTTGTGTCATACGCGCGAGAGAGAGAGAGTGGAATTTATAAAGATTACTGGTAGACACATTAAGATGAAGTTGCAAATTAATTAAATATAAAAATGTGTTCTATAAAAATTATCAACAAATTAAAATTGAAAATCTTTACTTCTCGCAGAAGTATTAAATAAATTAAATAAAGGCCGAAGGTAGAACACTGTGGGTTCTTCAGGTGAAGAAATAATACATTTGACTCAGAGGTGGGACCAAAACGGTTACCACTAATTGTCACTAGTCCTCGGGTCCTGACATTTACTCGCCAGGGGTCATCGAGTCACAATCATTTATTGTGAATACAACATGAGACCTTCAATATCACTGTCACTATTCCAAGTATGATTATTCTAGCACTTACAATTAACAACCAGTCATAAAAATCATTTCTTGTGACGATAACATGGGGAGGCGTTTAATATCACTGTCACTATTATATTTATGGATCTTCTAGCAATTCCAATTAACCTGAAATTTGTGGTCGTTTAATCCGGCAATTATTTTTAATGGCCCAAAGTAAAAGAGATTACCTCTATGCGAGCCGATTAAAATATTTGCCATTAATGCTGCAATTGGTGCACATGTCGCGGTTGTTCGTGACAAGTATTCATTTTCCTGTGACACGACGATGCGACTTCCGGCTTTAACAAAATACGTAATTGTATGTGATTATTATTATGTGGAGATGTAAAAGTCGGTGTTTTTAAAAGTGAAAATTATAATTCTCGAATACTTTCATAAAAATTGCTTTGGGCTGCAAGTTCAGGGTTTGGTGTAAAATATGCACGAAATGTTGATTGGTGTAATTGTAAAGATGATCTTACTGCCATATGTTCCATATCCATTTCTGAGTAGTAGAAAATTTTTGATTTCTAGAACTGGCTAATGGCAAATTGCGATTGAATGACGGGAAAAGGGTATTTTCTAAATGAAATTTTCCATTTTCGAATTTAAACTTTATTTAAAAATCCTATAAATCGGAATTATACCAAATCTGTTTATAAGAAAGAATTATTGTACTCAATCAGTAGAAAAAGAAAATTAACTCAGAACTCGTAGAACTCTCAATTTTTTTTTTGCTTTTTAAAAAAAATATATTTTTGATAGTTCCGGATAGTTCTGATTGGTGTTTCCTGTAGTTCTTTGTGAGTTCTATCCATAGTTATTATGAAATATTTAGATTCGACCAATATTAAGTGAGTAATATGAATTTGAATATTTTGAATTTCCAACTTTGAAAATTTTTATCTCTGGAAATTCAACAGAACTCTTTTTTAAAAGTATCAGGAACTATAGTACTTATAGTACTAACCCAAACACATTTTAAAACTAGTTCAGAACTATTCGATAACAATGTTGGGGTGCAGTGTCAAGTTGGCACCCCATTTTTCAAAAAATTCCTGATAGCCCAATTTTACAGAACTCTTTTTAAAAAGTTGATAGTACTTCTAAATACATCAAAAGGAATTGAGAACTCTATTCAGAACTATCAGAAGTCTTCATTGGGGTGCCAACTTGACACACTCTTGTAATCAATTAAATTATAACCTGCAGCAAGTACAAAATGGTGCCAAGATAATTACATTAAAAAAAAGTGCTTCGATTACATTTTCCAAAAGTAATAATCGTTTAAATTTTGCTTACGCCATTGATGATTTTCAATTAATCAATATTTACTGTGTAAAAGATTTAGGTGTCTTTGATTCGAAAATTACTTTTAATTTACCTATAGAGAAAATCTCAAATTACTTGGTTTCATCAGTAGATTTTCCAGGGAATTTTGTCAATTTTGTCAAAAGATGTTTCTTTAGTTCAGTCTATAGCAGCGATTGACATTTAAATCGGGCGATTATCTGACAATCGGCTTTTGGGGGCGATGGTCATTTTACGCGGTTGAATGCCTTACCTGAAGTGATGGCTCATTCATGCAACCAGTGCAGAAGGTTCGCAAACATATTTTTTGGTTGCATTGACTGAGCAAATAAATCGCCTAAAAATTTGCGGACAATGTGTCAAAAATATTTCTTCCAAAATTAGAACCAAATATTGTTAAACTTTGCAAAGATGGCCAACCTAAATGTGATCATTAAAAAGTTTCTTCTAGAGCTTTATTTATTTATTTATTATTAAACGGGTAATCCCAATAATACAAAATTAGAAACAAAAACTAACATACAAATTAAATTAAATTTAAATCTCACGAAAACAAATTAACATAAATAAAAATCTAAATCAATGTTCCTTAAAATCGAACGTAATAAAATTATTTCTTAACACATCTAAATTATTCCCGACACAAACCACATTAGCCATACGTATTAATCTAGACATTGGACTATTATAACTAAAATTAGACCTGTGCATTCTTTCCATAAATATCTTAAAAAGTCTAGTATGACTACCTCGAACTTGATGCCAAAAATCAAGTAAAATTAATAATGAATCGCAAACAATTTGACCCGAGATTAACTTATGCAATAAACATAAATCAGCAAAATTTCTACGAGAACGCAACTTAAAAAATTTAAGATCAGGCGTTAATTGCATATAATTAACAGAGGCATAAGGTTTATTTGATTTTATGGCAATCATCCTTAAAAATCTTGTTTGTACTCTCTCAATCAAATCTATTAAATACTTAAGACCCGAAGTTTATTCTACGCGTTTTTTGGTTTTTACAATATCTTGGATACGAAATTTTTTATAAAAATATTGAAGATACCAAAAAAGTTTCATAACTCTCCGATTTAAGGAAAATTGTGACAAGATATTTACAATATATATCTATAAACTAAAATTGTAGAGAATGCGAAAATGAACAACTCACAAAGAATACGTTTTTTCGACATCCGAAAATATAAAACTTGCTGGCAAAATTCCATAAAAAAATATCCTCAATTGCCGAAGTACCGCTTATTCGAAATTAATTTGTTTTTTTGTAAATTCAACAATTTTTTATATAGAAATCTTTTTGAAGATTTTCGTTTTTTGAACAAAAACATCGTAAAAAAAATATAAAACATGAAGGCAAAATTCCATAATAAATCATCCTCAATGGCCGAAGTATCGCTAATTCAAAATCAATTTGGTTTTTGTAAATTCAACAACTTTCAATAGCGATATGGATTTTTGAAGATTTTCGTTTTATTTTTTTTTTTAGCACTTGAATGAATACATCGCAGAAAAAATATAAAACGCGCAGACAAAATTCCATTAAAAACATCCTCAATGGCTGAAGTACCGCTTATTCAATTAAGTTTTTGTAAATTCAACAATTCTTAATGGAGATATGGATTTTTGAAAATTTTAGTTTTATTTTTTTGAACACTTGAATGAAACCATCGCTGAAAAAAATATAAAACGCGTAGAAAAAATTCCTTAAAAAATATCCTTAATGGTCGAAGTATCGCTTATTCAAAATCAATTTGATTTTTCTAAATTCAATAATTTTGAATGGAGATATGGATTTTTGAAAATTTTACTTTTAATTTTTTTAGCACTTGGCCGAAAACATCGCAGAAAAAATATAAAACGCGTAGAAAAAATTCCTTAAAAAAATGTCCTCAATGGTCGAAGTATTGCTTATTCAAAATCAATTTGGTTTTTGTAAATTCAACAATTTTTAATGGAGATAGGGATTTTGAAAATTTTAGTTTTATTTTTTACACTTGAACAAAAACATCGCAGAAAAAAAGTATAGCAAAATATCCTTAGTGGTCGAAGTATCGCTTATTCAAAATCAATTTGGTTTTTGTAAATTCAACAATTTTCAATACAGAAAATCTTCAATAATCCTTTTAAAGAAACACTTGATTGCAAACATCGCAGAAAAAAATATAAAACGCGTAGAAAAAAATCCTTAAAAAATATCCTCAATGGTCGAAGTATCGCTTATTCAAAATCAATTTGGTTTTTGCAAATTCAACAATTTTTAATGGAGATAGGGATTTTTTAAATTTTAGTTTTATTTTTTACACTTGAACAAAAACATCGCAGAAGTATGAAACATGCAGGCAAAATGCCATAAGAAATCATCCTCAATGGCCGAAGTATCTTTAATTCAAAATCAATTTGGTTTTTGTAAATTCAACAATTTTGAATAGAGATATGGATTTTTTAAGATTTTTGTTTTAATTTTTTGAGCACCTGAACAAGGAGCATTTGGAGATTTTCGCAGTTTGGTACCTTGTTTTTTTCAGTTCATTAAGTTTTCAATTTCAAAATCAGTTTCGTGGTGGTATTATTTTAAAATGTATGATTAGATATTTGCACTAAATCTTAAAATAAAATGAATTTTGAGTCATTTTGGGTTTATTAAGTCGTCGTCGGACTCATCACTTTTGATCACAGCGAGTTCGCAGTTTGGTACCTTGTTTTTTTCAGTTCATTAAGTTTTCAATTTCAAAATCAGTTTCGTGGTGGTATTATTTTAAAATGTATGATTAGATATTTGCACTAAATCTTAAAATAAAATGAATTTTGAGTCATTTTGGGTTTATTAAGTCGTCGTCGGACTCATCACTTTTGATCACAGCGAGTTCGTGGTTCAATTCCATGCCGGGCAATTTTTTCGTTTTTATAAAATCTCAATTAATTAATTAATAATTGTTAGTACATAAGTTGTAATTTATTTCATTTTATATGGTATACTATGGCATTTTATAAATATTTGTCTTTTTATTAAATATTTGTTCAAAATTTAAATTCAACACCCTGCACAAATGGGAGAATAGAGAGTAATGACATTTATAAATGCCACCTTGTAATGTCTTCTTACAATTATGTTTTAAGTAGCAGTGATTTAAAGTAGCACTGATTTTAAGTAACAGTGATTTTAAGTAACAGTGATTTTAAGTAGCAGTGATTTTAAGTAGCAGTGATTTTAAGTAACAGTGATTTTAAGTGGCAGTGAAATTCGCCTATTAATAATAGTAACGACCTGTGATTTTTCAATACCAGTGAAAAAGTATTATATTTTGATGTCCTATAAAAATATACAGGGTGTTTCAGAGCTTTGGGAACGGTCAATCACGTGATTATTTCGAAAATTTCGAAAATGTTTTATACAAAAGTTGTGTATAATAGTGAGCTGCACGCCCTAAAAATATTTAAATTTATACAGGGTGTCTCATAACAAAGTTACAGATCTTATGTTTTTTTTAAATGGAACACCCTGTATTTTTTGTATTATATGGAGCAAATAAAGGTGAGTTACTTTAATACTCCCTATACCTATTATTTGCCGTTTTCGAAATATTTGATGATTTGTTGAAATGCATGGTCTGGGTGAAATTTTATTTTTGCCCCAGTGATTGACGTTGAATTAACGTTGAATTAACATAATGATAAATGTTTCTGCAATGATATACTTAAAAATATTAATTTTGATTTATTTTTCATAATTATTATTCTTTTAAATTAATATAAATTATATAGATTTTAGATTATTTTAAATAATTTTTCATCTGCGTTTCGTATTGTATATGTATATTGTTTGTACCTATTTTCTATAATTGAAGATTTCCGTTATTAAATTTAAAGTACACCATCTGAATGTTGTTATTAAGAAATTAAATAATACTATTTTTTTTTATACAATTCTTAAATAGTTTCGGTGGTAAGTTTTATACGTACAAGATGGAATGTCAATAGGTTACGGAATTAATTCTAATAATATGGATAGTACTAATAATTGAGAATGCTTTTTTTTCTAACTTATTGACCTTCTGTTTCCAACTAATTTGAATAAAAATGGAAAAAATAACACCACCATGCATTATGATGATGGAATTTTATAGTTCCGCAAGCACGTGCTCGTGGGGTCAATAGACACTTCCATGCAGGTCGAAGACACAAACGTGTGGTTTCCTAGGGAATTCGGTCAGGTGCATCGTTCGGGTCCCGCATAGGCTGCAAGGAAGTTCAATACACCCTTAGAATACAGTTACATCTAGTTCAATGTCCAAGACACACCATCGCCCTCACAAGGTATACCCAATAGTTGCAGGTGCGCGGGCTCGGGACTTCGGAACTTCTTGGCGGCATATGTCAGGGGGCACGCGCCTCCTTTCCACCAAGAACATAGGAACTTTAAGCATACACGACATATGGTACGCCCCTATGGTAATTACGCACGGTCTTATCGTCATCTATCGCACGTTCGTTTCGTATTAAGAACATAAGGTAAGGGGTAACAGAAGAAATTTCTAATTCTTACTTTATTATTTATTACCTTGTCATCTACGTACGTTCTTATAGGTTAATTTATGAGACTATAAAGATTAATATAAATTGGTCGTAATGAACAAGTGATAAATATTGAAACGCAGTCACCTAATTATTAAATGATTTCTACATTAAGACTCAAGTTTAATGTATTATATTTAATGCATTAAAATTGGTACTTAATACAGAATCATTTTCAAACATATTTATTCAGGCTGTTTCATGAAAAACGCCGTAAACGTAGATAGCTGATTATTTTCGATTTTAATGATTCAACATTAAATTTAATGTCTTTACGTACAGTACGAATTCCTGAAAGGATAGAAGAATATGGAAGAAGATGCCCAGGGCACAAGTTTAAGTACTATTTCTTTAGAACAAAAGTACTTCGTCTTATCTAAAAAAATGGTCTTTTCAGTGTTATATTAATTATTTAAAAATATTAATAACTCACGAAGATATATGAGTACAAAACTACTTGTTCTGTTTTTAAGACCAACTGTGTAATAGCCTAAGCCTGGGTGAATTTAAAATATAATTATTATTTGGTATGTCATATACGAGTATAAGTGTTCTGACATAGCAGCTGCCATACGTGGAACAGTGAAGTTAAATTTATTTAAAAATAAGGGATTGTCAATTGAAAAATGAACTAATTTGCTACATTACGTCGGCATACATTTTTACTTCACAGTTTAGGTTCGCACAGACATCATCAAAAAATGATAGAAAGAGCAAGGGAACCAGATTTGATCCCTGAGGAACCACACTAACAGTTAAATAGGGCTCAGATATACACCATTAACTTCAACAATTTGCAGGCGACCGCCTAAATAAGAAGCAACTACATTAATTATATTTAAATTAATTCCGAATTTATTACATAAATATAAAATAGCTATAAAGTATAAATACTAGAGTGGTCCTTAATTTCTTTTTTTTGGGCTCCCACCCCCTAGATCTATTCTTTGGGCCAAAAAAAAATAGGGACCACGTTCGTCCGGAATTTTTTGGAAAAGATTTAGTGACCGCTCTAGGTCAAAAACGCCATTTTTGTCAAAAAAATTGGAATTTGCGCAATAATTTGTATCAAGTTCGTGAACTTTGGTGTTTTTGGACTTGTTTTCGATAGAGAACTTCTAAATCGATATTTTAAGCACATCCCGATCGATTTCCATCACCCCCTTCCACTTTCAACCGATTTTTAACGACCAGAAAATCGGAAAAAATTTAATTTCCCCTAATTTGTGTTTAGTTCATGAATTTTGGTGTCCTTGGACATGTTTTCGATAAAGCACTTCGAAATCGACACTTGAAGCCCATCCCGATCGATTTTCACCGTATCTATTTTAACCGACTTTAACCGTGTTTTGACGACCCGGACCACCGGTAAAAATTGTAATTTGGCCGATAATTCCTATTTGGTTCTTTAACTTTGCTGTCACTTCTGAATTGATACTTCAAGCGCACCTCCAGCGACTTTTACCGTCCCTACTAGGTGTTAACCGATTTCTAACTGCCAGAAACAGCCCATGTTTTCAAGAATTATTATCAACAGTTGACTCAAATACCGGGGGGCAATGTTATGAATAAATTGGTTCAATAGCCCAGAGAGGATCCTGAGGAATTAAAAAGACCCAGATCATCCCGATACATCTGAGAGTTTTTTCAGCTCTTCAACAACAATTGCGCCCAGAATGGTTCTCAGAAAATTATTTCCGATCTCACTTTGGTGGAAAAAATTGGAATCCGTACTGGACAAAAATGAATGAGCCAATAAATTTTGCATATTAACTTTATCTTGAAAAGAGTAGGTTCAATATAAGCTCATTTACAAAATCAGGTCTGTTACATATAAATTGTTCAATAGTTTTTGAGTAGCGTTTCTTTCTTGCTGTCTCCATAATTTGTCCTGTAGTCCTCCAGCACTGCAAGATATATTTTTTTTGCTCTATTTCTTGCGAGAAGCAATTATTGTAGTCCTGGATGAGTTTCAGATTTGTTTCAGCGTATCATTAACTACCTTCAAATTTTTCACTATAGTGCTGGATTCCACATAGGATTATTTCCTTGCCCAATGATCAGGAGTTGTATTCAAGAAACCAGTATCCAGGCAAAACCTTGTAAAAAAGTTCATAGACTGTGAATTGATAAAATAGTCAATGTTTCTTTGGAAAAAATCATCAACTCCGTCGAAGTGTATGATAAACCTCTTTTCATATTCAGCTCCGGGTTCCTCATTCAATTTCGCCACCATTCTGCGTTTAGTCTCAACTGACAAACCTCTATCAAAGAAGGATAATGCAGCACACTCAGGAGTCAGGTACCACAAGTGCCTTAAAAATTTCTTCACCTTCACCTCAGACATTTCTTGATCAATTTCCCTGAACTCATGGAGGTTTTTTAGCAATGCAAGGTCATTGCAAGGCGCTGAAGTGGGTAGTGAACAAGTGAACCAGTCTTTAACGTACACAACAACAATGAAAACACAGACTTGCGCCAACTTCCGTTTATCGACAGCATTCATGCGAAAATCATCTCTAAATAGTTGTATTTTCAGAGAATATATTGCCTTTGACATCCACCTGGCATGAGACATTGCTCCAGGAAAATGGAACTGATAGTTTGGACGAACAAACCCGAGAAATATTTGAGTCAGTTCTAGCAGTTCCCGATAGTCTCCTCTCATATTAGTCTCTTGTAACATTTTACAAGTAAAATTGTAAATTTCATCCCTTCTCTGGACCGGAATGTCTTGCAAAATGCCATCGTCAACTCCAAACCGATTTGCGCTCTTGTCTATATCACCCCAAGCTCCTTTGAATCTCTTGAATAGAGCTACATCAGGGCCTACAGTACCGGGGAGCTTTTTTTCATAAACAGCTCTTAGAATCAATTCCCTAGCATGGTGACGACAAGGGAAATACAAAATCTCCCTCCCCAACATTTGTTCCAGCAAAGTTGCTGCCCCGTTTATGTGACTTAGATTTGTCGGTGCGCCAATTCCTAGTCCTCTAAAACCTCCGACAGAGCATTTGCCAGAGTTCCACCAGACGAATCTTCTAGTTGGGGTACTCCAAGGATCTTTTCAAAATCACCTTTTGTACAATCACTGCGATTCTCTCCGACTGCTCTCGGTTTAAAAAGTCACTCATTAGCTTGCCATCCCAATGGAGAATAATGTTATCTAACGACATGCCCAAAAATCTTCTTTTTATTTGCTCTGCTTTTTCTTGTCGTAATTGCTCCCTCATTCGTTTAATTGTTGTCCGGTTAATTATGAGTGAATTGAGGTCATGCCCAAGAGAATCTGTTACAGCATTGAGCAAATGGACAGCCTTGCCCTTGATCTAGGGCAGCAATAACTCTTAAGTTGATGAAATTATTTGTCCCGCAAGTTATTTTTATTTCTGGCGATAGATCTGAGTTGCCTGCTGAAGCCAAGCTACTGGACGTTATAGATTCTTGGATGGAAATTCCCAAATACCCACCGACAGTGCTTTGGCTAACGGGTTCATCAGGCGGTCCAATATCCCCTGAAAAAAAGTTTTTTCGGTTACATGATTTTAGTGATTTTTTAGTGTTTTGAGACTCAATATAGGGTTTTATGTTAGATGTATTCTTAATGGCCTGAGGTATTTATCAAGCTTTTGCTAATGATATGACGTGACCGTTAGTGTTTTGAATGCCTGTTCAACTGTCCAAATTTTCAGATAGTTCCACGAATTTCATAGCAGATTTCACTGATTCTAATGTTGTGCTACCATCAGTGATGCACAAATACTTGGATTTGGCATCAAATCCAAATCTTAAAAAATATTTGACATCAAATCCTCGGTCAAATATTGGATTTGATATTTGAGTTTTCTAACGCAGAACAAAATTTTGGGTAGGGATAGTCTATGGGGCTACCGGATTTGCCAAAATAGACTTCCTGAAATCACTGGGGGTCAGGATCCGGGAAAATTGGGCCCGGGAAAACAGTTTTCAGGGAGGAAACTACTCGGGGTGGATTGAGTTGGATTTGCCCAAATGGACATTGGCAGTATCAGAAAAGTGCCTGGTGTAGTTTATTATTAAGAACAATACCCGCTTCTTCACTGATTGATCCTGGGCCCTCAAACAGTTCTCTGACCCTGGCAGTGTCCATTTCGACAAAGCCAGTTCAATCCGCTCCGAGTAGTTTTTTCCCCGAAAACTGTTTTGCCGGGCCCAATTTTCCCGGATCCTGGGCCCCAGCGTTTTCCGGGCACACTGAAAAATCTTGATATTTGCGGGGGTCAAATCTATTTGACAAATCTCAAGTACTTGACGAATATCAAATATATTTGATATTTGACAAATCCTTGTCAAATATCAAAATCTAGCCAAATCGTGGATGTGCATTTGGATTTGAATTTGATCAAATATATTTGAAAAGTCGTATTAGTGCATCACTGGCTACCATCGCATGGTAGTTCGTCTGATGAAGTATTGTGTTTTTAGGATTTTTTTCCACCACTTTGGCAAGGTAGTATTTGTGTGTTAATCTTGAGGAGATTGAGTATTCTATTTACCCGATGCAAGTAAAATTGCTCGAGTTGAGTTCAAAGATCATACCTTGATGTACCTCCATTTCAGCAGCCTCTTGTTCCTCAATACTTTCAGTGTCACTCGAGTTTCCCAAATCTTCGTTGGGAAGTTTGTCATCCCCTGGCAGAGCTTGAGTTCCAATATCAAAAACATCGTCAATTTCCTTTGCCACATTTCTGCCTTTTGAGTGAATCCCAGGTCCCGTATTTTTTTTAAAGCTGCAATTACATGATCGATTCTCTTCGTTTTTATATTATTGTTCTTATTTTCCCAGAACGTAATTAATTCTTTCCCCACGTGATCTAAACTATCTTTCAATGGTTTCCGCTCAAGTATAAATATACTTTAGCATTTGCGAATGATATAAGTTTGTATATTGGATTATTTAGTTCATACTTAGAAGGTAGGTACCGCTATTTCATTTTTCTGGAATCTTGTTTTTTGCAGTATGTATGCAATTTAACATGTAATGCATCACACATGTATATTATTCTTCGGCATGCGCTCGTATGTTTTCTTTATAAATGTATCATATTAATAACAACCTTAAGAATGATTTTTTTAACAATAATGTAATTAGGTAATTTACCAAACTGGAGAAATAAACATAGGTGATTACGTAAATCAATAATTTGTGTTCTGTGGAACAACTGCGGTGGTTCAGTAAATATTTAAAGTAGCATTTTATTTCATCTCAAAGAAGACTCTGTAAAATATTCAAGTTAACACAGTAAAATCAATTCAGAAAAGAATACAATAATTCATGTAGATTAGAAAAATTATAAGGATTATTAATCGATATCATCAAAAATAAATTGAATCGTTAAAATAATTGTTTCTAATAAAACGATTGAGAATAAATTGATTCTCCAGAGCAGGTGCACACCCAGAAATTTGGCTTGGGGGGCACGCATATAATAATTCACACATAAACATACATCTATCCCTCGATTTACACTGAAGATTGTGTCCGCACAAAACCGTATTAATCTAAATCTTGGATTTTGCTATGTAGAACAGTGTAAAACGAAAGAACACTAAAATGTTCATAATTTCGTCATTTATTTACATAAAACAAAAATAAGACATCTTGAAAAACATGACATTATACTTTATTCATAAAATAAAAAATATATGAAGGTAATATAAGTACATATTTAATTCATTTTACATTAGGAACAACTTTTATATTACATATAAGATCCTTAAAAAAAGTACATAATACGGTTAATCACTTGCATCACTTTCATGAACTATCAGCCTTTTCTTCCTGATTGGTATGGTGTCATCACTTGATAGTTCTTGATGCGATTCTGGTTCAAACATTTTTACCAGTTTTTTTAAATCTATTCATCAACCGTGTAAAACCGAAATAATGCAAAACAAGTACCGTGTAAATCAAGAGATAGGTGTATGTGTAAACTGAAAATCCGTGAATATGACATTTAATAAAAGCAATGGTATTACAATTAATTAAAAGTCTAAAACGCCATATTTTGCTGTGGCTAGGTTTCATGGTTACTCGGTATATAAATGTCTGGGGGGACATAGAAACTACTATGTTTGTTTGTGTTGGTAGCTTTTTGTACAATTTTATTTCGTTTTTTTGTATCTTCAACAGGGGCGGCTCGCTATATAGAGCCAAGGGGCCATGACACTACCTGTAGTAGTTTCAAGCTCGCAAGAATTTTGAATTAATTCTTAAAACACTTTTTCGTCAGTTACTTTGTTATAGGAAGATAAATCGTTCTTTCTTTATTTTGTTGTCTTTCTTTGTATTTCCTAGCTGACAATAATGGTGTGTTGCAATTGTCAATAATGGTTTGTTGCAGTTGTCAAGAATGATACGTTTCAGCTGTTAAAAATGGTAGTTTTCACCTGTTAAGAAATGTATTAATAAACTGTCGAAAATGATATTTTTCAGTAGTCAAAAATGTTATTTTTCAGCTGTCAAAAAGGTATTTCTCATCTATTAAAATGGTATTTGTCAGCTATCAAAAAAAAAGTATTTTTTAACATTTTTTATTTGTTAAAAATGGCATTTTTCAGCTGTCAAAAATTGTATTTTTTAGCCGACAATAATGGTTTGTATTACAGTTGTCAATAATGTTTTGTTGCTATTGCAATTGTCAAAAATCGTATTTTTCAGCGGTTAAAAATGGCATTTTTCAGCTGTTGGGATCTATCAAAAATGATATTCTTCAGTTATCAAAAATGTTTTTTTTTTGTCAAAAAATGTATTTCTCATCTGTTGAAATATTACTTTTCAGCTATCAAAAACAGCTTGTTGCGACTTTTTTTAAATTGTCAAAAATTGCATTTTTCAACTGTCAAAAATTGACTTTTTGTAGTCAAAAATTGAATTTTTTTAGCAGGGAATAACGGTATGTTACAGTTGTTAATAATGGCTTGTTGCATTTGTCAACAATGGTATTTTTCAGCTGTTGAAAATGGTAGTTTTCAGCTGTTAAGAAGTGTATTATTCAACTGTCAAAAATGATATTTTTCAGTTGTCAAAAATGCGATTTCCAACCTATAAAAATGTTATTTTTCAGCTATCAAAAGCAGCATTTTTCGAGAGATTTTGTTAACTGTCAAAAATAACATTTTTCAGCTGTCGTATTTTTTGTGTTGTCAAAAATTGTATTTTTTAGCAGGCAATAATGGTATGTTACAGTTGTCACTAATAGTTTGCTGCAGTTGTCAAGAATGATATTTTTCAGTTGTCAAAAATGGTACTTTTCAGCTGTCAAAAAGGCATTTCTTGCCTATAAAAATGATATTTTTCAGCTATTAAAAGCAGCATTTTTTAAAAATTTTATTTGTCAAAAATGGCATTTTATAGCTGTCAAAAATTGAATTTGCCAACAATAATGGTATGTTACAGTTGTCAATAAAGGTTTGTTGCAGTTGTCAAGAATGGTATTTTTTAGCTGTTAAAAATGGTAGTTTTCAGCTGTTAAAAATGTATTTATTCAACTGTCGAAAATGATATTTTTCAGCTGTAAAAAAAGGTATTTCTCACCTATAAAAATCGTTTGTTCAGCTATCAACGGCAGCATTTTTGGTCATTTTTTATTGTCAAAATGGCAATTTTCAGCTCTCAAAACTTGTACTTTTTGTTGTCAAAAATTGTATTTTTTAAGCTGACAATAATTGTATGTTACAGTTGTCAATAATGGTTTGTTGTAGTTGTCAAGAATGATATGTTTCAGCTGTTAAAAATGGTATTTTCCAGCTGTTATGAAGTATATTATTCAACTGTCAAAAATGATATTTTTCAGCTGTCAAAAATTATATTTTTCAGCTGTCAAAAATGATATTTTCTGCCGTCATCAATGGGGTATTTCCCACCTATAAGAATGGTATTTTTCAGCTATCGAAAGCAGCATAATGTCAAAAATGGCATTTTTCAGCTTTTAAAAATTGTACTTTTTGTTGCCAAAAATTGTATTTTTTGCTTTAAAAAATTGTATGTTTAGCTGACAATAATAATATGATACAGTTGTCAATAATAGTGTGTTGCTGTTACAAAGAATGGTATTTTTCAGCTAATAAGAATTGTATTATTCAGCTGTTATGAAGTATATTATTCAACTGTCAAAAATGATATTTTTCAGCTGCCAAAAATGGTATTTCCCACCTATATAAATGGTATTTTTTAGCTATCAAAAGCAGCATTTTTGACATTTTTTATCTGTCAAAAATGGCATGTTTCAGCTGTCAAAACCTGTATATTTTATTGTCCAAAATTGATTTTTTTGGTTGTTTTTAAAAATTGTATCTTTTAGCTGCCAATAACGGTATGTTTCAGCTTTCTGGAATGGTATTTTTCGGCTGTCAAGAATGGTAATTCCCAGCTGTTGAAAATAGTATTTTTCAGCTGCCTCGAGTTGTATTTTAAAGTTGTAGAAAATGGTATTCTTCAGTTACCAAATATGCTATGTTTCAGTTGATAAAACAGTATTTTTTTTCAGCTAGTAAAAATAGTTATTTTCCACATTTTTGAATTGTCAAAAATTGTATTTTTCAGCTGTCAAACGTAGTATATTTCGTTGTCAAAAGTAGTATTTTTTACTGTCAAAAATAGTATTTTTCGTGTGTCGGGCATGGTATGTTCAGCTGACAAAAATGGTATTCCTCGGCTGTTGAAAATTAGTATTTTCCAACTGCAAAAATAGTTTTTTTTTGTCAAAAATAGTATTTTTCGTAAATAACGATATGTTTCAGCTATCAAAAACAGTATTTTTCAGCTAATAAAAATACTTTTATTCAACATTTTTGAATTTTTAAAAATTGTATTTTTCAGCTGTCAAAAGTAGTATATATTGCTGTTGAACGCATAGGCGGCTCGTTATATAGAGCGCACTACCTGTAGTTTCAAGCTAAGCAAGAATTTTTAATTCATTTCTAAAACATTTTTTCGCCAGTTACTTTGGTCTAGGAAGATAAATCATTCTTCAAAAAAGAAGGGGAGGGGCATATTGTATGTGTGGCTCTACCAACAACATGATTCACGAGCCGCCACTCAACCTCAAAAAGTAATTTATTAATACACAAAATAAGTTTATTTCTTGATCAAATACCTTTAATGTAAATTGACATGTGCAATCGTCTGGTATGTATGACTAAGGACTAATTAAATTCACCACACGACTCCGGATACAAACGTACATTTGTCAATATAACGGCTTAAATCTATTATAATTATTTTTAACCAAGATAAATTCACTAAGTGATAGATGTTACAAATTTGACCGTCCAAATTAAATTAACAGATGAACCTTGACGTGGGCGGAAATCATGCATTTTGGCTAAGCTTGACTGATTTCAGTGAATCGGTTCCTATTTTCCTTACAGGAATTTAAATACTAAATTTAATTTCGTATGTTGTATATACGTACAAGACCACCCTGATAGATCCGTACACCTCTACACATTTTTGAGACTGATTGATCCCAACTTTCTATCTATCCAAGAATGCTTCGATTAGACTCTATCGAGCGTTAAAGTTATCGAAATATCTTCAATTTACTTGGATGGCAAAGGGTCAATCCATTAGAAACCACCAAGACCACGTTACTCAACATTATTGATTTTCCTATTTTATTTTACCAGTTACACCGCGATACTAGGCGAGTTCAAAACTATGGTTAGAAACATTTTTGGGCTCAGACTTTTTTTGAGCCTAAAAATTTTCTGTTTGGGTAATTTCAAATGGATCGACCCCAATCTATAATGCTTTAAGCCACTGCAATAAAATTTAGTATATAATTTTTTTACTAGATACAGATGAATTCTGACATAATTTGTTTGGTCATCAGTATTGAGAAATTTAATTGTTTGCCATGAGAAGCCCACATTTTTGCAGCTGCCTATCCATGTGAAAATTGTCACATAATGACAGTCTTGAGTGGTCACGGCCCTGAATTAGGTATATTCTAGCCTACGCTTGACGAGATTAGCAACCGGCGCGGCGTACCACGCCTCCTATTTTTTTTTTTTATAAAATCTCCTTTAATGTTTCTTAGACATGCGAAACATTGGTTCCGAAAACACAATTAATCTTTGAATATCAAATATGCCGTTATTATTTGAAATAAAAATATTGTTGTAATATCTTTTTTACTCAAACTTGCATACTGGAGGCTTCTACTTCGTTTTGAACAACTTGCATTTATTTTAAGCGACTTAAGTTTCTGTAACTCAGCTTACCATTACTTGTAGCTTGATAATGGTAAGATGAGTTACAGAAACTGTAGTCGCTAAAATTGAATGCAAGTGTACAAAACAAAGTAATAGTCATTTATTGAATTATTTTTATCGCAGACCTTTTCGTTCTCGCCGACGACGTCACGGTTGCACGATTACGTATACAACTTTTTTCTTTTAATGGAAATAACAGAGGGGAAGTTTTTATATTACGACCACCTGTCGTTAAGCCACATTTTTCTCCTCGGCTAGAGAATATTCTTGCGGAACGCGGCAATATAATTAAAGTTGATTCCATCTCGTTCCATTTTGCTCCGTGAATTGTGCGATTATCTCGCGTAAAATTATTTAGAAACCATGTTAATATTTATTAATAGTAATCATATTGGATCCTTCCAACTGATTATCGACCTCGTGGTCGATCGACCTGTAATTTTGTATGAAACCAGAGAGCATCCTAATCCCAAGGGTCGCCCCGAAGCTCAATTAATATTATTCCCAATGACAATATCGTTTTGCGCTGGTAAAATAATGTGTTGTTTGTAGTGGGTAATATGTCCCGGATATTTTTTATTCCCGGGAAACGAGAAGTTAAGAAAGTCGCATTAGAAAAGCGGGGCTGGTCCTCTGTGGCGTAGCACCTGCTTTCGCAACGTAGCGCTGTGGGGTCGAGTACCACCCCTGGTGGTTAAATTTTATTTACAAAAATTTGCCGTCCAGATCTATAGGTTTGTTAGTGTTTGTCCCATGTATAAATGAAATTTAGTAACTTTCACCAATTTCCCTAATATCATGCACTCTCCCTAACCAGCGTTCCCATCAAGCATCCTTCCTTCACCTGTTAACTGTATTTGACGAGTATACTCCTAATGAAAAATGGCACATATCTTTTGTTATAACGAGTACCGAACGACATAAACACAAAATATTGCCAATTGATATGTATACTCACAAGTGGCGGCTCGTGGGACATGTTGATGGTAGAGCCACTTATGAAATACCCCCCCCCCCCTCCTTTTTTGAAGAAACAAAGAACCATTTATCTTCCTAGACCAATCGAATATTTTGGCCAAAAAATCAAAAACTTGGAACAAAACAACCGAAGATCTAAAATATCGGCCAAAAAATCAAAAATCCTGGTTTAAAAATTAAAAATGCAGACCAAAAAATTGAAAATACAAGCAAAAGAAAAATAATTTGCCATTTTCAGCCCCAAAAATAACTCTTTTTAGCTTAAAATAAGTTCCAACGAGAAATTCGAAAATAAAAATAACAAAAAAAAATCGCAAGAAAATCTAAAATATGGAATAAAAAATGATAAATTAAGACCAAAAATGTAAAAATTCGTACCCAAAATTCAATGGGGTAGATCAAAAAATCAAAATTTTTGAAGTCGAAATAAAGAACATTTCGGCCGAAAGACCTAAAATTGAAACCAAAATAATCGAAAATATATCCCAAAAAAGTAAAAATCCACAATAGGGCCTAAAAAGGTGAAAATTTAGACAAAACATCGAAAACTCGGGCGTAAAAATAAAAATTCCGACAAAAAATCCAAAATTTCTACAAACCAATCGAATTTTTTCGTCAAAATAAAGAATATTTATACTAAAAAATAAAAAATCTACAATATAGCCTAAAACGGTGAAAATTTAGCGAAACATCGAAAACGAGCGTAAAGACAATACAAATCGAAAATTTCTACAAACCAATCGAATGTTAAAAATGTTAGAAATAAAAAAAATAAAATAAAAACGAAAATACAGAAATCCAAAATTTGGACCGAAGAATCAAAAATTCCAATCTAAAATTAAAAACGCAGAAAAAAAATCAACTAAGGTGGAAGCAAAATAATTTGCCACTTTCAGCTGCCAAGAATAAGTTTCTGACCAGAAATTTGAAAATAATGGAAAAAAATTAAAAAATTCACGAAATAAAATCAATAATCCAAGTTAAAAAATGTAAAATATAGGATAAAAAATATACTAAAAATCTAAAATGTTCAATAAAAAATTGAGACCAAAAATCTAAAATTCTGGCCTAAAAATAAAAATAGTGGACCAAGAAAAGAAAAATTTTAACAGACAAATAAAAAAAAATAAAAGCCAAATTTAGGGCAAAAGATTAAAAAAAATCCATAATGTTGGTCGAAAAATCAAAAATTTAGACAAAACATCCAAAACTCGGCCCTAAAGATAATAAATGCAGACTAAACGAAAAATCAAAAATGGGGGCCGAAAATTTTAACAATAAAATCGAAAAGTTAGGTTAAAATAAAGACAAATTTAGATCAAAACATTCAAAAAAATAATAAATATATGCAATGTTGGCCAAAAAGTTGAAAATTTAGGCAGTACAATGAAAACTAGTACCTAAAGATAATAAATGCAGACTAAAAAATCGAAAATTTCAACAAACAAAACTTGAAAGAAAATACCGCAAAAAATAAAAATATATCTCGCATAGAAATCAATAATTCAAGTTATAGATATTTTAACCAAAATCAAATCGAAAATTTGGGACTAGAATTAAATTAAAATTCGGCCCGAAAAATCAAAAATGCGGATCACAAAATCAAAAATTTAAACAATTAAATCGAAAATTTATGTCACAATAAAGAATATTTAGGTCAACAGATCAAAAAATTACACGGAAAAGAATTGAAAATACAGGTCAAAAATCTAAAAATTAAAAACCAAAAACGTGGGCAAAAAGTCGAAAATTTCAGGTCAAAATAAGGATATTTACGTTAAAAGTTAAAATATTTTGACCAAAAATATCGAAAATTTAGAAACTAAAAATTCGTCGGGAGAAATAAAAAATGCGGACCAAATAGTCGAAAATTTTAACAATGAAATCGAAAATATAGGTCAAAATAAAGAATGATCAAAAATTTAGCCAAAAAAAAATCGAAAATACAGGCTTAATAATAAAAAATGCAGAATATTCTAGTAAGAAAATGGTTTAAATTGGTCTAAAAATCACTCTATTAATTTTCTTTTAATGAGAAATTTTTTTTTTTAATTTTCGAGTTAATTGTCCAAAAAAGTGAAACCAAATTGAAAAAGAATAGAAATAAAACCATTAACTTTGTTGGGATCACCTTATTGTTTCGACAACTTTAGATTAAGTAGATACATTTTGAATAATTCAAATAAAACAATTCACTTGGTTAGTATGACTCTCAGTAGCGGCTCGTGGAACATGTTGATGATACTTTTACAATATGGGGAGGCCCTCCTTTTTTAATTTCGATTTATCGTGCGTTTACATTCTGTCCCACACATATACTAAATCTGTAACACCATTCTTCGACCATCAAATAATACACATGGCAAACAAAAATAATTTTTAGACTTAATTAAAAATTCTTGCTAAGCTGAAAACTACAGGTAGTGCCATGGCTCCTTGGCTCTATATAACGAGCCGCCCCTGATACTCACCACGCAGCTAACTAGTTAAAAGAAAAAAATTGAAGGGAAAAATGCAAACATTTTGACTAAAAGTAAATTTAATGTAGCACAGCGGTTCCCAAACTTTTTACACTCGCTGACTTCTTTCAACTTTATGGCTCATAAGCATAAAACTAAGTAAATGCTTTTACTAGGAATTTGTTAGTATATACTAACAATTACATATATGCATAAAAGTTAGTATATACTTATTAGTAAATACTTTTGTTGTCTAGCATATGCTAGTATGAAGACTTTACTGAATTTTCCAGCGAAAGTTACATCAAAATGTATAAAAACATGCCGACATTTGAGGGGTTTGACTTGTCAAAGTTTGTTACTGAATTTCAGAAAATGGCTCTTTACCAAATCGTTCCTTAACGCAAGCTTGTGCAATGTTTCTTTTTAAAGAAATTAAAATATTTAGACCAATTATTTTTGGACAAGAGGAGGATACTCGAGAAATTTGTTATTATTAATTTATAATAACTTTGGTTCTCTTATGATTATTTTGAAATCTAGTGGAGGAATGCTTGCAGATTTTATTTAAATCTTAAAAGAGAATCAATTTTGAGGAAATTTGTAAAGTTCTTAGCAATTGTTTTTGTATATTTTTGTAAAGCTCGGGAAGGTCGCAATTTTTAATCTGATAAAAATTGTTTGCAGATTTCAACTAAATCTTGAAGCAGAAGTAATTTTGAGTAAATTATAAAGTTTCAAGTTTCTAGCAAATATTTTTGTATATTTCTTAACGCTCGCAAAATTCGCAGTTTTTGATTTATAATAACTTTAGTTCTCTTGCGATTCTTTTCAAATCTAGTGAAAAATGTTTGCAGATATTAACTAAATCTTAAAGCAGAAGTAATTTTGCAAAGTTTCAAGTTTTTGACAATTGTTTTTGTATATTTTTTGAACGCTCGAGAAATTCGCAATTTTTTGATTTATAATAACTTTAGTTCTCTTGCGATTATTTTCAAATCTAGTGAAAAATATTTGCAGATATTAGCTAAATCTTAAAGTAGAAGTAATTTTGAGTAAATTTGCAAAGTTTAAAGTTTTTATAAATGCATTATAAATTCATTGAATATATTTGAGAAGATAGTGGCTTTCATCAGAGGTTTGCAGCCAATAAAAAAAATCTTGTAAAAACTAATCAGTTGAAAAAATTTCGAACAAGAAAGGTACAATTTCCCAGGTGCTTTTGGTGCACTCAATTGCACCAAAAATTGGTATGCCTAATATTTTATTTATAAACAATTAATACATATCTAATTTATAATATTAAAATATGTTTAAATTTGAATAGGTCAAGTTTAGACATGTTCTTGTTGCGGTCTTTAATAAAACAAATCTTTGTAACTCCCTGTTTGCTAAGTTTTTTGTTCCTTTAGTTTTTTGGAAATTTTTTAAATACTTAAACGTCAAACGTACCAAAGGTGACTTATAACTAGGAAAAGTATTTACTGAAATTTTTTCCAGTATTTACTAATTGTAAAAGTTAAACATTATGCATACAAATGGAAGTAAATTCTTATACTTTTAACATTTACTTTAAAGAATTTAGGAAAAATCATTTCATTAAGTAAATAATATTTTTTCTTTATTAATTTCGATGTTTCGATGTAACCATGTTACCTTTTATCAGAAATAAAATAGTAGCAGTACTTTTTTAAACGCCATTTCTTCGAAAACAGCTGAATATCGACATAGGGTATGCCACATGAAAAATACTCAGAATTTTACGTAGAATCCATAAATCAACAAAAATGGGGGTTCACATTTGAAAATTTTAACTTAGGGGTCGTATCTCAATTTTGAGACACACTGTACATTTGAATTTTATCTCAAAAAATGCGCGTTAAAAAATAATAATACACGTGTCCGAGCATTTTTCTGAAAGAAAATGCTCTGAATTTTAATCGAATTTATTCTTTACTTTATGTACACAGTGTATAATGAATGTATTAGTGGAATAACAAAAAAAAAGATGTATGCTTGAACGCCAAAATTTTGTGGTTTGTCGAGCGATTTCCCTTTTGTATATTATACTCTTTTAATGCGGCGAATCCGGCGATACAGCTTTTGCCATATTATATATTATATCATATATTTATATGTTTATTTGAATACATATTACATTTTTATCAAAAAATTAAAACTAACAAATACTTGGCAACTTATACTTCTTACATTTCATCATGAGGGGGATGACGATGCTTTGCAGAAACGAAATGTTATATATTCCTATCGATATTTATTCTTTAACCTGCTTCAACAGTACTTGTGCTTAACATTTAACAGATTGGAGAACGCCTGTTCACATAAATAGCTAGTGCAGAAGGGTAACAAATGTTTGACAGTTTTTTCTGACAATTCAGGATAAATATTTTGAACTTGATAAGATAAACGGTTATTTTATAGTAACGGTTATAACAGTTACGAAATAACTAGTTATTTTAACGATTTTTTGTAACCATTATTTCTCAAGTAACCTCCGAAAACTTTACTCATTAACAGGGGCGGCTCGTTATATAGAGCCAAGGAGCCATGGCACTACCTGTAGTTTCAAGCTCAGCAAGAATTTTTAAATAATTCTTAAAACACTTTTCGCCAATTACTTGGTCTAGAAAGATAAATAGTTCTTTCTTCCTTTTGTTGTCAAAAATTGTATTTTTTAGCTGACAATAATGGTGTGTTGCAGTTGTCAAGAATGGTATGTTTCAGCTATTAAAAATTGTAGTTTTCAGCTGTTAAGAAATGTATTATTCAACTGTCGAAAATTATATTTTCAGTTGTCAAAAATGTTATTTTTCAGCTGTCAAAAAAGGCATTTCTCATCTATTAAAATGGCATTTAAGTACAAAAATTGTACTTTTTTGTACTTTTTGTTGTCAAAAATTATATTTTTTAGCTGACAATAATGGTTTGTTACAGTTGTCAATAATGGTTTATTTTAATTGACAATAGTGGTATTTTTCAGCTGTTAAGAAGTGTATTATTCAAATGTCAAAAATGATATTTTTCAGTTGTCAAACATGTTTTTTTAATGTCAAAAAAGGTATTTCTCACCTATTAAAATGTTATTTTTCAGATATCAAAAACAGCATTTTTGACATTTTTTTAAATTGTCAAAAATGGCATTTTTTCAGCTGTCAAAAATTGTCTTTTTGTAGTCAAACATTGTATTTTTTAGCAGGCAATAATGATATGTTACAGTTGTCAATAATGGTTTGCTGCAGTCGTCAACAATGGTATTTTTCAGCTGTTGAAAATTGTTTTCAGCTGTTAAAAAGTGTATTACTCAACTGTCAAACATGCAATATCCCACCAATAAAAATGTTATTTTTCAGCTATCAAAAACAGCATTTTTCGACATTTTCCTTAATTGTCAAAAATGGCATTTTTCAGCTGTCAACAATGGTATTTTTCAGCTGTTGAAAATTGTTTTCAGCTGCTAAGAAGTGTATTACTCAACTGCCAAAAATGCAATATCCTACCAATAAAAATGTTATTTTTCAGCTATCAAAAACAGCATTTTTCGACATTTTCCTTAATTGTCAAAAATGGCATTTTTCAGCTGTCAAAACTAGTATTTTTTGTGTTGTCAAAAATTGTATTTTTTAGTTAACAATAATGGTTTGTTACAGTTGTCAATAATGGTTTGTTGCAGTTATTAAGAATGGTATTTTTCAGCTGTTAAAAATGGTATTTTTCAGCTGTTGAGAAAAGTATTATTTAACTGTTAAAAATAATATTTTTTAATTGTCAAAACTGGTACTATTCACCTGTCAAAAAGGTATTTCTCACCTATAAAAATGGTATTGTCCAGCTATTAAAAGTGGCATTTTTAACATTCTTTAATTGTCAAAAATGGCATTTTACAGCTGTCAAAAATTGCATTTTCTAGCTGACAATAATGGTATGTTAGAGTTGTCTAAAATGGTTTGTTGCAGTTGTCAAGAATGGTATTTTCAGCTGTTAAAAATGGTAGTTTTCAGCTGTTAAGAAATGTATTATACAACTGTCGAAAATGATATTTTTCAGTTGTCAAAAATGTTATTTTTTAGCTGTTAAAAAAAGTATTTCTCACTTATAAAAATAGTATTTTTTAGCTATCAAAGGCAGCATTTTTGGATTTTTTTTTGTTGTCAAAGTTTTCTTGTCAAAAATTGTATGTTTTAGCTGACAATAATGGTATGTTACAGTTGTCAATAATGGTTTGTTGCAGTTGTTAAGAATGGTATGTTTCACCTGCTAAAATGGCATTTTCAGCTGTGAAGAAGTGTATTATTCAACTGTCAAAAATGATATTTTTCAGCTGTCAAAAATGATATTTTTCAGCTGTCTAATATTATATTTTTCAGCTGTCAACAATACTATTTCCTACCCATAAAAATGGTATTTTTCAACCATCAAAAGCAGCATTTTTGTCAATTTTTTTAATTGTCAAAAATGGCATTTTTCAGCTTTCAAAAATTATATTTTTTAGCTGACAATAATGGTATGATACAGTTGTCAATAATAGTGTTGTAATAATGTTGCTGTTATCAAGCATGGTATTTTTCAGCTATTAAGAATTGTATTATTCAGCTGTCAAAAATGTAATTTTTCAGCTGTCAATCATGGTATTTTTCAGCTGCCAAAAATGGGATTTCCCACCTATATAAATGGATTTTTCAGCTATCAAAAGCAGCATTTTTTAACTGCCACAAATGGCATTTTTCAGCTGTCAAAACTTGTATATTTTGTTATAACGGTATGTTTCAGCTATCGGGAATGGTATTTTTCGGCTGTCAAGAATGGTAATCCCCAGCTGTTGAAAATGGTATTTCTCAGCTGTCTCAAGTTGTATTTTACAGTTGCAGAAAATGGTATTCTTCAGCTACCAAATATGCTATGTTTCAGCCGCCAAAAACAGTATTTTTCAGCTAATAAAAATAGTTTTTTTCGACATTTTTGAATTGTCAAAAATTGAATTTTTCCGCTGCCGAAAGTAGTATATTTTGCTGTCGAAGCATGGACTGCTCGTTATATAGAGCCAAGGAGCTATGGCACTACCTGTAGTTTCAATCTCAGCAAGAATTTTTTATTAACCTTTTTTCGCCAGTTACTTTGGTCTAGGAAGATAAATCGTTCTGTGTATAGTGGCTCTACCATCAACATGTTCCACGAGCCGCCACTGCTCATTAACAGTACTTAACAAAGTAAATCTCAGATTCTAATTGAAATTTTTCTCGATTCTAATATTCACCAATAAATATTTAAAAAAACTGTATATATCAATTGTTGCAACTGTAGAAAAGCATTGTGTCTATTTTGAGAGTAACGCTCAATTATCGCTTTAAAGAAATTGTCGACTTTTCTCCCAAGCGATAATTGGTAACTCCGTGCTCTTAATAAATAAATGGTTATTCCAATCATAAATTTCATACCAATTTTTACAAAACTATACCAAAACGCAAATAATATAAGAGAGAGCCATCCCCGAGATGGCATGTACATACGTTCTGATTCTGAATCAGAACGTCTGGCGCGCACCGATGTGAAGATAGCCACGGATTTTTCAGCCACGGATTTCCCGGCGCCTCCGCCATCACATACAAATTTCTTCAGTTTTAATGATTTATATTAAATCAAACGCTGAGAATGTAATTAACATTAGCCTATAGATGTGCAGTCAATCCACAATTTCAATTATTTTTTCTCGAATCCACGGGAACTCTCTTTTTAAAATGACAAGAATTCAAAGTCCAATATGGCACTGTTTGACTCGTTTTAAATTAAATATTTTAACAACAACGTGTGGATAAGAGGCTACTTAAACGATTTAACGCATTTAATTTTGGGTAAAATTGTTTATAACTTTTTTATGAATTTTTTTTTTGCAATATGGCACTGTTTGACGCGTTTTAAATTTGATTTTTAACATCAACGTGTAGATAAGAGTCTACTTAAACGATTTAATGCATTTAATTTTGGGTAAAATTGTTTATAACTTTTTTATGAATTTTTTTTCTCGGGTCCACCCCAACCATACATATAATATAGCAAACTTTCAAAGTCCAATATGGCACTGTTTGACGCGTTTTAAATTTGATTTTTTAACATCAACGTGTAGATAAGAGTCTACTTAAACGACTTAATGCATTTAATTTTGGGTAAAATTGTTTATAACTTTTTTATGAATTTTTTTTCTCGGGTCCACCCCAACTATACATATAATATAGCAAACTTTCAAAGTCCAAAATGGCACTGTTTGACGCGTTTCAAATTTGATTTTTTAACATCAACGTGTCGATAAGAGTCTACTTAAACGATTTAATGCATTTAATTTTGGGTAAAATTGTTTATAACTTTTTTATGAATTTTTTTTCTCGGGTCCACCCCAACTATACATATAACATAGCAAACTTTCAAAGTGCAATATGGCACTGTTTGACGCGTTTTAAATTAAATATTTTAACAACAACGTGTGGATAAGAGTCTACTTAAACGATTTAACGCATTTAATTTTGGGTAAAATTGTTTATAACTTTTTTATGAATTTTTTTCTCGGGTCCACCCCAACTATACATATAATATAGCAAACTTTCAAAGTCCAAAATGGCACTGTTTGACGCGTTTCAAATTTGATTTTTTAACATCAACGTGTAGATAAGAGTCTACTTAAACGATTTAATGCATTTAATTTTGGGTACAATTGTTTATAACTTTTTTATGAATTTTTTTTCTCGGGTCCACCCCAACTATACATATAATATAGCAAACTTTCAAAGTCCAATATGGCACTGTTTGACGCGTTTTAAATTTGATTTTTTAACATCAACGTGTAGATAAGAGTCTACTTAAACGATTTAATGCATTTAATTTTGGGTAAAATTGTTTATAACTTTTTTATGAATTTTTTTCTCGGGTCCACCCAAACCAAATAGATAATATAGCAAACTTTCAAAGTCCAAAATGGCACTGTTTGACGCGTTTTAAATTTGATTTTTTAACATCAACGTGTAGATAAGAGTCTACTTAAACGATTTAACGCATTTAATTTTGGGTAAAATTGTTTATAACTTTTTTATGAATTTTTTTTCTCGGGTCTACCCGAAGTGTACATATAATATAGCAAACTTTCAAAGTCCAAAATGGCACTGTTTGACGCGTTTTAAATTTGATTTTTTAACATCAACATGTAGATAAGAGTCTACTTGACCGATTTAACGCATTTAATTTTGGGTAAAATTGCTTATAAATTTTTTATGAATTTTTTTTCTCGGGTCTACCCGAACTATACATATAATATAGCAAACTTTCAAAGTCCAATATGGCACTGTTTGACGCGTTTTAAATTTGATTTTTTAACAGCAACGTGTAGATAAGAGTCTACTTGACCGATTTAACGCATTTAATTTTGGGTAAAATTGTGTGTAAATTTTTTATGAATTTTTTTTCTCGGGTCTACCCGAACTATACATATAATATAGCAAACTTTCAAACTCCAATATGGCACTGTTTGACGCGTTTTAATTTTACAACATGTAGATAAGAGTCTACTTAAACGATTTAAAGCACGAAATTTTGGGTAAATTTGTGTCGACTCGATCCGACAAAAGGGCATTCAAATGTGCTCCAACAACGATTTGGCACAAAGTAATGGGTGTTTGAAAAGAAAAAGCGAATTTTGAGGTTTTTTGGCTCATAAGTCCGAAGTTTTTCGACGAAATTGATTTCGTTTTCACGAATGAAATTTTCTTTGCATGTTCTTTAAGGTATGCACAAAAATTAATTGTTTGCGCGAAATCCTGAATATCGCATTTTGTACCTTAGAACCATAAAAAAAAACTTTATTTTAGGTCAAAAAAGGCTTACTTTATCGATCTCTGTAGGCTCGGAAAAAAATTTGGGCCTAACTCACCACTTTTCGTCCATTTTTCCATTCGTCCAATAAAAACGAACAAATTACACTGACTTAAACACTCATAACTTTGTGCCAAATTGCCGTAGGAGCTTCGTTTTTGAGTCCTGCACAGGGAATTGATCAAATTTTAATGCCTTTATGGTGGATCGAGTCGACAAAACTTTTCCAACTCCATAGACACGTCAAAGTTGGACATGGTTTCCTGAAAAAAACAGGCGGACTTTAAAGAAGTCACTTCAATGTTTTTCGCCCTCAAAGATTCATCAAAATCAATTGAAAATACGCCGAGTTATGGCGGTTTGAAAATGGTCAAAATTTCAAGAATTTCATGTGTTTCGTTTTTTTCCTCCAGTGTATATAGTTTGGGTAGACCCGAGAAAAAAAAATTCATAAGAAAGGTATAAACAATTTTACCCAAAATTTCACGCGTCAAATCGTTTCAGTAGACTCTTATCTACACGTTGTTGTTAAAAAATTAAATGTAAAACGCGTCAAACAGTGCCATATTGGACTTTGAAAGTTTGCTATATTATATGTACACTTCGGGTAGACCCGAGAAAAAAAAATCATAAAAAAGTTATAAACAATTTTACCCCAAATGTAATGCTTTAAATCGCTTAAGTAGACTCTTATCTACACGTTGTTGTTAAAAAATTAAATTTAAAACGCGTCAAACAGTGCCATATTGGACTTTGAAAGTTTGCTATATTATATGTGTGGTTGGGGTGGACCCGAGAAAAAAAAATCATAAAAAAGTTATAAACAATTTTACCCAAAATTAAATGCATTAAATCGTTTAAGTAGACTCTTATCTACACGTTGATGTTAAAAAATCAAATTTAAAACGCGTCAAACAGTGCCATATTGGACTTTGAAAGTTTGCTAGATTATCTATTTAGTTTGGGTGGACCCGAGAAAAAAATTCATGAAAAAGTTATAAACAATTTTACCCAAAATTAAATGCATTAAATCGTTTAAGTAGACTCTTATCTACACGTTGATGTTAAAAAATCAAATTTAAAACGCGTCAAACAGTGCCATATTGGACTTTGAAAGTTTGCTAGATTATCTATTTAGTTTGGGTGGACCCGAGAAAAAAATTCATAAAAAAGTTATAAACAATTTTACCCAAAATTAAATGCGTTAAATCGTTTAAGTAGACTCTTATCTACACGTTGATGTTAAAAAATCAAATTTAAAACGCGTCAAACAGTGCCATATTGGACTTTGAAAGTTTGCTAGATTATCTATTTAGTTTGGGTGGACCCGAGAAAAAAATTCATAAAAAAGTTATAAACAATTTTACCCAAAATTAAATCCGTTAAATCGTTTAAGTAGACTCTTATCTACACGTTGATGTTAAAAAATCAAATTTAAAACGCGTCAAACAGTGCCATTTTGGACTTTAAAAGTTTGCTAGATTATCTATTTAGTTTGGGTGGACCCGAGAAAAAAATTCATAAAAAAGTTATAAACAATTTTACCCAAAATTAAATGCGTTAAATCGTTTAAGTAGACTCTTATCTACACGTTGATGTTAAAAAATCAAATTTATAACGCGTCAAACAGTGCCATTTTGGACTTTGAAAGTTTGCTAGATTATCTATTTAGTTTGGGTGGACCCGAGAAAAAAATTCATAAAAAAGTTATAAACAATTTTACCCAAAATTAAATGCGTTAAATCGTTTAAGTAGACTCTTATCTACACGTTGTTGTTAAAAAATTAAATTTAAAACGCGTCAAACAGTGCCATATTGGACTTTGAAAGTTTGCTATATTATATGTACACTTCGGGTAGACCCGAGAAAAAAAATTCATAAAAAAGTTATAAACAATTTTACCCAAAATTAAATGCGTTAAATCGTTTAAGTAGACTCTTATCTACACGTTGATGTTAAAAAATCAAATTTATAACGCGTCAAACAGTGCCATTTTGGACTTTGAAAGTTTGCTAGATTATCTATTTAGTTTGGGTGGACCCGAGAAAAAAATTCATAAAAAAGTTATAAACAATTTTACCCAAAATTAAATGCGTTAAATCGTTTAAGTAGACTCTTATCTACACGTTAATGTTAAAAAATCAAATTTAAAACGCGTCAAACAGTGCCATTTTGGACTTTGAAAGTTTGCTATATTATATGTACACTTTGGGTAGACCCGAGAAAAAAAATTCATGAAAAAGTTATAAACAATTTTACCCAAAATTAAATGCGTTAAATCGTTTAAGTAGACTCTTATCTACACGTTGATGTTAAAAAATCAAATTTAAAACGCGTCAAACAGTGCCATATTGGACTTTGAAAGTTTGCTATATTATATGTATAGTTGGGGTGGACCCAAGAAAAAAAATTCATAAAAAAGTTATAAACAATTTTACCCAAAATTAAATGCGTTAAATCGTTTAAGTAGACTCTTATCTACACGCTGTTGTTAAAATATTTAATTTAAAACGCGTCAAACAGTGCCATATTGGACTTTGAATTCTTGTCATTTTAAAAAGAAAGTTCCCGTGGATTCGAGAAAAAATAATTGAAATTGTGGATTGACTGCACATCAATAGGCTAATGTTAATTACATTCTCAGCGTTTGATTTAATATAAATCATTAAAATTGAAGAAATTTTTATGTGATGGCTGATGCGCCGGGAAATCCGTGGCTGAAAAATCCGTGGCTATCTTCACATCGGTCTGGCGCGCCATTATTTTAACGTGTTCATAATAAAATCTCGACCTCTCCGCGCAATTTACGTTTCAGTAACCGACGTTATTGAACTGCTCCGACGGTTCGGATGCGCCACAAAGTTATTTTCCATTAGCGACTAAGTTACTGTTATTAAAATGATTCGTTATTGAATTGGTTGCTGTTAGTTAGAAGTGTATCGTTATTGAATCTGTTATAAGAGTGACTGTTACTAAGAAATGATTAATTATTGAATCGGTTACTAAGAAATAATTCGTTATAGAATCATTCTCCTTTTAAAAAATAACCTTTAAGGAAATTAACTGTAAGTAGCATTTTTCATTAACGGTTACTGCTATTATTTTATAGAAACGATAGTGAAAATAACTCTTATTACCAGGGGCGGCTCGTTATGCAGAGCCAAGGAGCCATGGCCAGTTTCAGGCTCAGCAAGAATTTTTCGCCAGTTCAAATGTTAAACAACGCCTGATAACTTTAATGAATAGAGAAAAATCGCAATGCTCGCAATGTTGTTTCCCAACGCGGCGCACCGTTAACGGTGCCAGCTTCCATCTTGCACGGCATTTCGTCAGGATGTAGGCTGTAGAAGCGCAGTTGGAGGGGTGCTAAACTCTAAACAAGCATTTTGTGCCAAATAAATGCTGGCTCATCTCGTACGCGGGACGACGACGTACACTTGTTGGTTATATTTATTTAATTAAATTGGATCATTACGGTCTTTTTGCTCATGCACTATTGAGAAAATAGTGCAAATTAAACAGCTGGTAGACTACTGCCTAATTTGATTATCGAAATAAAGACCGTGGTGTTAGCTTCCAATTCGTGTGCGTCAATTTCCGAAACCTAACGAGAAAGTTTAATCGGGAGGTATACTTTAAAAAACAACGGGCTGTGCGGATAAAAAACGCATTTTTTTTGTTTTTCCGTGTGTATTATTTGATGGTGAGGTTACGTGGACAAACAATGGTGTGCATGTCTGGGACAAAATATAAACGCACGATAAATCGAAAGAAAGTACACACAATAATAATTTACGATACAAGTAACATTATGAAGGTTTTACATTCTTTTGGCCTAAATATCCTTCATTTTGACCTAAATTTGCAATTTAATTGTTCAAATTTTCGAATTTTTTGGTCCGCATTTTTGATTTTCCTGCCGCATTTTTAATTTTTAGATTTTAGACCTGTATTTTCGATTCTTTTGAGCCTAAATTTTTGATCTTTTGACCCAAATATTCTTTATTTTGACATAAATTTTCGATTTGATTGTTAAAATTTTTGATTTTTTGGTCCGCATTTTTGATTTATTGGGCCGAATTTTTAATTCCAGTTCCAAATTTCTGATTTAATTTTGGTTAAAATATCTATAACCTGAATTATTGATTTATAAGCGAATTTTTTTTAAGTATTGTTTGTTAAAATTTTTATCTTTAGGCCCGAATTTTCGATGAACTGTATAAATTTTCTACTTTCTGGCCAACATTACAGATTTTTTTTTTTTTTTTAATCTTTTGACCTTAATTTTTCTTTATTTTGACCTAACTTTTCGATTTTGTTGTCCGCATTTTTGATTTTTCGTTTAGTCTGCATTTATCATCTTTTGACCCGTGTTTTCGATGTTTTGTCTAACTTTTTGGCCAACATTGTGCATTTTTTCTTTTATCTTTTGCCCTAAATTTTTCTTTATTTGTCTGTTCATTGTTTTCTTTCTTTGGTCCACCATTTTTATTTTTAGGCCACAATTTTAAATTTTTGGTTTACATTTTTTATCATATATTTAGATTTTTGGTCTATCTTTTTATCCTATATTTTAGATTTTGTAACTTGGATTATTGATTTCATTTCGTCTTTTTTATTTATGAATTTCTGGTCAGAAACTTATTTTTGGCGGCTGAAAGTGGCAAATTATTTTACTTCTACCTAAGGTTTCGAATTTTTGTCCGGGTTTTTTATTTTTAGATCAGGATTCTTGATTCTTTGGCTCATATTTTAGATTCTGTATTTTCGATTTTTTTGTTCCAATTTTTTAAAATTTCTTTATTTTGACCAATCTGTTGGATTTATTTGTAGAAATTTTGGATTTTTTTGTCTGCAATTTTTATCTTTACGCCCGTTTTCGACGTTTTGTCTAAATTTTCACCTTTTTAGGCTATGTTGTAGATTTTTAAATTTTTTGGTCTAAATATTTTTTATTTTGACGACAAATTTCGATTGGTTTGTAAAAATTTTCAATTTTTTGTCTGCATTTTTATCTTTTCGCCCGAGTTTTCGATGTTTTCTATAAATTTTTATCTTTTTATGCCCCATTAAAGATTCAATTTTTGGTCTTTTTTTCCACTTAAATTTTCGATTTGTTTGAAAAAATTTTAATATTTTGGTCTACCACTTTAATTTTTGAGTACGAATTTTAAATTTTTGGTCTTAATTTTTTATTTTTTGTCCCATATTTTAGATTTTCTTAACTTGAATTGTTGATTTTATTGTGCGAAGTTTTTTTATTTTTATTTTTGCTATTATTTTCGAATTTCTCGTTGGAACTTATTTTAAGCTGAAAAGAGTTATTTATGGGGCTGAAAATGACAAATTATTTTTCTTTTGCTTCTATTTCAATTTTTTGTTCTACATTTTTATTTTTAAACCAAGATTTTTTATTTTTGGCCGATATTTTAGATCTTCGGCTGTTTTGTTCCAATTTTTTTTATTTTTTGGCCAACATTATTTTTCGAGTTCGTGTCTGGCCGTGCTCCACGTGTGCTCCGAGTTTTTGTTAATTTCTAGTGGAAATACACATCCAAATTTATTCTTTTTCGGTGAGCTATTTAATTAATTTGTCCTAAATATACTTGTGAAATTTCAAAGTGATCAAGTATTGAACAAGGGTAATATTTTCGTTTTAAATATTTTGCATGGAATTTTACCGTTCACGTTTCTGTCTATCTCCCTCTTGATCCTTTTTTTCCGCGGCCTTCATGTTTGTGAATTTCGTTAGTCACCGCGATAGGCCCCGCTGGTGCGAAGAACTGTGTCCTCGTCTAGCACCTTATCACCCTGTGTTATTTTCCTGAATTATCTAACGTAATTTTATTATAATTTCATCGGCATTTATTGGCGCGTAACATATGCGGATTTATATTTTGTCATTATTACCAATTTAAAGTGTGTTTTGCTCACTTGTATATTTTCTCCGAACACATTTTATTTATCTTATTTTAATTTTTAATAAGGCGTTCGGTATAAACCTCCATTATGGTTAATAAATGTGGAATCTGTAACCAAGGTGTGACCCCCAATACTCCTTTTATGAAATGCAATGGTAAATGTAAAAAATCTATACATGTTAGATGCACGGGTCTAAACGATATTGAAATCACCTTTATTAATAATTCCAAAACTAATTGGGTATGCCACAAATGCGTAGATCCAGCCCCAGGCTCCATGCGCGAAACGATTACTATTGAAATTTTAAATAGTGTACTGACCGATAAATTTAACGAATTTAAGGAAGAAATGAGAGCCGTTATCATGCACAGATTAGATAAGTTAGAATCTAGAATTGAGAAATTAGAAATTTACCATAGCTCTAATAAATCTAATGGATTAGAGTGTAAACAGTCCGCTTGCTCTAATGAAGATTATTTTGAAGATATCGCTGCTGAAATGGATGGAAGGCGAAGAAGAATGAGTAATGTATTGCTTTTTAATCTGCCAGAATCCAACGCTACAGAAGTCGAAAATAAGATTAAAGATGATCTTGCAGTCGTTGAACAAATTCTTTCACACCGTGGGTTAAACATCAAACCAGTGAAAGTGTTAAGATTAGGCAGAAGTCTTACAAACACCAATCCGAGGCCACTAAAAATTATTCTACCTAATGGATCTGTTGCAAAAGATGCTCTTAGAAGTAACGCCCAAGATCCCACGTCCAAGCATCAATTTAGAGCGGATCGCACGAAGAAGCAGATGGAATATTACAAAAAAGTTAAAAGTAATCTTATGGAACGAATGTCAAATGGAGAGACTAACTTAGCATTAAAATTTAATAACGATGTACCTTTTATATCAGTGTTAAAGCCTTCTGCGCCTTCCGGAAGCATAAGTAATAATTTAGTTGGCGTTCCAAAAAACTGTTAATTTATTATCAGAATGTTGGGGGTATGCGTACTAAATTAAAGGAATTCACTATTAATGTAAATAATAGTATTTATGACATTATCATTTTAACAGAAACCTGGTTGTTTGGCGAATTTCTAAATAGCCAGTTACTTATACCAAATTATAACATTTTTCGAGTCGACAGATCTCCGAGTAGTACAGTAAGAGGCGGGGGAATCCTTGTGGCTGTTAAACAAGTTTTAAATCATCATTGGTTACATCCGATGAAAACATTGAAATCGTATTTATTTGTGCTTCTATTAACAAAATAAAATATATTATAGGTGGTGTTTATATTCCTCCCAATTCGCCAACCTCTAAATATGAAAATCATTGTGATATTATTGAATCATTATACGAAGAATATGAAAATCATAAATTCTTAATTTGTGGTGATTTTAATCTAAATACTGTTACTTGGAATATTTCTGGCTATGTGCAACAATCATATAAACCACAGGCTGATGCTGTTATTAACTGTTATAATTTTCTAAATTTAAGTCAAATAAATTTTATACCTAATTCTAGAGGAATTTTCCTCGACCTATTTTTTACGAATTGCGCTAATTTGTCTGTCTCCTTAGCTGTTGATATTTTACTTAATACTTGTCGCCATCATTCCGCATATTTATTATCTCTTCCTTTTAATTCAATTACAGAAACTATCGACACAAATGAAAGTGTATATTTATTTAAATATGCGAATTATATTGGTCTAAATGATTATTTACTTCAAGTCAATTGGGTAAATATCTTATCTGATTCTGACATTAATGTGGCTATAGAAAACTTCTACAATGTTTTGTACACTGGTATGGACTTATTTATCCCGACAACATTATTAAGAAGGAAATATTCTACATTTCCTGCATGGTTCAATGGAAAACTAATTCATTTAATCCATAAGGAAAAGTCCGCTCATAATATTTACAAAAAGACAGGCCATCATGATGACTATTTAATTTTCAGCAATTTACGTTCTGAATGCAAGGCTACATCGACAGAGCTATACAATGATTATCTAAGGAAGATTGAATCTGCTGTCTTTGCTAATCCTCGTTCCTTTTGGAAATTTGCAAATGAATCTCGAAAGGAAACCGGATTTCCCAAACACATTGAGTATCAAGACAAAATTGGAGATGATGGACTCGACATTGTAAATTTATTCGCAGACTTTTTTTCTACTGTATACGTCAAAGACTCTTTAACTGATGTCTCTAATTTATCTTTTTCTGGAAGTCAACAAGTACTCGATTTAAAGTTATCTGTCTCCGTTACCGATCTTTTCAATCAAATGTTAGCTTTGAAGGATACGTATTCCACGGGCCCAGATGGTGTACCGACAAACTTGCTGATCAATTGTGTATATTCACTATGCCGTCCTATTCATATCTTATTTACAAAATCCCTAAACAGTAGTATCTTTCCGGATATATGGAAAACATGCTTCCTACGTCCTATTTTTAAAAATGGCAATCGTGTAATTGCTAAGAATTACCGAGGCATATCCTTACAATCGGCGATTCCAAAACTTCTCGACAAAATTATGAGTGATTATCTAGCATGGATTTCCCGTCCGGTTATTTGCACTATCCAACACGGCTTTCAAAGCGGCAAATCAACTACCTCTAATCTCCTTGAGTTCAAGCAGTTCCTGTCAAATGCCTTGAACATGCATAAGCAAGTGGATGTAATCTATACCGATTTCTCCAAGGCATTTGACAGAGTGGACCATACAATTTTGCTTCATAAGTTAAAATTGATAGGACTCAATGACGCAACTTTGTCTTGGTTAAATTCCTTTCTAACTGATCGGACTCAGCAGGTTAAAATTAATAATTTTTTATCGTCCCCAATATCAGTCACATCAGATGTCCCGCAGGGTACACATGTTGGTCCAATCTTATTTTTACTATTCATTAATGACCTTGTTGATGTTGCGACATTTGGGAAATGCGTGATGTATGCTGATGATCTGAAAATTTATCAAGTGGTAGAAACTATTGGCGATTGTAACAGTTTACAAAATGATGTGAATAACATTAATAGATGGTGCCAGGATAACCGCTTGTATTTAAATATTGATAAGTGTCATGTGATTTCGTTTTTTAAATCTAAATGCAACATTCAGTTCGAGTATATGTTAGACTCTATTCCTTTGGCTAGAACTAATACAATCAAAGACCTTGGTGTTTTATTTGATAGCACCTTAACTTTCAGAACCCATATTATTTCAATTTGTGATAAGGCAAGAAAAGTATGGGGTTTCGTGTGGCATCTCTCAAAGGAATTGAGTCCTGAATGCCTTAAAATTTTATATTGTTCACTTGTTCGCTGCCACCTTGAGTATGCATCTCCAATATGATCACCTTATTTGCTGATGGATATTGAGAGAATTGAGAGTGTGCAGAAAAAATTCTTACGAGCTATTGAATTTAAACAGGGCACTAAACACATCCAAGGTTCTTATTCATCAGTGATGGGCCAATTGAAGATGCATACTCTGGAGGTTCGCAGATCAATTTCTGATCTTTGCACACTTCACGGTTTACTAAATTCAAGTATAAATTCCCCTTCCTTATTGTCAGATATTAAATTATTTTCTTCAAACTATTCAACCGCTTTAAGGAGTAATACTTTATTTTCAATTAACAAATATAATACGAATTTCTCATATAATAACACCATCAGTCGTATGCTTAGATTGGCAAATGATCTAAATGTTAATCCCTGGTTCAATTTGTTCAATGTTGAAGGCCACAAATTTAGAATGGCACTTAATAAAAATTTATAATAATAACGATTTATAATTTTATAGTATTTACTATCTTTAAATCATTGAGCAATAACTATATGTTAACTAGATTTAGTTTATTTAGTTTAAGTTTATTTAAATATGTATTCTGTCGCATTATTGTAAATAGGGGGCTCCCGTTAACAAATAAATAAATAAATAAACATATTTGTTTGGTCTAGGAAGATAAATGTTTCTTTGTTTCTTCAAAAAAGGACGGGATATTGTATAAGTGGGAGGAGTTATCGTCAGGAAAACCAATTCTTATGAACTGTCGCAGGACACATCTGCAAGTTTATCCTGCTCTACTATTGTCAGATTATTGATATCGAATCGTTCCCTGGCAAAGGGGTGTCTAATCCCGTTCAATTCTGGCTTAGGGCATGGAAAATAACTCCTAAATATTTGGTTTAAGAAAATTGGCAATGAATATAGTAGAAATTTCTGCAGGTAAATTTTCCTGAGAACTTAATCACGTTAATTTATGCGATGTCGGAAAACGACTTAAAAATCTCCTTTTAATGTGATTTGTCTTCAATTCAATTCGTTTTAATGTATTCTCATTTTTTTTTTAATTTGAACCGTTATACCTTCAAGATTTAAATTTATTCGGTTAATTTCATTTCAAAAAGTCATTATTGAAATCATTAGATGTAAAAATTAATTCAGATTGAAATTTTGAACTAACTAATTGAAATTTTGAACTCCACCATGATGGTTTGGATGGCTACATCGAAATATGTTGAAGTTTCGTAGAAATAATGTAGAATTGAGGAATATGGAAGTTTTGATAACCAGCAAAAAATATTTAATAGATTTTTAAGCCGAAAAATTTCTTTGTCTAGTAAAAAATGTCAGCGGATCCTCTAACGTTTTTTAATTACAATTTTTAAAAGTACGTGAGAATTTCATAATCACATTAATTTATCCATTTATCCAATATATCGTCTTCAAACTGAAACTCTTGCCTCATTTGATTACTATACTTACTTACATTCATACCATGCTTTTATTATCTTGGTTCCCCTCCGTTGCGAGTTCTTAATTTAATAGCTCATTGTTTTCTGCGCGTATCCCTTTCTCACAAGGCAATGTCATTGTTGACCTTATCGTGCAGATCTGGAAAAAATCGCGTAATACACCGAAGCAAGGGCAACTCCTGGAATTGCCAGTTCCTGTTTGACCGGAAGCATTTCACGTCTGCACCATCTGTCGGTCTTATTGTAATGAGAGAGGGCAAGGAGCATTCGAATTAAGTCTAGCAGTTAATAAATGAACAACTGCCCGTAGCTACAGAACACTTCACAAATCTCACATTACGTTTTATCAGATTAAGTCATCAATTATTCGATACTGATGTATAATAGTTACGCTCGTAACCAAATTAATAGATTTGAATGAACAACAGATTACCTTAAATACTTGATGACGGTGATTAGTAATAATTGTTTCAGCTTCTTAAAAACCCTAATTTATACTATTTTGTTCTAATATACCCGAGTTTCGACGTATAACCGTAATTATCTAGTGAATTACAAATTTATGAATTAAGGTAGTCCGTATAACAATCACTCCATCCTGTTCATTGTCACACTTATTGAGATCCTCATTCGTTTATTTGAATATGTTTCGCCTGCTCTTAATCCCTGATTAGACAGTGTGTAAATCTTTTGGGCGAGCATACTTCTTCTAAACTACGTGCACGTGTTGTAAGGATAAATACATTTTCAGGATCTTTCCGTTGATCGTAAATTATAGACATCCCATTTTTTCCATTGGATTCTAGTTTTATTTCCTTTGTGCGTTTGAGTAATGGGCGCTTCTTGCAACCCTTCCTCGGCATCCGGCTAGACGGAAGCGTGTGGGGGAAGGGGTAGCCGGAAGAAGGTTCTTACATTTACATGTGGAGCATGATTCCGCGTCCCTTGACTTCGATCTTCACACACAAAGAAGGGTCAACGTGTAGGTGTAATTGTCTTGCCCTCGGAAAAAAAGTGACCAGGATGGATCGTTGCTTTATTACTGTTACATGTTTGTACTTAACGTCGGTTAACCGCTCTACGAATTCGTTTAAACTTCGCCGTTAGGAAATTTAACGATTTATTTAGTTCCAGTCTGTTATCTAAGTTATGCATTTTTAGTTTTCAGAGTTCGCATGGAATTGAACTTGTTAGTACAAAAAATTACACCCATCATTCATTTAAAAGTGGCGAAGTAAATTGGTCTAGCTTAGTTTCAAGCAAGCAACGTTGATTTCGGTTAGTAAAGTCTGATTTGAAATTAGCTGACTTTTCGTCAACAAATTTATTTGGCTCTTGTATGTTGTGTTAGTACACTTTGCCACGAATGCGTGTAGCTGGGAAAATTTTGAATGCATTTTTTGTGTATCAAAAGCCCTAGACCAAAATTTTGTTGTTTTATTGCGCGTGCATGCAGGGTTTTCGCCGTAACTATTTCATTTCACGACCAATGCGATATAGTTAACGATCAGTCATCTTCAGGTTCTGTAAACTATATTTATTACAAATATTTGTAATTCACTCATCACAGACAGATGTTTGCTAAAGCAACCACTAATAGTAATTTATACATTATTCACGCGCATGCTCGAGTTTTTTCAGTATATACATAAGTGCATGGGTTTCTATAGAAAACGTTCACTTGAAAGTCACCTAAAATGAACATTTTTTTTATTAAGTGACTCCAGCAACACTGAATCGTATGTGATGTTCAATGGGTGACTGATACCATTTACCATTAGTATGCAATTAACGTCGCTTCGGAGTGACGGAGGCCACCCTCTGAAGTAACAAATTAAATTACATAAACACACAACCCTTCACGGCTGAAGGATGTCTAATCCAGGGGTCGGCGAAGCGGGGTAAAAATTAAATTCTTGAGTGTAATGAGGACTCAATAGACATAAATAAAATTATATAAAAAGATCGTTCCTTGTTATGACAGAAATGTTTCTTCTGGCAACACTGCATCTGGCCTATGTGTCATTTTGATTGAAATCTGATAAAGTGAGCTGAGAAGTGTATTAAAATTGTTTTGTGCGGAATGACCGTATCTCAACAAAATTTTAATACGTGTTTCACCTCACCATCTCAGATTTCAATCAAAATGGCACATTGGCTAGAGCCCCGCACTAGCCGGGTCTTGGCCCGTTACTTTAATGCAGTAATGCAATTGGGCCGGGCCATATAAATACAAATTCGAAAATTGTGATAATAAAAAGTTGTCGAAATTCACGTCAATATTATTTAATTTGATTATAAAAACAATTTCAAAACAGAATTCATTTGTTTTATTATGTATTTTAAATAATACCAAAAAAACACAAAGAACTATTCCGGGCTGGGCCGAGCTTTAAATATATACTACCGGACCGGGCCGACAAAACATTTTATTTCATTGGGCTGGGCTCTGGAATATTCGCTGCCGGGCCGGGCCCGGGCTTTAAAAAAACGGCCCGCGCAGGGCTCTAACATAGTTATCTGCTATATAGACCAAGAGCAATCCCAAATTTCATCTTTGTATTATAGGTATATCAACCGGTTTAGAAAATATGATTGCGATTGCAGCTCTCCTAATTAAGACGCAGAGGTAGGAGAGGTGTGGTTTTGCAGCATTTTAAATGCTCTTTTCTCTTGATATACAACACAATGGGGGTTAAGATAAAAAATACCTATTTAAATTTGCAATCAAAATTTTGATTTGAAATTTTTCAAAATGTGTCTCTTCAAAAAAATTGAAGGAAATCTAAATCCACCCTTTATATGTTGTTAAACTGATGGTGTAAGTTTAAACATGGGATCATAATGGGTTCACGTGGAAAGCTATAATCAACCTTACAAAGTAGCCTTGAACTGGCCATACGGACGCTCCGAGGCCAAAAAAAAACTTACACGAGGTAAAACCTATATTACAGAAACAACTAAACTATAGCCGAATATGTGGCATTTAATTACATGCATTTAATTAAGGTTGTAAATATTATGTGGCCTTATTCTAAACTTACAAACAAAAATTAAAGTGAAATTACAACTGTTAATCCAAATAGTCACGAAAAGCGTCACTAGTTTGATTTATTTCTTTTTCGGAGAGATTGTAGTCTTCTCTTCCTGTCGAAGTCACTGAATTAACTTTACAGAAAACATAAGTTACAGGAAGCCAAAGTATATCTTGTCTTCCACGGTAGGAGAAGGATGTTAATGGACCAGCTGGATGTAAGAAAGAAACTTTAGCTTCATCCTTGCTATGTTCTTTTGTCAGAACTAGCCACCAGTTGTTTTCTTAGATTATGTTTATGGAACCACAAATTTCTGTTATTTGCAATTTGGGTTTAGATAAATGTGAAAATAATTTTAATTATTCCGTTTCATTAGACTTTTATTTAAAACAATGATGTTTAAAAATTTAAATCAAATTACGGTAGTTTTTTTCGATGATCAAAAGTAATTGCACTAGAAAATTCGCTAATACGAAAAATATTCCATAATTTGGGTTCAAAATCCGCCAGATCTAGCGGATTTTTCGTTGACATTGTAATGGTAACACTGATAAGGGACTGCAGGTTGCAGGTTGGGCACGTGTTGCAACAGGTTACTTATCATTAGAATTCAAGTCAGAATATGCAGAGGTTTGTTCAGACAAAATCTATACAAGAAATGCACAATATTCTTGAGTATTAATTAAAATTATTTTTAAAGGTTTTTTTTAATTACAATTTTTTCAAAATGGAGTTACCAAAAATTTTAAAACCATGAAGTCTAGATTTAAAAAAAAACCATTGAAAACTATTGCTAAAATAAATGCTAAACAAAAAATTAGGCCCGCATCCATTGTTTAAAAAGTACATTTTTAAGATTTAGCCTAATTTTTTTTCAAATTTAAACACATTTCTTAATTAAAAACTGGTGTAAGGTTGATTATGAATATAACTTTCTATGTGAACCAAACATATAAAGGGTGGTTTTAGGATTTTTTTGAAATTTTTTAAAGCGGCGTGTTTTGAAAATTTAAAATCAATTTTTTTTATCTTAACCCCATTGTTCTGTATCAAAACGAGCATTTAAAATGCTACAAAAAGAAAACTCTCACACCTCTCAATCTTATTTAAGAGAGATGCAATCGCAATTTAAAAATATATCGATCATGTGATTTTGGGAGATTTTTGGGAACTTGAAATATATATATTTTCTAAATAGGTTGATATACCGAGTGTCTGGGATAAGGGGCGAACATAGGGATTTAACATGTGAAATTAAATATGTGTAATTATTTGCTCCCCTATTCATTTTAGAAAAAAATCGTATAGGAATATTTTTTAGAGAATTAAAAATTGTAATTGAATCATACATTTAATTTACGTTTATACCAGAATTCACTTCAAAAATAATAAAAATAAGTTGAACAATGTACCATTAAAAAAAAACCTTGCCATGAGTTTGACAAATGTCATGTCATAGTGAAAATAATTTTGCTAGTTAGATATCAATTCACGCATTGTATTTACTATTAACAATAACGTTTGGCTCGTTCTAAAGTGTGAACTAGCATTCTTCGGTAAAACAGATAGACTGCAAAAAGTTAAGCTTAGTTTAGTTTTTAGTTAGTTTATTAATTCGCAGCAAATATTGCTATTTTAAATATGTAATAGTTATTTATCTAATTAGTGGGATAAGAGCATCATTAACTGACGAATGCAGTGAGTTGCTGAGACGAGGGCGTAGCCCGAGTCGAAGTAAGAGCATGAGTCTCAGTTAATATGCCTTATCCCACGTATTAGATACAACTTTTTATCTACGACTGCTCAGAATTACGGAAATTAAACTTTTGAATTGAATTCGACGAAAAATCGGAATATCATAGTATGTATGTAGAACCATAGCAACATGTAATTTGAATGTCAACAATTTAAGTCAAAACTTCAAGAATTCATTTTCTAATTTCTGTTTTTCTGTGAAATAATGAGCGACTTCGAATCTCTGCCTTCGGATATCGAAGAATCGGCCACGCAGGTAGTTTCAACGTTATTGCCGGAAAAATCAAAAATTAAATGTGAGCAAGCTTATGAATGTTTGCGGAAATGGTGCGATGAGAAGAAAATAAAAAATGAAGCAAGTGAAAAGGTACTTCTAGTATATTTTGAAAATATTTCGAAACGCTATAAACCTTCAAGTCTGTGGGCATATTACTCGATGATACGTGCGATGATATCCATAAAGAAAAATGTAGATATCAGTAAATTTATTCAATTGGTTGCATTTCTGAAGAGGCAGTCGGAAGGATATAAACCGAAGAAATCCAATATTTTAACAAAACAACATATAACCCGATTTTTACAAGAAGCTGATGATGAAAAGTGGCTACTAACAAAGGTAAATAAGAACAAGGCATGAAATTTTAGATTAAGAAATATTTTCAGGTAGTTTTGATCTTTGAAATTGGTGGAGCCTGTAGAAAAGAAGAACTCACTTACATGCAAGTGACCAACGTTAGGAACGAAGGGCAGGTCTTCTGCGTCACAATACCAAATACAAAGAACACAATTTCGCGAGAGTTTGTTATAACATCAGGAGACATTGATGGGATCAATTTCGTAGACATTATAAAAAAATACATGGCACTGCGTCCACATAATGCCGTAGAGATGTTTTTGTTGGTTACAGGAGTGGCAAATGTATAAAACAGCCCGTTGGCATTAACACGATTGGTAGCATGCCGAAAAATATTGCTTCTTTTTTAAAATTACCAAATGCTAAAGAGTACACTGGTCACTGCTTCAGAAGATCGTCAACCTCACTGTTGGCAAACTCAGGGGCGGACCTGCTAACAATAAAAAGGCACGGGGGCTGGAAGAGCAATATAGTAGCCGAAGGATACATAGAAACTTTGGTTGAAAATAAGAAACGTATCGCAACGAATATTCTTGGAGAAAAGAATGTACTTGTAGAAGCTTCAACCAGTAAACGCAGTAGTTTGGAAATTTCTAAAACAGAAATGTCCTCAGGAATACACTTGAATAAATGTAAACATGTTATTATTAATGTTCATAAATAATTGTTTAATAAATTTGATGGTTAGTTGGTATTAAAAAATGAGTGTGTTTTTGATTTCATTACCTCACTAGTTAGGTAATGAGTTTCATTACGTAACTCAAATGAATGTCAAATTCGTCACTTATCTAAGCAGTCGTAGATAAATGCATATTAATGTAAGTATGTTGTTCTCCTAAAATAAACTACGGCAAGTCTCCAATCTAATTTTGTTAAAAATTAATCTTAATATTCTTTTCTGGGCTATGAATATCCTTTGAATATGACTTCTTTTCCACGCTGGTATATTGTAGGATAGATAAGGATATACCTATGAGTAGAAGAGAGTTATAATTGACTCTGGTGGTAAAATTGGTTTTAGTTTAAGAACTGCATAGTAAGCAGTATTTAATTTACTACACACATAATCAACATGCTGACACCAGGTGAGTTGCTCGTCCTCGGCAATCCCGAGAAATTTGGTGCTCTGATTTAAATTAACAATTGGTGTGTTTCTATTAAAAAACTGAATGTTTACTGTTTTATTGTTATATGAAAGTAAATTATTAGCATTCATTATGGTCTGTATTTGATCGATCCTGCATTATTTTGCAGAATACACGCCTCCTTTCTTCATTCACTAACAGTATCTCCTGATGGCATTGATGTTTTTAAGAATGATAACCATGCTTCTTCAGAATTTTCTGTTCAGAGAATTTAGACACGTTATACTCACGAGCAATGCATCGTATGTTAGTTGTTGGTTCAGCATTTATCAAACCCAAAACTGTTTCTTCCAATTCATCGTTGTTTCTTCTGTTCCGTTTGCATGTAATGTCACGAACTCTGAGTAAACTTACGCCACTGCAAAATGTTTTGATAATGAATACGCTCTCTTTATTGGAATAACTCAGATTATTGTTAATGCGTGAATTGATATTTATCTAGCAAAATGATTCTCACCATAACATGACATTTGTCAAAGTCATGGCAAGGGTTTTTATTAAATGGTAAATGGTTAAACTTATTTTTATTATTTCTGAGGTGGATTCTAGTTCAAACGTAAATTAAATGGATGATGCATTTACAATTTTTAATTCTCTAAAAATTATTCCTTTACGATTTTTCTCTAAAATGAATAGGGGAGCTAATAATTACACATATTTAATTTAACATGTTAATCCCTATGTTCGCCCCTTATCCCAGACACTCGGTATAAAGATGAATTTTGATATGTTTCTTTGTCTATACAAAGGTCACCTATACTCAGTTTTTTTTTGATTGGCCAACCAGATCTGGTAATTTCTTTAGAATGTTGGATATTTGGTTGGATACGCTGAAAATTTAGTAAATATAATAAATAAAGTTTCCATGCGAACATAAATAGGAGTAAGTCCGGTCGTCGTAAAGTAGGGCATTAGAAGGATTGAATAGTGGATTGGAAGGATTCCGGATTTTAGTTATCGAATGAGGACTGAACGCTTCGTAACAAGTCCTTTATTTATCGTAGGATTTTTGGAATAGAGAATGATAAATATCCATGTCATAGGCTAATCGAACAATCCGGCTTATTGCAAAGAGCGCCGTCATTTTGGAATGCGCCGGGCTAATTGAAAAATTATCTAGCACTTTTTAATAAGCCTGATATTTTTTAGGCTTATTGCAATGAGCCTATGCACCTTTAGGCTAGTTAGAAAATGTTGAATTATAATGTTATATGTTATATATAATTTTCCCGGACGATCCTTCATGATTCGTGGAACATTCTTCATTGTGATCTTCATACCATAGGTTCTATTGAAGTGTATTGAGTTTTTTGATCCAATACTCGCAAGCTTTACAGTGCAAAGATTTTATGATAGAATCAATTACTTTTCCTGAGTAATATCCAATAATCGTCGATACGCCATAGTGCGAACTGTAGCCTCGTTTACGCCAAGTCCCGTCGCCAGAAACAGTCAAACCTGGACCCTTCCCCATTTCTGATGTCAATTTCAGTTCCTCTTGCACAGCATTTTTCATAGACACGTTACACACAGTTTCGATATTGACGATGACAGTGTCGTAGAACGAATGATGCAGTGCGTTCGGTAAATCCATAATCCCACAAACTTTTTCTATTCCTCTAAGACCAATCCCTAACAGTCGGAATGCGAGGATAATCCGTTTGTTTATGCCATAGGCTTTGCTGTTGATGAGTGGACTACAATCAACAGTTGTTGGTTCGCAAGTGCCGCAAGAAACTACTAATTTGAAACCGACTCCACTAATGCTAGATTCCGTGAACCGTTGCATGTCTTACACTTTACGACGCTGCTAATTACTTGAAAAACAGTACAAAAATTGAGAATCCTATATCCAAAACTTGCCGAAACCGTTACATCGATTTCTTGGCCAGCGTTCAGTTTCTTGGCTGCTGTGCTGGCACTTTTTGTTTTGTGCTCCATTTCATATGAAATGAACGTGAACTTAAACTATACGATGCGTGTTTCTATGTTGCTCAAACTCAAAATAATGCTCTATAGTGTAACGTGCCGATGAACGTAATGATGCAACGGACACTATCATCAGCGAATATCTCTCAGGATTTGACCCCCACCCTCAACGTTCAATTTAACTTATTTCAAATGCTGATGACATCTGAAACCTGTCGCGGTCACGCCCCTTAATTTGAACTCATCGGCTTATTTAAGTCCTGATAATCCTATTTGTCATGTACCTGCCATTTGATCTCAATTACGTTTTAATTAGATATTCCACTCAAAAATGCAGATCATCTTGTTTCCAATAGACAGAAAGTTCAACATTCCGTGTCTGTAGACAGGGAAACGCGGAAAAGCCAACAATAGGACAAGTGTAGATAAATAGCCACGAAGGTCAAAGCAGCTTGTCAAACCGCGCATCGTTGGCTCGGAGGTGCGCCGCGAAGTTGTACCTAAGAATAGCTGTAATTTCGTCATTTTTGGAATTTTACCACGGGTGACGGCTTAGTTTGAAGGTTTGGCCTTCATTATAGGAACGTAAAATAAATCAATTGTTTGAAAATTTCAGGATGGCCAGACCCCTTAACCTCACACTAACCTAAGCATAAGCAATGACTCAAACGCGCCATAGTTTTCAATAAGCCGTCATGAGATAAGTCTTATTGCAATAAGCCCAGATAAAATCAGGCTGTTTGAATAAATAATTGCTCATTTTCTAACTAGCTTAAAGATGCATGGGCTCATTGCAATAAGCCTAAAAAATATCAGGCTGATTGGAAAGTGATCCACAAATTTTCAATTAGCCGGGCGCATTAGCCTACGACGTCCATAATCGAACTGGGGCCGAGATATAGACATACATTTTTTAGGCCATTTTGATAGAGATACCCCGATTTTTGAAGCTCAGAGACTTAAAATGTCTAGCCCTTGCAACGATTCTGGTCTTCGTGACTTTGGTATTGAGCTTAAAAAAATTGATATCTATAAGGATTCCAGGGTATTTACAGGATGGGGGTTGTGGGATAGTAATGTTTTTAACAATTTTTTTAGGATCCTTTGGAGAAGTTCTATGAAATGGGATAAGAAGTCGTGTTTTCGAACGGGTGTGAAGTTGGCAATAGATTTCAGCAATAGATTTTAAAATTAATTTTGTTGCCATAATACATATTGTAAAATTCTCAAAACGTTCTATAAGCAGGGCAGGGTTACTAATAGAGAATGGACATGAACCACCCCCACCCCAAAGTTCAACCCCCGAGTAATGTCCGTCAAAAAAGCTAAATATCAGGGAGAGAAAATAAATGATGCGCAGTGCGCCGCATAATTAATAGCAATTTACGTAACAAGTTCCGAAAGTGATATTTTACGGGATGAGTAGGAAGTTTCCAGGACGAGCCGTAGGCGAGTCCCGTAAAATCACTTTTGGAACGAGTTACGTACAATATTTTTTCTGCAGCCGTTTTTTATGTTAAAAAAGCAAAAACATACACGAATGGTTTATGACAGGCGCTGTTATAATGAAATACGAAGTTGATGTTTTTGTCAAGGCCGCCTACATACATACAAAACAAAAAGCGTCCCGAAAGTAAAAAAATCGTTTCGAAAGTGAAACAAAATCGTCCCGAAAATAACTACTTTCGGTACGATTTATGTAATGTGGTACTTTCGATATAATAAATTATACCGAAAGTTTTACTTTCGGGACGGCTGCAGAAAAATGTATGTTTATTACGACACGATAGACGCGGAACTGTAATATTAATAAGATTTATTTTATCCTATTATGTTACTATGCCAATAACTCCTTGCCAACGAGTTACGTTAAGGTACCTCTAACAACACTAGTGTTGTTATATGTATCTTAACGGGTTTGGTGATATATCCGCACAGGAAGACTGCTCACGCGAAAACTCCGCACACGAAAACTCCTCACACGGAATAATGCTCACGCGGAAAACTCCGCACACAGAAAATAACGCACAGTGATAATTGCGCACACAAAAATTGCTCACACGGAATATTATACAGGGTGGGGCAGCGAATACGACGCGGTCATTTTAAGGAAAACCATGTAGGATGGTTGTATGCACAATTTAAAATTTAGAAATTAATGTACCCATCCTTGTAAAACCAAGCTTCATCGGTAAAAAAAGTAACTTGTAAAACATCCTCGTTTACATTTTGTAAAAACCACTGACGAAATTCCAGTCGTCTGGGGTAATCAACAGGTAATAACTCTTGCACCGATGTTATGCGATAAGGGTATACTTGCAAATCTTTTCGTAGAAGCTTGTGGCATGTTCCTACCGATAAATTCATTTGCTGTGACAAATGACGCAGAGAAGTCGTAGGTTCAATTTTTTTGGGCTGTGTTAATAGCATCTTGAGTTCGTTTAACTGGTCTACCACTTCCTGGTTTACGGAGAATACTACCCGTTTCACGAAATAATACAACAGATCGTGATAAGGTATTTTTAAATTCATCATAAATAATGGGCACGTTAGGAAATTCTTCCTGAAACTCTGCTAAAGGTGCGTCGAATGAATAAACCCAATTTCCGTCCACTTTAGTCCCATTTCGGAAATAACTTTCAATTAGAAACGTTTTTTGCTGGTTGCTGTAAACCATTGTGAGCACGGAATAATTGTGACTTCTAGAAAGATCTGAGGTTTATATGTCAATTCCCAACAAGTTTCAAGTGTGCCAACTGAAATTTTTAAAACGAAAATGTGATGGCGCACTTGAGGTTTTTTTTGATGAACATACGATACTATGACATATCGTGTCGGTTATAAATAGAGTGCATATTAAATTCACAACGTGAGATGGTGTGATTTGGGTAAACTTTGTTACAACAAAAATATAAATACCTCACAAAGCGCTTTTGTGTTCTTTCCAGCACATTAACATATTTTTGCAATGCTGCTTTAGTGCCCTTAAACTCAATAATAGCAGGGAAACATTTTCAAATAAAACCAAACCAAGAAACTTAACAGAATTGGGTTCCTATTATTTTTTTTTTAAATAAATTTAATAAAACGAAATATAGCCTGAATATATGAATATTCAACCTGTTCGTAACTCTGCAAAGCAAAGTAAGTCTTACTAAGACTATAAACAAATAACTTATTGAAACAACTATTTCCCTGGCTAGTGCCACGCCGGATATTTCGTTTTATTAAATTTATTTAATGCTTTCTGTAACAAGTGAGGTTGCCTCTAATTTATTTAGTTTTTTTTTTGTCTTATTCTATGCAATCATTCTGTATTAACAAGTTTAATTACACATGTTTCACATACTGGCCCCCATTAAATAAAAATCGTCTCAAAAAATTAATAATGGCTTTAGAAATTTAACATATGAAGCGACTAAAATCCATCTAAATTATTATTAATCAATATAATTATTGTACAACTTTCTATAACACATTGATTATTTATTGACTGATGCAGAACTCCTGCAGCGAGAAAACATTTTTTTAGTTTTCTCGTGACATCTACATTTGTTCCTGTTACACATAAACGTTGTCTATTATTAAATTAGAGGACGCATATGTTCGGGCGTTGAACCCGAGGCCAATTGTAAGATTGTCCAAGCCAGCGATCCAGATAATAAAAAAAATCCAACCCTTCGAGGCTAATGTGGAAAAAAAAAGAAATCACCTGCCCTTACTTCGGTCTCTTTAATGTTGAACCCACCCTGCCAGCCTATCTAGTCGGGGGTATAATTTCTGATAGTCGTTAGGGTAATTGAGGAAAAGTGTATATCAAAAAAATCGATGCAGTGTAATTATGCATGGAGAGGACAGGTTGCTATTTAATAATACACATAATACACACGTCTTTACAAAGAAAAGGGATTGATACTTTTAATAAATATATTAAAATGAATGTATGTGTATAAATAAAAACTACAGATTAAATAGCACGTGTCCAAGACAGTATGGGTAACTTTATTTATTATTAATGATGGAGATTTTGTTGAATGGGCAAAGTTGGGCGTTTTATATGCTTTTTCAGATTCAAAAAGTTTTTATCAAATTACTTTCATATGATTTTTTTAAACCTTGTTAGTTGGGATTTTAAAACAATATCGACTTTCAGTTTTTTTTTCTTATAACTTAGAAACCTTTCACAATTGTTTTTTTTTTCTGTATAAGCACAAATATAATTTCCAATCCAACAAATCTCCATCAATAACAATAAATCAATTTGGGACACCCTCTAGAGGGATTGCATTGCTTGTACAGATATAATTAACAGTTTTAATAGTAAGTGAGTAATAGTATATTATTCACCCCCGAGTGGCAATGGCCAACTTGCTCACGAGTTTAATACTATACTTTTTCGCATCACATTAAATAATTACCTAAAGATTTTTCTGTTTATATTAAATTATAACGAATAATTTTTCCATTTGAAAATTGAGGCAGTTCGCTGACAAAAAACGAATCGTAACCATAGTAACAACCAAACCGTTGGGCAATTAAACCGCTATCATTTGATTGGACGTCACCTGTGGAGAAAATGATTCAGCCGAATAATGGACAACTTTCTCAATCAAAAACGATTTAAGAACATTTATATTATTTAATAAGATGCGAAAAATAAATTTATTTCAACAGACAATAAGCGTCTGTAAGACAAGTCACTACAAAAATATAATACGAAAATTAGTTATAATATACATGAATCATTAACACAAAACTTAAGATAATAATTTACGGAATGAGGCTCCATATCGCATAGATAATTCTGGATACATTTAAAGAGCGCTTTATTTACATATTGATACGTACGTTATATTATTAATAATGGTATATAGGGTAATAATCATTTCGTTTGGTAGTAAAAGTTGTATTTCAAATTACTATTTTTATAATATTGACATAACTAATTAAATATGAAAGATGCTACGGAACCGACGGAAATTGGTTGTTTAACTGGAAGATTTAAATTATCCGTAACATTTTCTTTCAGTAATAATTCGACAAAGTACTTTTCTTAATGTTGCAACCATTTGGTAATCTTGTATGATCTTGTGGAAAATCGATTAATCTGAAAACTCATAAAACTGCTAGTGATGTCCATAAAATGTCGCACCTGCTATTTTGTAATAAATGTTGCACGAGGCAAGTTGGGTTTTAATTAACAAGAATGTACGCAAGCGTATATAATAAAAAAGATTAAGAAAAAATATGCAGCATTGGACGTCTAGCCTAGTAATCAGCATTTGCCGATGGATAATTTAGACGGGCCAGGCTTGGTAGGTTTGAATTTTATTATAATTTAGAAAGTAACAACTAAACGGATTTCATCGTATCATCATCTGTTATGTTAATTCCATGCTAAACATTTATTGATAATAATTATGATCATAATAGTACTATAATTTCATAATACGTTAATTATGTATCAGTAAGCTGTTTACCGTATGTATCCTCAAACGACCTTAGTTAATCATAATATGTTAGTTAGGAATCAACAAACAATAATAAGAACATGCAAATTTTGGTGTTATTATTTTTATTGTATCATCATCTAATATTTTAATTTTATGCTAAACATTTAATAATTATTATTAGGATCATAATAGTACCATTATTTCGTAATGCGTTAGTTACGAATCAACAAACCATTGTTTTGTATATATCATCAATCGACCTTAGTTACTCATAATTCGTTGGTTCAATTCAACAAAAGTTAATAAGGACGTGCAAATTTTGAGGTTATAGTGTGTTTATGTCAGACATAATTTATTCATTTGATTTACTTAGCATTGGCACCGTCGATGATAATATTAAGCTTTGAATATAACTCGAACATTTGCGATTTATAATATTAGGAATCGCATAATATTCTCCTGATATTGGGTCTATCAGAAATCACCTAGACAACGTTCCTCAACATTTTTGATTTTCCTAATTTTTTTACCAGTTACTCCCCAATGAGTTCAAAAGTATTGTGAGAAACATTTTCGGGCTCATACTTTTTTTGCCGGCCATTTCAAGTTTGCTTTTTCGGCCGAAAACAAGTTTAGCGCGAATGTATCTAACTGTTAATTTTATAGATATCAAGACAAAATAAAAACCTAAATTATCAGAATGATGCTCTTGATTTTTTGCTCTTACATAATATTAACTATTAAGTAGTGAAGGAGTGAAGAAAAAATCATTTAAAAACAAAATGGCTGACGCCATTACTCAAAAACAAATGACGACTGAAGATCGCCGTTTATGCAAAAATGTGTGTTTTCGTCAAAGAAAATCGAAGATTTTTTCTAAAATAATTATTTCTTTAACAAGGCAATAAAGTGACAGATTTACGAGCGAGCTTGCGAGCGAGGCTGTGAGTCCAGCCAAGTCAGGAAATCACTTTGACACAAATAATTCATTCAAACTTGCTAGTTTCATGTTCGTGCCAATTCTGCTTTTCTCATTATTATCAGTTTGTATTAGTGCCTGCGTTTCAGGGTATTTGTGTTTTTGTGTTATTTTCGTTTTGTTTTATTCAATTACAATGGATTTTACTATTTCCTCATCTGTTTTACCTTGCATCTGTAAATAAACCCCGCTCTATCTATCTATTACCTTCTACTCTGAACCATGAGATTATTGATAAACAGGGCAGCTCATGAATGCTATGTTGTCAAATGTACATTTCTTTTAAATGCCTCCTGATGGCCTATGAGGCATGGTAGAACATTTTTTCATTGACGTTTTCTATTCAGAATTTTAGGGAGAACATCGCCACGTGTAGATTATCCGCCAATTTATACACACCTGATATATTGTAACAATTGTAACAATTCTCTAATCTTTAAAGATGTTGGAGCTATAATCAATCATAAATTAAGTTTATAGGAACATATACGTTACATTTGCAACCGCGCCACTAAAACTAAGAATGGAGCCCTGGGGTACATCATTGTTTATTGGTAAATACGTTGATCTCTGATCACCAATCCCTTATCCTTTGACGACTATTAGTGAGATATGAATTGATTAGTCAACAACTGGATGGCAAAAAGTTGTAGCAGTAGAGTTTACGGAAAAGAATATCCTGTGGAGTGCAGCCGAAGGCCTTACTAAAGTCCAAAAAAGAGGCAACAGAATACATACTTTCCTCAAAGCCCTTTAAGATTTCCTCAGTAAAACCAATTACACCTCCCTTTACGAAAACCATACTGCAAATTTGAAAATAGATTCTGCACTTCAAAGAACTCACCGGTCTGATTGGCCAAGTGCTTTTCCATGATTTTTGAGACTAGGAAGCAGTGATATTGGATGGTAGTTGTTTAAGCTCCACGTGCAAACCTTTTTATGAATAGGAACAACGCCCTCTTCAGACTATAGGCATGATGCATGCATTAATTAATTTTGTCAGTGGGCTAATAATTTTATTAATGACAAAATAAGGTCCACGCTAATCCCATACATATGTCCTTCGTTTAGATTATTTATAATATTTCTGATTTCACTCTCACTCACTTCCTTAAAAGAAAAATATGGAGTATCAACATGTACAGTATTCTGACCCATACGTTTTATGGGATCAGAATTTGAATGTGGTAAATTAATTATAAGTGTTTCAGCAATTTTACTAAAAAAAAGTTGATTTTATTAGGATTGATATCACAGGTTGTTTCACATTTAACATTATTTTAACTAGAATTTATAATTTTCCACATTGATTCCTTAAGAACTTATGATTCACCTTTACTTTGGCATCCTTAAGGGCAGGATGGTAGGATTTCTTATAGCTTATACAGTGTGTATCAGCCAAATGGAATACATTCGATAATAAATAAATGGGGGCGTGTTCGACAAAACGCTCGGATACGTCGATTAGTATTTTTAGTTGCAAATTTTTTTCAACAAAAACTTTTTATACAAGGTATGTCATGTAGCAGAGGCTAATACCAACTTTCTTATTTTAAATGCAACACCCTATATAGTATTCAATTTTTGGATTATTCAGAAAATTCTAGTTTAGGAATTTTTGAAAATATCAAATATGCCAACGTTCTAGCTTTATTTAATTTACACAACATAACTTTTATCAGGCATCACAGGTGATTGAAATAACTTTAAAAATAAATTAACTTGAGACAACCTCACTTATTGCAGATTTATTGAATAAATGTAATAAAGACGAAAAATAGCCTGAATACATGAATATTCTGCCTGTTCGCGATGTGTTAATGTTGCAGAGTCACGAACAGGCTGAATATTCATGTATTTAGGCTGTTTTTCGTCTTTTTTTTAAATATTTTAAACTTTATAATTCCAAATAGAAATTCCCTCTTTTTCAATTATGAATCTATTCTGAAACTTTTATCCGCTATTCCAACTAATAACAACTTCTTAGTGCCTGTAGCAAAGATCAATCTCTACAATTCCAAGAAGAAGTTTCAACTTTATGCCGTCTGAATACTTTTTATGATTTTTTGAAAATGAATCAAAATTTCTACCAAAAAACTTGTATCCCCTATTACAGATCATTCTATTTTTTTTCAAAATAACCTTACAAAAGGCCAGTGTTTATAATTCCACAAGGAAATTTAACCGTTTTGTACACGGGTGTGAAGTTAGCAATAGATCCAGCAATAGATTTAAAAAATTCATATCTCGGAGAAAAGAAAAGCAATTCGAAAAAAAAGTGAACCATACCATTAGAAAGGTCTAAATTAATAACACGAAAAGAATCAACCCTTAATTTGAACCCTTTATATTTTTCACCCCTTTCAAAAAAGTTTTTTTTTTCTAAGTTTGCAATCTGACATAAATAAATAAAAATGCTTATTCTTATCACTAATACAAGTACTTTAATAATTAAAAAAAAATATCCGTAAGTCGCAGAAATCCACACCTCGCGAAATAAATCTCGATTTATTTTTGACAAAGTTTGCAATCAGTCATAACTAAATAAAAATTCTTATTCTTATCACTGATAAAGGTACTTTCATAATCAAAAGTCAAAAAAACGTTACGGGAACTCCTTCAACCTAGAAAAAAATAATTTCTCCGTAAGTCGTAGAAATCCACATTTCGGGATATAAATCTCCATTTTTGACAAAGTTTGCAATCAGCTATAACTAAATAAAAATTCTTATTCTTATCACTAATAAAGTTACTTTAATAATCAAAAGTCAAAGAAACGTTACGGGCACTCCTTCAACCCAGAAAAAAATAATTTCTCCGTAAGTCGCACAATAGTTGTAGAAAAGGTGAATCGTTATAATTTTACCTATTTTCACTATGAATTTAAATAAATCACAGAAATGGTAACTCCAATTCCATTTTCATAAGGAAATTTTTGTCTACTATCAGAGCTGATTATAATTGTCAAAATACACTGGGCAATAAAATGAAACTTGTTTTTTTTTGGCACATGAGGAAGGATAGCTGATACTATTAGAACTTTTCACGCTAGGTCAAACATGTGAATGGTTTTACAATATCACTCACAGTTTTTTTTGTAATACCTAGATTAAGTCTGAACGCAACGTTGATTCAACTATTCATTTAACTTACCTGAAATGTGGGAGTTGTTGATTTCCTTGAGTATTTGGCGTCTGGAACATCTCATTTCAGTGTCCAACAATAAAAAGTAAGCATATTTGCACTCCACTTTCCCTAGTACCTCTTTTCCATGGTAGAGGCGCTCACCATGTTCATCACTGACGGCACCTGTATTGTCTGGAAAAAAATCCAGGTGGGAGTCTAAGAAAAGTATTTTAAGTGACGTATTAGACCCCATATTTTTATATGACTGTAACAGTTCACCAACAATCTCACCGAATTGGAGTAATTGGAGGATTTACGATTTCTTAGAAAATTGTGTATGGCACTTTTCAATGACGTGCGCACTTTTCAATTTTACTTAACAGATCTTTGAATTTTACATCATCAATCAAAGCTTTTATTCGGGGACCCACAAAAACTCCTTGCTTTATCTTAGCATCACTTACACGTGAACATTTATTCTTCAGATATAGGAATCCAGCACCATTTTTGTCCATCACATTTAGATTTTTTTTAGAAAAGCTCTAACTTTATATTATGAAGAGGAGGCAGAATAATCATGTCAGAGTTGACCAATGATGGACATTTTTCTGTCCTGGTATAAGTGAATCTCGTTTTGGCCATTCTTTCTTAATATATTGATTTTTCTTACCCCAGCTGTCCCATTCGCACAAAAAGCGACAAAATTTAGTATACCCGATCTGAAATCTCATTAACAAGGCAACGACTGCATAAGGTAATGGCACTGATGAAAATTTGTTCCCATTGTTTAACAGCCTTCAAACTAGTTTTTGAAGAGTCAATGAACAGTAAACAATAGAGTTTTATGTTTATGATCAACACAGCATAAATATTCTTACAATACATTAAACCATTTTCTTCGGAATTGATAATATCTTGAAACTCTTCTTCGCGGTTACGATAAAACGCACTTTATTATCATTATGGAGATTCCTGCCTTTCAGTATAGAACCCAAAAGTTCGGACTGTTTTTTGGACAGTTTCAAATTCTGAACAATGTCGTTCTTATCTTGATGATCCACTTTGCAACCAAAATGTAGTTCATAACATTTTTTAACAAATGGAGTCAAATTTCGGCGTTGATTTTTAAATATCAAATCCTCACAGACTCAACAGAAGATATTCGGTAGTTTTCTTACTTTCTTAAACTGCAGTTTCTCGTAAATTGCTATGTAATTCTTAAAAATCTTGTTTATTATTGCCCAAAAACGGAGGGTGATTGAAAATTCTAATAACATATTTGAATTCTGCGTAAAAAGTTCACAGGAAAGCATCATAAATGGTTCATGTGCCAAAAATTGTGTTAACCGGTGGTATCAGTCTCAATATTTCCAAAGGGAAATGCCCTTTTCCACTGTAAATCTGTCTTAATTGTTTTAATAAAACAAATGCCTAAACTTAGGCTTTTTTTTAAATTTTTTTTTCACTACAAAACTTATACCCGCAATTACAGTTCATTATAATTTTCGAAACAGCTGTAGAAAATATCAGTCTTTATTTAGACCAGCGTTTCCCAAACTTTTTAGACCGCGGCCCGGTACAAAGTCTTAACATTTTTCGCGACCCACCTTACATTTATTTACAAAACAAATTTTATTTTTTCATAAAAATCAAGTTATTTGTTTGTTTATTTCATACACAAAAATTGCAAAATAATTATATGTATAAGAAAAATATAAGTAATTAAAAAATTAACAATTATATTCATTTAAAACTTTAGTAAATGAAGTAAACTTTTTTTTAATAAAAGGAAGGATGTTTGACTCAATAGCGGGTTAAGGAGAGTGAATGATTAAGGGAATTGGCGTAAGTGATTAGCTTTTCGGAATTTGAAAATTCATTTTTATAATGAATGGGACAAATACTGAATAACTATGGACCCGAACGATAACTTCTCATTAATAAAAGCTATCGCCCGAGCATGGGACTCGAACCCACGACGGCTCGCACCGAAAGCGGGAGCCAAACCACTCCGCCACGGAGCGCCCCGAAGTAAACTTTGTTTTGCATATTTTGTCCTTAGTGCGAAGGATGATGTTGTTTGTCATCAAATAACAATTTCAAATTAGGAGGTAATGATGTTAATTTTATTCCCAAATTAGGTTCGGCATCCAATCTATTTCGATACTTTTTTTAAGTACACCAAGGCTGTGAATGCAGCTTCATATGTATAAGTGGTGACAAAAGGCATTAAAAATTGTATCGATTTTTCGCTTACGCTTGGATACTCCTTTTGACACTTCAACCAAAAATAAATTAGTGGTACGGTTTCAAACAAGATCGGTGTCGCTTGAAATTTCAATTAAATTATCAATTTCTCGTTCACTAAGATTAAATATTTCTTCCTTTTCAATTCCGACTTAAAAAAAATCTTTAATCCACATTTAAATACACAAATACACATGCATTTTTTTTTATTTTAGAAAAGTTTAATAACATTTGGTTCTAAGACATAATCTTGATCAAATTTTTAGGCGATGTGAGCCATCTCTGCAGGCGGGTATTCAAAATGCATTCGCCCCCACAAAATGACCATCATCGGCCCCCAAATACGGATTGTCAGATAAACGCCCAATTTAGACGTCGATCGCAGCGGCGGCTCGTGGATTTCCGCAGGGAGGGCAAAGACAAAGATGTCGCTCGTGCCGCACTACTTACTCTTATAGAGGAAACAAATATTTCGTTGCTGTTTGGATCAAATTTTCTTCCGTTGCCCCACCGCCGAACATCCACGAGCCGCCACTGGTCGATCGTCCACGCTGAGAAACACTAATTTAGCCGAATGCGTATTTTTCACTTTCAAAATTGTTTGAGTTAAAATTTCGGTAAAACTAGCCCAAATGATTTTTTTTTTATTTACTTGTTTCATTACTGGAAGTCTACAGAGTGTACCTTTAAAGTTTGAAGATAATTCACTAAGGGACTTTCTCGGAATTAAAGAAAATCTAGGTGAATGCATAATTTTACACTTTCAGAAATGTTTGAGTTGAAATTTCGGAAAAACTAGCTCAGATTATTTTTTGATTATTTACTTGTTTTATTACTGCGAATCTATAGAATGTGGTTGTAAAATTTAAAGATATTCCACTAAGGTTTTTTCTAGAAAACTAAGAAAATCTAGGCGAATGCATGATTATGCATTTTCAAAAATTTTGGAAAAACTAGCCCAAATTATTTTTTGATTATTTACTTGTTTTATTGCTAGAAGTGTACACAGTGTGCTTTTAAAGTTTAAAAATAATCCACTAAGGGACTTCATTGGAAAAAGAAAATTTAGCCAAATGCATATTTTTCACTTTCTAAAATGTTTACGTTGAAATTTTGGAAAAATTAACTGAAACTACTTTGGGATTATTTACTTGCTTTATTCCTAGAAGTCTAGAGTGTGCTTTTACAATTTGAAGATAATCTATTGAAGGATTTTCTAGAAAATCTAGGTGGATGCATAATTTTGCGCTTTCAAAAATAATTAAGTTGAAATTTCGGAAAAACTAGCTCACATTATTTTTTTTTTATCATTTACTTGTTTTATTACTACGAATCTATAGAACGTGCTTGTAAAATTTGAAGAGAATTCACTAAGTTGTTTTCTAGGAAATTAAGAAAATCTAGACGATTTTGCGTTTTCAAAAATGTTTGAGTTGAAATTTCGGAAAAAGTTGAAACCGAAAATTCATATGTTTTGAGTAAATTTAAATAAAAAAATGCTTTTTCAATGTACGTGTGATTATTTTAAAATTTGGGATGTTTGCCGATTTTATTATAGAAATGAAAATTAATCCGTTTTGAGTAAATTTGAAAGTTTGAATTTTTTGCAATTCGTTTTTATTTTCAAGGCAACTTGAAAATGTCCAACCTCAAAATTGAATTCAGTGTTTAAGGGTAAATATTTCAAAATTGTGGCTAAAAGCGTTAACAGATTTTAATAGAATCCATTTTGATTAAATTGGAAAAGGTTCGAGAATGCTGCAACTGTTTTTGTGTTTTTTTTAAATGTTCGACCTCTGAATTGAACAGGAGCGTGATTATTTCGAAATCTAGGGTAGGAATGTTTGCAAATTTCTTATAGAAAAATGAAGTTGCAATGCATTTTCAGTGAAATTAAAAATTTCAATTGGTTTTATATTTTTTTAGCGATTTAGAAAATTCTTGACTTCAAAGTGTTCAAGTGTGATTATTTCGAATCCTAGCTTAGTAACGTATGCATTTTTTTTCACAAAAAAATAAGTGCAATATATTTTAAGTGAATTTAAAAAAAATGAGAGGTTGTTTCAATGTTTTTTTTTCATTTTTTAGCGGTTTCGAAAAAACCTCAGAATGTTGAAATGTCATTATTTTGAATGTTTCCAAAATTAAGTAGATATTTAAAGTGTAATCTATTTTAGAGGAATGTCGAAAGTTTAAGGTTTGTTTCAATTGTTTTTTTTTGCGGTTGGTAAAAAGTTCATCACAATTGAACCGGGAGTTGTTCAAGTGTGATTATTTTAAAATCTAAGGTAGGAATGTTTTCCAATCTTTATAGAATTATAGTGGAATCTATATCTAGCTCAGACGTTTTGAAACGTTTCTCTTTGAAAGCCATCGTGAATTACAATACAAAAGGAGGTGTTTATGATCATATAATTTGGTAAAAAGTCTACTATACGAAAAATTACAAATACACACTTTGCCACCGTTCCTAGTGACTAACTGTTGTAAAACAAATAATATGTAAAAAACATTTTTTTGTGTTTTTACAATATTTTTTCGCGACCCGGCAAAATTCTTCTGCGACCCGGTGCCGGGTCGCGACCCACACTTTGGGAAACGCTGATTTCGACGGTTTCTACTTATATTTTTTTACAAATTTTAAAATATCACATAAATGCCTACTTAGGAACTTTCACAACGAAACTCTTATCCGCTATCAGAGTTGATTATAGCTTTCAAAATAGCTGTAAAAAAGATCAAAGTTTATAATCCTACAAGGAACATTTTACCTTTTTCGAATATTTGATAATCAAACAAACTGCTACGCTCGGACGTTACGTTTTAGTTGCAATTTTTAAAATTACCTTAGAACTGGCTATTCGTAATGCCAAAAAGAAATTTTAACTTCGGTTCTAAACATTTTTTACGAAATTATGAAAACTACTGAAATGCCTGATTTGATTTTTTTTTTTTTAGTTTTCGAAATAAATCTTCTATCCGCTATTCTAGCTGATTACAAAGTTTTTCAAAATATCTGCAGAAAAGGTCAAAACATTCCTTTTTCACTTTTTGCACTTGACTTTTTGTGCCGTCGCCGTGCGTATGATTGTATTGTGTTCGTGGTTTTTTTGAATTCGAAATTTCCGCTTTGATGTCCCAAGACGATTCCGACCATTAAAAAAATTATAAATATGTCTATCTGTGGACGCTGTGCCTCAAAAACTAATATAAGAATTGAAATTAAACTTTGAACGTTGTTTGACAATCCAAAGAACTGATTTTTTTTTGGTAAAAGTCCAAAAACCGGAAGCGGGTGTTTACCGTAACCATTTTTTTTTTTTTTTTTTTTTTTTTTTTTTTTTTTTTTTTTTTTTTTTTTTTTGTTATCTCCCAAAACAATTTTGAATATAGGAGATAACAAAGAACTGTATTTAAAATTTACCCCACACCGCTCACCCCAAAAACACAAATTGTAATACAACCCGGTCACATATTTTGTTCATAAATGTATTGCATAAACTCTGACTTTCGAGGAAAAAAAAAAAAATAGAGAAATTTTCACTTTTTGATCCATAATTATGAAATGGTGATAGTTACATGAGATTTATATAAATGCATTGAAGAAGATACCAAAATGAACAACTTATTAGAAATTAGTCATTTTCAAAACACACAAGGTTTTGAAGAAAAATAAAAGAAAAAGTAAAATATAAAAATTCCTTTTTATGCCATAAAATCGGAGAAAGTTAGGTGATGGTCATGTCAACGTATTTTTTATTACGAAACCGTTTTCTTGATTTTGTTATCAGAGTTACCTGTGGAAATGAAAAGTTAAACATTGCGAATAATTCTTCAGAATTTATTAAACCATTTATTAATATAAGAACAAAACAAACTAATTGTAAAATTTGTCTGCCGTGCAGCTGATATAAGTTGACTTCACTTAATATTTGAATAATTAATTTTCGCAGAAATTAAAATTTTTCTAATTTTCTGTCTATAATTTTGCAATTATAATGCTTATCAATTTTATAGTAACCATCATTGTAATGAATATCAAAATGAACAACGTATAAAGAATCATAATTGAATAATGATAATACAAATGACATTTATAAAATTATTTTTAATTAGTGGATTACCCCCTGCGGGTGGGGGTTAGAATACACCCGCTGCCCACTCAGCAGGTCGTAAAAGGCGACCAACGAGTACCGGCTTCCGTGGGTACCAGCCGGGTGTCAACTTAATGGCCGCAAGTGTCCCTGTCCTGTATGTTCTTTGTCTTTCGATAAGCGGCCTGTCCCTCCTTTATGGGTTCTGTATGTCTGTGTTCTGTCTTGTGGCCATTAGAGAAGACATGACCCACCTGCGTGTCTGCCGTGCGCTGCAACCCGTGTCGGGGGAGAAAAGGATCCTGGTGGTTGAGGAATGTCACGATCTGCGGAAGTGACCACCAATACACCACTTTGGCCTTGTATTCCCCTAAACGGGAGGTTCTTACCTAGCCCAGTGAGGATCAATCGGCAAGTCACCATGTCCTTTTGGGTGTGCTGATGGGGCGAGTCGTGTGGGGTCTGGGGGCACGTTTAGGCTACGTGTGGCTCATACCATGACGGCTATAGTTCTTATGTATCTCTGGAGATTCTGGTAGTTTGTACCAGGACTTCCCATTTGTGGCTCCAAGGAGGGTGGGGAGCATAGGGACCGAATATAAAAACAAATAACATGGAAAAACAAAACTACCCAAACTTGCCTCAAAAAATACTAAATGACAGTAGCTCCTCTTGTAATTTTAGCAAATACCTGATTGTTTCTCGCATTGATGGTACTTTTGAAAAGGTTTCCCCTTTTGTAATTTCAAAGATTGTTTCTCGCATTGGAGATGTCGAAAACATAAAAAAATTAAGAGATGGTACTTTAATGATAACCACAGCCAACGAGAGGCAAAGTAATACTTTTCTCAAAGCGGCGCAGATGGGAGATTTCAGGGTGTCTGTTGCACCTCATAGATCTCTTAATGTGTCTAAAGGGATAATTTATTGCTTTGACTTGACGCACTGTGAGGACGAGGAAATTCTTAAAGAGTTAAAGGAACAAAATGTAATAGAAATCAGACGTTTAACAAGTAGGAAAAATGGAACTGTTTCCGCTAACGGGTGTTTCATCCTAACCTTTAGCACTTTTAAACTTCCCAGAAATGTGAAAATAACATCTATGTATAGTCTTGACGTTCGCCCATACATTCCAAACCCTCTTCGTTGCTTTAATTGCCAACAGTTTGGACACGTGTCGGGTACCTGCAAGAACGACTCAGTTTGTGCACAGTGTGGCAATCGCCCTCACGAGGGTAGCAGTTGTCCCACTCCTTTTAAATGTGCAAACTGCTCTGAACCGCATTCACCACGATCAAGAAACTGTGCATCCTTCCAACGCGAATTCGCTATCCAGCAGATTCGTGTTGAAGATCGTATTTCATATGGTGAAGCCAAAAAGAAACACCGTACTCTTGTTCCATCTGCTTATAATAATCAAACTCCCTACTCTAAAGTTGTCTCTTCAAAAAAAACCTCAACCATCGCCATTCAATGCGACCTAGATCAGGTAACCACAAAAAATGAAGTGAAAATAAATGAAGCTAAACTTGAAACAAAACATAAAACTAAACCTTCTACCTCTCATGGTGGTAGCACCTCTCATGGTAGCAGACCATCAACTTCATCCTCCGTAAAGGAGGCAAAACACCCGCCAAGAGCATCATCGGTAGGCCTTACCGATGATATGATCATTGACAATTTAGAAGACGCCGATCCGTCGTCCTATCTAATTAAAAACAAAAAACAAAAGAAAGATAAGCGGTAGAAGAAAAAAGGCCACAAAACCAAAACCGAAACCATGACTAGTTTACAATGGAACGTAAACGGATTTTATACACGTCTTTCCGAAATTAAATTGCTCTGCAACTCAATAAACCCTGTCGCGGTTTGCCTGCAGGAGACCCACTTCCGGGAGTCACAAACACCTACTCTACGTGGGTACGACTTCTACCGAAGGGACTTTCCTGCTGGGGAGCGTGCGTGTGGGGGAGTTGCAGTCCTAATTAAAAACACCGTTTATTCTGAAGCCATAATTTTAAATACACCTCTCCAAGCTGTTGCAGCTAGAGTGCATTGTGCTCGTCCTATCTCTATATGTTCACTGTACATTCCTCCTGGAGAGGTCCTCCAACTAGCCGATATGCATGGTCTCATCGAGGCTCTTCCGAAGCCCTTTCTTATCATGGGTGATTTTAACGCCCACAATCCATTATGGGGATCGGTACATCTTGATCCCAGGGGTAGGGCTCTCGAACTACTATTTCAGAGAGACGATGCCATCCTTTTGAACAATGGACAGCACACACATTTTTCTGCAGCAAATGGCAGTTTTTCGTGTATAGATCTCTCTATAACGTCGCCTTCGTTAGCCTCGGAAATTGTGTGGGAAGTCACTCCAGATCTATGCGGCAGTGACCATTTCCCCATAACTTGTAAATTGGCCCAGCGTGCAGACGTATTCATTAGGCCACCTAGGTGGAAAATCTCTGAGGCTGACTGGCACCTTTTTGAGCGCTCCGTTAATATAAACAACATTGATTTCAGTACTACTAATAGTGCTATTGATTCTCTAAATCAGCTGCTACTTGATGCAGCTAACAATAGCGTGCCAAAAACTTCTACCTCTCTCCCTCGTATTCCCGTTCCCTGGTGGAATGATGCCTGTCGCCAGGCGATCTGCGAGAGAAAGAAAGCACTGCATCGCTTTAAACGTGATATGTCCGCACAAAATTTAGCTGATTTTAAACGAAAACGATCAGCAGCACGAAAAGTAATCGCTGATAGTAAACGAAAGTCATGGTTCGAATATATATCTTCTATCAAGGGATACACTACATCCCGGGAGGTATTTGAGAAAATTCGTAGAATCTCGGGGAAAAATGGTTTCGGCACAATTTCCGGCATTAGAGTTAACTCTAGTGTTATAACTTCTCCTCAGGAAATCGTTAATACCCTAGCTGAGTCATTCGCTACCGTCTCGAGTTCTTCGACTTATACTGAACAATTTCAAACAATAAAGATGAAAGCTGAAGAACAGCAAATAAATTTTATTTCCAATAATTTCGAAGACTACAATGAACCTTTTACACTCTGGGAACTAGAAGCTGCACTTAGGGAATGTCGGGATTCATCTCCGGGACCCGACAATATTCATTACCAATTTTTAAAACATCTAAGTCACTTCCAGTTAATTGGTATTCTAGGAATCTTTAACCAAATCTGGTTAACAGGAACGTTTCCCGATGCTTGGCAAAATGCCACCCTAATACCTATCCTCAAAACTGATAAAGATCCTAAAGATCCTAAGAGCTACCGACCCATAGCACTTACCAGTTGCGTTTGCAAACTCTTCGAAAGAATGGTCAATCGGAGACTGACCTGGTTTCTAGAAACTGGTAAGTTTCTATCAGACGTACAATGTGGTTTTCGTCAGGGGCGTTCTACAACCGACCATCTCGTGTCACTGGAGTCCGCGGTCCAGAATGCTTTCATTACCAGGCAACATCTGGTGGCGGTTTTCTTTGATATCGAGAAGGCATATGACACCACATGGCGCTATGGAATTTTAAAAACCCTTCATAAATGGGGTATACGAGGCAATATGGGAATGTTCATTAGTAATTTTCTGTCAAAAAGACTTTTCCAAGTTAGACTGGGATCTCATCTTTCCGACCTCCAAACTCAAGAGAATGGGGTGCCTCAAGGCTCTGTCCTCAGTGTCACTCTCTTTAATGTGGCAATTAACGATATCGTAAAGAATATCAGTTCGCCTGTCCAAACACTCCTCTATGTTGATGACCTAACAATTCACTGCACTTCACACTCTTTGAAGCTAGCAGAGAGGCAACTCCAACTAGCCATAAATAAAATCAATAATTGGACAAACACCAATGGGTTCAAACTATCTGTGGAAAAGACCCGATGTGTTCATTTCCACCGCCTTCGCGGTCTCCACTTAGTCCCTGAAATATACCTTGGCGACAATCCGATCATCGTTAATGGCTCTGTGACATTCCTTGGCCTAGAATTTGACTCCAAACTCACTTGGAAACCTCATATTGTAAACCTCAGGAAAAAATGTATGCGAGCAATGAACTCTTTGAAAATCGTTTCTGGAACAACATGGGGAGCTGACCGAGTCGCCATGCTCCGGCTTTATCGATCACTAATTCGGTCTAAAATAGATTACGGGAGCGTAGTTTATAGCTCTGCAAGACCTTCTTATATCAAACCTCTCGATACCGTACACAACAACGGCCTCAGATTAGCCCTCGGAGCGTTCAGAACCAGTCCTGTCCTGAGTTTGTATGCTGAGAGTGGGGAACCCCCACTGCATATTAGACGAGAAAGGCTGATGCTATCCTATGCATCAAGCCTGCGATGCAAACCTCGGCATCCTTCGTACAGCTGCGTCTTTCATCCACCAAATAGCGCGATATTTAGCACCAGACAAAATGCTACACGTCCATACGGTATTCGTCTGCAGAGTCTTGTAGAAAGAATGAACTATTCATTCCCAACAGTCTCTAAATCAAATTTCTTTATAGCTCCCTGGAAAATTCCACGACCTCAAATAAATCTGTCTTTGTCTTCATATAAAAAATCTGACACAAGTCATACATTATATCATCAGAGGTATCTCGAATTTAAAAATAGGGTTCAGCATGACAAGGAAGTGTTCACAGACGGATCCAAGTCGCAGGAAATGTGTGGTTCTGCTTTCGTTGTTGGTTCCGAGAAATATATGTTCAAGCTGCCTAATACCTGTAGCATTTTTACCCTCGAACTAATTGCGATAAAGCAAGCACTTCACTATCTACGCAAGTCCCGAAATGCAACCATTATCATCTTTAGCGACTCTCTTAGTGCATTGGAAAGTTTAGGCCGCTATATGCCAAAAAACACCCTCGTTATAGAGATCCAAAATCTGCTTACCATACAGAATCAGTATGGAAATTCTATCATCTTCTACTGGTTGCCCAGTCATATCGGAATACTGGGAAATGAACTAGCAGATCAGGCAGCTAACGATGCTCGTCTACACGGGTCTCCTATAAATCTTGTAACACCTGACGATCTCAAGCTTTCTTTGATGCGAGAAGTAGACGCTATGTGGGAGCGACACTGGAACTGTCTGACTGACAATAAGCTTAAAGCAATAAAGGACACTACCAAAGTTTGGACTACATCTAGCCGAGCACTCCGTTACGAAGAAGTGGCGCTAGCTAGACTCCGCATCGGACATTGTCGTATGACACATGAGTTTCTACTCAACCAGTCCGATGCACCAATATGCGATACGTGTCACGTTGTTGTTACAGTAAAACACCTATTAGTTGAATGTGTCCAATTCGAGAACATCAGACGCGAAGTGGGTCTGATGGATTCTTTGAGTGTAATTTTAGCAAACGATATTGCCGCAATAGAAAATCTGTTTAAATTTCTAACAATTTCAGGATTGATTAGATACATCTGATCTAATAAATGAATTCTATTATCTTGTAATTATTAATCATTTTTATTTCGAAATTCCAAGATGCCCTATACACATCTGCTTATACAGTTATTGGCACATGTCTAACGCAATTTACACGTTACAGACATTTGCATCATACATCATTTACTCTATAACTCGTTTACCTGTGATATTCTCTGTGATATTTTCTATGACAATTATCTGTGATACTCATCAATATTTATGCTGTGATACCATTATCATATTTTCATAATTCCTTATTTAAATCTGATCTTTCTCAATTCTAATAACTGTGGCGTGAATGACCATAGATGTCGATGCGCCTTAAACCCAAAATTCAATTCAATTTAATTAGTGATCAAAGTAACTTAAAAATAAAGATTTTTCTTATTTTAGCATGTAAATGAGAATTAAATTAATATAGTATATAGTGTATCAAGGGCCGAAAATAGGCTTTAGCAACCCGCCGTGAAGGGTTGCTAAAGCATTTCGGCATGAGTTACACTCGATATTTTTTCGCCTGCCTTAAGTAAAAACAGTGTTTCAGGAAATTTTATATCGCGCACCATTCAACTGTCACTGTCAGATTTTTGCATAGCCTACTCATATTCCGCGGAATGTTGTCTAGATTATGCATATTATTTTTTCGGCCCTAGATACGCTAAATCGTAGTTTCGGCCAGATTTTTATGGCCGGAATATATGGTTTCGGTAGAGGCAGGCGAAAAAATAATTTTAGACCCCCACATAAGTTTGGACATTTGGGTGTAGTAAATAATTCGCATATTTAATCCACCCCTGTGAGAATAAACTCGCTCATTTGGATCTTCCCACAAGTCTCTAATAAGTTCCCACTCGGTGCAATTTGTGAATTATGCAGTGCGCATAAATTTACCCCACACCCCTCACCCCAAAAACACAAATTGTAATACAACCCGGTCACATATTTACACTAATAAGTCACTCAGTCCCTCCAATAAAACTACTCAGCGTTTTTCCAAAAAAATTACGACTTCTCTTTTTATCAATTGAATCATTAAACTGATTTATTTTACGGTACAACCCCTTCGTAATTTAATCGGTATCAGGTTCACGGGATTGAGGTCAAGCGCCGAAAATTGATGATGGCATCGCAGCACCATCGTCTTCTTCTCTGCGCCCTTATTCGAGTTGGGGTGTTTAAGGGGGAGAAAGGGTTGCGTGAAAAGTGGGACAGGTAAAGACATTTGCATTGTGCATCGCTCGCCCTGGATTGTGTAATAGAAAAAATAGGACATTCCCATAGGGTGTAGCGCGTTATGGGAAAGGGGATGGGATTTGGTAAGGGTGAGTTTTTGAGCATGTGAATATCGAATTAAGCGCAATTGTGCAGGATTTAATAGGAGGGCATTACCTTAGTACTTTTCTGTATTTCACTTAAAAGTGCCCTAAAGTAAGGGCATGGTACATAGGTGCACCTGTTGTGTGTTTTTGTGCGCTTTTGTTTACAGCAAAAAAATAAAATTGATATATCCAAGGTAGTGGATAACCAAGTGTCAAATAACTTCTATTTAAAACTTTTTTCTCTAAAGTGGATATTTACTGAGCTATACGGGATATTCCATACTTTTCGGACACCCTGTATAAATATCCTACACAGTATACATATAATATTCATATTTATATTTAATGTATCTGTTCGATATCTTGAGCGTAAATTAGATGAAGCACTTATACTAGATTAGCATTTTATGTGTATAAAGGGCGTAAAATTATAAGCTTTGGTCCGAGGGTGAAAATTGTTGACTGGTGCATACAATATTTTCTCTACTATCATTAAGTTTTAATTTACAGAAAATTGATAATTCGAATCTATATGAGAGAATAGAAATAATCGCAGTTTTCTTTATGTTTAATTTACATGTAACCATTGTAACCGATGTGAAGATAGCCACGGATTTTTCAGCCATGTATTTCCCGGCGCATTCACCTCCAAATAAAAATTTCTTCAACATTAATGATTTATAATAAATCAAACGCTAAGAATGTAATTAACATTAGCCTATAGATGAACAGTCAATCCACAATTTCATTTATTTTTTCTCGAGTCCACGCGAACTCTCTTTTTAAAATGACAAGAATTTAAAGTCCAATATGGCACTCTTTGACGCGTTTCAAATTTGATTTTTTAACAACAACGTATAGATAAGAGTCTACTTAAACGATTTAAAGCCTGAAATTTTGGGTAAAATTGTTTATATCTTTTTTATAAATTTTTTTTCTCGGGTCCACCCAAACTATACATATAATATAGCAACCTTTCAAGTCCAATTTGGCACTGTTTGACGCGTTTCAAATTTGATTTTTTAACAACAACGTATAGATAAGAGTCCACTTAAACGATTTAAAGGATGAAATTTTGGGTAAATTGTTTATAACTTTTTTATGAATTTTTCTTCTCGGGTCCCACCCAAACTATATACGAGGGTAGATCGAAAAATTTCCGGAATGGGCAAGAAAACGTAGTAATTGAACAGGTTTTTGTTTTTATTTTTCAACATAGTACCCTTGCAGGGCGATACACTTTTCCCAGCGGTACTCCAACTTTTTTAAGCCTTCAGAAAAATATGATTTCGGGAACTCTGCAAAATAAGCTTTAGTGGCGGCGATGACCTCCTCATTTGACGTAAAGCGCTTGCCTCCGAGCCAAGTCTTCATGTTTGTGAACAAAAAGAAGTCGCACGGGGCTAGGTCTGGAGAGTACGGGGGATGCGGCACCACCTTGTAGCCCAATTCAACCAATTTAGTATTGGCGTTTCAGGATGAATGGGCCGGCGCGTTCTCGTGGTGGAAGGGCTCTTTTTTCCGCTGCAAATGAGGCCGGTTCTCCATCAATATGCCGTTGAATTGATCCAATAAATCGCTGTAGTATTGTCCCGTGATAGTTCTTCCCTTCTGCAAAAAGTCGATGTGTATCACACCTTGCGAATCCCAAAAAACGGTGGCCATGACCTTTCCAGCCGATGGGACAGTCTTTGCCTTCTTCGGAGCAGATTCGCCTGGAGAAATCCACTGTTTCGACTGCTGCTTGGTTTCTGGTGTGTAGTGGTGGATCCTTGTTTCGTCCACGGTCACGAATCGGCGAAAAAAATCCGTTGGATTACGATTTAACAAGGCCAAACACTCTTTTGAAGTGGTCACATGATTTCGCTTGTTGTCCATAGTCAGCAAACGCGGCACCCATCGCGCCGACAGCTTCCTCATGCCCAAATGTTCGTGCACGATATTTTGCACACGTTCATATGAGATGCCCATGGTCTCTAGGATTTCGCGCAACTTCACTCGTCGATCCGCTAACACGAGATCATGGACTTTGTCGACCATTTCTTCATTTGTGGCCGTTTTTGGACGTCCACTGCGTGGTTCATCCTTGGTGCTCGTACGGCCACGTTTGAACTCGCTCACCCAGAAACTAATAGTCGAAAATGAAGGTGTGGATGTGCCATGAACTTTCTGCAAAATATCTCGTATCCCCGTCGCCGTTTTCCCATCCATTCAGAAATTTTTGCACGAAATTCGTTTTTATCCATTTTTGCAAAAGTGCCTGACTTGCTTCACAAGATATCCTAGTAAACATAAACGGAACGACGCACGTGTCTGAAAATTTGACAGCTTTCCTAAAATAGGTTAGCCTTGACAACCATCATAACAATTTCACGATACGCGCGCCATCTCTTGCCCATTCCGGAAACTTTTCAATCTACCCTCGTAGATAATATAGCAAACTTTCAAAGTCCTATATGACACTGTTTGACGCGTTTCAAATTTGATTTTTTAACAAGAAACTGATGAGGCGGCATTTAAAAGCAACGGAGTTGTTAATTTACTCTTATCTACACGTTGTTGTTAAAAAATTAAATTTGAAACGCGTCAAACAGTGCCAAATTGGACTTTCAAACGCGTTTAAAGTTTTGGAAAAGTTTAACTTGGGATAACTTTCTCGTTTGTTCAGTTTGCACGACGACTATCAGGTATCACATGTTTTTGGCATCGGTGAACACGAATCTGAGGTCAAATTCGCAAAATTCAAGATGGCGGATCCAATATGGCGGACCAAAATAAATTTGTAATCACCAATTTTGACCAAAATTTGGATATAAGGGTTTTCGCGATCGCCGAACGTGAATTTATTATCAGATTAGTCAAATTCAAGAAGGCGGACCAAAAAATGTTGTATTTATCAATTTGGAATGTGTCAACTTCACTCGCTTGACGCAAAAATTGTGGCAAGTCGGACCGACCTGAAGCTGCAGAACCTACATTGAAACACTTTTTGCCAGTTACTTTGGTCTAGGAAGATAAATCGTTCTTTCTTTCCTCAAAAAAGGAGGATAAGTGGATAAGTGGCTCTACCATCAACATGTTCTATGAGCCGCCACTGATGTTAGGTACGGCCTTTAGCAATGCGATTATGATAAAATATTTAAAAACATCAGCTCCGTCCGAAAAAAAAACTTATTAAAGCCCTGATATTGATAAGTGATTTTGAGTGATAGTTATGATTTCCTTTGATTTTAACCGAAATTTCACTTTTTCCCAATATTTGTTACAATAAAATTGATATTTTCGAGTTTGTAGTTAAATAACTCAAAATCAATCTGCAGAGCGTTTTGATCTTCCTGATAACGATAAATGATTTTAAGTGACAGATCATTGGGATTTGCTTTGATTTTAACCGAAATTTCACTTTTCCTCAATATGTGTTACAAAAAACTGATATTTTCAAGTTTTTAGTTGAATAACTCTAAAACCAATTTCGGAATGTTTTGATCTTTTGTTTGAATATTAGAGTCTTGATAATGATAAATAATTTTGAGTGACAGTTTGTTGTGATTTGCTTCGATTTTAACCGAAATTTTAGCTTTTCCAAACATTCGTTCCAAAAAAATTGACATTTTCGAGTTTTCAGTTGAATAACTCAAAAACCATCTGCAGAATGCTTGAATATTTTGCATAAATATTGAAGCCTTGATAGTGACAGTTCATTGTGATTTGCTTTAATTTTAAACAAAATTATATTTTTTTTCCAGATTTACTACAAAAAATAACATTTTTTGGTTTCTAGTTAAATAACTCAAAATCAATCTGCAGAATATTTTGATCTTCTACATAAATTTCAAAGCCTTAACATTGATAAGTGATTTTAGGTAACAGTTTATTGTGATTTGCTTTGATTTTAACCGAAATTTTTCCCAATATTTGTTACAAAAATTGATATTTTCGCGTTTTTAGTGAAATAACTCAAAAACTGTCTTTAGAATGTTTTGATATTTTGCATAAATATTAAAGTTCTGATATTAGTAGGTAATGTTGAGTAACAGTCTGTTGTGAATTGTTTTGATTTTAAACGATTTTCCACTTTTTCTCATGATTTAATACAAAAAAACATTTTTGAGTTTCTAGTTGAAAAAAATCAATCTGCCGAATGTGTTGATCTTCTTCATGGATATTAAAGCCCTGATTGATGAATTATTTTGAGTAACAGTTAATTGCGATTTGTTTCGATTTTAAGGGAATTTTCTCAAAATTTATTACAAAAAATTGACATTTCTGACTTTTCTGTTAAATAACTCAAAAACCATATGCAGAATGTTTTGATATTTTGAGTGGATATTATAGCTCTGATGTTGATAAGTGATTTTGAGTAACAGTTAATTATAATTTGTTTCATTTTTAGCGAATTTTCTTAAAATTAATTAGAAAAAATTGACATTTCCGACTTTTCTGTTGAATAACTCAAAAATCATCTGCAGAATTTTTTGATATTTTGAGTGGATATAATAGCCCTGATGTCGATGAGTGATTTTGAGTAACAGTTAATTGCGATTTGCTTCGATTTTAAGCGAATTTTCTCTAAATTGATTACAAAAAAATTGATATTTCCGACTTTTCTGTTGAATAACTCAAAAACCGTCTTCAGAATGTTGTGATATTTTGCATAAATATTAAAATTCTGATATTGATAGGTAATATTGAGTGACAGTCCGTTGTGATTTGTTTTGATTTTAGCCAAAATTTCACTTTTTCCCAATATTTGTTCAAAAAAATAATATTTTTGAGTTTTTAGCTGATGAGCTCAAAAGCCATCTTCAGAATATTTTGATGTTTTGCTTGAATATTAAAGTCCTGATATTGATAAGTGATTTTAAATGACAATCCGTTGTGATTTACTACCTGTGTAGTCTCGTATTTTGTATTTAAACGTGAAATGGGGATGTTTCGAGTGAGGTATAAATGTTTTTAACTTTTATCTTAGATAAGGGCGGCTCGTTATATAGATACAAGCAGCCATGGCACTAGCAAGAATTTTAAATTAATTCTTAAAACACTTTTTTGCCAATTACTTTGGTCTAGGAAAATAAATCGTTCTAATTGATGATTTTATTTATATAATATACAAGTTTACAAACATCTAACATAAACATTAAAATGTAAATTTGCATATCTGTCCTTGGGTTTCTTCCCTCTGTCCTCGCCTCGGGATTTGCGGACGTGGTGTCCCATCTCGTGCTAACGGTATCGAGGGATGTTTCTGTTGTATCTTTGTTACCAATATTTTGTTTTTATTTAAGTTGGTTGTTTATGATTTTGTTTTTAAGTTTTAGTTTGAACGGAGTATATGTTAGTTCTTTTATGTAGTCTTCTAATTCGTTATATTGTCTTATGGTATCCGTTGTTAAAGATTGTGAATATTTCCCTGTTGTGAATTTTTCTGTTCTTAAATCTGATTTCCTTCTTGTTTGGTAATTGTGTATTTCCTTGTTTGATTGTAACGTGATGCTGGTTTTCATTAGGTTGTTTTGCATTTTGTAAATCATTAGTAAGTTGCTAATTGTTATCATATTTTTTATGTTTAGTTCTTGTTTGTCTATATAAAGTTGGCTTGTGTTGGTTCTTTTCTCTAAGTTATATAATAATTTTAATATTTTATTTTGTATTTGTAACTTATGTAGGTTCTTCTGAGTTGTATTTCCCCAAATATTGATTAAGTAGTTATTTTGTGATGTAAATAGTGCATGGTAGATTTGTTTTTTTGTTGGTTCAGGAATGTAGTGTTTAATTTTCCTTATTGCTGCTATTGTTCTAGAGTTCTTTTTAGTTAGTTGGTTTATGTGTTCATCCCATTTAAGATTGTTTTGTATTTTTAGTTCTAAATAATCTACTTCCGATATCTGTTTTATTGTTGTTCCCTTGATTGTAACGTTAATTTCTGCTTGTTCTTGCTTACTGTTGAAGATCATAAATTCTGTTTTTGTTTCATTAATTGTTAGTAAGTTATTGTAGTACCAAGTTTCTAGTTGTTTCATATCTGTATTTATATTATTTTTGATTTCATCGTAATTTTCTCCTGAGTAAACTATACAGGTGTCGTCGGCATATATGTATGGTTTTCCTTTCAAGTTGAGCTCCAGTAAGTCATTTGTGTATATTATATATAGTATGGGTGGTAAATTGCCTCCTTGTGGTATTCCATATTCAGCTTCGATCGGTTGACTCTCTGTACCGTTTGCTTTTACAATTTGTGGTCTATTCGTTATGTATGTTTTTATTAGGTTTAATTCTTTTCCTCTTATTCCGATTGCTTTTAGTTTTTCCAGAAGCTTAGGTTTAGATACAGTATCGAAAGCCTTTTTCATGTCGATGTATATTGCTGCTACTTGTTTCTTTTGATCTAATTTCGATTTAACCTGGTTTATTAACTCATATGCTGCTGATGTCGTCCCTGAGTGCTGCTGGAAAGCGTATTGATGATGGTATATAATTTTGTTTCTGTTTAAGTGGTCTGTGATTTGTATTTGTATTATTTTCTCAAGTATTTTGTTTAATGTTGATAGTAAGGAAATTGGTCTGTAGTTTTCTGGCAAATTTCGGTCTCCTTTCTTGTATATAGGAATAATGATTGCTTTTTTCATATAGTTGGGATATTTGCCTTCTTCTAAAACGTTATTTATAATTTTAATAAGTATTGGTATTAATGTAGCTTTGTTTTGTTTTAATATTGAGTTTGTTATTTTGTCGAATCCGGGTGTTTTATTATCTTTTAATTTGGTCACTATTTTGTTTACCTCTTCATACGTTGTTTTTCTGAAAGTTAATCTTGCGATTTGTTTGTTTGATACTGTTGTTTTTGGTGTAGTTTTTGAGTCGTTTATTTGTTTCTCTGCTAATTTTTTTCCCACATTTGCAAAGTACAAATTTATTTCATTGGCTATATCTGCATTGTTTGTTGCGTTGGTTCCATTTTCTTTGAGTATTTCCTCTATATTCTTTTCTCTTCTTTTTGTTTTGTTTAGTTGGTTGTTTATTATTTTCCATAGTTTATTGGGGTTATTTATATTTGTTTGGAGTTTATTTTTGTAGTATTGTGTTTTTGCTTTCTTAATTATTGCTGTTGCTTCTTTCTTCTGTTTGAGGTATTCTTCTTTTATTATTTCATTGGTGGGGTGTTTTAGGTGTTTTTTTTTGTAATTTGTTCCTTTGTTTGATTTGTTTAATTACCTTTTCATTTATCCATGGGTTTTTCGTGTTTCTCTTAATTTTTTTCACTTTCTCATTATTTTCTATTATTTTTTGAAGTGTTTTTGAAAGATCTTCAAAGTTATTTATTGTGTTTATATCAATTTTGTTTATTTCTTTTGTTATCTGTGTATGGTCTACTTTAGTAATTTCGAAGAATTTATATTCTGGTTTTATTTTTGAAGTTTTTATTTTTGTCAGTATTACATTGTGATCCGATATGCTTGATTGCTCCACTTTTATGTCCTCTACGGAGTCTATGTTGTTTGTGATTATGTGATCTTTCTTTCTTCAAAAATTATATTGTGTATGTTGCTCTACCATCAATACGTTCTACGAGCCGCCACTGGAAAATCGTCTCGTTAACCAGTTTAAATGTTTCTGGCGGACTAGGGATAAATGCTAAATTAAAGTACGCACCCCAAGGCATATTTTAAGCCAAAAAACAAAAAATCTTTTTTTTTTAAAGGTCAAGGTGGTGTTCCCCCTTAATAAGACTTAATTTTGTAGTCACGAATAAGTTGACTATTCATATATTTGGGCTATTTTTCGTCTGTTTTACATTTAAGATATTTATATTGGTATTTTTACAATTATTGTTAATGTAAATGTGATTAAAGTAAAAGTATTACCATTTTATAATTATAGGCCAGAAATGAATATTTTTTTTACGAAAATCAATTAGTTTGTAAAAAAACATTAACACACAATATTTCCAATTCATTCTTACCTTTAATATTTGCAGTGCTTTTCTTATTAAAAAAATATCGGGTAAAACAAAAAACGCTTCAGCGGTTTATGAAATTTACCAAAAGCCTTTACTTTTTCTGTTCTTCAGATTGTCAAATAAGGGTTATGATGTTATTTTGCTCGTTTTTAATATCAAATGAGGCGCTCTAAAGTAATGATGTCGATATGAAAAAGAAGGTGCTGAGTGCCAGTAAAATGATTGATTGTTTAGAAGATCACGTAGTACAACAAAGTGTTGTGCTCGTGATTTTTTCTCGAATTGTAAATTTCAATAGAAATGCTCACTTTGAGGTTCCCCGAGACGACTCCGGAAAATTTTTGAAAAATGTCTATGGCATAACTTTGCACAAGAGATTTATGGACCGTATTTCTTCGAAAATGCTGCAGGTGCTAGTGTTACAGTCAATAGAGATCGCTATAGAACAATGTTTCAGCACTTTTTCTTTTCACTCTTGCAAGAGAACAATAAAGGCAAATGCTCTCTATTTAAAATTTTGGGATTGAAAAAATCGAAAACTTTGCAATATTCGAAAACTTCGATATTCGAACTTCTCTTCATTTCTTCGGATTCTTAGAAACTTCGATGTTGGGAAGCTTCGAATTATTAGGACCCCTACTTTAAATAGTGACAAATAAGAAGGGCCACGGAAGGGAAAAAAATAGTGATTTGGGATAGTCTAGAAACATTGTATAATGTAAGACATACCGTGAGATATAAAAGTCGAAAATAGTTGGCAGCCCTTAAAACATAAGGCAACTGACAGAAGTTCAATGGCGTCACTTAGAATTGGAATTTTGACATGGAAACCTCTGAAATTAAAATAAAAACAGCTAGATCATGAATCTTAAATGTATTATTAATAGTTTTGAAAATAAGAGATAATGTTTAAAATAGACAAAATCAGCAGATAAAACACACAAAAGTATGTTTAAAAGAATTAACAAAATGTACACTGCACTGCACTGTAATTTATAATTTTGTGTATTGGAAAATTATTCAAAAAATTTAAATAATTTAATTGTAACTAAAAGTAATCAGTTCAATGGCCTCAGATTCCAAAATATATTAATGAATGGATCCATGGACGGAATTCCAGGAGATATTTATTTTCCGCAAAGAGAAATAAATAGCGTGGCCTTGCCAAGGCCGAGCTCGATCGTTCTATTTACAGACACAAATTAATTAATTACAGATGTAATAATGGTTCGATTATGACGATATTGGCTCATTCCGTAGATAACAATCAATGTATTAAGACAACGAATTTTCACTATTTTTCATAGCAGGCGAAAAGTGCAGAGATATACAGGGTTCCCCATAATAGACTACCCATTTTATTTTATTAATTAATTCCCTACGAGATAACTAAATAAGTTTATCTCTGTGGGATTATGTTCAGTAGTCTTTGGGATTTAAGTTAATTATTGATCAAGTAGGCGTGCATTCCGGCCTCAGTTTAATAACAACAATAGAGGTCACGCGCCAAATCGTAAAACTGTTAAGTTATGGGTTAGTCATTCGCGTGAAAATGGTTCTGTACAAAATTTGAAGAAGCCTGGACGTCGAAGAACAGTTCGTACACCAGAAAATATTGAACGAGTTAGAATTGCGTTTACGAGAAGTCCTAAAAGGTCTTCTAATCGACAAACCCTTATCCTAGGAATGTCAAAGGGAAGCTTAGATCGAATTCTTCAAAGAGATTTGAAATTTCATCCCTATGAATACCAAATGAACAGCAACTTATAAATCAAGATAAAGAAGCAAGGTTAGCATTTTGTCAAGAATTTTTGAATTTACATCAAGGAGCAATTCACAGTCTCTTAATGAGCGGCGAAGCAAATTTTTATTTGAACGGCATGGTTAATAAACAGAATTTTGAGGATGAAAATAACCGCGCTGTAACAGTAACATCCGAGCGCTACGTAAACATGCTAGAGACATTCCTCATTCCAGAATTAAATAGATGAGGATTACTAAACAATGCCTTACTATTCCAACAAGATGGGGCAACAGCTCATACCGCCAGAAACTCAATGCGGGTTCTGCGAGAAACGTTTAATGAAAAATGAAACTTCAAGTTTCGCCACTGGATACTAGAGATGGGCAAAACTGCTACTTTTGAATCACGTTGCTACCTGTGATTGCTACTTTCTAATAACAGTGATTTTAAACTGTGACTGTGATCACGGTTAGTAAACGTCGTAACACCTTCTGAAATTGTTAATGGTTTCTCAAAAATGTTTTTGATATGATTCTGCAAATATTTGTCTACCCGGTCACGTAAATAGAATTCTTTTTGATATTATACCTGTGAGTGAAGGTCATATTTTGGCTATATTATCTGCTATACCAAATAAATATACGACTATCCTTGATTCAGTTATTCGTAAAGCATTTGGAGATTTTTTCCAGAAAAACAGAATGTTTGTCCAGTAAATTTGAAAAGTTGGAAAGTTTTAGGTATGTGGCAAATGTTATCCTATTTTGGTTTTACCTGTGAAAAAACGCATCTTTCGAAAAATTATTTGCTCGAAGGATTATTTTGAAATAAAAGCATTAGCTAATAGAAATTTGGATTTTTCAACACTTAAACAAACACATAGCAGAAAAAAATATAAAAATGCAGGCAAAATTCCAAATGAAATCATCCTCAATGGCCGTAGTATCGCTAATTCAAAATCGATTTAGTTTTTGTAAATCCAACAATTTTCAATTGAGTTATGGATTTTTGAAGATTTTCGGTTTAATTTTTTTAACACTTGAATAAAAACATCGCAGAAAAAAATATAAAACGCGTAGAAAAAATTCCTTAAAAAAATATCATCAATGGTCGAAGTATCGCTTATTCAAAATCAATTTGGTTTTTGTAAATTCCACAATTTTTAATGGAGATATGGATTTTTGAAAATTTTGTTTTATTTTTTTGAGCACTTGGATGAAAACATCGCAGAAAAAATATAAAACGTGCCAAAAAAATTCCATAAAAAATCATCCTCAATGGCCGAAGTATAGCTGATTCAAAATATCAATTTGGTTTTTGCAAATTCCACAGTTTTTAATGGAGATATAGATTTTTGAAAATTTTCGTTTTAATTTTTTTAGCACTTGGCCAAAAACATCGCAGAAAAAAATATAAAACGTGCAGGCAAAATACCATAAAAAATTATCCTCAATGGCCGAAGTACCGCTTATTCGGAATTAATTTGGTTTTTGTAAATTCAACAATTTTCAATACAGAAAATCCTCAAAAATCCTTTTGAAGATTTTCGTTTTATTTTTTTAAGACTTGAACAAAAACATCGCAGAAAAAAATATAAAAATGCAGTAAAAATTCCATATGAAATTATCCGCAATGGCCGTAGTATCGCTAATTAAAAATCGATTAACTTTTTGTAAAACCAACAATTTACAATAGAGATATGGATTTTTGAAGATTTTCGTTTTAATTTTTTGAGCACTTGAATGAAAACATGGCAGAAAAAAAATATAAAACGCGTAGAAAAAATTCCTTCAAAAAAATCCTCAATGGTCGAAGTATCGCTTATTCAAAATCAATTTGGTTTTTGTTAATTCAACAATTTTTAATAGAGATTTTTGATTTTTTTTTTGAGCACCTGAATGAAAACATCGCAGAAAAAAATATAAATAAAACTCGTAAAAAAATGGTCGAAAAATCGTTTATTTAAAATTAATTTGGTTTTTGTAAATTCAACAATTTTAAATGGAGATATGGATTTTTGAAAATTTTCGTTTTATTTTTTTGAGCACTTGAATGAAAACAACGCAGATAAAATATATAAAATGCGCAGACAAAATTCCATAAGAAATATCCTCAATGGTTGAAGTATCGCTTATTCAAAATCATTTAGTTTTTGTAAATTCCACAGTTTCTAATGGAGATATGGATTTTTGAAAATTTTAGTTTTAATTTTTTGAGCCCCTATTTTGAGCAAATATTTATTCAAAATTTAAATACAATACCCTGCAAACATGGGAGAATAAAGTAATGAACAATAAATAACATTTAGAAATGCCACCTTGTACTGTCTTCTTACAATTATGTTTTAAGTAACAGTCACAGTTTAAGTAGCAATCACAGTTTGTCACAGTTTAAATAGCAGTGATTTGAAGTAGCCGTGATTTGAAGTAGCAGTGATTTGAAGTAGCAGTGATTTGAAGTAGCAGTGATTTTAAGTAGCGGTGATTTTAAGTAACAATGATTTTAAGTAACAGTGATTTTAAGTAGCAGTGATTTTAAGTAGCAGTGAAATTCGCCTATTAGTAACAGTAACGACCTGTGATTTTTCAATACCTGTGAAAAATCACAGATACGTGAAATATCGCCCATCCCTACTGGATAGGGTTTCATACTACAAGTACGAGTGTAAGCACGGAAATGCAAATTGTCGTAAGCATGTCCTAAAATTAACTTGAATACCTTACTTATAGATATACTCGGGGTAATTTTTTTGATTGGTCTGAAAAAACTTCATATGCTATTCACCTGTCAATTTTTGAAAGATAACAGGTGAATTGAATAGTCATTCAACTTTATTCGAAAATCAAACCCATTTAAAAGGTATGCGATTATTTCAAAATCAGTTTTGTCTTGAAAATACACTAATTTTTCAGCAAGTTTCGATTGTTTGAAAATTGTTCTTAAATCGAGAAACAATAAAATACCGCAAAAAAAATCGAGGGCATTTTCACTCCAAAGAGGGTATTTTTATCGTCTCTTTAGGAAATGTTTAAGTTTTAAAGCTTATTTAAGGCCGATTTTAGTAAATAATATACTAATGTACATAATTTTATTTAAACTAATACCACAAGCAATATTTTTCCAATTTTTACTTTCTCCGTTACGAAGTACGGGAAAGTATTGTGATCGTGATTTTTTTTCCAAAATTTTTTTACGGAAATATCCGTTTTGGGGTCTATATGCTATTTCAACAATTTCTGGAAAAAACATTTTTGTGTCTGTGTGTGTGTGTGTGTGTCTGTCTGTGCGCACTGTATCTCAAAAACTAATAGAGCAATGATATGAAACTTTGAACATCCGTCTTATTTGATAATCTGAAGAACTGAAAAGCTTTTGGTAAAATTTTGTACACCGGAAGTGGGTGTTTACCTTAACTATTTTTTGTTTTTGCCAATATTTTCTTAAATATGAAAAATATCAAAAAACATTTAAACAAACATTGAAGACAACAAATTAATGAACATCTTTTGCTTGAAAACATTTTTCATAAAATCATTTTTATTCGGGAAAAAAATTTATTACTTTTTTTAATTTTAGGTTTATAATTATAAAACGATAATAGTTACAGCAAATGTATGTTAATAATAATTGTAGAGAATGCTAAAATGAACAACTTATAAAGAATAAGTTTTTTCGAAATCCCTTTAGTTTTTGAGTAAACTGAGTTTTTGAATTTGAAGTATAATTTTTCCATCTTTCATAATTTTGACGTTTTAAACGTCACACAGTGGGGCCGATTGTATCAAAAGTTGGAAAAAACCCAAAATATTAAAATCTGTTATTTTACATTTATAACCTATATGTCATAAGCTCAGGGTATCTGCCCGCAATAAACCGTAAGTTTTTAGGTGGTGAGATTGCTACCCTTATAACTAGAACAGTGTAAAGTTGAGTAATGTCGGATACTCAGTTCTACGACGCGTCGACGAATTAAAAGTATAATTTGTAAAAGACAAAGTTCGAAGTGGTTTAAAAAATGGATTCACAACCTGGAGGTATGTACAACATAATACTATCATTTGGCCAGCAGATTTGAAATGTAACAGTCTGTTTTGTATTTTTATTACATGCGCAAAAACAACATCCAACAAATACTAGTAAATCTGCACTCAAGTAGACATTAAGTGACGTTTCCGGAATTGTCGGGCAAAATCCTTTGCAAAACCTTTTAGCCCAATACGTCGGCTATTATAAACTGCAAAAACATTTACCGCTTTTAACTGCCATCTTAACATAATAATTTAAATATATTCCAATATCATTCGATGAATACCCGAACATAATCAATTGAATTTATTTAATGCTTTCTGCAACAAGTAAGGTTGTTTCTAATTTATTAATTATCTCCAAATATATATTCTTAACACTTGGCTTTATTACAAGATCGTTAGATGAGAATATTATTCTTACCAAAAAAACATTAGTGGATGTACTACTGCAATCGCCTTCGTCAAAAAATGATATTAGATGTATTTATAAGCATATGTTCAAAAAATGACAAGATTCAAAAAAGACTCAAAGATTCAAATCAGAACGGGGACTTACAGTAGATAAGCCCAAATCTGAATGTGGTAGTAGTAATGATGGGAATACAGCCAGGCGTTTCTTCCAGAATTCGGAAATATCAGCGAATATTACCGGAATTGATGTAAATATTATCAAACGCCTTAATATAATTTTGACTGCAATGGCTAGTGGTTATAATACTAATGTACGCTTTCAAAATATATACATTAGAAATTGCAAAGATTTTTGTAAACAAGTTCCCTTGGTATCCGATGCCTCCTACTGTTCACAAAGTCCTCATTCATGGACCAATTATAATTGAAAAGGCCTTCCAATAGGACAGCTTAATAAAGAAGCGCTAGAAGCAAGTAACAAAGTCTTTAAAAAATATAGAGAAGACCATTCCCACAAGTGTTCTCGTGAAAAAACCAACGAAGATATAATTCACTCTTTATTAATGTCTTCAGATCCCTTAATTTCAAGAATGCGACAAATAAAAATTAAAGCAAGTCAGTTAGACAAACACGTTCTACAGTTATTACAGCCTCCAAATATTGCTACTACTAGCTCTGGCGTTCAAGGCAGTGACAGTGATGATTCCTTATTATAGATATATTTATTAATATGACGTATCTATCCTTATGATTTTTTGTTCTTGTTTTAAACTAGTTTCACAAATTGTGCTTGTCATTTAATGTACATTGATTTTACATGTATGATAAAATTGTCAAAAATATTGCAATTACAAAATTAACATGCTTAAACTTGGCGTTTTTTTAACACCCAGTATCAATAAATTATTAATTTTTATTAAAATGAATGTCATTTATCATATCCAACAACTAAATCAACGAAAATAATTTTTGCCAGTTTTTGATGTAATCGGCCCCACTGTGCGTCAGTTTAATCCAGGTTTACACAACGCTCGATGTACATTTAAAATATGATTCAAATTGAAAATAAACCATGAAAACGTAAATATAAATAGCTAAGATACCATCAAGTCGGAGAAAGTAACATGATGGCCACATCGCCATTTTTTTGCATGTTAAAGAGCTTTTTTGAAGAAAAAAATTACAAATCGCACATCAGCGCATCCACGTGTTGGCGAGAATCAAGTCTTTCGATCAGACAAAATGGTAGGTCAGAATTAAGGTGAAAGCAAAAGCAAGAAGTAAATAATAGTTATACTTTTAATTGTGGAGGGACGTCGAGTGCTACCTTGCATCGGGGCGTCACAACCCCTAGAGCCGGTGCTATTTATTTATATTACAAACTACTAGCGACAGAGTATGGACATGTTTATTGTGATGTGTATTATTAAAAAACTGGCCTTTCGGCCAGCGAAACAGGGTGTTATATTTAGTATTGGTTTTTAGGGGATCACTTGTAAAGTCTTAACTTGCAGAATATTCATTCTAATAATGAAAGTAATGCAGGCTAGGTGGTAGACGAAATTGCGTATTAATTCGCGATGTCCCTTCTCGGTATGCCCACCACATCCGAATAGAATGAGGGTGAGTGAGGCTGCGCGCCCCCTTGCGCCGTAACTGCAGTAAATGAGCGCGCGCGTCAGTCGAAATGCGGAGTCCGCCGTGTGTGCACGTAGTTGGTTAGTTAAAAGTGGATGAATGTGCGCCGAGTCATCCATCCGTCCGCCCGCCCTTTTGCTCTCCTCCGCACCGGGAGAACTCGCGCCATTTTTTTGGGGCCGCACATGGAGCTAGCCTCACCTAAACAAACCTCGTGTGTCTGTGTCTGTGATATTTAGGATGGACTATTACAGGGCCATCAAACGTGAAGATTCCGACGACAGCGGCAACGACGAGTCGGAGGATTCGGGCTTGAACGACGAATCGTCGCAGAGCGTTCGCACCAGAAAGCACATCAACAAGGGGCGATGGAGCAAGGAGGAAGACATGCAGCTGAAACAATTGGTGGACGAGTACGCGGAACGATGGGATCTGATCGCGGAGAAGTTCTCCGACCGTTCCGACGTGCAGTGCCAGCAGCGGTGGGCCAAAGTCGTCAATCCCGACCTGGTTAAGGGGCCTTGGACCAAAGAGGTAGGTGTCCCCGTCCTGCCGGGTTCGAACGCGCTTTCCGTGATTTTAGAAAGTTTCGACAGTGCTCAACACAAAAACCTATTCCATGTTTATGAAATTATCGTTCCTTTATCAAAATATTTAATTTCCTACGGAAGCATACGATACTATGTCGCAGGCATGTGTTACTTCAAAAGGTACAATTGACCGGATGATAAATTTGGAAAATATCCACAGGTCCGAATATTTTTGTTACTCAAATAGGAATAAGTAAAAGGAAACATTTTTTTATGGTAAGTAAAACACGTGTGTTGAGAATTTTCACAAATTTTTAACATCGCAGTGTTTCGACATTAAAAATTTGTAAAAATGCTGAACACACGTTTTACTTACCACATATATTATGGAATTTTACCAAGTAACAGCCTCATCAATCCAATAAACATTTTTTTTTGTGACTTCCTTTAGTGCCACAGGGCCAATGTTCATGAAAGTAGTGTTATGTAATTAATGTACCAATAAAAAAAAGATGTTTATACGTGGACTTTGCGAGTTATAATTTTTTTTTACTTTTCAAGTACTCGAAAAGTGGGAAACATTAAAAAAAATCGCCTTTATAAAATTACATCCAATGCATTACACACTTTTATGCAATATAGCTTTTTAATACACCAATTTTAAGGTGAGTGGATTTTAGAACATTTTTATTTTCGAATTGTTGAAAGCTAGTTTTTGAAAAAAAAAATTAATGAAAAGTAGAAACGTACAAATAATATTTGTGGAGTTTGGTTCTCATTTATCACATGCTGAAACATTTTTAATATAAAGGGGTGTTAAAATGAGGCACCAGGTTGGTTTCACAATTTGGAATAAATAGTATAAACTTGTGAAACCAACCAAGTGCCTCATTTTAACAACCCCTCCAGCACAAATAATGTTTAACAACAAATTTTTCATATTAAATAAAACAAACTTAGTTAATATCGCACTGTTTATTTATTAGTGACTGCAGTTTCGATCAATGATCATTATCAAACCATAAGTAAAGTAAATACAGAGGAACATCTTATTTTTACCGCGTTGAATAGAGGCGAGAACATGAGGCAAGTTTGTTCGTTAATTAAATTTTTCATACTTTCAAAATCGCCATTAATTTTGTACATGTATTAATTATTTTCGGGAATGTATTTTCGAGTTGCCGAAAACTTCAAAAATACCCATCATGTAACTTTATCTGATTTGATTGGTATAAAGGGTTTTGTGATTTTTTTTTTCTTCAAAAACTTGTCCTTAAAAAGTTGTTCATTTTAGCATTTTCCGCAATTTTCGTTTGTGAAAATTTGATGTCTAAACAATTTATAATTATAGACAAAAAATGTTTCAATATTTAACTTTTTTTGACTTTCAATTAAAATTTTTCAAATTAATTCAAAATTGAATCCTCTTCAGGAAAAAACTGAAAACACCCTTTATTAATTTTTGTACTAAATTTTTCAAATTAATTCAAAATTTAATCCTCTTCAGGAAAAAACTGAAAACACCCTTTATTAATTTTTGTACTCATTCCACGAGAACAGAACTTATTGTAATTTTTAGCTTGCCAAAAATTGCGAACATTCTAAATTTATTCAAAATGAAATCTGGTTAGGATGTAGAAGAAAAACAAAGGTTTGCCATGATTTCATAATAGCGGACATTTAATTTTGTTTGAAAAAGTGACGTTCTGTAAGTATTCTACTTAAAGAAAAGTGTTTCTAATTAAAGGGTTTAATTAAGGTAGTAGATTTAGAAGAGTACACAGTTTAGTACTGAATTTGTAAAAAAAAATGTAAATGTAACATCCAGCAAAAGTACTATTCAAATCATTTATCTCATAAATGTGACGTTACATTGTATCTTGGCACACCTCTAATTTTTATTAAACATAACTATAAAGTTTTTACTTTCTTCGTTACGAAGTATGAGAAAGTATTGTGATCGTGAAAATTTTTTCATTTTTTTTTTGACGGAAATATCCGTTTTGGGGTCCCCAGATGCCATTTCAACAATTTCTGAAAAAAAATGGTGATGTGGCCATCATGTTATTTTCTCCGATTTGATGGTATCATTTATATTTATGCGTTCATTGTTTATTGTTTATAATTTAAATCATGTTGTAAATGTACATACAGCGTTTTGTAGAATCGGATGAAACTGACGTTTAAAACGTCAAATTTATGAAAGTTGGAAATGACAAATTATACTTTAAATTCTAATAGTCGGTTTACTTTGAAACCAAAGAGATTTCGAAAAAACTTATTCTTTATAAGTTGTTCAATTTGGTATTATTTGCAATTATTAATCATGTAAATTTGCTGTAACTATTATCGTTTCATAATTATAAGCCAAAAATGAAAAAGAAATTAATTTTTTTTTCTCCAATAAAAAATGATTTTATGAAAAATATTTTCAAACAAAACATGTTCATTTTTTAGTTGTCTTCAAAATTTATTTGAATGTTTTCGTAAAGTTTTCCATATTTAAAAAAAAAATGGATAAACAAATAACGGTTAAGGTAAACATCCACTTACGGCGTACAGAATTTTACCAAAAGCTTTTCAGTTCTCCGAATTGTCAAATAAAGCTTATGTTCAAAGTTTTATGCTAATTGTTGTATTCGTTTTTGAGATACAGCGCGCACAGCCACACACACAGACACAAATATTTTTTTTCCAGAAATTGTTGAAATGGCGTCTAGGGACCTCAAAACGGATATTTCCGTTAAAAAAAATTTTGAAAAAAATCACGATCACAATACGTTCTCGTACATCGTAACCGAGAAAGTAAAAATTGTGTCCGTGTGTGTGTCTGTATGTCTGTGCGCGCTGTATCTCAAAAACTAATAGAGCAATTGATATGAAACCTTGAACATAATTCTTATTTGATAATCCGAAGAACGAGCTTTTGGTAAAATTTCGTACATGTTTTTTGTTTTTTCCAATATTTTTTTAAATATTAAAAATATTACAAAAGCATTTAAATAAATATTGAAGACAACAAAGAAATGAACATATTTGGTTTGAAAATATTTTTCATAAAATAGTTACAGCAAATTTATTCTAATAATAATTGTAGAGAATGTCAAAATGAACAAAGTTTTTCCGAAATCTCTTTGTTTTTTGAGTAAACTCAGTTTTTAAATTTGCAGTATAATTTTTCGATCTTTATTCATTTTGACGTTTTAAACGTCAGTTCCATCCGAGTCTACAAAACGCTCGATGTACATTTAAAATATGATTTAAATTGAAAATAAACCGTGAAAGTGTAAATATAAATGATACCATCAAGTCGGAGAAAGTAACATGATGGCCACATCACCATTTTGTTTGTTAATTTCTCAGTTAATACTTTATTGAAAATATTGAGCTATGTATAAAATAATTCCTCTTAAAAAATTATTTAAAATAAGGTAAGTAGACCGATGTGAAGTAATAAGGGAGCCAATATTAACACATTTTAAATTTTAAAGTAAAGCCCGCTTTGCAATTAAATTCAACAACCTGCATCTAACCTCGAAATTTACTCGGGGTCGATTCTGTATTTGATTTTAATAATTTATAAAAATCCAAAAATATCTCTTACCTAGATTTCAAGATTATAAATCGCACGTATTACCAATGTAGCGCGAATCACAATAGTTGTTGATTTGTTGTCCAAAATTCATTACCAATGTAACTACCGAGATATATAAAACAAATATTTTGGTAGCGAGTAGCCATGGAATCTAAAACGATTGCTTTGAAATAATTCTGTGTTTGTTAGGTTACGTGACATTATTCATGAATTAGTTAGGATTACAATAGAACTTGTCAGTACAACACGTAACTTGCCAGAAGGTAGGACAGCAGTTTTCCATTCCATGATTTACATTTGAAAGTTTCAATTTATTTTTTTTGGAGAGGGTAGGATTATATGCAATACACGACATTATAATATTTTTGCTAAATGGCTATCGACCCGCAGTATTTCGACCTGTCTAAATCTGTCTGCAAACGTAATGATTGCAGCCGTCGTCGTTATTTCGGATTTGCAAGTAATTTATTTATTCATTTAGACGTTTCAACTTTTACAAGAATACATAAATATAATTCCACAATAAGTAATATAATATTAGAACAAACAGCAATACATACATGGTTGGTAAAGCAAAGAAACAAAGGTAGAAATTCTTAATACTAATTATAAATAACTAACAATATAAAGTAAAGTAATTTGTTGTTCAAATGCCATGATTGCTAATGTTTTGATGATATGAATTGATATTGCTCCATCAAGATATTTAGATTTTAGGATTATGTTTGTGGATTTTTGGGGATTTTTTTTATAAAGTTATTGTAGATGTTTATTTGATATTTATTAATATATCAATTCAAAGTTTCTTGTTTTTGACAACATTGAATTTTATTTTGACACTTGTGTAAACATCTCCAGTTACAATGTTCTCAGAAGTCAAAACTCTCAATTTTATTTGCCATTTAGGCTTTGAAATTCTTTTTTTTTTCAGTGAGTTCAGATTTGAGTTATGTGTAGTACACAGGTGATTCTAATGGAAATACTTATAGAAAATTGTGATTAAATGACTGGAAATCAATATTTTTGAATTTTAATCGCCGATTTTGAACAGGGTGTATATAAATATATCAACATTTTGATATTTATTCTTGTTTATTAACATTAATATTTATATTACTTATTAATACTGTGAGATCAAAAAGTAGTAAGTAGTTGGCAATACTGAAAACCTCTATTATAATTCATATAAGATTATATTGGCTGCCTGAATTTCGATGGTGTTTTAAAAATAGTGTTGTTTATTCATCTGCCAATTTTGTCTATTTTCAACATTTGCAGTTATTTTCAGAACTGATCACTATTAATAATACATTTAAGATTATTAACTCCACAAAACACTAATGCAGTATAAGGTTTCAAAATGTTTTTTTATTGTTCTATGACAATGTTTCACCACACAGTAGCTTCATCAGACAGATGAGAATATTTAGAACAGTAAAAAAAAACATTTTTAAACCTTGATACTGTGTCAGTGTTTTATTAAGTGACATTTAAGATTGGTTGTTTCATTTAAATTTCAACGTTTTCCATGCCAAAAATTCCTGTTCTTAGTGACGTCACTAAAATTCAGTTAGTTACCTTATGTTTTAAGCAGAGTTCGGACGATATATATCATCGGATATATATCATGATATATATCACGATATATATCATGGATATTTATGAAACACACAATACCATAAATTCCCCCGTTTCTCAAATATTCCCAGTTGCAGCAATATGAATAGTAAGTATTTGCTTTAATTTAAACTAGAGATGAGCGAAATGACTCTTTTTTGTCGAAAAGAGATGATTTTTGAAGTGACTTAAAGATGAAAAAGTAGGTGCGAGCAAAAAAAACTCAAAAAAGGTCCTCACTTTGAAAATTCTTCAATTTATCCCTAAAAACATAGTGAAGAGCAGAAAAGTCTTCATTTCAAAAATTTTTCAATTTGATGTCAAATATTTTGACATTTTAAATGTTATTTTTTTACTATCTTGTAAGCAACTGTGTTTGTTTGCAATAAATAAAAATAATATAAATAAAGTATGCGCATTATATAATTAATAAGTCATATAAACATTAATATTAATGACCAAGAATAAATATCAAGAAGTTGATATATATCGGATATATATCCGATATATTGATATTTATATAAATATCTGATATTTTCCGAACCCTGGTTTTAAGGGCTACCAACTGTTGTTATTTTTTTTTATCTCACGGTAATATACATAAAATATAAAATAAGTGATATAAATAAACATACTTTATTTATATCACTTTCAATTATTGCAAAAACACAGTTGCTTGCAAAATAGTCAAAAATATTTTAAATTGGTAAAATATTTAGCAATCTTAGCATATTATAATCCATGAATATGGAATACGCAGGAATTCAGCATTTCCTCAATTCCACTTTAAATTGCACTTTTTAGGAACATGTTCACAGTTAAAGTTTGGCCTCTATTTCTTAATTTTAATTGCACCCAGCCAAATGATAAAAAAACGTCCCTCGAATGCCACTGTTCTTGCATTAGCTGTTGGTAACTTTTTTAATTCGAAAAAATGTTGATTCTATGTAGTCCAAAAATCACTTCTTAGTGAATTCCACCATACGAGAGGAATAACATTATTGTGGAGCATACATATATTTCGGGAATGTTGGTCTGTGAAATGAGGGCCATTGTAAAAAGGAAAAAATCTTCATCCTTAATAAACCTATAACCTTCTTCTTTTTGGCAATTGGACAAGCGGATTCCAAGAAATAAGGATCAAATAAATTTGCTGCAAAGTGTATACCTCCTAATTCCGTTTACAGAAGTGTTTTTTTACCTCTTCCAATGGCTGATGCTTCAATTATTTTTCTAATTTATTCCAAATCTCTGCTGCAATAGAAATTGTTAAATTCTGTCAAGTGCCACGCCAACTGGTACTAACCTAGCTACCAGATCAATTTTTACATGTGTATTATTGACATTTTTTATAATGTCTCCAACAATTTTCTACTTGTGTCCTGGCATATTTGGACGAGAGTATCTCTATAATTTAAATAAGACCTAGTTGTCTCATTCATGGTGTTCGATCATACTTCTTCTGGTAAAATCAGTTCAGCGCCAGGGATATGTTTATTCATATTTTTTTTTTAATTTCTAGATCTTGTGACAGTAAATTTAATAAATCAGCACAGCAGTCATATTGGATTATATTAATTTCATTTGAAATATCATGTGAAAAATATTACATTAATAAACAGATTCACTAAAGATAAAATCTTGCCAAGTATTCCCCCGTTTCTCGAATATTCCCAGTTGCAGCAATATGAATAGTAAACATTTGCTATAATATAAACTAGAGATGGGCGAAATGACTCTTTTTTGCGAGTCGACTGAAAAGAGTCGATTCTTGAAGTGACTCATGACTCTGTTAAAAAATGAATAAGTATTTGTGGAAAAAAGGTCCTTAATATTTCAATTTACCCCTGAAAATATAGTAAAGAGCAAAAAAAAGTCCTCATTTCGAAAAAAAAAAAATTAATTTGATGCCAAACATAGATTCTTCAGACGATGAACCATTAACCTAATAAGCTAAGATTGCTAAATATTTTAACAATTTAACAAATAATCACATCCCATATTTCAGTGCTGTCGTCCGATATTTTTCAAGTCATTAAAATTAATAACAATATAACATCTTTTAAAGTAAAGCTTAAAAAATTTCTGGCTAAAAAGTGCTTCTATAAGTTTTCAGAATATGTAACACACTAAAGAGCACGTAAACAATGTGTGTCTGACACTTTGTTAGATTAGGTAGTTCAAAATTTTAATATGTTCCTATTTATTGTACTTTGTTCTTTATATTGTATTAGTTTATAAATCTTAATTGTAGTCTTATTTTAATTATTTTATTAGTTGATAATTGTATAACGGACGCTCACATCCACTTTTTGGATCAATTTTACATTACTTTTGACTATTTGTATATGGTGGCAACGTGATTTGAATAAATAAATAAATAAATTATACAAATAGAAAAAAACAATAACAAACTCCAAACTTTTTATACTTACAAAGAATGCATTACTCTTCATCACTATAAAAATCTATCCTATATTTTGAAATGAATAATCACAGATAAGTTCAGACATATTCGAAGTCGCCAAAAAATATGAAAAGAATTGCAACAAACTTTAGACTAGACTTTTAACTAACTCAAAACATTCTATTAAGATATGCCTCACATCTTCTCTAGATTTCAAATTAATCACACCAGCTGGTTTAATTAAAGAGGTCCATAATTTTCCAAGTTATCAAGAAAAAAATGGAAAAAAACAATTGGAATACGTTCTAAACTTATTTTAAATAGTCCGCTTTATAATTATATAATAATTTGTCAACACCTCTACTATAATTTTCAAAATAATCCCTCTGGGACACTACATTTATTTATTGAAAATATTTCAAGTCGCAAAAAAATAAAAAAAACTCTAAACTTTAAAAATGTACTCAAAACTCATAGTACTTTGAAAACCTGCCAACACTCTTGTCCTAGATTAATATAATTTTATTTGAGCAACCCCTCTTTCAATTCTTAGGTCGGAATTAGGAAGTCCCAAAAAAAGGAAAAATAATTGCAACAAGCTTGTTGTGTAAATTGATCGTTTTTAATGCTTATATAAAAATTTGCAAACATCTGTAGGCTAGATTTCGAACTAATCACCCTTAAAAATATCGTATTGAAAAAATGGCATTACTGATTTAGGCTTCTACCTAAAGTTAGCATTAACTAGACATATTATCAACGTAGTCAAAACTGTAATAGACAGCTTGGGTCTATCATAAGGACGATTTTAAGCTGCAAAATGCACCAGTTTTGCTGTTTAAATGTTTATTATGCAAGGTTGTTTAATGTGCTACGATATGGAGTCTTTATTCATAACATTATGTCCAATATCTTAAGTCTCTCCAAAAAGATTCTTAAAATGTATGTATTTTAGAGATCATGTCGGCCATCCTAATCGCAGTTATATTAAGATTTACTTTTGGAATATAATGCTTCGCACACACTTGCGCCGAAGGCCGCGCCGCGCAGGTGTGTATGGTGTTCGCGTGCATGATTTTTGTTCGGCACGTGGTTTGCTGTTGATCCGTCGCTTGTCGGTTTTTCCGCGTCGGATCAAAGGAAGCGCGCGAAAATGCGCGCTGCAAAGTTGCACTGGTTTGGACGGTGGCAGAGCTACAGCCGCATAATAGTAATTTACGTAACAAGTTCCGAAAGCGATATTTTACGGGATGAGTAGGAAGTAGGCGAGTCCTGGAGTCCTGCGAGTTCCGTAAAATCACTTTTGAAACGAGTTTACCTACAATATTTTTTCTGCAGCCGTTTTTTATGTTATAAAAGCAAAAATACTCACGAATGTTATATGACAAGCGCTGTCACAATTAAATACGATGTTGATGTTTTTGTCAAGGCCGCCTACACACATATATGTATACGCAAAATCGTCCCGAAAGTATAGAAATCGTTCAGAAAGTGAAACAAAATCGTCCCGAAAATAACTACTTTCGGTACGACTTATGTAAAGCATAATAAATCATACCGAAAGATTTATTTTCGGGACGGCTGCAGAAAAATGGATTAATGGGAACGGCTGGGTCCGGCACGAACACATTCGGTTGTCCTAAAGTGTTTGTGTCACAATCGCGGCGCGGTTCGTGAAAATGCGCAAGTGTGTACGATGCATAATATGCCGTCAGTATCCATCAGTGTATAAAGTAGTGCACAACCATTTGGACGTAGCTATCGCGCTATAAACCCACTAATATTTTCATACCGTACACCACATTCGAATTATCAAGCAAACTCATCCATTATAAAAATGTTTCAATTTCAATATATTATTTATTCATCATTCAGTATTATCACGTTTGGACTTCCGCCTGGAGTTGTATTCCAAATAGTGGAATTTTCCAGGTGCAAATTCAAGTCAAAGACTTTAGAATGTATATTTGCTCTCGGCTAATAATTAGTTTAGTTATTTTTACTTTCTCCGTTACGAAGTACGAGAAAGTATTGTGATCGTGATTTTTTTTTCAAAATTTTTTTTTTACGGAAATATCCGTTTTGGGGTCCCTAGATGCCATTTCAACAATTTCTGGAAATATTTTTTCTCCACGACCACCATAGAATTTAAGCATTCTGAAATCAATTTTGATTATAGAACGTACACATTCTCACTCTTGTTATGGAACAAAACACAATGCGCTTATGCGTTTTGCATGTAATTCATTCCATAACAAGGGATAGAATGAATATTCTCACATCGTTTCGAATAAAACAATTAGCCTTGGATATCACAATTGTCAAAATACTATAAACATAACCACAAACGTGATAATAAAACGTAAGTTCCTTGTGTTCATTATTTTATTAGTCTATTTTATCTGGTCGAGGAGAAAGTATAGTCTGTTACTCGGTAAGAATGGAAATTCAGATGCTCGTGGTTCCTCGCGCTCGCCTAACGGCTCGCGCTCGAAATATTCCACTAGCATCGAATTTCCATTCTAACCTTGTTACAGAATATACTATTTTGTGTCTGTGTGTTCGTGTCTGTGCGCGCTGTATCTCAAAAACTAATAGACCAATTGAAATGAAACTTTGAACATAAGTTTTATTTGATAATCCGAAGAACTGAAAAGCTTTTGGTAAAATTTCGTACACCGGAAGTGGGTGTTTACCTTAACTGTTTTTTGTTTTTTGCCAATATTTTCTTAAATATGAAAAATATCACAAAAACATTTTAACAAATATTGAAGACAATAAAGAAATTCAATTATTTTGTTTGAAAATATTTTTCATAAAATCATTGTTATTCGAGAAAAAAAATTATTTTCTTTTTTTTCATTTTTGGTATACAATTATGAAATGCTAATAGTTTCAGCAAACTTATGTTAATAATAATTGTAGAGAATGCCAAAATGAACAATTTATGAAGAATAAGTTTTTTTAGAAATCTCTTTAGTTTTTGAGTAAACTGAGTTTTTTAATTTGAAGTACATTTTTCCATCTTTCATAATTTTGACGTTTTAAACGTCAGTTTTATCCGAGTCTACGAAACGTTCGATGCACACTTAAAATATGATTTAAATTGAAAATAAACCATGGAAGCGTAAATATAAATGATACCATCAAGTCGGAGAAAGTAACATGATGGCCACGTCACCATTTTTTATTCTAAAGTAATTAAATTTTCTTATTTTTCTCTCACTTAAATATTTACTTTGTACTTTCTATTACCATTTCTTATGTAAGAAAATGCAATCATTTTGAAATAATCACACTTGAAATTTTGAGATCGAACATTTTACAAGGCTCCTAAAAAATACTAAAATAGTCGCAACATTCTCTAATCGTTTCAAATTTAATCAGAAGATTAATAATAATAATGTTTATTTGTGCACGTACCATTAGGTTTATATATGTCATACACAGGGCAATACTAGTAATATCTATACGTATAACTTATTATGTATAAATAGTTAACAATGTATGAACACATTAAAATTGAAGTAGAGTGCACTTAATATTACTTATCGACAATGCACATAAAGACACGATAATCACTGTACATGTATATTAAAAAGCATAGATAGTAAGTAAGTAATTTATTATTGTTAATTCCCAATGGTTTACAAACGTCATGTAAATAGTGAAAGAAAATATACAAGAAATGAAGTAAGTTGGTAATAAATACAGCATGCAAACATGAACAATTTAAATATTCATAAATAAAAAATAACATATAAATAAACATAATTAACACATACGTGTAAAATAATAAATAGGACTAATTAGAATAATAAAATATATGTATAAATAAAATATAATATATAAATAAATAAATAAATAGGAGCAAACGAAATCAATTAAAATAAACATGGACGCGGACAACTGTCCAAAAATTAAAAACTCATGAAAACAGTAACAACCTCGATACAAACGAGTTGCACCAAATTGTAAAGAACATATTAAAAACCGTTGAAAGAATAAGTCAAACATTATGGACATATTACAGATAAATTGAACAAAATGAATATACATAGGCACATAAATCGATTAAAATAAATTATTAAAAAACAAACGGCGAGATAAGTAATTAAAACCGTACAACTATCATTAAAACTAGGAAGATCACAATTTCAAATCTAGAAATTTTGTTGATACACAGTCATCTATGCTGAAGAAAGCTTTACATATCAAGTATGATTTAACAGAATTTTTAAATTTTACAATGGGGAGAGATTTCACTTCATGTGGCAGAAGGTTAAATATCTTTGGCCCATAAAAATTTATACCGTTTTTACATCTAGTGAGCCTTGATCGTTCAGGGCAGATTAGCTCATGACCCCTAGTGTTGCGACTGTGAATATTTTCATGAGTTAAATATGATACAACGTTTTTACGGACATGCAGCAGACATTCCAAAATAAATAGTCCCGGTAATGTTAATATTTTAAGTTTTTTAAAGGATTCCTTGCATTCATCTCTATAACCTGCCAGCACTCGCACGGCACGGCGCTGCAAGCCAAATATTCCGGTAGCAACACTGGAGTGACCGCATGTTAATATGCAATATTTTATGTTGGACTGAAAGAGGGAATGGTATGCAGCAATAAGGACAGATTTCAGAAGTGAATTACTCAAATTCCTAAGCAAATATGTCACCCGGCTCAGTTTTTTACTCAGTTCGTTTTCGTGCGATTTCCAGCTTAATTTGGTATCTAGGTTAATCCCTAAAAATTTACAAGAACCATGCTCTTCGTTGTTAGTTTTTAGAGAAAACACAGTTTTTGCGACGTTTAAAGAAAGTTTATTTGAGATAAATCACCTTCGAACCCGATCATTTAGCTATGGTTCAGTGAATTTTGGTAATTACTGTCCGTATTAATTGATGTTGTGTCATCGGCGTACATCAAAATGTTACCATTCTCAATATGGCATGGTAGGTTGTTTACATAGATGAAAAAAAGTAATGGCCCTAGGATTGATCCTTGAGGGACATCACATGATACCGACACGAATGCGGGCGAGCGACCCTTGACAACAACGCATTGCCTTCTGTTTTGAAGGTATGAGTTTACTAATCTAAACATAAATAAATTTGAGATAACCTCAGTTGTTGCAGATACATTGAATAAATTTAATAAAGACGAAAAATAGCCTGAATATATAAATATTCAACCTGTTCGTGACTCTGCAAAATTAAGTCTTATTAAGACTACAAACAAATGACTTATTGAAACAACTACTTCCCTGGCTAGTGCCACGTCATTCATTGTATCATTCAATATCTGGCGTGGCACTAGCCAGGGAAGTAGTTGTTTCAATAAGTTAATCATTGAGAAAACAGTAACATATTATAATTGCACAACTAAAAGATCTCGAAAAAAACATTAACATTATTAAAATTAAACTCTAGATATTCTTCCCATGCATAGAAAGCATTATACATCAAAAATTGTTTTATTTATCTGTTAAAAACATTAAAGGGGCCATCTTCTATTTGTGGTGGCAATTTGTTATAGAATTTTACACCAACGTATTTTTTTCCGGTTTTCGATTTATAATGACAAAAATAGGAGGTTGTCATTTAAAACAAATCTGAATGTCGTCATTTCTCAAAAACAAATGATGGTTCTACCTGTTCGAGGATTTTTTCCTAAAATATTTTATTTCGATTTTACTGAATTTATTCCATACTTTAGGCGCGCATTGTACACAAACAAGAAAATGTTAATATTTGTAAATCTACGAATGCTTGCTTGCAACAACCTGTATGCTAATGAAGCTACCATCCTTACTGCTCGTCGCTGAAGTTTACTCATAGTTTAGATTTTTTGACATCTTGAGTGGTAGAAATCCCACTAGGCTGCCGAACAATTCTCACCACAAAAAGTAGTACTTACGAAACTTAATTTATTAAGAAAATCGCACTCAAGAATATTACCTCCTAGGTGTGTAATTGGTTCGTCACATTTAGAACGTTCTCCATGGCGGAAATCAAGAACAATAACAAACTGTTAATAATGTGTCTATTGGCGATGTCACGTATGAATATATTGGAAGTATCGGTACCAACCTAACTTGCTGCAAAATTACATTTTTCTCATAACCGTGTTGGTACTTTTCATTTTTAAGTGTTTGTCACTGAAGATGTCAAAAAAGTCTAATCTATGAGTAGATGGAGTATAACAACATACGATGTCCTATCGCTGAGTATCCCCAGATTAATACATCGTAATAGTGATGGGCATAATCGAATGATTTCAATAATCGAATGATTACTATTCGAATTAATCTGAAAATAAATTATTCATTCGAATGATAATTCGAGTGATCATTCGAATGATCATTCAAATGATCTGAAAATCGATTATTTATTCGAATGATCATTCGAATAATTATTTGAGTGATCATTCGAATGATATGAAAATCGATTATTCATTCAAATGATCATTCAAATAAAAGTTCGACTAATAATTCGAATAATCGTGAATCGAGTATTTTTATTTTTCAAGTGGTATAGACATATCGGAATGATCACTCAAATTATCGTGATTTGAATACTAAAAATAGAACTCCGGTTATTTCGTTTAAAATCGTTCATAAATACTTGTGTTCTGATTTCAGCAATATATCATAATAAAATTGTAATATAGAATATATTGTAAATAATATCAGAGTACTTCGCTGTAATGTTTCGTGGGAAAGATATAGTAAAGTTTTGAATGATATATATTCGAGTACAAATTGGTATAATGACATTCGGTCATTCAGATTATCCCAATAGTCAGTTTTCGAATTGTTCAGTCGAGTACCGATCACTCAAATAAAACATTCGAATGATCATTCGAATGCCAATCGAATGATCATTCGAATGGTCATTCGAAGGATCATTCGAATGCTCATTTGAATGATCATTCGAATGCTCATTTGGATGATCATTCGAATGATCACTCGAACACCGATCATTCGAATGATCATTCGAATTAAAAAATATGTTCTGGAGATAATCTATTATTTTGATAATCGAATGAATCGATTATCGTCATTCGAATGATCCCATCACTACATCGTAAGGCATGTGCGAATGGCACAATGAGAAATATGCCGTTCTTAAAGTATTAGTTGTAACCGCTTGTGATAGATAATTTACGATATAAGTAACGTTATGAAGCTTTTTACATTACTAGAGAAAAGTTTGAATTTTTTTTAATTCACGAGTAATGTAAAGCAGGCTTCGGACGATATATATCATCGGATATATATCATGGATATTTATGAAACACACAATACCAAAAAATTCCCTCGTTTCTCAAATATTTCCAGTTACAGCAATATGAATAGTAAGCATGTGCTCTAATATAAACTAGAGATGAGCAAAATGACTTTTTTTTGTCGATTTTTGAAGTGACTCACGAAGTGTGAGTAAAAAACAAAAAACAAAAAAAGGCCCTCACTTTCAATTTATCCCTGAAAACATAGTAAAGAGCAAAAAAGTCCTTATTTCAAAAAATTTTCAATTTGATGTCAAATATTTTGACAATTTAAATGTTTTTTTTTTTACTATATTGTAAGCAACTGTGTTTGTTTGCAGTAAATAAATATAATATAAATAAATTATGTGCATTATATAATTAATAAGTCATATAAACATTAATATTAATGACCTAGAATAAATATCAAGAAGTTGATATATATCGGATATATATCCGATATATTGATATTTATAAAAATATCGGATATTTTCCGAACCCTGATGTAAAGTAACACGGTTTATTTGATGCTATTTCTATTTTTTTTTATTTAAGAAAATGTTTAATGCAAACCGTCAAAAAGTGAAATAATGTTTGTATGCCAATATCTTCATAGCAACAAGTCACGTTGCGATACATTTAACAATACTGGTGTTGTTAAGAATTTCTTAACAACACCATTGTTGTAAAAATTTTCTTAACAACACTGGTGTTATTAAAGGTACCTCAACGTAACTCGTTGCTAAGGAGTTATTGGCATTTAACATTATAGGATAAAATAAATGGATAAATAGTTTTTTTTGCAATTTTATTGCCGTGAATTTACCAGAAATTTTAGGCTCTCCACGATATTCAAGTCAAAAAAATGTATTTTGAGTAAACATCATAAGTTGCGTCTTAGCCGCGATTACTATTGAACCTCGTATTTGCAATTTCAAGACCTTCCTCGTTCCGTTCAACTACCTGCCCATGATTATTTGAAGTATTAATCAATGTGGTATGATCTGCAAGAAGTACCATCTTATCGTTCTGCATAACTTCAGCAAAATCATTAATATACATAATAAATAATAAGGGGCCCAACGTTGACCCTTGTGGTACCCCGTGTTTTATAGATTCCTGACTGGAATATTCGCCATTGTAATAAACACATTGTGCCCGATTAACAAGAAATGACATAATAAGTCTGCAACTGGTAGGATCAAGATTGTAAGTATCAGTGGCGGCTCGTGAAACATTTTATTGGTCACTTAGCATACAAAAAATATATCCCCCTGTCTCATTTTTGAAGAAATAATGAACATATTATTTATTTGTACGACTTATGTCGTGTATTTTAATTTTGTCCCAGGTGGGTACTAAATCTGTAATACCGTTCTTCGTCCACGTAACATCACCCCAAACAAAACACATGGAAAACAAAAAATACGTTTTCTTCCTTACACCCTTAAAGCTAATTGTTTTTTAAGTGTATATCTCGATTAAACTTTCTCATTCATGTTTATAAATTTTCAAAATCGACGCACTAAAGCTGGAAGCTATTGCAACAAAGAGTGACTGCCTGAAGTAGCTTCTCAAATCCATCCAGAAATATTGTATTTGATATACTGGAAAATGATCGACATACCCCCACTGGAAAGAAAATGTCAGCACTCGAAACTTGATTTTTATAAAAACAGAATTTGCATCTTGTCATTTGAAGAATTCTAAAGAAATAGTGACTGCCATAATTAGCTTCAAATCCATTCAGAAATATTGCATTTTTATCATACTGGAAAATGATCGACATGCCCCCACTAGAAACAAAATGTCAGCACTTGAAATTTGATTTTTAGAAAAATGAAATTTACATCTTGTGATTTTAAAAAAATCTAAAAAAATAGTGACTGCCTGAATAAGCTTTAAACTCAAATCCATCCAGAAATATTGTATTTTTAACAAACTGGAAAATGATCGACATACCTCCGCTAGAAACAAAATGTCAGCCATCGAAACTTGATTTTTAGAAAAAATAGAATTTGCATCTTGTGATTTAAAGAATTCAAAAACAAATAATGGCTGCTATAATTAGCTTCAAAACTTCTCAGATCCATCCAGAAATATAGTATTTTTAACATACTGGAAAATAATCGACATACCCCGACTGAAAACAAAATGCCAGCACGCGAAACTTGATTTTTAGAAAAATATAATTTGCATTTTGCGATTTAAGAAATTCTAAAAAAAAATTGTGATTGACAGAATTAGCTTCAAACTTCTAAAATCCATTAGAAATATTGTATTTTTGACAAACTGGAAAATGACAAAATGTCAGCCATCAAAACTTTATTTTTAGAAAAAACAGAATTTGCATCTTGTGATTTAAAAAATTCCCAAAAAATGACTGCCATAATTATCTTCAAAACTTCCCAAATCCATCCAGAAATGTAGTACTTTCAACATACTAGAAAATAATCGATATACCCCCTCTGGAAACAAAATGTCAGCACTCGAAACTTGATTTTTAGAAAAATATAATTTTGTGATTCAAAAAAATCTAAAAAAATAGTGATTGCCAGAACTAGCTTTAAACTTCTCAAATCCATCCAGAAATATTGTATTTTTGATAAACTAAAAAATGATTGACATACCTCCGCCGGAAACAAAATGTCAGCTCTTGAAAAAAACGAAATTTGCATCTCGTGATTTAAAAAAATCTAATAAAATAGTGAGTGCCAGAATTAGCCTTAAACTTCTCAAATTCATCCAGAAATATTGTATTTTTGACATTCTGGAAAATGTTCGATATACCCCCGCTGGAAACAAAATGTCAGCCATCAAAATTTGATTTTGACATAATTTGCATCTTACGATTTAAAAAATTCCAAAAAAATAGTGACTGCTAGAATTAGCTTCAAATTTTTCAAATACATCCAGAAATATTGTATTTTTGACATACTGGAAAGTGATCGACGTACCCCCACTGGAAACAAAATGTCAGCACTCAAAACTTTTAATTTGCGTTTTGTGATTTAAAAAATTCTAAAAAATAGTGATTGCCACAAATAGCTTCAAACTTCTCAAATCCATCCAGAAATATTGTATTTTTGACATTCTGGAAAATGCTCGACATATCCCACAGTATTTTTGTGGTAATCAGACAGAGGCCTACCTAATTATTTCATTTATGTACTCGATAGCAGTGGCGGCTCGTGGATGTTTGGCGGGGTAACGGAAGAAAATTTGACCGAAACACCAACGAAATATTTGCTTCCTCTATAAGAGTAAGTAGTGCAGAACGAGCGACATCTTTGTCTTTGCCTTCCCGACGGAAATACACGAGCCGCCGCTGCTTGATAGTACATGAGCAAAAATGCTTATTTCGTAATAAACTAATTTTACTCATCACGTATGGCGCGGAAAATACAAGTGTCGTCGTTGTCGCGCTCACGAGATGACACAGAATTTATTTGGCTCCAAATGAACGTTGCGTGTAAAATACTATTTAATTAACCACTTCGCGCCCATGCTACTTTGATTGGATTATAGCATAATCAAGGGTTCTTTGAAAAATTTATTATTGTTACGGTTTTCTACGAAATATTATTCGACTGTCATAAACTCATTTTTGCAAAACAATATGAAAACATTTTCCATAGTTGCGCTAAAGCGGTAATTTTTTTTAAATTTGTAAAATATATTTTTTTTTTGCTTGTCGCCACATGTGGCGAACCTGGGCGCGAAGAGGTTAAAGATCGAAACTAGTTTGGCACTACTAGAGGTAGTGCCATGGCTCCTTGGCTCTACATGACGAGCCGCTCCTGGTAAGTATACGGCTTCCTAATCAAATGACAATGAGACACACAATCAAACGCCTTAGATTGGTTCACAAATGTGGCCAATAAATAGTTAAAATCTTCAAAATGATTGAATTTAAAATTAACCAAGTCAAGCGTTCCGGTAATTGTAGATCTGTTTCTTCTAAACTCGTGGTAAATAAGTTATTATTTTCAAGAAATTAAAAAAAACTGTCTATATAATATCTTCTCAATTATTTTTGAAAAGATTTATTTCCTTAGAAATTTGAAATGTGTTACAATACGGTTACAATTAGTGTTAAGGCAAGATTCAAACTTCCTCAATTTTTCTAATAATATTATTATATGAAATGCTTATCGTTGAAGCGTTATCGCGAACTCGATAACATATACACAGGGTGTACGCACTAAACCGGTTGCGCATACACAAACACACGGAAGGTTCATAACAAACCTAATTAGATTTTTCCGTTGCTAGATGGAAATTTGTTTTGTTATCTCACCAAATTTAAACTTTAAATGATAAATCAAACAATAATGAACCACATTTTGGACAACTTATGTTAACTAATTATACACTATTATGCTACTTACACGCACTTGTCATTTATAGTAATTACACTAATCACTAATGTAATTAATCATTTCAACTTCCCTGAAAACATATCATACACCTGGTTTTACTTGAACCATTAGGCCACCCAATATATTAAGTTATAATTATACTCAATGTATCATATCAATAAGAAGTTAATTAAAAATTGTCTGTATACACTCACGCTATTCGGTAAAATTTACTACTAATACTATATTAACCCTATTTAATTATGCGGAACTACTTAGCAGGTGCTAATGAAATGCCTAGCAGATGTGTAAGTGCCTATCTTTGTATGGTTATTCTTAAACGCGACCCATTTTCTAAATAGAATTTAAACGTGTAATTATGTGTGGAAGTTACGTAACTTTTAATTTATTCCCTTCGTAAAACGTAAATAATTCCAAGTATACAGTCATATTATCAGACATGCATTTTGTTTTGTTGATGCGGTTAATGTGAATCCAGTGTTCACTCAATGTAAATATTATTATATTATGGGCATGTTCGACACACCAGCGGGAGTAGTAAATATTTTAGGTATGGAGACATGGGTGGATACAGTTGTATGAAATTATAATTTTCTAAAATTATAATTTAACTTTCTTAGATTGTTATAATATTTTTAAATAAATTAGAGGCAATGTCACTTGTTGCAGAAGCATTAATTTTTTATTATATGTAGTAATTAATTGAATCCAACGATGTCTAGGGCATAAAGATCTCGTGAAAGAAAGAAATAGTAATTTCGCAACGAAAAAAATTATAATACCAAATAGAATAATATCTTTTTTGCCCGATCGGTCATTTTCTTTAATTTATGTCAATTCCTAACATGTGTGCCAACTTAAATTTTTAAAAATAAAAAAGCATGGCACACCAATGCGCATTAGCCGCCGACTTGACAGAATTAACATTTTCGGAGTATCATTTAAAAAAATATTTTAATTAATTAATTAATTAACCAATCGATCGGGCAAAAAATTGGGGGCCTCCCCAAAATACCAAATGTCCAAAGTGCCGAATTCCAAACTACCAACCATGCCCAAAGTGCCGAACGTCGCATCGTTCGTAAACAAAGCGTCGGAGCCGAATGCGAATCGGCACTTTGGTCATTCGACAGAACGTCTTCGCACGCACCTATGAGTAAGGTCCAAAATGCCGATTACACACCCTCATGTATGTTCGTAATGTGCGAAAATAATTTTTGATAATACAAGTTTATCAATGAAAGGTAGATCGTTTCAGGGCTGGCGAATGTTTTTTTTTAAATTTAATATAAAACAAATTGTATTTTTGTTTTAAACATTTTTAAACGTATTATTACATAAATATTCGGCATTTTGGGCCTTAGTGAGAGGTCGGCGCAAGGACAAAGTGCCGAATCGGCGTATATTAGGCAGTCAAAGTGCCGAATGTCCAAACTGCCGATTCGCATTCGGCTCCGACGCCTTGTCTACGAACGATGCGACGTCGCTTGGCGTCGTTCGGCACTTTGGGCATGGTCGGTAATACGAAATTCGGCACTTCGGGCAAAATACCGATTCGGCACTTTGGGCATTCGGCACTTTGTCCCGGGCCCAAAAATAGTATAAGCATCTCGGGCGTTAGTGCTACCGGTCTCTGGTAAATATGAGGACCGACGTGTTAGCTTAGGTTATTACCCTCCACCGTTATAACGCACTTGCCGCCTTTGATACTTAATATACTATTTTTTAATACATGGTTCGATAAAGCTCAACATGGATTTATAAAAAAAAATAACACATACAGCAATATTTTATTACCTAGTAGGGATGGGCGATATTTCACGTATCTGTGATTTTTCACTGGTATAGAAAAATCACAGGTTATTACTTTTACTAATAGGTGAATTTCACTGCTACTTAAAATCACTGTTACTTAAAATCACTGCTACTTAATCGCTGTTACTTAAAATCACTGTTACTTACAATCACTCCTACTTTAAATCACTGCTACTTTAAATCACTGCTACTTTAAATCACTCCTACTTTAAATCACTGCTACTTAAAATCGCTGCTATTTAAACTGCGACAAACTGTAATTGCTACTTAAACTGTGACTGTTACTTAAAACATAATTGTAAGAAGACAGTACAAGGTGACATTTCTAAATGTTAATTAATATTCATTACTTTATTCTCTCATTTTTGCAGGGTATTGTATTTAAATTTTGAATGAATATTTAATAAAAAAGACAAATATTTATAAAATTCCATGGTATACCATATAAAATGAAATAAATTACAACTTATGTACTAACAATTATTAATTAATTAATTGAGATGTTATGAAAACGAAAAAATTATCTTGCCCGGTATGGCATTAAACCACAAACTCGTGATGAGTCCGACGAGTTAATAAACCCAAAATGACTTAAAATTCATTTTAATTTAAGATTCAGTGCAAATATCTAAACATACATTTTAAAATAATACCACGAAACTAATTTTGAAATTGCAAACTTCATGAACTGAAAAAAAAGAAACAATTTCCCAAACTGCGAAAATCTCCAAATGCTCCTTGTTCAGGTCCTCCAAAAATTAAAACAAAAATCCATATCTCTATTGAAAACTGTTGAAGTTTCAAGCCCCAAATTGAATAAATTTTGAATAAGCGATACTTCTGCCGCTGAGGTGCTAAAAAAATGAAAACTAAAATTTTCAAAAATACATATCTCCATTAAAAACTGTGGATTTTACAAAAACCAAATTGATTTTGATAAACAATACTTCGACCATTGAGGATACTTTTTTATGGAATTTTGTCTGCGCGTTTTATATTTTTTCTGCGATGTTTTCATTCAAGTGCTCAAAAAAAATAAAACTAAAATTTTCAAAAATCCATATCTCTATTAAAAATTGTTGTATTTTTAAGCCCCAAATTGATTTTGAATAAGCGATACTTCGGCTGCTGAGGATATTTTTTTATGGAATTTTGAATGCGCGCTTTATATTTTCTCTGCGACGTTTTCATTCAAGTGCTCAAAAAATTAAAACGAAAATCTACAAAAATCCATATCTCTATTGAAAATTGTTGGATTTACAAAAACCGAATTGATTTTGAATTAGCGATACTTCGGCCATTGAGGATGATTTCATATGATTTTTTTCCTGCATTTTTATATTTTTTTCTGCGATGTTAAAAATTGTTAAAAAATTAAAACGAAAATCTTCAAAAGAATTTTTGAGCATTTTCTGTATTCCAAATTGTTGAATTTTCAAAAACAAAATTGATTTCGAATAAGCGATACTTCGGAAATTGAAGATAATTTTTTATGAAATTTTGCCTGCACGTTTTATATTTTTTTCTGCGATATTTTTGGCCAAGTGCTCAAAAAATTAAAACGAAAATTTTCAAAAATCCATATCTCTATTGGTTAATGATTTTGTTTTAAAATAATCCTTCTAGAACAGAGCAAATAATCTTTCAAAAGATGCGTTTTTTCAGAGATAAAACCAAAATAGGAAAACATTTGCCACATACGTAAAACTTTCAAACTTTTCAAATTTACTGGAAAAATGTTCTGTTTTCCTGCAAAAATCTCCAAATAATTACTTCTCGAATTTTGAACTGAATCAAGGATAGTCGGATATTTACTTGGTATAGCAGATAATATAGCCAAAATATTACCTTCAGTCACAGGTATAATATCAAAAGGAACATTATTTACGTGACCGGGTGGACAAATATCAGCAGAATCATATCAAAAACATTTTTGAGAAAACATTAACTATTCCAGAAGGTGTTACGACTTTTACTAACCGTGATCACAGTCACAGTTTAAAATCACTGATATTAGAAAGTAGCAATCGCAGCAACGTAGCAACGTGATTCAAAAGTAGTAGTTCTGCATCTCTATTACCTAGAACGCGTAGTAGATGCCTTGGATGACGGTAACATTCCATTGGGTATCTTCCTGGAACTCTCCAAGGCATTTGATTCAATGAATTGTGTTATCTCATTGGAATTCGTGGAATTATCCTGAATATTTATAGAATCCTTCCTGAGAGACCGTATTCAAATAACCAGAATTAATAACTACGGACGGAAGGAATGATAAACATCGGTGTGTCTCAGGGTTTCAATTTGGGAACCTTATTATTCCTTATACATGTAAATGACGTTCCCAAGACTAGGGGTGTTTGATTTTGGAAATGAATAATCGTTTATTTTTAATAATCTATTGATCAATATAATCAATTAATCAAATAATCGATTAATTGCTTATTTTTCGAGTAATAATCAAACAACCGATTAATCGAGTATTTATCATGGTGCTGGTTGCGACCGTTACTACGTGGTAATTCATTATAGAAACACTGAATAAAAGCTTAACTTCCTTGAATCTGCCGAAATTTTCAGACTAAGCAATAATCCCTTCGTTAATCTGCAGACCGATTTAATGTACTCTTTTCAAAATTCTTTAATCTCTTAATCTATTAATTATGTTAAAATCTTTGCACCTGTTTACTGTAAACCATTTTGTTACCCTCACCCTATTCTCGTACTGATATAAATGTAACTCCTTCCATTAATTGTTTCACTTGATAATGACAGTAAAACGTCGAAACTTAAATCGTGATATGTATGTATATGTAACATTTGTACATACATCAAATAAATTGTGGTAAAAAACATAGTAAGTCTTTTATTCAGTGTCAAGTATTTATCGATTAATCGATTGTGTTGCACAGTCCTATCCCAGACTATCTGTGCAAATAATGGTATTATAAAATCCTACGCAAACTAAAGCAAACCACATATTACAAATGGACGTGTGCAAGAAATTAATAAGTAGGACAGGAAAATGTAGCTATTTGCGAACATGCTTGTAAAAAGGGGATGAAAAATAATGTTTTTTTTATGTTTGCTGGTATTGTGTATGATGCTATAAACTAATTGTAAATATACCAAATAAAGGTTTTATCTATCTATCTACAAAACAATCCAAAAGTGGACACTGGTAAATAAATTAATCTTAAATGATAACAGCTGAGAAATGAGTAATAGATTTAATGATAATAGACTTTATTTCTTACTTTTCTATATACATTTACAAAATAATTAAACAATTACAAATACAAAGGTAAGAAAATCGAGGTTCAGTGTACAGTGACACCGATGACACTTACTGTTCTTCCACCTAACCTTTCAGCAATAGAATTAATTTTTTGCAAAAATATTGCAAAAATCTCAACCTTCTATAAGCTGAGTAGAGTACAACTAAACAATACACATGAACCACCCCCCACCCCAAATTTCAACCCTTAAATAATTTTAGACACTACATAAACCGAAAGTGTATGTAGCCATCATGTTACTTTCTCCGACTTGAAGGTATCTGAGCTATTTATATTTACGTTTTCATGGTTTATTTTCAATTTGAATCATATTTTAAATGTACATCGAGCGTTGTGTAAACTCTGATGAAACTGACGTTTAAAACGTCAAAATTATGAAAGATGGAAAAATTATACTTCAAATTCAAAAACTCAGTTTACTCAAAAACTAAAGGGATTTCGAAAAAACTTATTCTTTATAAGTTGTTTATTTTAGCATTCTCTACAATTATTATTAACATAAATTTACTGCAGCTATTATCGTTTTATAATTATAAACCAAAAATTTAAAAAAAATAATACATTTTTTTTCTCGAATAACAATGATTTTATGAAAAATATTTTCAAGGAAAAGATGTTCATTTCTTTGTTGTCTTTAATGTTTGTTTAAATGTTTTCGTGATATTTTTCATATTTAAGACAATATTGGCAAAAAACAAAAAAACAGTTAAGGTAAACACCCGCTTCCGGTGTACGAAATTTTACCCAAAGCTTTTCAGTTCTTCGGATTATCAAATAAGACGTATGTTCAAAGTTTCGTATCAATTGCTCTATTAGTTTTTGAGATACAGCGCACATAGACAGACACACATACACACGTGGACACAATTTTTTTTTCCAGAAATTGTTGAAATGGTATCTAGGGACCCCAAAACGGATATTTCCGTAAAAAAATTAAAAAAAAATCACGATCACAATACTTTCTCGTACTTCGTAACGGAGAAAGTAAAAAGTTTTCCGTTCAGTCCACCCTGAAGAGGTGCACAGCCACGTTTACCAAAGCTTTTACCATGTTTGATGTCTTAAAAAAGGAAAACAAAATATACGGGTAATCTACATACCAAGACCTAATTATACGACAGAGTATCAATTGAAAAATTTAAGTGTCATAAGTTTTGTATTAAAACGATTAAGGAAAAATCATGTTTGTGAAGTTGGCATATCATTTGGTGGAAACTCATATTTTTAGAGTGCCAGCTTACGTTTGAATAGCTCTACAGTTCTCTATTGATTAAATTAAGTTCTGTCCGTTAAGACCCAAAAACGGCCGAAGGGAAACGCCAGGTTCACGCTGCGTCGCGCTTTTTTCTGGACGAGATTCTGTGACAGTTCTTGACATTTATTTAAAGATTTATAGTTTTACAAGAGTTCTACAAAGAGTTCGGGCAAAAAACATTTATTATGATTTTTTTATTTACCAAATAAAGTGCTTTAGTGCAAATACTAATGAGACGTTGGTCGATTTATGATAGTTCTTTCAGCTGAATTATATTTTCCCTCTTGGTTCTAAATGCGTTGCAAATAGTTCCGAAGAGGTAATACACGATAACATTATTTGTTAATTTATTTCCCCCGTAAATGTCTTTTTGAATATATCGTATGTTCATTTAAAAAAAACCTCAAGTGTGCCATGATTTTTTATTTAAAAAAATTTAAATTGACACACATATTAGGAATTGTCATACAAAACGTCAGACCGTTCTAAAAGTCACAATTATTCCGTGGTCATAATAGTTTACAGCAGAGATGCACAGACTTATTAAGACTAGGGGCCACTCGGGCAAATCATGAACTGATGGCGGGCCGCCAGAAGTGTAGGTAATTAAAGACAATAAATAATTGATAATAATGTATTAAAATTAAAAAGGAATTTATTAATTTGAAGCGTGGCACTGCATAGTGCTTACAATCTTTTTTATATTTGGCTCAAATTTACTTGTAGCAACACGTAAAACTGCTTCCAAACTTTCATTTGCAAGGCGGTTTCTATTTTTGGTTTTATTATTATTAAGTATTGAAAAAGTTTGTTCACATATATAGGTAGAACCAAATAAGCTGGCACATTTCAGAGCGTTTATGCGCAACTCTTTGTACATATTTTTATCAATGCAGCGGTAAAAGTTCAGCAAGTCTCCTTCGTTGAATTTGTTGCGTAAATCTTCGTCGTTTTGAATGTCGATAATTTCTAACTGCATTGACTCTGGCGCATTTTCAACTGAAATCGTGAAAGGATTGCTGAATATGTCCAACAGAGGTTTCACTTTTTTAAACTCCGAAAATCTGTCTTGAAAAGATTGAATCAAAATATCTAGCTTTTCTACATAACTGAAATTAATCGCAGTTTTGTTGAATTTTTCAGCCATTTTCTTATAATTCGGAAAATGATTGTAATTTCCAGAATTCAATTGCGATCTGAAAAGTGTCAGCTTGCATTGAAAGGATGATACATGAGCGTAGAGCTGGGATATCAGTTGATTTTTGCCTTGAAGCCGTGTGTTCAAGACATTCAAATGATTTGTAATGTCAACTAAAAAAGCCAAATCACACAACCAATCAGGATTTTTAAGTTCCGGGACATCCCTTTGCTTTTCCGCCAGAAATATTCCAATTTCTTCTATTAAATTTAGAAATCGTTCCAGTGTCAATCCACGACTTAGCCACCTTACTTCTGTATAATACAGTAAATCTCCATATTCGCTTTCGATGTCATCAAGGAATTGTTTGAATTGCCTGTGATTGAGTCCTCGTGATTTTATGAAATTTACAGTCGAAACTACCACTTTCATGACATTTTGAAATTCAATTTGTTTAGCACAGAGGGCTTCTTGGTGTATAATGCAGTGAAACTGCATGAGATCTTCAGCCTTTATGTTTTTTTCTTGCAGATGCTTTTTCAGCAAAGTAACTAGCCCGGAATTGACACCAATCATCGAAGGAGCACCGTCAGTCGCAACTCCCGATAATTTTGATAAGTCCAAATCAGTTTTTGAACGCTCATCCAAAAGTACATTGAGTATATCAACTCCTTTGGTTTGACCTTTCAATGAACACATTCCTAATAACTCTTCTACGACTTCAAAATCTTGAGTAACACCTCGTATGAATATTAGAAGTTGAGCTGTGGAACTAATATCAGTGGATTCGTCGAGTGCTAATGAAAAAAATTCAATGATCTTAGTTTTTTCAGTTAATTGTTCCGCAATATTACCTGACAAAGACATAATTCGTCTTTGGATGGTCATACGATTCAGTTGAATTTTCTCAAACTTTTTTGCTGCTTCTGGACACATTTTCTTAGCGGCAATTTCTATGCATTCTTTTACAAAATCCCCATCATTGAAGGGGCGACTTCGCTTTGCTATCATTCGAGAAATTTCATAACTAACTTCTGTAGCTGTTTCTGAATCTTCAATGGGTTTTCTAAACATAGCTTGCTGACCCGTAAGCTCCCGTTTTAAAGACAACATTTTTTGCTTTCTTAATTCGCCTGTAAACTTGGTAAAAGAAGGATGCTGCGTTTCATAGTGCCTTTTTACATTATATTCCTTTGCAATTGCAACAGAATTCTTGCAAATTAAACAAACGACTTTGTTATGCGACCATACAAAAAAGTATTTCTCAGTCCAAATTTCTTGAAATTGCCGATTTTCATCTTTAACCTTACGTTTTTTACTAGGTCCTGGCTTGTCCATGTTGCGTTCTAATCCTGGCTAGGATTAACACAGCACCTAAAAACAATTACAGTACCTACTTAAATTACCCATCCTTTTTAAATTATCAAAAATAATTGATTAAATAGGTAGGGAAACACTTATTAATAATAGAGTTTTACTTACGATTTCACAACACAATTATACACGGCACTTGACGGTTAACACTGCAACAGGAAATCTACGTTGAATGTGGATCAAAATATATGACACCGGCTAGTGGAGTACAACTATTGCCTTCCAAAACCTCTATTAAACTCACAGAACACTAATACACCTAGCGGCGATTAAACGTGGCTTTTATACCGCGCGTATAGAGTCGAAAACTGTCTGGAGAAATCTCGAAACCGACTCTGGAAGCTTCGAGTCGTGTACTATCTACGCGAGCGATCGTCATCGCGCCGCCGGCCGCCGCGCTTCTTCAAGCAAACGAATTTAACCGAGATCAGCACGAACATTACCGACCGCTGTTACCGACGACGCACGTACGGCGCACCGTAATAGCGCGCGCGCGAGATTCAAATTACTTTTCGAACATATTTTTTTTGGTTTTATTCTGGAATAGAATTCAATATTTTTAGAATGTACGAGAGTATTATTTTTGCTGTCGGCGGGCCACCGGTATTCGACCGGCGGGCCGCATGCGGCCCGCGGGCCGCGGTCTGTGCATCCATGGTTTACAGCAACCAGCAAAAACGTTTCTAGCTGAAAGTTATTTCCGAAATGGGACTAAAGTGGACGGAAATTGGGTGTATTCATTCGACGCACCTATGGCAGAGTTTCAGGAAGAATTTCCTAACGTTCCCATAATTTATGATGAATTTAAAAATACCTTATCATGATGTGTTATGTCTCCGCAAACCAGGAAGTGGTAGACAAACGTAGTGCCAGTCCTACGTCTTCTCTGCGTCGGTTTATCGGTAAGGACATGCCGCAAGTAACATAACCTCAATATGTGCTACCAACTTAAATTTTTAAAAATACAAAATCATGGCACACTTGAGGTTTTTTTTAAATGAACATACTTCTGTGGGACGTAGAGAAAATGCATTTCAGCTGACAGAATTGTCAAAGTCAACCGACTTTGACAGTTCTGTCAGCTGAAATGCATTTTCTCTACAGTTCTGAATGCGATTAAAACAGTATAACATAATTCGTTAATTTTTTTAACAATTTATTTCCCCTAAAATTGTCTTCGAGCTTATACCTGTGGGGCGCTGATTGATTTTGACAGTTCTGTCAGCTGAAATGCATTTTCTCCATAGTTCTGAATGCAATTCAAATAGTTCCGAGGAGTTCTACACAATAATATAATTTGTTAATTTTTTAAACAATTTATTTCTCCAGAAAGTGTCTTCGAGCACATACCTGTGGGACACAGGTTGATTTTGACAGTTCTGACAGCTGAAATGAATTTTCTCTATAGTTCTGAATGTGATCCAAATAGTGCCGAGGAATTCTACACGATAACATAATTTGTTAATTTTTTAAACAATTTGTTTCCGAAGAAAGTGTTATCGAGCATATACCCGTGGGACACCGGTTGATGTTGACAGTTCTGTCAGCTGAAATGCATTTTCTCTATAGGTCTGAATGCGATTCAGATAGTTCCTGTCAAAATTAACCAACGTCTCAAAGGTATATTCGCGAAGACACGAAATAAATTGTCTAAAAAATTAACAAATAATATTAAAAAATAAAACTCTTCGAAACTATTTGCAATGCATTTAGAACTATAGAGAAAATACATTTCAGCTGATAGAACTATCAAAAATCGACCAGCGTCTTATATGTATTCGCGCGCAAGCACTATTTTTTGTGAATAAAACGAACAAAAAATTACAAATAAATGCTTTTTGCCAGAACTCTTGTAAAACTATAAATCTTTAAATATATGTTAAGAACTCTCACAGAATCTCGTCTAGGAAAAAGTGAGACTCAACGTGAACCTGGCGTCTCACTTTGACCTGTAGTTTTTGGGGCTAAACGGTCAGTACTATTTATTTAATTTATAGAACTGTTCAAAAGTAACCTAGAACTCGGAAAATATTATGAGTTTTCACCAAATGATACGCCCACTTCATGCACACAAAAGTCATGCATATTATTTTTCGACGTAGCCTTCATATCGTTCAATACAAGTATATCACCGCTTTAGAAGTGCGTGGATACCACTTTTAAACAATTCTTTTGGTCGTGACTCTGGCCACGCTTGCACTGCAGATTTCACCTGTTCGTCACTTCTGAAGTGCTTGAGTTCCATCGATTCTTTAAGCGGTCCGAAGACATGAAAGTCACTAGGGGCTAAGTCTGGCAAATATCTGAGCTGTCAAATGGGCTGTATGTGGTTGGGCATTGCCATGCTGTAACTATACTCCGAAGTCAAATGCCCTCGTCGTTTACTTTTGATTGCAGGGAGAAGTTGATTTTTAATCAGATCTGAATAAGAAGCACTAGGTACTGTTAAGCTACGCGCACACTTGTCGGAATCGGACGGACGGCACGCATCGGCTAAAATTGATTAACACAGTTGTAAACGAGTCAAGGCACATTTATCGGTACGGCATGGAACGGCACGCAGCGTATTTGAAAAATTCGTCCGATAGGCGATCAAATCCGTCCGCTCTGTCCGATGCGTGCCGATGACGACAGTTGGTTTATTAACAGTTTTACTAATTCCAAAATGGCAAAATACATGTCCTTAGACATTCGGAAATGGTTAAAAAATTTCGCGTTCTCATTCAATAAATCTTTGAACAAATGAGTATATTCCCCAAATATATCATGTTTTAGACAGATATCATGTATCCACATTTTTCGATGTTTCTTTTTCCTAAATTCATTCTTTAATTCTAACACCACAAACCGCTCTTCATCAGATGATTCCATAACTCAAACTGAAATAAAACATAAATATTCCGCAAAGCCTTTATTTTCTGCCGACAATGTGCGATACCACGGAAAAAACCCGATGTGTGCCGTTCGTCCGCTTCCGACAAGTGTGCGCTTAGCTTTACTCTCCTTTCCATGTAATGTTCCAAAATGACTCCCTTTGCATCCCAGAATTGAGTGGTCATGGGTTTTCCCGCTGATTGTTGCGTGCGATTTTTTTTTGCTTTCGGCTTTGAGCTGTCACGCCATTCCTCACTTGACCTTTTTGTTTCCACATCAGTTCACCCAGGCCACGTCACCGATCACTTCAGATTTTGATGATTTTTTTTACAAGTTGGTATGACCAAATTATAAAAAAAATCATCCAAATCTGAAGTGATGGGTGACATGTTTGAATTTATGTGGAATGGCCCTGTAACAATTTTTTACAAAAAATGCATGCAGCTATTCATAAATCGAATCACAGATCGCTAATAATTTTCTATTATCGAATTTTAAATTTATTTAAAAATGCCATAAATCATGATTGTATCGAATTTGTTTATAAGAAGGAATCATTGTACTCAATGAGTAGATATAGAAAATCAGAACTCCTCGAACTCTCATTTTTTTGTTTGTTTTGCGACTTAAAAAAAAATATTTTTGATAGTTCCGTATAGTTCTGATTGGTGTTTCCTGTAGTAGTTTGTGAGTTCTAGCCATAGTTGTTATGAAATATTTAGATTCGACCAATATTAAGTGAGTAATATGAATTTGAATATTTTGAATTCCCAACTTTTAAAATTTTTATCTCTGGAAATTCAACAGAACTCTTTTTAAAAGTATCAAGAACTATAGTACTAAACCAAACACATCTTAAAACTAGTTCAGAACTATTCGATAACAATGTTGGGGTGCGGTGTCAAGTTGGCACCCCATTTTTCAAAAAAATTCCTGACAGCCCAATTTTACCGAACTCTTTAAAAAGTTGTTAGTACTTCTAGATACATCAAAAGGAATTGAGAACTCTATTCAGAACTATCGGAACTCTTCATTGAGGTGCCAACTTGACACACTCTAATAATCAACATTCAGCAGAGATGGTGAAGGCGTCAAAGTATTGCTGGAAATATTGCCAGGTTCACACACATTTTGCCGGAACTCTTTAGAACTAAAATTATAATAATAAAAATAGTAATAATAATATTTATTTCTTATAGATGTACATTAAATTTACATAAGTTAAAATTAAGTGCATATGTAAAATAATTAAAATATATTTTCTATAAATCTTTAATTATATGTCAGAGTTATCACGGAATCTCTTCCAGAAGAAAGTGATATACAGCGTAAACCTGGCGCCTGCCTCCCTTTGACCTAAGTTGTTTTTGGGTCTAAACGGACAGAACTATTAATTTAGTTTATAGAGAACCTAACCTAGAAATTTGAATTTCCACCAAATGATACGCCAACTTCACACACACCTGAATCACTTCGAAAAGAAAAAAAAAAGAATCCATATTTTTTGATTTCGCTCTTCTAGAATATCATTCCCCGTTTAAATTCATTAGATATATTGACAAAAAATGTCAACTTCAATAACTTCATATTTTTAGGTTTGTGTTGCGTAATGTGCTATTTTAATGTAGTCTAATATCACGTATCTTTAATTAAATTGATAATTTAAGAGAAATTTGCCCAGTTATGATAATCCCTACTCGAGTGAAAAAAACTCACCACTTGAAAATGCACAAAAAATGGCTAAATTCAGAGTGCCACATAGTACAATCACGCAGAGGTGACAGTGACTTGCTTTTTCGATCTAATAATCGCGTCTGGATAAATATCCATACTCGTTCTCATGCTTAAGAAAAACGAAATGAAATACGAAACGTATGTCGATATGTAAATTCAAGGGCTAAGTGCAACGTATCTGGTTTTGACCAGATTTAGTTCAGAGCAGAATTCATTGTATCCATTTCATTAATCAAAAGGTTAAATTTAATGACAAATTTCCAGTTGTCTTTACCGATTGCCGAAAAATGCACTCGCAAAGTTTCGTCGGGAAAATATTTGCACGCTCGAGAATTTTTAAATTTCCCGCCTAGACTGAATCGAATTATTTTATTGACATACGTTTACTATAAACTTAATTCAGGCAACATGGAGCGATGAGTCACTGTCACCTCTGCGCGATTGTACTACATTTCGGTTGCGTTTAGTCGAAATTGAATGAATCTTCCAGTTCTAAAAAGGTTACAATCATCCCTTTAATGTGATCCTAGTCCATTCCAAATCCATTCCACCCCTCCCAGCCGCTAAGAAAAAAGTTCCCGATGTAAAAAAAAAATGTTTGGCACTGCGTACGAACTATCAAATTTGGACATTTTTTTCTTAGGGGGTGGGAGGGGTGGAATGGATTTGGTATCCTATCAACCAAGGGCGTTTCCAGGCAACCAGTTTAGGGGGGGGGGGGGGTAATTAAAAAAAGATAAATAAACTGGTGCTTCTGCTCTCATACACCCGTTGCGTGAAATCTCCCTATCCCTTTCCAACGTTTTAAAGCGTTGGAAAAATTTACCGGTTATATTATTTGTTTGGAATATGGAATATCGGTAATTTTTAACAATAAAAATTATTAAGCGAAACATTCTTAGGGGGGGTTATTACCCGATTACCCCCCCTTTGAAACCGCCACTGCTATCAACTAGGATTACATTAAAGGGAAGGTTCTTACCTTTTTAAAACTTGATTCATCCAATTTCAACTAAACGCAACCGAGTTGAATTTTAGCCATTTTTAGTGCATTGTTAAGTGGTGAGTTTTTTTTACACTAGTGTAGATTATTATACCTGATGGGCATTTTTATCCAAAATTATCAATTCAATTAACGCTACGTGATACTAGATTACGTTAAAACACCATATGACGCATCACGAACCTAAAAATGTGAAGTTATTGAAGTTTAAATTTGAAATTACGGTTTAAAGGTCTTAAAAAATGGTTGTTTTTGTCAATATATCTATCCGAAAGTGGATGTGGCGACTGAAACGCATTAAATACTTTGTGTTTGAATGTATTAATGTGTCCCAAGTGTCAAACATCCCGTTATTGTAGAACAGTGACATGAAACCTCTCAAAAATTGAGGAAAAACTTCAAAAATACGGTTTTGGTTTGGTGCATCGATTTGCTTCAAATTTTGGGAACCCGAATAAATTTGAACGGGGAATTATATTCTAGAAGAGCGAAATAAAAAAATATCGATTTTTTTTTTGGCACAGTGTATTACACAACTTCAACACATTGGTCGCTGGCCATTTTCAGCACCCAGGAAGCGAAAGTTCGTTAATTTTTTAAAACAACTGCACACTTTCAATTTTTGCAAAATTATTCAGAAATGAGTGGGCTTTAATGTTAAAAAAACAAACACGTCAATCCCACAATTTGACTAATAATTACAGTTATCCTTAAGAATGGTCATATTTTTTCGAAATCGGAATGTTGGATTGGATTTATAGGTGTTCGTGTCGAGTTTCAAATCGCTTCAACTTTTTCTATAATTGCTTCTATTCAGAAATTCAAAATGTTTTTAATTATGATCAAAATGGGTTACATCTCCAAATAAAATTAAACAAATCAAAAGGCACGATTAGATTTATTCTCATGGAACAGATGGGTCAAATAAGCCGAGACAAACTATATATTTATTTGTATACCATGGTAATTGCAAAGATGTTACGTATATATTTATTTAATTCCCGCATCTGCTTCAACCTTTGTGCAGAACTAATATCTTATCTCAACCGACATTTTTTGCTATTTCATTACGGAGAAAATTACCATCATCTCCACGCATCATCCATCACCTGTAACAAATTACCATATGCCGCAAGCGCAATTATTTTCGCCCTTTGCGGCGTCCGCATTCGAGGTAATTAGACCTACTCGTCTACCGGTAAGACAAAACATCACCGCTTACTTTTGTAAACAATTCTTCCCTTCCCACCATGAGCACGCACACGGGAGCATTTTACCACGGGGTTGGAGGGTACAATGCCCTCCTGTCCCTTATTTATTGCACAGTATGCGTGTGAGTACACAAACACTCTCTCTTTTCTAGCAGAGAACCGGTCGGTGTAGTGAACTCTCATGGTTGTTTCTTCTTCATCTTTGTCTAGTTCTTTCTTCACGGTCCGTGGCCCGGTGGAAATGGGGGAAATATATGGGCGCACGTGGGTCCGGTTTTCCTTACGTAAACAATGGAACGCGGTGTGATGGATGCATTGTGCAGGTACGCACACATTGTGCAATAATCGAGCTTGATGTGCAGCTTTTGACGGCTTTAATATTCAAAGATGAATAATGAAAAGTGAATCTAAAGATATCAAAAAAAGAGATATTAATGGTTGTATACCAAAAAAGTGTTTTTGTAATCAATTTAAATAAAAGGAAAAGTGGTGGACAAAAGTAAAAGTTTTTTTTTTTTGTGGGAAGCAGATGGCCAATGGATTGGAATATATTACTATTATATGAGAATTATAGTGTGTATTAGAGATGGGCGAAATTACTCTTTATTGTGAGTCGACTCATGACCCTGCAAGAAGTAAAACGTCTCTCTGGAAATAACTCATGAGCAAAAAAGGTCCTCCCTTCCAAAAATGTATAATGTACCTGCTGTTAACTTGGTTTACTTGCAAAGAGTTGACTCATTGATAAAATTAGACTCAGTCTTAAAAGAGTCGACTCATTCTTAAAAGATTCGACTCTCTTCCCCTTACAACGTCGAAGAGCAACTCATGAGTTATCCATCTCTAGTGTTTATGGCTCAGAATTAAAGATGAAAACAATTCTTAGCATACAGGGTCCTGCAACACTGCGTCGGGCTTTCCTAGCGCCTTTTCCGTAAAAAAAAAAATATTTCGTACAAAAAGTTACTGGTTTAAATCTTTAAGCCGCAAAATTATTTTCAGACATGCAGGGTGTCCCAATTTTGCGGTATAACGAAAACAAACATTTCTTAAATGGAACACTCTGTATTTATTCAATTCCGTTAAAGAGAAATAGGTTATACCGCTTTGAAATTTGCAAAGTTTGTCATTTTTTCTGTACACCCTGTATTACTAAATTAAAATGTCCCATTAACAAAACGTTGCCTATTAACCACAGTGAGATTTTTGCTAAAACTTATTCTTACCTTCAAAGAACGAGGTCGCTACGATTTTTTGAAGTTGAGGTTGTTTATACATGATATTTGAAGAAAAAAATTGTAAATTGGCAACACTGTAACATAATCCAAAACTAAATGGACAACAATGTAGAGGTTGAAAAATGTCATCAAAAAAATTGAATAAATACAGGGTGTTCCATTTAAAAAGAAATGTGTTTTTTTCTTCTTCTCCTTAATTTAACTTCTTTCTTGGCCACGCCAACTAAGCCACTTTAGCTAGTCCCAGTTATGTTTGTTTTTGTTATACCGTAAATTTGGGGCACCCTATATGTTTGAAAATAATTTTACGGCATAAGGTTTTTAAAACAAACTTTTTTTTTCACGGGAAAGGCGCTAGGAAAGCCCGATGCACTATTTCCGTCATGTAACTATTTTAAGGTTAAAAGGATTTTGTGATATTTTTCATATTCATCGTTATTTATTCCCAAAAACTAGTGGTGTTTCTAGGTTGTAGTGGGAGTTTTGTAATATTATTCTTATTAAAATATTTTTAACCTATAACCAAATAAAATCACTTTTTAAAAATAGGCGTATAATCCTTTCTCATTTTTTAGTTTGGGGATAATTTAATTTTAGCATTTTTATGTGATCCAAATGAACGTAAGGATAAAATAATATTTTTTCGCATCTTATTAAATAATATAAACGTTGTTAAATCGTTTTTGATTGAGAAAGTTGTCAATTACTCGGCCGAATTATTTTCTCCACAGGTGATGTCCAATCAAATGATAGCGGTTTCATTGCCCAACAGTTTAGTTGTTACTATGGTTACGATTCGTTTTTTGTCAGCGAACTGCCGCAATTTCCAAACAGAAAAATTATTCGTTATAATTTAATACAAACAGAAAAATCTCGTGAACAAGTTGGCCATTGCCATTCGAGTGAATTGCAGCACTCGATTACGGCTCGTGTTGCAAACTTCACCCTCGTGGCAATGGCCAACTTTCTCACTCGTTTAATAATATACTATTATTTTATCCTATAATGTTAACATGGCAATAACTCCTTGGCAACGAGTAACGTTAAGGTACCTTTAACAGCACCTTTAAGAAATTCTTAACAACACTAGTGATGTTATATATATCTTAACACAACTCGTTGCTATGGAGATATTGGCAAACAAACATGATTTCTCTTTTTGACGGTTATTAAACATTTTTTTTTAAATGAAACAAATATGGAAATAGGATAAAATAAACAGTGCTACGACACACGTAACGTTATTTGCATTTACATTACTCGAGAATTTATAAGCTTTAAATTTTTAAACTTTTATCTCGTAATGTAAAAGCCTTCATAACGCTACTTGTATCGTAAATTACCATTATTTAATCCTATAATATCATGCCAATAACTCCTTAGCAAGGAGTTACGTTAAGGTACCTTTAACAACACTAGTGCTGTTATATGTATCTTAACGCAACTCGTTGCTATGGAGATATTGGCAATCAAACATGATTTCGCTTTTTAACCGTTTTCATTAAACATTTTTCTAAATAAAACCGTGTTACGACACACGTAACATTATTTGCTTTTGCATTACTCGAGAATTCTCTCGTAATGTAAAAACCTTCATAACATTACTTCTATCGTAAATTACTATTTCGACATTATTGTCTCCAGAATTTACACATAACCAATGTAGATTTTTTTTGATATTGTCATTAGTTCTTGAGTAATACAATTTTTATTGGTCTTCCCTTTTGTGTTTCGAGTGATTAGAGGGGAGGAAATTTCAAAGTAATGTTTGAAATGATCGAAAAATATATTATATTTTTCTGTTGATACATAAATTATTATACATTATAGATCAGTTTTCGCTTAGCACACTTTAATTTGGTTTTGAGAATACTCACGTAATATTTTGTTCTTTTATCATTTTATCTAGAATCGTGTACAAAGTTGGTATTTTGTGCGTTAATTTTCGTTGACCTTCTAGTGCACTAAAAAGCTTATTGCAAGATTTTTAACGTTAATACGATTTTATTTTAGTACATTAGTACTAAATGAACTAATATTAAATAAAACAAAAAAAAACTTTTATTTTCTTAGCGTAAAAATAACGCAATTACTACTTCTTACTGCATATATCGTGTGTTCGATAAAAAAACGGCCAACGCCATAACTCTGTTATTTATTGACCGATTTAAATGAACTAAAAAATTAAGTAAATGGCTGTTTAAATACTATAAAATGACGGTAATTATATATTTTTTCAAAATTAACTTCTAATATTTTAAGCGAAAAACGAAGACAAATAAAGTTCCTATATGTATTCTAACATTTGTATATGCTACAATAATGTATTTTATCCTAAAAATGTTATATACGACTTATACTTTGTCAATTACTCGTGTAAGTATATTTTTATTACCAAGTTATGAAAAACAAAATTTACTTAATTTGAGTTTTCGCGCGAACAAGTGAAGATATTAACACGCGGTTAAGGGGATAATGAAGGTCAATTATATGGCTACTTATGCTATTTGGCCTCTTTTTGCACACAAGAAAGCTTTCAAAAAAGAAATTATTCCTGAAAAACTATTTTTTTTTCACGTTTTTCTGCTGTTTACACCAAGTTTTTGGAGTTCCATGACCCGTAAAAAATCTGGAAAAAATGCCGTTCTCTAGTTTTGGGTGTAATAAAATTAAATCAATTAAATCCGATCACACAACTGACCTGAAAAAAATGCACAATTTTACAGTAATAATTTAAGAAAAACGCATTTTTTCCCACATTTTTGGTAGAAGTCGAAAATGACAGTTAATGAGCATGCAAATCTCATTTTTTTAATATTTAAAACAAGGTTTCTACACTTGCAACTCAAAGCGCACGAGGGCCGCCACACCCATCTTATCCCGCCACCCCCTTTATTTTCTATGTAATAGAAATCGAAGAGCAGCGGCACGAATTTATCATCTACGGTTTCCAGAGCGGCGAATACCAGAACCTAAATTTAGAAGGTAAGAAGGAAATTTGAGATGATATGGAGCCTTTAAAAAGTCGAAGAGAGTGGATAGACAATTTCGTAGACTTGCAGAGTTAGACGTTCTACTTAGTGTTTATAATAGTCACAGAACATTTAAATCATAAGTGAATTAATACTTGCACTACTTATTTATTCTATTCTACATTGAGTTTTAAAATAGGTACTCATTTATTGGGTCCTTATTATTCATGTGTTATTCATGTGTTGTCCTTACAACAAATGACATTCGTCACTTTTTTCCAAGGCACACTTATTATAATTTTTGACAAATATAATTTTAAATGGGAGATTTATTTTAATTTTTTTCGACCAAAATATTGAACGACAAACAACATATTGGGCATTATTGGATTCAGAAAAATTATGTCGAATGTAAAAAAATTAAAACATATGCTGCCATTTAAAAATTTTAAGTTGGCTATCATTTGACAATGAAGTTATTATTGAAAAAAATCAGTATTGATGTATTTTTTTAGTATTTAAACCACCATTGACTTTGGTTTTTAGTTCATTCATATCGGTCAATAAATGGCGTTGGGCGTTTTTTATCGAACACACGGTATACCACTTTACGTTGGGATCAACACTACAGTCACTTGGCTAAGATATCCAAGAATATATTTTTGAAATTTATCAAGAAGTGTTTCAAATTACACACTAATGACGGCTCCTACGATTTGGGATTATTGCGGCTCGTTCCGCAAACATCGTTCTCGTGATTAATTGCCATCATTATATGCTCGTTGTACAATATACTATTAAATTGTTTAATATCTCTTTTTTAACACAGCTTATTAGAGTATCAAGGATAAATAGCGCCAAACGGAACTTATAAAATGTTTTGCATCGCGCAGATCTGTGGCTGACTTCAAAAATTATTTACGTCGAGATTTATGAAGACTACTATAAATAAATGGTCTTAAATTGTTAAATATGTGTTTCTTAACACACCTGTATTAGAATATCAAGGATAACTAGAACCAAACGGCACGTCGCTAACTTCAAAAATTTAATTCGTCGCCAATTTTAATTAAAATCGTATAGGTGATTAGGGCTAAACGTTAAATTAAAAAAAAATTGAGGCACTAAATCTCCAAATTCATATACATATATAAACACATCTATCTTGTAGGGAAATCTGTCAACAACTTTTTATAACCTAGTATCGGAGAAATCAGCGGGTTATCTATATATTTTCAGTCATGTGACATGTGAGTCATTCTTTGGCAGCACTAAGCATCGACGACTTCTCCACATGACCACATAAACCGCCCGAGCAAGTTTATCAACGTCGATTGGCGAGCTTTTGCGCTTATTGTCATTTTTCTGAAAATAGTATATTATGCAACAAGTGTTATAAACGGCACTTAAGTCACGAGTTAATTAAGCACGAGCGGAGCGAGTTTAATAACGAGTGTCTTCTTTAGACACTTTTTCTTATAACACGAATTGCATACTATACTTTTTCTACGACTAAATTATTAAAATTTTGAAATTATTTTGTTATCTTAAATAAACATGGTAATAGTACAATATTATTAAATTAGTCTACTTGGGTAAATATACATTAACTTGCGATTAAATGACAGGAAATGGGTATTTTCAAAATTTAATTTTCTATTCGCGAATTTTAAATTTATTTAAAATTAAAAATGCCATAAATCGCGATTGTATCGAATTTGTTTATAAGAAAGAATTATTGTACTTAATGAGTAGAAATAGAAAATTAACTCAGAACTCCTGGAACTCTTAATTTTTTTTTCTTTTCAGACTTTGAATTTTTTTCAAAATATTGATTTTTTTTTAATAGTTCTAGGAGTTCTGATTTGACTAATGGGTTGTACTCAAGGAGTTCTAACGAAAACTTTAATGGCAAATTGCGATTAAATGACAGGAAATGGGTATTTTCAAAATTAAATTTTCTATTCGCGAATTTTAAATTTATTTAAAAATGCCATAAATCGCGATTGTATCGAATTTGTTTATAAGAAAGAATTATTGTACTCAATGTGTAGAAATATAAAATTTACTCAGAACTCCTGGAACTCTCCATTTTTTTTTTGCTTCGCGACTTTTTTCAAAAAAATATCTTTGATAGTTCCGTATAGTTCTGACTGGTGTCTGTAGTTCTTTATGAGTTCTATCCAAATAGAATTGTTATGAAATATTTAGATTCGACCAATATTAAGTGAGTAATATGAATTTGAATATTTCGAATTTCCAACTTTGAAAATTTTTATCTCTGGAAATTCAACAGAACTCTTTTTTAAAAGTATCAGGAACTATAGTACTAACCCAAACACATCTTAAAACTAGTTCAGAACTATTCGATGACAATGTTGGGGTGCGGTGTCAGGTTGGCACCCCATTTTTCAAAAAAATCCTGACAGCCCAATTTGACAGAATTCTTTTTTAAAAGTTGATAGTACTTCTAGATACATCAAAAGGAATTGAGAACTCCATTCAGAACTATCAGAACTCTTCATTGGGGTGCCAACTTGACACACTCGTTTTTTGCGACGTTTCATATATTGGTGAAATGTCAAGCTTCAAAAGCCCGTGAATGTTTGGTTTTGTGGCCAAATATGAAGTGGAGGGGATTTGTAAAAAATAAAAATAAAGGATACGTTCCTAAGAAATCGGAGGTGTTGTCCCGAGAGCAATTAAAACAATTCTTGCGAGAAGTTCCTAATGACATTTTTCTGATGTTTATATTTTATATTTTCCTATGAACGCTTCATATTTCCCTAGGGAAATATAAGGGGGTTATGACATTTCGTAACTAAGGCAATATTACTCAATATTGTTTCAATCAGAAAAAAAATATTTACAATGTCATAGTTAAAACATACTCCAGGTTATGTACACGTCGACGTTGAGCTGAAAATCACATGACCACGGACTTTCATTTCTGGTACCGAGAGCACTCTATGGTCAAAATTTCACCTCTTCGGAAGGTAATGGAGATTACAGGTTTTGACGATTTAACATTTAGCCCCAGTCTCCCCTACTAATATTTATAATTTCATAATTTTGACGTTTCAAACGTCAATATCATCCGCTCCTGCTAAACGCTGGATGCATACACTTGGCTGCAAACATCTGTAGGACATTTTTTATGCTGCATAGATTGGACTTGAAAATAAGCCTTATTCAAATATCAAAATACTTTTGGTTAATAACATTTTTTCATTGAAATACTAATGGCGCTTTTAATATCTAGAGCTCGCATTATTGAGTTATTGGAGGAGGGAAATCATCTAAATGTAAATCAAAACACTTTTTCCTATACTTATTGAAACATGGGCTTAGGAAAATTAAAAATTTATCTAATACAATTTTGCAATAAAACTGAACAAGATGGACTGACAGAGACTTATAGCCCATAGCCTATGACAGTCTTAATATGGTGAAATATATGTATGTATTTACAAACGATATATCAAATAGGTTTTAAAGCCGATTTTCAATTGACATGAACAAAATATTACATGTAGAGATAATTTATGTAAAAATGAAAACCGATTGGGGAATTCTTATATTTTGAAAGTAAAAGTTCACTGAATAAAAAGGCAATATATGTAATTTTCAGTTTCTTCTAAATAACTATAGTATATTGTGCACCATGGGGAGAAAATAAGCTTTAGCAGCCCTTGGTGATTGGCTTCAAGAACTCTTAAGAGCTGCTGCGGGATACACGCTATTTTTCCGTATAACGACAATATTGTGAAATAAATCAAATGTGAAGTACCAATTTTTAATGTCCAATAATTAACTATTGCAATAATCGGGCGTACTCACCTTTATGCTTATTTTCGTATCCTATATCAACTGACGTCCGAGACCCGTGTTCGTTCAGAAATTGTATTTCCAATTGCTAAAACAAAGTTGATGAATTTAAACTTTGCACCGCTATACCGATGTGCAAACGTAACCTCTCACTTTACGGTGTCATGGCGCTGAACTGTAAGCTTTATAGGGGTTTGGGGTGATGCGCAATGCCAAATCGTCCTCGAATGTGGCCTTGATGAATAACTTGCAGTTAAATTAAATCTTTTGCTTAGGCCCGTTTTAGACGACGTTATTTTCTTGTACTTTTTCTGGTATCGTGTAATACAAGAAATTAAATCTTGAACAATAAATTGGATGAAAATAGGACACGCTCTATTTCTATCCTAGATCTAGTATGCGAGCATGCGCATTTTGAATGAATTTATATCGCTCGTCTGCGACATAACCTAAAATTGTAGCAGGTGAGTCGAGTTTATGCTGTTTCATTAACGATGACTAATTGGACCACAGACGAAGTCTCGAGCCTTATTGAGGGATATCAAGAAAACCCATTACTGTATGTTGTAAAACATGTGGAACACCACAATAAGTTCCAACGTTTAATACCGAAATGTTTTATACCAATTTAAAAATTTTCAATTCGGCGTATGATCCGGGACTATTTTCTTGTACCTTATGTATGATGAAAAATGCTGATTTCGCACTAGCAAACATTTTTTGGTCACATATTCTACAATTTTCTTGTACAAGAAAATAACGTCATCTAAAACGGGCTTTACGAAATAGGGAGTTCAATGACATTTATTTTCACAAGTATGCCGCCGTCTATTGGAAAATGTATTAAACATTTAAGGCGCCTTCGGGCCTCTAAACCTTGTTTGACGCCTGCATTTTAATGACGATAAATGAGCTTTCAGAACAGGTAGGCGGAATAGTTATTTACAGTAGAGAGAGGAAGGCACAGCTTTCGTTCACGCGAATTGCGTGTTCGCCCACAAAGCGCAGCTGATTCAGCAATTCAAGTGAACGAACGCGGCCTTACTCTCGGGTGCTGTATTTGGTTTTGTTCGATACCTCCCCAGAAAATCTGTAACTTTGTATTCAAAATTTTAAATAAAAATAAATCACATGTTTGGAGTCATTTGTTGCTATAAAAAAAAAAACAAAAACAAAATAAACAATGTACTGTAACCTTAATAAAGTAGTAACGTGCACATTGTGCAATGTGTGTAAATGGATGATGAATATGAGGATGTTCCTGATTCCTGGAAATGCCGCAAGGTAGCAAATGAATTGGAAAAAATTACACAATGACAGACCATTGTGCACAGTGGCGGCTCGTAGAACATGTTGATGGTAGAGCCACTTATCCCCCCTCCTTTTTTGGGAAAAGAAAGAACGATTTATCTTCCTAGACCAAAGTACCTGGCAAAAAAGTGTTTAAGAATTAATTAAAATTGAAAATTCTTCGTGCCATGGCTCCTTGGCTCTATATAACGAGCCGCCCCTGATTGTGCATATTGTAAGAGGAATTGTCACTCACTGGTAGCTATGGATACAGACTCACTTTCTGGCGAGGTATCGAACAAAATGAATTTTCAGAACAGGAGAAAATAATTTTTCTCAATAGAATTTGAGTGAGCACATAAAACTGCACAACTTTGCATATTTAATCTAATTTATACCACCAATAATATGAAAATTACTCATTTGCGACACCCTGTATATTTACATTTTGCGTTTCTCTATACTCCTATTTCCTGTCTAAGCTGCTAGCGTAATAAAACGGAATACGGCCAATTTGAAACTGTACATAAAGTAAATTTATAGCAGAGGGTGACTGAGCGATCGATAAATTATTACCCTTCTAGAAAGAGAAGGGTGTGTATGGCCATTTTCACTGCAAGAGCTTTGTTTGCGGTAAGGGATAAATGACAAAGGGGCAAATGATTCAAACAATAGTATTCTTTAAAAGAAACATCTCATCATGAGTTCGAGGCGATAATTATTAGAATAACAATCCCAATTGTTCGTAATGACTGTAATAATAAATACATTTAAAAAAAGTTGTAAGAATCTGTCTTCTTCGCGTCAGATCTATATACAGGGTGGTCCATCTATTGGTTGCTGTTTGAACTATCGATTATTTGGGCTTTGACAGCTCGAATGACTTTGCCAATGTGTCAAATATTTAGTAAAAGGTTTGCGGTTTACGAAATGGTTTAGTTTGCGCTCGAAGAAAATTGGGAAATATTGAAAACTTACTTCCAAAATGGTGAAACTGCAAGAAAAATGCGCACAAAATTCGGGAAAAATAAAGCGCCTTCCAGGCAGTTTGTGGATAAATTTGTGAAGCGTGTGCGTGAAAGTGGCTCGTTAATGGACAAAGCAACGTGTTCCCGTGCTCGTCCAGTGCGCTCGATCGAAAATATTGCTGCTGTTGCCGAAAGTGTGAGTGACAATCCATCAACTTCAACTCGACACCGCTCGCAGGAATTGAACATTTCTCGCACGTCCCTTCAAAGAATTTTGACGCTTCGGTTTGAAGCCGTACAAAATTCAATTGATGCAAGAGCTGAAGCCGCACGATCATCCGATGCGATTTCGGTTCGCCAAATGGTCCGAAGAACGCTTGATGGAAGATGAGCATTTTTATCGAAAAATCATCTTTTCAGATGAAGCTCATTTCCACCTCGGTGGTTATGTCAATAAGGAAAACTGCCGCATTTGGGGCTCAGGAAATCCATACGTAATCATGGAAAAGTCACTGCACCCACAACGAGTGACTGTTTGGTGCGGTATGTGGTCCTGCGGCATCATTGGTACGTTTTTATTCGAAAACGAAGCAGCAGCCACCGTAACCGTCAATGATGGGCGCTATCGCGGCATGTTAGAAATTTTTCACCGAATGGAAGAGGAAGACATCGGTGGCATTTGGTTCCAGCAGGACGGCGCCACGTGCCACACAGCCAACGTTACAGTCGAACTTTTGCGTGGTACGTTCGAAATTATATTCGAAATCGCATAATTAGCCGTAACGGTGACGTCAACTGGCCGCCTCGCAGCTGCGATTTGACCCAGTTGGACTATTTTTTGTGGGGAGGGGTCAAGGATAAGTGCTACGCCAACCATCCAGAGACGATTGACGACCTAAAGCACGAGATTGAAGTCACCATTGCAGCCATTGAGGGCCACACCATTGAAAATGTCATGAAAAATTGGGTCGACAGAATGGGCTACTGCAAAGCCAGCGGGGGCAGCCATATGAATGAAGTGGTCTTCCACTATTAAACCGCAATGTTGGGGCTATTCATTAAAAAAAAAAATAATTGAAAAATATCCAAAATATATATTTATAATCTTATATCAATTGAGTTTACAAAATCCCGAATACTAGAATGTGCCTACATCTCGTATTTTCAGACGTTACACCCCTTTCATTGTAACACATGCCGTATGTTCTTCCGAAATCGTGATATAAGTTTTTTAGGGAGTATTTTTATTCTATTTCAACAAAACTCAATATACTTTCAGCCTCTCCAGCTTTAATCGAATTCTTTTAGTTCAGAAATTGAATTTGCAATATTCCAACTTTTCTATAGTTTGGTGTTTAATTGGGCTATATTTCAGCGTGATAATATTATGTATGCAGTTGGTGACAGTATAGCTAATGTCTGCAGTTTTCGCCAATTCTAATTGATAATTTCTGGATCAGGAGCTGGCAACTTTTTTGTCATGGGTTGTTGTAATACAGGTGCGGCTCGTTATATAGAGCCACGGAGCCATGGAACTACCTGCAGACTCAAGCTCAGCAAGAATTTTTGACTAATTCTTAAAAAACTTTTAAAATGTTAAACTACACCTGTAACACTGCGCCGTTATCGGTGCCTGCTTCCATCAGGCACGGCATTTCGCTCAATATGGTTTATCTTCGGTTGGCGCGCGGTTGGAAGGGTGCAGGATATGTCACGCTTTGAACGTGCATTTGCTGCCCAACAAATTCTGGCGCACACGACGATGACGTGCACTTGTTGGTCATATTTTCCAAGCAAAAACTAGGACGATTCTCCGTTACGCACCATACGCAATTGATCAAATTAGATCATTACGGAATAAGCCTTTTTGATCGTTTTTTTGCTTCATCTCCGCAAAGAAAGAAAATATTGAGAGATGCTTACCCCGCTCGACACAAAGGAAATGGGATTTACATTCGCGGGGAGTCAACACGGTTTTTGAATATAGAAAAGACTTGATAAATGTTGAAAATGTGGAAAATGACAAAAATATCAAGTTGGCTTGGACCATTGAATAGGCTGGTTTCTATAAGCTTAGATTAAAGAACAAGAGCTTTGTATTTTGGTTGAGAATTTTTCATAAAATAATGTCCTATATTGAGATAATTCTCAATCAACTTCAAAAGAAAAATACCGACACTGTTGAAGTGAAGTGAAACACGATTTCAAATCTTTTGAAAATGAAATACAGGAAATATGAGACAAAATGCATGAAATGATTACAGAATTATAATTGGAATTGTCAGAAAAGATAAAATACGAAGAGAAAAGCCTTGGAAAATTGTGATTCTATTTTTCAGCAAATAAGAACGAGTTTTAGAAACACTGAATAAAACACTTATTATGTTATTTACCACAATTTATTTGATGTATGTACAAATATTACGTGTTTCATACATCAAATAAATTGTGGTAAAAAACATAGTAAGTGTTTTATTCAGTGTTTCTATAAAAGATCTAAAATATAGGCAAAAAATCAAAAATGCTGGTCTAAAAATAAAAAATGCAAACCAAAAAATTTAAAAATCAAAGAAAACAAAAATAATTTGCCTTTTTCAGCCCCCAAAATAACTCAAAATAAATTGCCGACCAAAATCTCGAAAACAGTAGTCAAAAAGTAAATAAACAGTAAAAAGAAACGCCCTTAAAAAATTATAATTCAAGTTAAAAAATCTAAAATGAAGGACAAAAAATGAAAAACTGTCAAAAAAACTCGAAAAAAAAATTGGTGTATAAAAATCAATAATTTAGGTTAAAAAAATTTAAAATATCGGATAAAAAATTAAAAAATTCGATCCTAAAAATCAAAATTGCGGACCAAAAAAAATCGAAAATTTTAACAAACAAATCGAAAACTTAGAAGAAAATTTACGCCAAAAGATCAAAAATTCAGACCAAAATATCAAAATGGAAACAAAAAGATTGAAAATTCAAGTACAAAAATTACCATTTTCAGCACTCATCGCCCCTTTGCTTTAAATTAAAAAAACATTACGCAACATTTTCTTGTTAATTGGATCGGATAATACTTTAAAACGTCAAAATTTAGAACAAGGAAAGGACAAATTTTCATCTTTACATTCAGTTCAACTCGATAATTCATATTAATAAACAGAGTAATGGCAAACAGACTTAGTTTTTAGTCCATTTTTTGGAATTTCAAACTTTTTTTATGCCAAACAGTACTATATCACAGAATACCATAGAATGTTTTAATGGTAGAGCCAATTATTATACAATACATGCGCCAGTAAAATTTTCCAACATAAATAAGTTTACGGCT